>CM053516.1:17950854-17973021 GCA_028627145.1 Eidolon dupreanum | reverse complement strand
GTTAGGTGGGGGTTCCCCTTCCGGCCCCGTGGGTCACGCACTGACCTGTGACAGCCTCCCTCAACTCCCCTTTCTGGGGCTCAGTGTCCTCAGCCGTGGTCCGGGTGTCTGGGTTCAGGGAGCCGGCAGAGCCTTCCAGGGTGGTGGGCTTGTCTCTCAGCTGCCCCTGAGCCCCCCGAGCCAGCTGTCCCCTGGGAGGCCAGCCCTGAGCCCCCAACGCTGTTGCTAAGTTCTGGGGCCGGGGCTGGGCCTTCACCCGCCTGACCCCTCAGAGGCTCTACCTTCCTCTGGGCGAGCAGGGGCTGGGCGGTGGTCAGGGGCAGAGAGAGCGCCCACGCAACCCCCCGGCTGCCTGGTCCCCACGGGAGGAGGAGGATTTGGGTCACAAGTGTCCACTGTGGCCAGGTCCTGCTTCCCCTGGCTGTTGGGTGGACACGGAGCTGATGTCAAGGGTGGGGTCAGATGCCCAGCACAGGGTCCAGGTAGCCCCATCAGCAGCCCGGGCGTGAGGTCCCTGCAGACAGGGCGGCGGTTTGACCCGCGGGAGGTGCGCGGCGGAGGGGGGGGGGGACAGGACAGGGGCGGGGGGGTGTGGCCTCCCGGGGACTGACCCGCAGCCCCCCCGCCTCGGGCAGTTCTGGCAGCACGGGGAGTGGCTGGACGTGGTGATCGACGACCGCCTGCCGACCTTCAGGGGCCGCCTGGTCTTCCTGCACTCGGCCACCCACAGCGAGTTCTGGAGCGCGCTGCTGGAGAAGGCCTACGCCAAGTGAGCGCCGCGGGGCTCGGGGTTCGCGGGGGCGGGGCTGCAGGTGGCAGAGGAGCCGATCCTGGCCGGGGGTGCCCAGCCTCGGGCGCAGGGGCGACCCACGTGCCCTTCTGTCCGGCCCTCGGGAGAGCTGGGAGGGGACGCGGGGTGACCTGCGCGGGGGGCACCCGGTGCCCCAGGCCCCGCCCAACCCCGCGAGCACCGCCGGCGCCTCGCGTGCCACGTGGGGGCGCCATCCGTGTCCTCCCTCCAGAATGTGCCTTTTCCTCACTTTTCAAAAAGGTTGTGGAAAAACTGACCATTTTGACCATTTTAAGGGCGCGTTTCAGCGGCATTGGGCGCGTTGGCACTGTCGCGCAGTTGTCACCCCGCCGTCTTCCCACACTGACACTCTGTCCCCATTAAGCACAGCTCACGTCCCCCCCCCCTCCCCGGACCTGGCACGTGCCCTCTGCTCTCTGTCCCCGTGGATTTGGTGAGTCTGGGAAGCTTGTGTGGGCAGGACCCAGACACCCGTTTTTGGCCACACACGCTCGGCCACCACGCGAGGACAGAGGCTGAGCGAGCCCCCGCGGCCCTAGGCGGGGGGCACAGCCGTCAATCCCCCGCGAACCAGGAACCAGAGGCGGCACTAGGAGCCCCAGGTCACCCGCATGGGCGTGGGGGAACCAGAGCTCGCCCTGCAGCCAGCGGGGACCCGGGCCCACACCGGCCGCCTCCCCCAGGGCGCCCCTGCTCGCTCAGAGCCAGTCAGCCTGATCCCGCCCCGCCCTCCTCCCCCAGCCAGCGCCTCCCAGCCCCCCTTTTCGGGTAGGAAAGCGGAGAAAACTGCGGCCGGGACGCCACCCGGTGGCCGTCCCGGCTTCCTGCAGCAGCCGCCCCTCACGCCTCCCTTGCAGGCTGAACGGCAGCTACGAGGCTCTGAAGGGGGGCAGCGCCCTGGAGGCCATGGAGGACTTCACGGGGGGCGTGGCAGAGGTCTTCGCCATGCAAGAGGCCCCCCAGAACCTCTACGAGATCCTGGAGAAGGCCCTGCAGAAGGGGTCTCTGCTGGGCTGCTCCATCGAGGTGCATGGCTGCCCCCCAGCCCTGCGGGGGGCCACCCGGGAAAGGCAGGATTTTCCAGGGTGGGTATGGGGGGCCATGTTTATTTATTTTAATTAAAACAAGTTTTTATTGGATGCTTTCAAACTGCAAAGTCAAGGCATACTCGCTGTGTGGGGTAGGACACCCTGCGCTGTCTGAGGCCACATTGCTGTCCCCCTCCTGTAGCCACTGCTGTGACACCCGGCGTGGCCACAGCTCTCAGTGCCCGTAGGGACAAGGCACTGACACGGGGCGGCTGCTTTGATTGCCCTAAATGGAATCTCACCATATACTTTCCCCAAACTGGCTTATTTTGCTTTACATATTCTGAAAAAAAGACATCAGCTGATAGACATCCAATAGCATTTTTATAAATTCCTCTACGTGACAAGCGCACGCACGTAGAATTCTCCTCGTCTGCTTCTGAAACCTGTTTGAGCGTCTGACTCCCTCTTGGATTAACCGCGAGAGTTTATTCTTCGCGGGTAGACTGTCGACGCCTCCGAGCTCGGTGACGTGGGGCTGTACCCCGCGCTGTTACGGGCTTCTTGGGTGTGTGGATGAAACATGATGGGGACGGCCAGCTGGTTCTGTTTGGGGGCAAAACAGTAAACTCGTCGCTGGAGACCGAGCTGGGAATGAGGGTCTCAGAAGACACAGGGTGGTGGTGGTGGGGGGTCACCGAATGTCACCGTGACCGTCGTAGGGGACCAGGCCAGGCATGGAGCTCGGGCGGGCCCGGCGGCCAAGCTCAACCTACGCAGCGGGTCCGACGCTGCCCTTCTGCACTTAGATCAGAAACGCTGCAGAATCCGAAGCGCGGACGCCTTCCGGCCTCGTCAAGGGCCACGCGTACACTGTGACGGGACTCGACCAGGTAGGTGACATGACCCCCAGTTGACCGTGCGAGGTCAGACTCAACAGCCCTGGTCCCTCACGCCGACTTAGTGCCTCGCATTCCAGAGAACGTCTCACCAACCAGGAGGTTCGAAGCAGCAAGACGGAGGGAAGGAGAAACTGATCGCCACGGCACCGACCCGTATCTGGGCCGAGAGCCTGGCTTGTTCTCCCTTTTCTTCCCCGATTCCAGTCCTGTGATAGTCAGGGTTTTCCAGAGAAACAGAAGCAATCAGGGAGAGAGGGAGGGAAGGGGAACCGGCTCCCATGACTGTGGACTGTCTTCTTGGGAGAACACAATCTAGAGAGAGAGCTTGCTCTTTCGGGGACTCATGCAGACTAATACGTGCTGATCTCAAGTCTGCTTTCTCCCCAGATCCAGCATGAGCACTCTGGGTGACCGCTGTGACACCATGGCAACGCCAGCCATGATGCTCAGTGGGCTGGAGAGGGACAGAGTCTGGCCAGGCTTCGGCGTGTGGACATCGAGCTCACGGGTGAATTGACCGTTTCTCACCTCCCCGGCGCTTTTCACTTCCAGGTCAGCTTCCGAGGCCAGAAGGTCGAGCTCATCAGAGTCCGGAACCCTTGGGGCCAAGTCGAGTGGACAGGGTCCTGGAGCGACAGGTCAGCCCCGCCCGTCCCTCTGGCTGACCGTGGCGGGGGGGGAGGGCGTGCAGGTGGTGCAGGTGAAGGAGCACCTTGCTGTGCCCTGGAGCTCACCTTGCTGGCAGACTTGAGCGGCTCCTCGACGCTCACGCAGTTCTGTTTCTGTCAGTGAGCGCATCGGCTCCCGTGGGACTTTTCATGTCCCCACGACATTGCAAATGGCTGTCTGCGTCATGAGCAGCCCCAGTAAGCAGTGTGTGTGCGTGTGTGCGTGCGTGTATGTGTGTGCACACGCATGCACACTTTGGGAGAGGCTGGTGGTGGCCTCAAGCATTTTTGGTGTGAGAATCCCTGAAATATTGCCTAGCGGGCCACTAGAGGGCGCGCCCTCACGTCGCTGACCGCTGCCCAGAGGCCCGGCGGGGGGCGGGGAGCAGTCGGAAGTGGACTAGGCGATTCATCCGCTACAGTGTTAATCAGGGCTATTTGGTCCCCAGTTGTCAAGAGAGGTCTGTCTTTCTGGTGCGTGTCCCCTCCTCGTCCTTTGGGAGGTGGCCCAGGCGACTGGGGTCAGGTGTGCTAGGGCAGGGCCCGCCCTGAGCTGTCTCTCCCCACCTCCCGCCGCCCTCCCCAGGGTCCTCTGCTGTCCCCTCTCCCCCACTTCCCAGCGAGCTCTGAGGAGCCCTGCAGAAAGTCTAGAACCGCAGTGACCCTGAGCTGGTGACCGTCCCCAGCTCCGACAAAGCCCAAGGTCACCCACCACCAGTGTGTGGGTGCCCGTATTGACGGGGCTGCAGCCCGAGGCCCTCTGGGACAGGTGGAGCCCCTCCCCCACACCTCGCCGCCCGAGTTCCTGTGCCCCGCTCTCTCTGGAATCCCCGAGTTCTCAGACGTGGCAGAGACGGAATCAGGCCAGACCGAGGTCGAGGGGGGCCAGAGTTCGCCGCTCCCCCCCGTGGAGACAGAGGAACAGAAACGTCGAAACCAGGAGCTATGAGCCGGCTTCACGTGGGAGCACGCTTGGCAAGGCCGCACCTTAGAGAAGGCCACGGGGTCAAGGGCCATCAAGGGCCCCCTTCCCCCTGCTGGGAACGCAGAGGAGGAGTAAGGGTGACACCCCGTCAAAGGGTTGAGGCTGGAGTCAAGCGGCCGTGCCTCCCACGCAGCCCCGGGGTGACGGCTGTCACGTGCTGACCCTGGTCCCTCCTGTCCCGTGGGCCGTCACCGGTGAGCCGCTTAGAAGATAAAGGCACGGAGAGGAGATGATGGCTCCTGGCCCTTCCCCTCGTCCTGGCGCGGGGGCGGGGAGGCGCCGCTCCTCCGTCCTCCCGGGGAGAAGGTCCCCAGGGAGAGGACGAGGCGCCCCGTGGGCCCAGCACGGCAATGCGGGGACCCGCGGTGGCGGCCACACGGACACGCTGGCCTCGGAGGCGGAACTCCGGGACTGGGGGCGCTGGGCGCTGCCCCCTGGGCCGCTCGTCCGCGGGGCGGCTCGTCTGGCCCGCAGGCTGCTACCTGGCTGCCAGCAAGGTCCCGTAAAGGGGCGTGGCACACCGGTGCGCGTGCGCGGACGGGAGGCGTTTCCATCGCTTCGCACAGCGCCAGCTCGTAAACGGAGAGGAGACGCCGGTGTCACTCCGCGGGGGCTCCGGGCCGCGTGTCACCCCGCCGGGGCTCGGGTCCGCGTGTCACTCCGCGGGGGCTCCGGGCCGCGTGTCGCTCCGCTGGGGCTCGGGGCCGCGTGTCGCTCCGCGGGGCTCGGGGCCGCGTGTCGCTCCGCGGGGGCTCCGGGCCGCGTGTCGCTTCGCGGGGGCTCCAGGCCGTGTGTCACTCTGTGGTGGCTTCAGGCGGCTCCCCGCGCCCCGCTCACACCCTGCAGCGGCCCCGCGTGGGGTCCAGGCGCCCCTTTTCCAGCAGCCGCCCTCGGATACGCGCGTGCCAGGCAGCCTCTGGGTCCCCGTACACCCTGGGCCCAGCGGATGGTCGCTGACAGTGTCCCAGGGACGGGTCCCAGCCCCCGAGGCCGATGTGGGTCGCCCGCTACCCGGCCCCCGACCTGACGCGACATCCTTCCCTCGCAGTTCTCCCGAGTGGCGGTCCGTGGGCCCCGCTGAGCAGCGGCGCCTGTGTCACAGTGCTCTGGACGACGGGGAGTTCTGGTGCGGTGTGCCTCTGCGTTCACTGCACCCAGCCTGCACCCGCCCTGCACCCGCCCTGCACCCGCCATGCACCCAGCCCCGCACCCGCCCCGCACCCAGCCCGCACCCACCCCTCGCCCACCCCTCGCCCACCCCACACCCACCCGTCACCCAGCCCACACCCGCCCTGCACCCGCCCTGCACCCAGCCTGCACCCGCCCTGCACCCAGCCTGCACCCAGCCTGCACCCGCCCTGCACCCGCCCTGCACCCAGCCTGCACCCGCCCTGCACCCAGCCTGCACCCAGCCTGCACCCACCCCTCGCCCACCCCGCGGCCACCCCGCGGCCACCCCGCACCCACCCGTCACCCAGCCTGCACCCGCCCTGCACCCACCCTGCGCCCCTCTCTTCACCCAGCCTGCACCCGCCCTGCACCCACCCTGCGCCCCTCTCTTCACCCAGCTTCGTTTTCTTTGTAGCGCTTACACATAATCGATCTACAGTTTCAGCTTTGGGTTCTTTTTGTCTTTTTAATCCTTTTCTTGACCTTTTCTGCTCTCTGTCTCCCACACCCGAGGGCTCCCGGGTCCTCGAGGACAAGGGCGGGCGCTCGATGGGCGGTGTTTGTTAGGCGAGTGGGCGCGTGAGGGAGTGAAGGGCTCACGCGGCCGCCGCCACCTCGCGCTGTGTCCCCCCACCTGGCAGGATGGCCTTCAGCGACTTTAAGGCCCATTTCGACCGAGTGGAGGTCTGCAGCCTGACCCCCGACACCCTCGGGGAGGACACCATCCACAAGTGGGAGGTGACGGTGCACCAAGGGAGCTGGGTGCGGGGCTCCACAGCTGGCGGCTGCCGCAATTTCCTGGGTGCGTTGTCTGCCTGTCCCCCTCTCCTGCACTCCTGAGGGTCAGGCCGGCCTGGGGCTGTGACTGACCAGGGCGGGGACCGGGGGAAAGCCCGCAGCGTGGGGCTGACACTGGGATTTCGGGTGTGACCAGGGGAGGAGGGCTGGTGGGGGTTAGCGGGAAGCCGGGTGAGAGCTGCTCGGGGGGTGCCCTCGTTCGACCCCGGACGTCAGCTCAGCCGTAAAGAGGACTCAGCTCCTGCCTCTGAAACACGGCGCGGGCAGCAATGGGGTGCAGTGAGCTGAGGGGACTAGGCCCAGACGCGTTGTTAAACAGCTGCCGGGAAATGGCCCCAAAGCAGCGGGGAGCGGACGGGGGAACCCCGCGTCCTCACGGGGGCCTGGGATGGGGGGCGAGAGGACGAGCAGAGCGAGGGAGAGATTCAGGTCTGGGAGGGTGTGTGTGTGCGTGCGTGTATGTGCGTGCGTGCATGTGCATGTGATTGTGCGCGCACGCATGTGTGTGCGTGTGCGTGTTAGATGTGGTTTTAGAGACGGGGACACACTCTGCCCCTTTCAAACGCAGACACCTTTTGGACCAACCCACAAATAAAGCTGTCCCTGACGGAGGAGGACGAGGGTCAGGGGCACTGCACGGTCCTGGTGGCCTTGATGCAGAAGGATCGGAGGAGGCTCAGGAGGTTGGGCGCCGACCTGCTGACCATCGGCTTCGCCATTTACCAGGTGGGTGGGCGCCCGCTGCTCCTCGGAGCCCACCGTCTGCGTCCTCGGCCCCCTGTCCCTCTTGGCGTCATGCTGAGACTCAACGGCCAGTCCCCAAACTGTGTCCAAAGCACCCAAAGCGAGAGCCCACACACAGGGTCACCCCATTCCTCCCCGCCACAGAGCCCGGGCACAGGCGAGCGCCTGAGCAGAGACTTCTTCAGACACCACGCTTCCTGGGCCAGGAGCCGGACGTTCGTCAACCTCAGGGAAGTCTCGGGCCGGTTCCAGCTGCCCCCGGGGGAGTATGTCCTGGTCCCCAGCACCTTCGAGCCCCATCAGGAAGCCGATTTCTGCCTGAGGATCTTTTCGGAGAAGAAAGCCATCACCCAGTGAGTGGCAGCTTGGTGGATATTTAGTGGCGTTGCAGAGGAGGCCCCAGGGGACTGTGGGAGCCCGGGCCCTGCCCCGCCCGGCCCAGGTCCACCTGACACAGCCGGGGCGGACGCATCTCCCTCCTGGTCCAGCGTCTCCCCGCCCCGGGGAACCAGTCAGGGTCACCGCAGGACGCACTGCCCCCGCGGCCGGGGCCTGCTCCCCCCGCACGCGTCCCGGGGCAGCGTCTGGGGCGGGGTCACGCCCAGGACGCCCGACCTCCGTTGTGACGGTGACGCCGGGGAGGCTGCTGCCAGTCCCCGGAGCGACACGCTCTCCGCTGGCGTGTGAATGGGGCCTGGCGCCACTGCCTCATGCGGGATGTGCCGAGGTGCCCACCCCCCCCGAAACACGTCGCATCGGCCACTTCCACGGCAGCGTCCCCATCGCTGTGACGGGGAGACGAGGTTCCGGGGGCGAGGGCCTGGCTCTTCCTCCAGGTGAGGCGTGGTGGGTGGCAGCGGGTGGCAGCGCTGGCCCGCTCTTCGCAAACTGGCAACTCCTGTGGGCAGCGAGAGCGAGCGCCGGGCCGCGCCGCCCCCAGGCCCGGTGTCCTCGTCCCCTGGGTGAGTGCGGCCAGGGCCTCGGCCCTGCAGGGAGCTGGTCCGGAGCTCGCTCGTGCCCGCCGCCCTGGGCCCGGTACTCAGCGCCGCGAGGTCCCGTGGCGTCCAGCCAGAGCCCGCGGCGGCCACGCTGAGCCCGTTTCCATGGGCTCCGTGCCCACGGGCGGGTAAACCTCCAAAGGGCCCCGCTGTGTTCCCCCGGGGGCTTCGCCCCTCGTCTGCTGCCGTGCCTCTCCCTCAGGGTCTCAGAGGGTCTCCTTAGGGGAGCTCCGGGTTTTAGGGAGACTGGGCTCACCCGATCGACCAGAAGCTGGCTCGCCGTTGTGCGGCTGCTTCCCAGCACGGGGGGCTCCCGGGGCGCCCCCTCTGCTCCCAGATAGGAGTTCGGGGTGCTCTTATTGGATCTGACTCAGCTTGCGCCATGACTTTTGACCTCCCCATGAGTGGCCGTCTGCAGTGGCTGCATGGCACCTCCGGTGGCCGTGAGCCTCCTGTGCAGACGGGCCGCTCACGGGGGGCGTGACGGTGCCTCGGCTCTCGGGCCCGGGCACTGCTGTCCTACGCGATTCCTCTCCATCGGTCCCTGGCAGGGCACTCCCAGGACACGGGGACACGGGGACAATGTCCGGGGCCCAGAATGTGCGCGTGCTCCCGGGGCGGCCCCTCTGTGTCCACGCCGGGCGGGGTCTGTGTGACGAGGGGCGTCAGGGACCATGCAGGTGTCTGCAGACCCTGCAACGTGGCTGTCACTGAGAGACGGGCTTCCACGGGCCAGAGCCAGGGACACGGTCCTCCCACGCCGCAGGTCCTAGCGAGAAGGTCACCCTGCGATTGCCTGTGTGTTCTGTCCCCACAGGGACCTGGACGGACACGTAGACATCGACCTTCCAGAGGTGAGCCTCCTTGTGTCACCGTGTAGGGTGGGCCTTGGTGACTGTCATGAAATCACAGTGTCACATAACACTTGGAGGTCCGGGGAAGGGTTACTTGTGGTCAGATAAGCATCTTGGTCCCAGCCCCTGGGGAGGAAGGGCCGGCCACCCTCTCCCGCCCAGCAGGGGACCCAGGGGGGGCTCGGCAGGAAGCAGCTGGGACCAAGCCCTGTGCCACCAACTCCGCTCCCTGAGAGGCGGCTGCTGCGTCCGGAGGGAATGAAACAGCCTCAAGATGCATTCGGTTTCGTAGGAATCGTCCCTGAAAAAAAGCAGTGGAGGCCGTCACCTCTAGGGTGGACTCGGGGACACATTACGTCTCCCCGTGTCGTGTGCAGGGGGGCTGCGAGACTTTCCAGGGGTGCTGGGGTGCCCCGTGCCACCGGACGCGCCCGAGTGAGCAGTGACCGCCCTGGAGGATGCTCGCTGCTCGAGGCCCGGTCTGGGCGGCGGCTGTGGACAGGGCCACGGCCAAACCCAGGCAGGCTGGAGGAGCACCCAGCAGCTCGGCTGGGCGCCAGGCCTGGCCCACCTCCGGGCGGGCCTGTCCTGAGGGCGCTTCGGGACGGCAGGTGTCGGGGTCTCCTCTGGGGCCCAGCACAAGCTCCTCTGGTTCACCGCAGCTTCCGAAGCCGACTCCGCCGGGCCCGGAGACGGAGGCGCAGCGGCTGGTCCGCGCCCTGCTCAGCCGCGTCGCCGGGGAGGTGAGCTGCTGGCCGGCCGCCCAGGGGGCAGGGACGGGGCCATCGGCACGGCACTCCCGCGGTGTGAGCCCCAGGTGGGTGGGGCCGGTAGCAAAGTGAGAGCAGCCCCGGTCACTGAGGGACCCCGCAGGCGGCGGTCACCTGGCATGCCATCCTGCCGGTGACGGTGGAGGTCCGTGGCCGGGGGCTCAGACCAGTGGAGGAAGCCGGATGAGGCGGCTCCTGGAGCCCGGCCCAGAAACTGCTGCCTTCACGGCCCGCGCCTCCCCGGCCCACCGCGTGGACCCAGGCTCGTGGGCTGCGGCCCAGGAGGGAGGGTCCGTCCCTTTGCCCCCAGACCATTTCCTCCCTCTCAGCCACTCAGCTTGCTTGTTGGGGGCCCCAGCCCCTGCTGGGAGACCCGGGTTCTCCCTGTCCCTGCTTGGGCTCCTGTCCCCCTACAAAATGCCCCTCCACATCCCCTGGCAGCCTCTCAATTGACAGCCATTAGCAAAATCAGCTCAGTAAACCAATTCGTGGTGAGACGCAAACGAAGGTATTAGCTTCTTCCCACCCCGACCAGGCTCCCGAGTTGTAGAGAGAACATAGCCTTGCCCGTGGGGTTCCAGGTGGGGTTCCAGGTGGGGTTCCAGGCACCGTAACAAACGGGCAGTTGTGGGGAAGCCTCAGGAACCTCGGTCTGGGGTGGAGAACAGCGGGACATGGGGTCAGTCGCAGCCGCAGCAGGCAGGGTGCCCGAGCTGGCAGGCGAGCCCCCAGGGGTGGGAGGGAGCCCAGGGCCGGCGGAGGACGGGGCTGGGGCTGGCCCCGTGTCCCTGTGCCAGCCCGAGGCCCGAGTGCCTCCTGGGAGCTGAGGAGGGACGTGGGGAGGGTGACATTGCCGGAGACAGACGGGTTTGGGAGGGAAGGGAGACTCGCGGAAGAGCCACCTGAACTTCGACCTTTGTTGACCTTCGTTGACACTCGGGCCCAGGCCTGCTCTCTGACTAGCTGGCTGGCTCTGCTCTTGGCTCCATCTCCCTCGGAGGGGGCTTGGGCGGGATCAGCGATTCCTCACTGGGCTGGACTTCCCCGCCCCCAACCTCTGGGGCTCTGGGCCACGCGTGGAAGTCACTCCACAGGTCACTTGCTGGTCTGCGAGTTCAAACGCCAGGAAAGGCAGATTTCCTCTGCAGGGTGTCTGGGTGGGGCCTGACACTGTGTTTCTAAGGGCTTCTAAGGGCGGTGGACACTGAGATTCAGTGGCGTTCAGGGGACAGCCTTAGGTCAGAGGCTCTGAAACCTGCCCCTGGAGTCTTGCAAAGCAGAGCCATACCCCCAGGTCTTCAGACTGAGGTCATGCCTGGGGGAGCCCCGAGGGGCAATTTCAAAGCTCCAGGCAACGCTGCCGCCGGGGCGGGGCTCAGACTGGCCCCCTGAAGCGTGAGGACCATCGGGAGCTTTAGCTCGGGGACAGGTTTTCCGCCCCTTCAGGTTAGGGGTGCTGGTCCCTGGGAGCTGGGGGGCTGCAGACACTCGGGGGACAGCATGTGGGCCTGGCAGGCTCCCAGGGCGACGGGTCTGACGCTCGAGCGCAGTCAGGCTCGGAAGGGAAAGACGCTCTCGAAGGCGGCCCGAGGGCCACTCGTACGAGTGGGGTCTCCACTTCGCAGGACATGGCGGTGTCCGCGGAAGAGCTCGCGCAGGTCTTGAACGAGACGCTACAGAAGAGTAAGTGCCCCCGCCCCTGCCCCCGCTCCTGCCCCTGCCTGTCGGCCCCAGGAGCCCTGGCCGGCGCCTGGCCTGCCCCACGCAGCGGTGACCGGCAGCTCCTCGGAGCCCTGGATCTCCAGACCCCTTCCCAGGACAGACGCTGCTGGTCCCTGGTAACACAGACGACGCAGGTCAGTGGCAGAAAATTCCAAAAAATGCAGAAACGCCTAATGACAAAGCAGACAGTCACCAGGAACCCGCCGCCCACGAATAAGCTCCGCTCACGCGCGGTTCGTGTTTGCACGTCATCGTATGGGCAGTCTGCGTGTGCATGTATCCACACGTAACTGGCATGAAATTACACGTGTCCACACGTAACTGGCATGAAATTACACGTGTCCACACATAACTGGCATGAAATTACATGTGTCCACATGTAACTGGCATGAAATTACACGTGTCCACACGTAACTGGCATGAAATTACAGATACAGCTTGACGTGTCCACGGAGCCACTTGAGATATAACTCACGTCCTTACGACTCGCTCTAAGGACAGAATCCGGGGGTTCCGGTGTGTCCTCAGAGGTGCTCGGCCATCGCCACAGTGGACTTCCGCACATTGTGTCACCCCGGAAAGAAGCCCTGTGCCCAGCAGCAGGCCGCCCCTGCCCGGCCCCTGCAGCCACTCGGCCGCTTCCTGTCGCCATGGCTTTGCCAGTCGGCACCTTCCACGCAGCACTCACGTGACGCGTCCTCGTGACGGGCGAGCGCCCCTCGTCGCAGTGCATGTCGGCGCCGCGTCCAGTGGCCGGATGGTGTCCCCCGCGTGGACGCACCGCGTTTCGCGTGTCCCTTCCTCCCTTGGTGGACGTTTGGGTGGTGGCCAGTGTTTGGCTGTCATGAGCGATGCTGCCGTGCACCTCTGTGTGCAAAGTATCCATGTGCACGTGTGTTTTTAACTGCAGCTAAGAGCACCGCTGGGTTACACAGTCAATCTATGTTTGATGTTTTAAGGAAATGCTCGATTATTTTCCAAAGCGACTTTTACATTTCCAGGAGCAGCGTATGAGTGTTCAAATTCTCTATTCGTTTCCAGTCCTCCCTTTTAAACTCAGTTTACGAGCATTTCCCAGGAAATTAAATATGCTTCAAAAACATGATCCTTAAGGATTGTGTAACACTCCATCATGTGGCCATGACCCAACCCGGCGTCCACACCCTTCCACTGGTCATTTACATCATTTCTTAATTTTTGGCATTATAAATAACCTGAAGATAAAAATCTTAATTGGTAATTCTTTGTTTAGGATCCTTAAAACTAGGATAAATGGACGAAAGGATAGTCTCATTTTTAAGGCGTTTTTCACATTTTGCAAGTCCCCCTCCCGGAAGGCCATGTCAGTTCCGACTGCCACCAGCCATGTCACCGCGCTCACCGGCCGGGATCTGCCCACACGTGTGGGCTTTCAGCAGAAGGGAGCAGGTTTATCATATTCCGCTTTATGTGTGATTTCAGGAAAGGACATCAAATTCAAGAAGCTGAGCCTGATTTCCTGTAAGAACATCATTTCTCTAATGGACGTATCCTTCTAGACACGTGGGCTGACGGCAGCTGAGCGTCTTGGCACAGTGCAGCCCTGCCCGGCAGACGCTTCTTCCCCGGGGACCCTGGGAGGCCCAGGGACAGAGGCACAGGCTGCGCGGGGTCGTCCCCAAAGGGGCTGGAGATGCTGTTGCCACTCTGGTCCCGCCCAAGGGACAAAGGTTCTGACCCCCACCATGCCCCCTCTTCAGGCATTCACGGGTGCAAAGCGAACCACCTCCCTCAGACCCCGCCGTGTCCCCGTGTCCCCATGCCCCCATCCCCGAGCCGCCCGCAGCCGGAGGCCCCAGCCCCGGGAGGAGCCTCGGGTTGGAACACACTCTCGCTGCACTTCCTTGATGCTCAGTGCAGACCAGCGGGGACGGGAAGCTGGAGTTCGACGAATTCAGAGTGTTCTGGGACAAACTGCAGGCGTGGACCGTCCGTACCCGGGCAGCGCCTGGCGGGGACGGGGCAGGATGGAGGGGGGCTCTGTGGCCGGAGGAGCTGTGCCCCAGGGCAGGGGGAGGGCCAGGGACCCTCCAGAGCGCAGCCTGCAGCCGCCCCCACCACCCTGCGCTGGTGCCCAGCTCCTGCCCCCGATGGCGCCCCAGCCCTCACTGCCCCTGCCCTCCCCCGCAGGACCTCTTCCTCCGGTTCGATGCTGACCACTCGGGCACCATGTCCTCCTATGAGCTGCGGACCGCACTGAGAGCTGCAGGTATGGCGCAGCCTGCGGTGCCGGGTGCTGTCTGCCGGACGCTCGCCCCTCACGCCCCGGGGGAGGCGGCTTCCGGCCTGAGCCGATGCTGCGTCGGGGCGCAGGGCTCTCGGTGACTGGCCTCAGGCCCGTCACACGTGCTGGGGGGCTGAGAAAGCACCCTCCGAGGATGGACGCAGCCGGACCCCGAGGCCGTCAGCTCTGGCGAGCGTTCCTGGCCACGGGCAGTCACATGACACCCCTCGGTGGCACGCTGCTGTGCTTCCAAACCCGAAACATCCGCTTTCGGTCGGCGGCGACCAGGGACGAGGGAGGGGAACCCCGGCCCACGGCCCTGGGTCCGGGAGGAGCGCAGAGGGCTAGTGTCCCTCTGCCACCCGCAGCCCTGTTCCTGGCTTTGTCCCCGGCAGACGGAATCCAACCCGGTGGTCTAGTCACAGTTTACACCCGGCTCCCCACACGAGCCATGGGCTCCAGGTGGCATCCTCAGGCCTCAGCAGTCATGGCCGGGGCAGCCCACGTCCTGGGCTCGGCCGTCCTCTGCACACAGTCTGACAGTCACTGCAGCCCTCCGGCCCCGCTGAGCTGTGTGGCACTTACCACAGAGTCCGCTTCACCCACTGTTCCCCGGGCTCCCCAAAACTTGCAACCTGGTTCCCTCCCAGGTAAACCCAGCATCTAGAAACATGGTCAGCTCCGAGGTCCGATAACGGGACAGAGGTACAAAATCGGGGCCATCTGGGTCCTTCGTGAGGGAGAAAGCCAGACTAGCTGTGAATGAAGAGAGCCCCAGAGGAGGTTTTGTGAGGGGCTGGAGCCCCCGTTTCCCGGGCAGGAGGACAGAGCGGGGGACAGAGGGAGCCTTTCAGAGGGGCGCTGTGACCCAGTCCTTTCTATCCTGACCTGGGAAAGGCCGGGGAGGGGACTGAGAGCAGAGGCCAGGATCCTGGCGTCCCAGCAGCCACGGACACCGCTCTGCCCCGAGAGGGGTCCCCCTCCATCGGGGTGGGGGCCAAAGGGCGCGAGACCCTGGCGGACACAGGGCAACAAATACCCCAACGTCTGAAAAAGCATGTGGGGTGGCACGAAACAGGGACAAAGTCACTCCTGAGGACACTGGTTAGAAATCAGAGCACTAAACACCGGCTCTGAAAGGGCGTCTGCCGCCTCCCAACCCCGCGTTTGACCGAGGAGGAAGCCGAAGCCCGGGGGAGTGAGCAAACCGCCCGGCCCAGGCCCGGCCCGGCCCGGCCGCACCCTGCAGACACGCGGCTTCTCCAGCCAGGACACCTGGGGTTGCAACACCCTGGAGAGACAGCCCCTCCCACAGTGTCGTGGCCGAACCCCCAGGCCGGCGGCTGAGAGCTAGGGCTGGGGGGCGGGGTGCAGAACGGGAGCGGTCCATCAGCCTAGGCTTCCCCAAGAGAAGCTTTCTGAAAAGTCAGTAGGAGCAAGGGCTGATGCTGGCATCGGAACCAAGACCGTGTACTCGCTAAACGCAGACGGGGCAGCGGGGGGCTCCCTGCACCCCCCAGACACACACACCACACTGCTGCAAACTGGGGTCAGGCCCCACTGGGCTGCCAGCTCCCTGTCCTTGGCTCCCGCCTCGCTGACCGGCGCCCCCCAAAGGGGCCCCTTGGGACTCAGCCGCGTGTCCCTGGGCTTCCCCGCAGGCTTCCAGCTGAGCGGTCACCTGCTGCAGTTGGTCGTCCTCAGGTACGCGGACCAGGACCTGCAGCTGGGCTTCGACGACTTCCTCACCTGCCTGGTCCGGCTGGAGAACGCAAGCCGTGAGTCACTGCCCGCAAGAGGCCACAGGATGCCGCAGGGGGCGCTGGGGGGACGTGGTGGCCCGGGCCGGGAGGGGACACGGTGGCCCCACGCCCCGTGCCGGGCGGGGGACAGTCTCTCCTGCAGTCCACGTCTCTGCGGGAACGGTCACTCTCCAGCCCACAATTGGGAAGGGCACTGGGCTCCACCCCCACCCCCACCCGCCCTTGCCTGAGCCCTAGACACTGGCCCGCGGACCTTGAACGAGATGTCGCCCCAGGAAAGGACGGAGACTGTGTGGGCGTGGTCTTTGGGGTTCGTGGTCAGTTGCCACGCGGTCCACAGCCCACGCTGAATGAAGCGTGTCCGGGGCCTGTAACGTGCCCCAGGGTGGCTGTGGGGGTGGCAGCGGTGCCCTGCGTGGTTTAACACGCTGGTGTCACCAGCTGGAAGCTCCTTCGTGTCTGAACCAGGGGCCTGCCCTTCCCTTCTACGCGGGGCCCTGCAGGTTCCGGCACCCTCCTGTGGGCGCTCTCCAGAGCGTTCGTGGACGGCTCCAGGCCATCCAGGCAGGGCCCATCCCCTCCTTCCCGCTGCGCCCGGGACGCTGGGAACGCGAGTGGCTGCTTGTTGGGAGCACGTGAGCTCCAGGCGGCCGGCCGTGGACCACAGGGCATGCGTGTCGACCGGGGTGCTGGCGTGCGAGGCGGGCGGGCCTCGCCGGGCCTGGGCGCGGGCCAGGTGGCCTCCAGCAGCTGGCCGGGCCGTGGAGGGAGGGGCCGAGTCCAGTGACACCCCCCTCCCGCTTCTGTCAGGGGTGTTCCAGGCCCTCCGCGCGAAGGACGAGGCATCCATCCACCTCAGCGCGAACGAGGTAAGACCACGCGGGGGCCAGCGGGGCGAGGCCGTCTGCCGGACGCGAGCTCGCGTGCGGGGGTCGAGGGTGCCGATGACCTCACCGACGTTTGTGATGTGCTGTGCGCCCGGCTGTCAGCATGATCGGTACACCCGTCCTACGAGCTGAGGACCCCCCCGCAGGGGTGGAAACTGAGGCACAGAGCCAGCGACCACCGCGACCGAGCCCGCATGCCTGCCCCTGTCCGCCTCGCCCCTCTGCCTGCCTGCCTTCCAGGCTGCAGTTTCTTCACTCCCTTTGCTCACATGGTCCTATGGGTCTCACGACTCTCTGGGTGCGCGTGCACCTGTGCACACTTCTCAAGACCCTGCGAGGGGTGCAGCTTTTACCGGCTGCAGCGCTGTCACGGCGGCGGCGATGGTGGCGGGGGCAGCGTGGGCGGACTCAGCGGTGGAGGCGGCGGCCAATGTGGCCCTCGGGCCGCCAGCGTGGTGACAGGCGGGAGCCCTGAGAAACGCCGGGCCCGCGTTCCACGCCGCACTGCCATCGTCAGCGTCCAAGCTGCCAGTGGGGACGGGCGGAAGCGGCGGTGGCGTGGCGTGGCATCGGACCAGCTCCCGCCACGGCGGGGGCCATGTCGCGACAAGTGCACGTGCGAACCGGCGCGAGGCGCCCCTCCCTTTCACGCACCGTCGCGGGTCGGTTCTGGCTCTGTGAACAGGACAAGGGGAAGCTCAGGGCATTGCACGGTCCCCGGGGGGTCCCGGGGGACTCCCGGCCTGTCCTGCAGCGGTCCCGGGACCTCCTTTCCCCGCTGTGGCGTCCCGTCCGGCTCCGTGTCCCTGTCCCCGCCCCCGAGCGCTCCATCCTCCCACCCGGTCCAGCCTCGCGTCACACGCATCGGCTCAGTTGCGATTTCACCAGACCCGGGACCGGGCACCGTTATGACACGTCTGGGATGAAGAGGCTGACGATAGCGCGTCCCAGACAGCGGCCGGGGCCGCGGCTCCCTGGGCTCTGAGTGCGGTCGCTCAACCTGCTCTGTGCCTGTTTCACCATCTGCAGAAAGAGATCCGGGCCCCGACCGCGCATCAGAGGTGCGGTTTGAGGCGACGTCAGAGCCCGTCGGCCTGTCATGCTGGCCCCCCGCTGGCGTTCCCAGGCCCCCGGGTGCCTTACAGTTACGCTGAGAACGGAAGTGGGGTGTCTCCCTCGTCCAGCTGTGTCCGTCTCTAGCGTGGACGACACATTCAGTGAACGTGACCCCGCTGCTCAGCAACACCCTGGAGTTCCAGAGAAAGATGCACACACGCAAACCAGTCTCATGGAAACGAGAGAAGCCGCCTCGACTTCCCCCTTACTGCCCGGCCATGCCACCGCCCGCCATGCAGGGCGGCAGTGGGCAGTTGTGTCTTAAAGGCCCACAGTTCCAGAGGCGGGGAGAAAGCGTTCCTGCAGGGGCAGGGCCCCTCCCAGCCCCGTGTCCACAGGCGAGGGGTCCCCTCGCCCCCACAGACCCACGTCGCCCACTGCAAGCTGCTGCCGGGGCCACAGGTGAACCCGAGTGCTCGCCGACCCCTCTCCTCAGCCCGCTGCACGGGGCATCTGGGGAGATCTAAACGCTGACGGCCTGGTCAGGCCCCAAGTCTCAGGGTCAGGGGAAGCCCGAGCGTTATGTCACACACTTCAGGGGTTCCCTCCGGGGGCCCAGTATGTGGGCGAGTCCAAGAGCCAGTGTTTGGAACACCTGTCCCCTGTGCCTGGGGCCACGCGGGCCTCTCTCTGCCCGACCTGGCCTCACCCGCAGCTGCCCTGCTGGACAAGTCCCCCAGCCGCGTCCCCGACCCTGGCCGTGGCTGACGCCAGGACGGCAGCGGAGAGAACGCGCCGGCCCGTCACTGAGCTCCCCAAGCCACCGTGCTGTGACGGGAAAGCTGGGGATGAGGGTGGCGGGTGCCTCTCCCGCTTCCCTCTCCTGGTGCAGGGCCAGCTCCCCCCCCCCCCCCCCCGCCGCCCCTCGAGGTGAGGGGCCGTCACTAGTCACTATCACTTATACTGCCTGCCCCGCCCGGCGCGTGGGGCGGGGCGCACCTTATTCTCCACATCCGCTCGCCTTGAGCTCACTCGGAGGGGTTCCTGGATCCCTGGAAAACTTAAAGTGCTGAGAATTGGTTTTTAAAGTGTTTCATGTTGAGGCAGACGTCCGCGTTTGCAGGCAAAACGGTCAGACGGCAGGGCCGCCGTGACACAAGCAAACCGGGCGGTGCCTGAGGCCGGCAGGCGGGGGCGGTCACTGGCCCTCACCTCTCTTTTCTTTTTGTTCTCAGTTCATCAACCTGACCATGAGCATCTGAGGCCCGCCGGGGGGGTCGCAGCCCGTCCAGCTGAGATACGACGACGTCTGGGCTGTGACCTTCGGAACTTCTCCCGTGTAGGCCAAGGCCGTCCAAGCCTCTCCTCCCTCCCAACCCCCACATCCTGCTGGACTCAGCTACACTGCCCAGTTTATGCCACTTTCCGCCCCTGTTACCCATCAGGCAAAGTTCTAGGGCGCAGACTCCTGGCCTCACTGGAGCTTCGACTGTCAGGCCCACGAACGTGGCCCGAGGGGTTCAGGAGGGAGTGAGGTCATAACAGCCATTTCTCCGTCACGGGGCGTCCATACCGCGGCAACCCTCAGGGGCTTCGGGACGCTGGGGCGCGGGGCGCTCTCCGTCCTCCTCCGTCCGAGAGGTCAGGCCTGTCCAGTCCAGGCCGCCTCTGCGTCCGAAGCTTCCGGGCCAGCAGCCATGGCACGTCGTTTCTCCCCCAGGGGTGCAGACCTAGGTCGGGCGTGGGGTCGCCTGTCACCACCGTGACAGGGAGCAGGAGCCTGATGCTGAACAGAAAACGCCACCACGTGGGAAGGACAGGCAGTGACTCAAGACGACACTGGTGCCCACGCTGAGTCCAGCGCCCACGCCGAGTCCGGCCTCCTCGGCACATGCTCGAGGCAGACCAGGGGCAGCAGGGCGGGCGGCTCGGAGTCACGTCAGAGCAGGGCTCCGGCAGGACTCTGTCCCCCGGCTCGGGCCCAAAGACGCCAGAGCACGTGGGCCCCCTCCCAGCCCTCCTCGGAGCTCGGCCGGCTGGGGACGCAGGACGCGGTTTGTGTGACAACTGCGTTTTCTTGTTTCTGCACCAACACCCCGTGGCTGTGCTGACCCTGGAGGGCACGTCCCCTCTGGCTCGTCAGTCCCCAGGGACAGTGAACCACCTGCCTGCAGGTGTGCCTTTCACACCCCGCCCACCTTCACTACGCTCTCACAGGTTGGGGCTCCCTCCCCCGCCCATCACCCAGGGACGGTCCCCGGGCCCTGGATCTACTCACACCGGCCGTCCTGAGCCTGCTGCCCCTGCCTCACCCACCGCCACTCACGGGACCCACAGTGATGGCTTGTTCCCGCGCCCCGGGCCGGCCTGGCGCTTCCCCACGTGGGCCTGCGTGGCCCTGCGTGCCCCCACCCGGCGTCTAGAGATGACAAGGCAACCGCCTGATCTGCTGGCCTCACACGCGACGGGAACTCGAATTTGCACAAAGGAATAAAGAGCACTGGAAACCGCATCTGTAACGCGTTTTCTCGCTTCTCCGAACTTTGTTAAAAGACGTGGAGTTTCATAAAGTGACAGTTGTAACACTACATTATTGGGTTCATGACACGTGGATATAACCATAGCACAAAGGAGAGGGGAGGAGACGAAGATGCACACGTGGCCAATAAGCAGGTGAGACGCCCCACGTCACTGTCATGAGGGGCCCGCACGCACCTGCCCCTAAAGCCATGGTGACGCCACCCAGCTGCGCTCTGCTGGCTCCGAGGGGGAGAGGCCCCGACGCCGGGCGCCCCGGAGAGTCATTCAGGGAGTGGGTCATGCGCCCCGCTGCTGGGGACGCGGCAGACAGCCCTTTAACGTTACCGTGCAGGCGCAGACGCGCAGGCGCCAAGCCCTTGCCTGGAGCTAAGGGAACGGAAAGCGCGCGGCGCGCCCACTCCGACGCCCACCCCGACGCCACCCCAACGCCCACGCCGACGCCCACCCCGACGCCACCCCGACGCCCACGCTGACGCCACCCCGACGCCCACGCTGACGCCACCCCGACGCCCACGCTGACGCCCACCCCGACGCCCACGCCGACCCCCACGCCGACGCCCACCCAGACACGGGCGAGACGTGCACGCCGCGGTCTGCAAGGCCAGAAGCGCAGCGCCCGCCGGCTGGGACTGGACAAGCGGGTGCCTCGCGGCGGGAGTGCGGACACTGTAAAATCGACGCACGTGCATTTTCTGTTCCATTCACACAGAACTGCTAGAAAAAGCAAGTCTGCGGGGACCGAAAAGCAGCTCAGTGACCGCGTGGAGCCAGAGGCCGGAGAGGGGTCCACACGGAGGCGCGAGGGGGCCGTCGGGGTGCGGGAGAGGGGTCCACGCGGAGGCACGAGGGGGCCGTCGGGGTGCGGGAGGAGAGGGGTCCACGCGGAGGCGCGAGGGGGCCGTCGGGGTGCGGGAGGAGAGGGGTGCCCGCGGAGGCTCTGCAGCCGACTGCGGACGGCTAACGGAAAGGCACCGGAAGCGTCTGCACGCTGTGGTGGGTGTTTCGGGGGTTGATGTCACATCTTAAGCCATTGATAGAAGCACGTGATCACATTGGGTCAGGCCGCCGCGTTCCATGGGCTCAGCCTGACGGTCCGCCCGGGAGCTTCACCGGACGTCGCGGCTGCCGGGCTGAAGGCGTGTTCGGGACCCGGGGTCTGTGGGCCTGTTATGTGGAGAAGACCGGGGAGGCGTGGGGCCCGCCTGACTCTGATCCTCGTCAGCGAGTCACGATGGACGACAGGGTCGCTTTCTGGTTCTGCTCCGATCTATTCAAAACCTCGGTTATGTTTGACACATAGCTCGTTTAAGATTCAATTTTACACACTTGGTTTTCACGATCCCATAAAAAAGATTTTAAAACAACCAAACGGACGTGATTCGAACACAACACCGACTGCTTCCCACTGGAGCAAAGGCTGGGCAGGGACGGGAGACCGGGGACGGGAGACAGGGGACGGGAGGCTCCGTGGGGGAACTGGCGACTTCCCGTTTGGGACTCCGTGATGCGTGATGCTACAGAAGGGCCTGAAGACCCTTCTTCCGACAGCCTGGGGGCTCACGACGCTAGATCTGGAGGAGCCGCTCCAGCGGGGCCTCGGGCTCTGGGGGCGGATGTCCAGTGCGGGGTGGACACCCGGCCGGCGGTGGGCTGCCCCTTGGCCAGCTCGGCAGCACAGGGTGCTGCTGTCTGTGCATCTTAACGTTTCTGTGACTTGATCGTCCTCGAGGCAAACCGTACCATGGCCGATCAACCGAAATCATGTGTGCAACGTCGCAACCAGGGGATCCTCTACACAAAGCCGCCCTTGGGCTGGGAGCTCCAACAGACCCCTCCCCTCGGGAGCAAAGAGGACCCCCCACCCCACCTCTCACAGGGCTGTCTCCAGGCCTGACATCATCACGGCCCTGTGGTCACATGTGAAGAGCCTGCACCCAACCCAGGGGCTAGCTACGGGTCCTCAGCCCAACCCCCTTAGCAGGGGGGAGCCCCGGCCCCCCCTCCTCTGCAGAGCCAGGCAGGCGGGGTGGGGGGGGGGCGGCCAGGGCCTCAGGAGACAGGGCACCTGGCGCCTTGGCGGGACGCCACCGCCCTCGGTGCCGGCTCCGCTCGCGTAACAAAGCGCCCTTTACTAGAGCTGCGGCCCCTGGCCAGCAGCCGCGCGAGGCCGCCGGGCACCGCAGCTGTGCGGGACAGTGGCTGCAGCC
>CM053516.1:17921877-17942910 GCA_028627145.1 Eidolon dupreanum | reverse complement strand
GCCACACCCCCGGTGGACACGACCCCCGATGACTGTGCCACTGTCATATTTATGTCCCCGTTTTGCCTCGCTGCCTTCTTAACATCATAACAAAACTTACTGCCACACCGAGGAGAGTTCTGACTTTTCAAGTATTAAAGATAAAGGCATTCAAGTATATTATTTTAGCCAAAATGTCTTAAGTTCAAACATGTGCTGGCGACAGCACGTGCCACGATTCGCCGCACACAGGACCGGGCCAGAGTGACAGCCCCCTCCCCTGTTAACGACATCTCAGACACTCCCGCTGGCTCCGCAAGAAGCTGGAATTTATTCACGGAAACGGACCATGTGGAATGGCCGGCGGGCTGAAGGTCACTGAGTGGCCAAAGCCTGGGGGAGGGGAGAGGAGAGCAAGGCCACGGTCTGCACGGATATCGAAATTAAAGGGCGGGCGTACGCTGCCTGCGCACAGTAGGCCTTCAGCGCGCCCCTGAAGGAGCGAGCCCCGAGCCTGCGAGAGTCCGCCACGCCCTGAGATGTGCTAGGCCAGGACATGATTTCCGGGTGGACTTGGCAGAAACGAAGGGGGCTTCTCGTCACCGCTGTGTCACGTCGCCCCCGCGCCCACGACAGGAAGCGTGGCAAAGAAGAGCACGTTTCCCAGCGGAAGACTCTGCAGTTACCGGCATAACTCACCTGGATCCTCGAGAGAGTGGCATTAGATTGTAAAAGTAATAAACCAGGGACAGGATTAAGTTACAAACAGCGTCAGCCTCCTAGGGAAAAAAGAGACGTGCTCATGAACTGACATGCTGCGTGACAAGGCACATACGGTTCGTTGACACGGGGAAAATGACCTTCCTGTCCGACAAGAACCTATTTCTCATGTTCTTGAGTATTTTGTACTCTTTTGTATCATTTTTTTCTAATAAAAGGGTGTACATATAGTCCAGCTTACAGAAATATTTTCCCAGCTGTTTTTAAAACTACCAACTTTTCTGATAAATATGAAAATCTCAGTCTATTTCAATGTTATTTGCAATGTCGAAATATCTGTACTGAGATCAAAATAAAACAAAGCACTTATTAATATCAAATATGCTTTCTACAAGCCTCCCTACCCCCAAAGCCCCTCTCTGATAAGCCTCCTGCCTCTGAACTGAGATGTAGGTGGTAAATGTGCTTGATGACATATGATAACTTAGACGTTTAAGTACATGTATGAAATGATTAAATGCAAGAGAAACAGGGTGACTTCCCAGGCCGCTGGCCCCACCGGGGCAGACGGAGTGCCCACCACGCCCGTGGCACAGCGACAGCTGTAGCCACAAAGGTGCCATGTCAGACCCTGCCTCCGAGCTGGGGTGGGCGATGGAGGGCAGAGGTCACGGACCAGGGGGAGCCGCAAAGCGCAGCCCGGGCTATTTCACTACGAACCGAACCTTTCGTTTACACTGTGACGAAGCCCAAACTTGTGAAGATACGACGGCTGTCGTCACTGCACACGGGAGTCGGTTCCACGAAACTAAAACAGAGATGTTCCTAGGCCAACCAAAGCCGCTTCCAGGCACAAATACAACCCCAGTGCCAGGGCAGCGGCTTTACCACGTGTACAGGAGGCCCACAGGAAGCGTGGCTGAGACGGAGCCGTTGGGCCTACCCCGAGCTCCGACGACAGAACGAGCACCTTCCCCTTCGCCGTCAGGTCTCTGTAAAGCGCGTCTATTTCAGCGTGGTAGAGTTGAGTTCTTTCTTCTGTGGTCTGAGTCTCCACAGAAAACAGTATCCTGCCGATTCTAAAATGCAAGAACGTGTGTCAAAGGCACGTGTCATCCAGTTCAGAGAGCCAAACACGAGTGTGAAAACAGGAAGCTAACGGCACACCGACGTGGCACTGAGAGGGCCCTGCACGTCCGACCGCACGGGGACACGTATGGGGACATGCACCTCGTGAGCGCACTGCATGTCTGACCGCACGGGTGACACGCCGCGTCTGACCGCACGGGTGACACGCGCTGCGTCTGACCGCACGGGTGACACGCACAGGGACACGCACGGGTGACACACACGGGTGACGCACAGGGACACGCGCCTCGTGAGCACACTGCGCGTCTGACCGCACGGGTGACACACGCCTCGTCTGACCGCACAGGTGACACGCACGGACGGGGACACGCATGGTGACACACACGGGTGACGCACGGGTGACATGCGCAGGTGACATGCGCCTCGTGAGCACACTGAGCGTCTCACCGCACGGGTGACACGCGCCGCGTGAGCACACCATTTTTCGCTAAACGCGGTGTCTGGCTCTGTCTGGCATGAATCTGAGTGCGCGAGCCGATGCCCCAGGGCATGACCGCGCATCGAAGAGGAGGCTTCAGGGGACCCGTGAACGTCCGGCCGCCAGTGGCCTGTCGCGACGCAGGTCAGCAGCAAGACCAAGGGCAGAGCCCAGGCGCCCGTCAAAGTGCCTTTAACTTCGGCCTCTGCTTCCGGTTTGGATGATGGGAGCAGGGGCCTGAGCCTGGCTCCTGAGTCAGGGTGGGAGTGACGGGCGCAGGGCCAGGAGGTGGGAGGTGACCTCAGGGAGCGAGCAGCTGGCTAAACTAGAGGAGCCGGCGAGGGTGAGGCCAGAGGCACCGCTGGAGGCACGTTCCGGGAGGCCTGCATGCTCGGCCAGCATCCGTCTGGCAGGGGGGTCATTTGGGGGCCCTTTGGGGCCCCGGAGAAGCACTGGGAAGGCACCAGGAGTTGGGGGGCGGGCACGCCAGCGCGTGTCCACGTGGGGGGCTGAGGCCCAGAGCCGAGGGCAGGCGCCCTGCCCGGGGAGGGGCCTGCGCTCTCTCTGCTCCGTGACCCCTACCCCGCCCTGCGTTCCGCGGGGGGCGTGTCCACACCTGTGTCAGCCCTGGGCGACGGGGCAGGGGCGATCCACGATCTACGGCACAGCGAACCCTGGGGCTCCTCCTGGGGGAGGACGACCTCTACTGGCCGGTCCTCTGATGACCGGTCTGGGGCACTGGCGTGGACTCGGGGGGCCTGTACCCGCTGTGCGCGGAGCCGAGGGTGGGCGTCTGCCAGCCGGCAGGGGCCACGCGTCTGCCCAAACGCAAGGGGCTCAGAGCTCCTGGGCCAAGCTGGGAATTCAGATGCAAAGGAGACGGCGGCTAATAACGCGTTCGCTGCGGTGCTCCTTATAAACTGAGAAAACGGGCAACACCTCACAGGCCGCAGCACGGAAGCCGGCAGGAGAGACGGTGCCGGGCTGTCGGCCCACGCGCAGGGGGCGGCAGCCGGGGCCGTGCCACGAGGCAACGGGCAGGGCAGAGGGAACCCGCGGCGCCCGGAAGCGGGGGAGCTCCTGGGAAACAGCGCCAGGGGCCGCACTTCTCATCTGTGGCGTCCGTCCGTGTGGGCTGCGCTTTCTGCCGCGAGACCCCTGTTCCCGCGGCGCATCCCAACCTGCACTGAGGACTGTCGCAGGGCCCGCGGCCGGCCGGCGTCTCGCCGCTCGCTTCGTCGCGGACAGCCTTGCCTGTGACAAGCTGCGGGCTCAGGGGACTGTCCCTGAACCACGTCAGACGCCGTATCTACGAAGCTGCCGCATCTATTAAGCGCGTGGGAAGCGGTACCTGCCCGCCCGACATGCTCGGCGTTGCGTTCGAAGGCTGCACGCGGGCAGCGGCCGTTTCGGGCCCAGGCAGGCGCCCCCGTCACAGCTCCGGGTCGGGCACGGCGCCACCACCAGCCCGTCCTCGCGGCGGCACGGGGAAGCGCACGTACGTACTTGTCTCCCGTCACGGTGATTGTGAAGCCGTCGTGTTCCTTCCCTTGGTCTTTGAGGCTGGGGACTTTGGTGTTCACAGTGAAGCCATCCTTCGTTTTAGTGTTAAACTGCTTTCGGGGGGAGAAGAAAATGCGCGTCACTGGAGCGTAAGGCACCGCGACCCCGCGGCGGCTGACCCAACGTCATGTGCCAGGGTCACCGAGGCCTGACGCCTGACACCCGGCCGCAGCGGCAGGGGCCACCTCTGCCTGTCCCCAGAGCCCAAGCCACACCCCGCAGGCAACCGCACCACGGCGGGCGCCCGGCCTGGCGCCCCGGCTTCTGGGAGCGCAGCCCGGCTTTCTCCTCATGTCACCTCGAAGGGACGCGGCTCTGATTCTTAGCAGGACTCGCACCCAACGCCCTCTCATTCAGCACAGCACTGGGTCTGGGTGCCCAAGCACTGACCACTCCGAAAAGTGCCAGTCGAGGTTACTGACTGAGGAGGTCCTCACACACACACACACACACACACACACACCACACGTGCACACACGCAAACACACATAGACACACATGCAAGCACACACGTACATAGACGCCCGCCCACACACACGCACACACACGCGCACACACTCAAACACACACATGCATACACACATGCGCAAGCACACATGTACACATGCAAACACAGTTGCACGCACGCACACGTGCACACAAACGTGCACACACATGTGCACACGTGCACACACGTGCGCACGCACAGTGCGTGCACACACATGCACACACAAGCACACACACAAATGCACACATGCATGCACACACACACAAATGCACGCGCACGCACAAACATGCGCACACTCAAATACACACACACACACAAACACATGCACAGAATGCATGCACACTCAAACACACACAAACACATGCACACACACACAAACACATGCAAACACACACGCACACAAACACACACGATGCGCACACACATACGTGCATGCACACATGTGTGCATAAACACACACACACACACAGTCTCAGTCTCTGTCCCCCTCCCTCACTCCCTCCTGCATCCCGAATGCAGTACACGGGAAAGGGCGCTGCAGGAATTGCAAGAGCTAAGAGCGGCCCTTGGGGGTGACAGGCGTGAAGGCTGCGTCAGATGTCAGCTTTCTGTTTGAAACACTTTGAACAGACATGCCGGTACGTAGGCTCTGTCGCTACTGCAGAAGCGCAGGCCCTTGGGGGTGCCGGCCTTGCTCTTTCAGGGCTGCTGCAGACGGGGTTCAGGGAACCGACGACAGTGAGAGGTCGTGCCTCACAGAGGACCCTGGGGCGGCGCCGTCTGAAACCACCAGCACCAGCGGGCGCTGACGGTCCGGGGGCACGGGGAGGGCGGCCAGGCTGGACGGCACAGGCGGCCGGAGCCAGCCAGACTGGGCAGGAGGTCGCTTTCACGGGACCTGCAGAGCGAGCGCTGTGCCGCCACCTCCTTCTGCCACGTCTCACGCGATGCTCACAACGCAGGACCTTGCAGAGGCCAGCTCGGCGGGAGGTGGCCCCGTCAGCGAGCGGGGGGTGGCACCGTGGGGACAGTGGCCCGCGCCTTGCGGCCTCCCGCCACACTGCTTATAGGCTGGGTCGGGGAGCTGAGGGTCACTTTAACTTGGTACCTGGAGTGTATTGTACTCCTCGGGGGAGGCGGCCACGCGGCACAGCGCACGGTGGGGTGTTCGGGCTGGCGCCCCCGCAGTCCTGGGGGCGGGGCGGGGCTGCGCGGCTGTCACCCCTGTCCGTACCGGCCACGCGGCACGGCCGGCAGTGCTCGGCCCCTCCGAGCCGCTGCACCTTACGCCGTCCTTTTCAATCAAGGACACACACAAGACGGCACCGTCCGTTCTGCCCCAGACGGCACGTTTAAGTGCCGAAGGGCCCACGGGAGGGCCCGTGACGAGACACTGTGCCCCGTGCCAGGTCCTCCCACGTGGCACAGCCCA
The DNA here is from genome assembly GCA_028627145.1 of Eidolon dupreanum. Lineage (NCBI taxonomy): Eukaryota > Metazoa > Chordata > Mammalia > Chiroptera > Pteropodidae > Eidolon > Eidolon dupreanum. The sequence continues at coordinate 17,937,162 of CM053516.1, read as the reverse complement.
GCGGCCATCAGCACCGCCGTCCTGCCCCGGGCGGCCCCTGGGGGTCGTGGGGAGTCTGGCAGCCGCAGTGACTAGGCGGCCGGCGGCCACACGCCCCGCACCCTGCAGTGCCGGCGAGAGTCACACACTGAGCCTGTGTCACCACCATGTCAGATGGGTGTGGGCCGTGAGGAATGCCCAGGGCGCTCAGCGTGGCCCGCGTGCGCCCCAGCACCCTCACATGCCACGCTGCTTTGTCCGCGCTGCCTGAGGGGGCTGTGGCCCCTGGGAACGCATCTGGGTGCGGTCAGGGGGCCCGAGCAGGCCGAGTTAACGGGGCCCAAGCAGGCTGAGAAGCACAGGCAGCCAGGGGCACACCGCCGTCCCCGCAGGCGAGGCTGGGAGCCCGGGCCGGGGTCTGTGCTCGGCTCCGCGGACGCAGGAGCTGGGGGCGTCCGCGTCTTCGGCTGCGTCTGCTGCGACCCGGTCTCATCAACCCCAGCCGCAGTGAGAACATGCATCCCCGTGTCACATCACAGTTCAAAGCTTTAACTGAAAAAATCAAACCCACCTGCTGTTGGCACGTTTTTGGGGTATTTTCCTAGGTGGAGAAAAGGCTCCCCAAATTAGAAATTCTTAATGGATTTCACTTTTAAACACTATAACTTCTGTCCCCTGAAGTGTCTGTTTCCCTGAATTCGAACGTTTGACATTGCCTAGGCCACACCAGCTTCCTCCCGTTGGCATCCGCCCAGCAGATGGCACCCCCTCCGCCTCCTTCAGCATCATTCTGTGTCCCCCAAAACCGAATGTAGCTGGGTGTGAAAAGCCAGCCTGAGAGCTCGGTCCCTCAGCCTGGGATGGGGCACCCACGTCCTACCCACGTGATTTCTCCCTCCTCTTTCTGTGAGGTTTGAGTTGAACTGACGTTAATTCCATTTTCCAACTTCCGGGGGTTTAGAAGATTATACATCCCATCCCCATTCTTTCAGTGTTTAATTTTTTAATACATGTATATTTAAACTTACTTGTATTTTTCTGTCAATATCATGGGGTCAGTCAGTGATTATATTTTCTCATGGAAAAAAAACAAATAGCTTCGTAACATTTTTACTTCTTTTCTCTACTTTCCTCAATCTCCTAATGTTGACAGCATCTGGTATTTTCATTCCAGACGACATTTGTGTATTTTTAACACCGTGTGTTAACAATTCGTCTCATTGGCTTGTTTGTTCACCACTATTTCTCACATCTCGTGCTTTCTTCTTTCTGGGTTCGTTCTGCGTGAGCACTTACGTCTTTGATGACAGAGACTTAGGGTGACGACATCTCTGGACACCGTGGGCTTCCGTCGCCTCCATCTCAGCCCCATACCCGAGTGTCGCTGCGGCCGCTTCGTGACCTTCCTGTCACCGTCTTCGAGAAGCTGCTGTCGGCAGAGTGAGGTGGGCATCACTGGGACTCTCCTTTCTTAGGATTAAATCTTTTTCTTCTCTGGAAGCAATTTAAGATGCCTTCCTTATTCTCTCTCTCCCCTCCTCCCTCTGTGTTAAATGACACGTGACGTGAACCTGGCCATTTTAACCACTTAAGTGTACGGTTCGATGGCGCCAAGCACGTTCGCACCGCTGGGCAGCCCTCGCCGCCGTCCACCCCAGAATGGTCGTCACCTACCACACAGAACCCCACGCCCGTTCCACACGAGCTCTCCAAGTCCCCTTGCCCGGCCAGCCCCGTCTCTGCGTCTACGAATCCGACTGCTGTAGATGCCTCACATAAGCAGACGACACAGCATCTGTCCTTTGGTGACTAGCTCATTTCACTCAGCACAACGTCCTCAAGATTCACACGTGTTGCAGCCTGTGTCAGAATCTCCTTCCTTCAAGGCTGAGTGGCATTCCCCCGTGTGGCTGGACCGCATGTTGCCTGTCTCTCCCCTGTCGACGGACACCCGCGTCGCTTCCACCTCTGCGTGACGGTGAGGAAAGCTGCCGTGAACGTGAGTCCCTGCGGGTGTGGAGCTCCACGTGTAATGTTTCAGAGGGCGCTCATTAACCCGCGGTCCCCGCACTCATGAGTGCGTGCAGGCGTGAGCCCCTGCATACTCGCCCTGCCGCGCTCAGCGGCCACGCCCCACCTTCGCAGCTGTGATGCCGCTGCCGCCATCGTCCCCGAAGCCCCCGCCCCCCCGCACCTCCTCTCTGCCTTTGTCCTTCACTCTGCACCCCGGGAGGGCCCACGGGTTTGACCTTCCGGCTCACGTGTCTGATGCTCAGCTGTCTTCAACCTGCTAGTCTAGCTACCTGAGGTTTTCTTAAAAAATTAAGAGAATTCGGATGATTTCTTTTGCTTCTATCTATCTCACGATACTGGCTCAAACCTCCCAGCGAATTGCATTATGTACTTTTTATTGGAGCAAACTCTACACGCAGTGACCTGCACAGCGTAGGTGACAAGTGCACACGCCCATGTGACAGTGCTGTGCCCGAGACAGTGCGTTTCCGTCGTTCATTCCGGGCACCCCTGCCCGCCCGTGGGTGGACGCAGCCCGCGCGAGCGTCGCTGGTCTGCTGTCTGTCCCTGTGGGCCGCCTGCACCTCCGGGGGCATCGCTCTCCCTCGTCCATGCTCCCTTCACCCAACACGCCTCTGAGGCCCGTGCCACTGCCGTGTGGCAGCATTCACTGCCTTCTTGTCGCCGAGTGAGTGTCCATTGCCCCCTGCCCTCCCTGAGAAACAGTGGCGGAGCCTCGTGAAGCCCCGACCTGGACGGCCCAGACCAGGAGCGCTGCGAACTGGCACACGGACCTCAGGCTGTTCACAAAACGGGAGCGGCTTCTCTCTGTGGGCACCACTCTGCCCATCTCATCATGCACACAGAGGGGCGGGGTGCTAGGAGGCCACATCTGGGTCCCTCCTGGGTCGCACGGTGACTGAAGACACTGCCCAGGACTGTCGTCTGTCCTGCTAAGCCGACCCGGTGCTGCAGCAAGGACGAGGCGTCCTGTGAGCTCGCTGATCACCAATCTGAACACGAGGCCATGGACCCCTCGGTCCTGGAAGCCCATTTTGGTCCCTCAGAGCTCCCACTCCGCTGCTGATTCTCCATCACTGTGTGCATGTTTTCCTTTAAGTCTTCAAACGCATTTATGAAGCAGACAAGGACCTTAACGAAAGCGCTGATTCCGGCTTCTCGGCCTCGCTTCTGACGACGGCGTTTGTTTTTCTCGGTTCTGGGTCACATTTTCCTGCTTCTTCACTTACCTAATAATCAAGCAATCTAGGTTATGCTGCCCTTTCTTTAAAGGGCATTAAGCTTTGTTTTAGCAGGCAGTCAAATCGCCAGCAAATCCATCTAATCCTTTTAGCTTGGGTTTCATTCTTTGCTAGGGTCATCTATTTAGAAACTGTCCTAGGATACAGGCCTTCCTCTAGAGTGTGGTCTTACACCACAGCGTGTCCTTCCGGGGTCTTAACTAAATGCCCACATGCCCAGCGTCTCTCCGCACGGCGAAGCCCGGCCAGCTCTCCTCAGCCTCGCACCCACAGCAGCCCCTCCCCGTGGGCCCGCCGGGGTCCCTGCACACGCACAGCCCCTCTCGCCCAGGACGGTGTGACACGCCCACAGTGAGTCCTGGGCGCTCGCCGCTCCGCCCTGCCGACCCCAGCCACGTCCGTAGACCCCCACGCCAGCCTCGGCCCGCTCCGCCCAGCGACACTCCAGACCTGTGTGGCGGTCTAGCAATGCCAGGCAGAGGCGCGGTGGGCACGGGGCCCGCCGCGCGCGCATCTCTCTCCGTCTCGAGTCTCGTGACCGTGCAACCCCTGAAAACGGCGGCTTTGCGCTCTGCCCAGCTTCGTGGCGGGCGTGGTGTGGAGGGGCGGCCCAGCGCCGGTCACCCCGCCGGGCAGAGGCGGACTCCAGCCACGCGCACGCTCACGTTTTCTCGTTTCGACGTCAGCAGCTCACTCGCAGTCTGGGGCCTGCGTGCTGTTTGAGTTATTTTCCACTGTGTTTATACCCGCGTGGTCAGGCAGCGCAATGATAAGTCTTAAAACACTTACAGCGCAACGTTAACGAGCACGGGGCGCGACGACTCAGCGCCGCGGCTCCGCTTTGTCCTGAGAGCACGCGCCGCGATTTCGATGGAGCACTTACCTTCATGATCGGAAGCAGGTCCTCTACTGTGTGCACCTTCTCCAGCGCTTCTCTCACTTCCAGAAGTCCTTTAGGGTTATTAGCTCTGAGAGAGAGAGAGAGAGAGAGAGGAGAGGAGAAACCAAATTAATACAGAAACGTAACAATTATGCCATTATCTGTGACTTAAATAAGTCCTTGATTATGCATAGCTCAGTATTCAATGCACTGGGCCACAACAAGAGCTGCTAACTAACGGGGTGCCCTGAGCCCGATGAGACTCGGGCCACAGGTGAGAATTACGGAACCAGACGGCGGCCCGTCTGGGCGGCGCACCGGTCTGGGTTTGGTCACAGGTCCTGACTCTCCTATTCCAGCTCTAGAATCAGAAGTAAATGCTCTTTCTTTCCAACGCTGCTCAAATGGAAGTCCCCTGCCTGGATTTTACATCAGTTTTATATCCACTCGGAATTCCTTTGTGGCTAGAATTCTGTTCACCACACTGTCTCTTTACCTCCTGAGGAAATTCTAAGAAACATCCTGCCTTTGGCAGGAAGAGATTGGAAAAGCCACGATACAGCATGTAAGATCAAACATGCTCGCTGAGGCCCATGACTTCCTGAAGCTGGTAGAAACGAAAGGTTTTATGACTTGAACACGGAACACTTCGCTTAGTCTGTCAATAGGTTTAGTTTTCAAGTTTCACAAACATAACTACGGTGAAATGTACATGACGTATCTATTACAATGGAAAAGAAAATTAGAGGATTACCCATGATAAACAAGAATTCTGTCTTTGATAAAATGAAGAATTTTCTCAAAATATTCCAGGTATCTCATGTTGATAACCTGGCCCCTGTAAGAAAAAAGAAATTAAGAATTTTTACAAACGCATATGTTTCAGACAATATCTAATTTCCAAGTTAATGCAAAAGAATAGGATGGCTACGAGAACAATGTAGCAAAATACTGGGAAATTCACATGTTTGCACCAACGACTAGGGCAGCAAGGCAGCGTCCGGCGGGGCAGGGAGGGGAGTCCAGCAGCCGCCCCTGACTTGCAGGGTGTCCAGACAGAAGGGCAGTGGCCCAGGGGCCGGCTGGGCCTGCCAGGCCGGCAGCCAGGCGAGCAGCTGGCGTTGGCGATCCCAGCAACGACTTGCCCAGGACCCCTCCGCGCCGAGCATCATTATCAGGATGTCAGGGGGAATGAGATGGTCCCCATCTAATCACGTTCTATGACGTTTTAGAAAGACTGATGTCCCAGGCAAACCCCCGGCAGTCTGCCCCTCGCTCGAGCCTAGGCGGGCACGGCAGGCACCACACTTCCTCCTGCGACCGGACCAGGCAGGACTCTGCAGGCGGCTCCAGCCACGAGTCACCGGGAAGGAGCGGCGAGTGGCTCGCGGTCTCCACGGCCCGTCCGCGGAGCGAACGGCTGTGGAAACGGGATCTCCCGGGCGGCTCCTACCTGATCAGGTTGATGTGGTTGGTGAAGCCCCTGCTCAGGCTCCGCGCTGGCATCTGATCCAGCCATAGCACCGGCTGGTCCGGGTCGGCGACCCTGCGGAACGGAGCCGTGTGAAGAGGGCCACGCGCACAACCCGGCCGGGCCGGACACGCCATGCGGGGTGTCTGCAGGAGTGGGGGGACGGCGGCCACCGAGGCCGGGGCACCGGCAAGCGCGGGGCACGGATCCCACCGGGGAGAAGCCGGCGAGGTCGCCGGGGAGCGGCACGGGCGACGCGCGCGCTGGACAGCGCTGCTCGGCCCACGCGCCTTGGTCTCGGGGGACGTGCAGGAGGCCACGCGTGGACGCCGCGGCCGTGACACGTCCCTGGACGAGACTGCTCTCCCGAAGCCTCGCGTCAGATGCGCTTGGGCGCACGGGGAAATCGGTCCTTTTTTCACACGTTAGTTGCGGGCATTTCGCGGCATGGCGGGCCCTGCAGAGGACAGCGCTCCGGGGCCGGGGTCCGTGGGCCGGCGGGGGTGGGGGGCGGGGGGGTCCCCTCCCCGCGGGTCCACAGTGTTCGCGGTCGCCGCGCGCGTTACCGTCTCCACTTGACTGCGATGTCGAACATGTCCCTCCACTGCATGGGCCGCGTCCGCCCGCCCGTCCGCACCTTGGCGTTGGCCCATGTGCGCTGCACAGCGTGCATGACCTCCAGCGCGGCCAAGCCCATGGCTGCAGGGGCGACAGTGAGGGCGCCGTCGGCAAGAACGTGGCACAGGGACATTGGCCACTGTGCCCGGTGGCAACGGCACCGTCCCCGCACGGGCGACCCACAACACTGCGGGGTCCGGGGCGCAGGGCCCCACACGGTCGGAACTCCGAGTGTAACCTCCGACTCCCCCAAAACCGAACTGCTCACAGCCTCCGCTGCGGGAGCCTTTGTGACGACGTAAACAGCGCCCAACTGGGCTGTGGGTGATCCGCTCGCTGCGCTGCAACCGGACGGTGAGGCCAGGCGCAGCGGCAGTAAGAAAATTGCGGGGAGGGGCCGCTGACAGCGCCGTGGGCATTCACCGGTGCCGCCGCCCACGTGTCCACGAGACAGGTCTCCCACGTACACGCCTCACGTGGCACAAAGCCCTGGAGGTGCTGCACACGCCACTGGCACCAGGCGTCAGAATGAAATATAACGTGAAAAAGAAACCCCATTCGTTTACGGGCGCACCAGCTCGTGGGTCCGTGACGAGCCACAGCCACGAGCCCTCCAGGACGTTCACGGCCCTGCGCTCAAACCCGCGCCGCCCCAGGCTCAACCGCACAGAGTCTGCCGGCGATTTAACGAGACAGGGACGTGGCGGCCCCCACGGCCGTCCTGAAATCAACTCTGTCAGAGGAGACAGGGACACAGCTGTCTCCTCCTGACGCTGACCGCACTGGGGCACCTAGCTTGGACCCCCCTCTCGCCCACAGCGAGGCCATGGCTGCCGCACGGGAACCAGGCCAGGGAGCACACGCCCCCCGGACTCGGGCGTGGGGATCTACCTATTTCCGTCAGGGCCACGTGGAGGTTTCGAGTGAGCCCACAACGGTATTTTTAAGAGATGGCGTTTGCTGGCGGCCGTCCCATTCCGGGCGGTGCCGACGCACCTCTGTGTATTCTCTTGTTGGGCAGGAAGCCGGGGGTCTCGTACTGCATCAGGGAGCCCAGACGGTCGGCCACGCAGATCAGCTCCTGCACCTCGGGCTTGTAACTCTCAAAGTTCTGGTGTGACACGTCTCTGGAGGAAACAGCGCGGGCGCGGTGAGGGCTCCGGCCACGGGCCACGGGCGGTCCAGCCTCACCTGGAAGCCCGCCCAGAAAGCCACCCGCCCTCCCACCCTCGGCTCCCAGCCTGGGCGCCGGCCCCTCCACGGTTCTCCCGGCCACTCTGGTCCCTTGTCCTTCCACACAACTTTCAGAATTAGCTCACCAAGTTCCTCAAAAGTTTCTGGGGATTTTGAATGGCATTTTGTCACACCTATCACTAATTTCCAGAGGACGGACCTATTGACATTACTGAGCCTCCCACTCGCAAACGGTACTTTTCTCCATTTAATTTTCTCGGAACTTGTGACAAAGTTCTAAATGATTAAACGCATCGACGTCGACTGGCTGCACGGGGTCTTTCGGTTGGGGCTGTCCTGGAACCACCCTCCCATTCTGTCACTTTCGACCCCGGTGTCCCTATGCAGTCAGGCACCTCTTGTAAAAATCATAGAACTGCAATCAAACAAATTCCAATCCAACTCTGCCTGTCTTTTAACTGATGTTTAGTCCATTTATATTTATTGTCATTGTTGATACGTCTGGATTTATTTCAACCTATTCTTATTTCTTTCTGTTTGTCCCAATTTTTTATTATGCCCCCCCCTCTGGTTGATTTTGGATTTAATTTTTTATTTGTTTTTTTCTCTTTATTTTTTCACTTCTGTTCTAATATGGAAGCTGTACACTCTACTCTGTTTCTGACTTTCAGTACTTAGCCTAGGCATTTTAAAGATTTATAGGTAACTTAATATCTTAACATTTAACTCACATCCGCTTAGAATACTTTCTTATTATCCCTCAACTTATTTCATTTTATTTCTGTCCTTTTCATAAGCCCCAAAATTAGATGTCATTTTACAAAGACAATGTTTATTTAGATTTACCAATGTGCTATGCTTATCCATTTTTTTCCTCATTATTACTTTTCATATCTTAGCTCTTAGTCCTGGGGTCACCTGCCTTCTTCCTTAATTACATGCCAGTCGTGGTTAAGTCAGTTTTTGGTTTTCCTAATATACATGTATTCGGACTGGTCTTTAATCTTTAAAGGTGGCTTTGCTGGGTACAGAATTCTAGGCTGAACACTATCTTCTTTCAGGACTTTGGAACAATGACTTTATCATCTTCAAGCTGCCCCTGCTGCTGCTGAGGAGTTTACGGCCGGTCAGTCCAGTCACTGACCCTAAGTAGGTGACGGGATTGTTTTCAAGCTGTTCCTCCTGATCCTTATTCTCCACTTACTTTTGTTGTACCTGGATGTGGATTTCTCTTCATTCACCCTGATTTTTAAAATGCCTGTGGACTGATGTGTTTCCTCACTTCTTTAGAATTCTTAGACATTATTTCATCAAAAATTGCCTCTTCCTCATTCTCTCCTTCTGAGCTTTCAACCAAACACCAGACCTTCTTACATCGCCCGCACCTTCTCTGTCTCTCACGTTTTCTGATTTCTTGACTCTGCTACGTTCTGGATAATTCACAACGCTCTATTTTCTACCCGCGGTGTGCTCTCTGCTTCGTCTAACCCGCTGCTTAGCTACAGACTGAATTCTTCATGTCGATGGTTGTACTTTCTATTCCTAAAGCTTCCAATGATTATTTTTTTAAATCTGCCTGGTCACTTTTTATAACTTCCTTGTCCACGTTTGTGATTTCGTCATAATTTCTTTAACCGTTTCATCTGGAGTTATGTTAGAGTCTGTCTCCAACAATTCCGACATCTGAGGTCCTTGAGGGCCTAAGTCTGTTGTTCACTGTTCCTGTCAGTTCTCACGTGTGGTTGTGGCAATCTCGATTTCTGATTCTCATACGAATGATCCTAATCTGTGGGAATACTCTGGACCCAAACTGGCACTAATCCTTCCCCGGGAAAGATCTGGAAGTGCGTTTGAGACGGGTTCTTAGCCCTTTCACACACGCTGCCGGAGCCAGGGCCTTTCAGCAGCAGCTGCCGGACGCGTCCACCCCCGGGGCACTTTCTCCCTCGTAGTCTGAATCTCTCCTTTCTTTTTGGAGGATGAGGGTGTTGATCTTTCCAGAGTTTTCTTAACTTTTAAGGCATTAATACCTATTAATACCTATTCTGGATCTCACTGTTTGGTGAAGGGATAGATAGGCCTTTGGCATGCCCGTTTTGCCACGCTGCAGCAGTACTTGGCCAGGAGAGTAATTTCAAACTTCCACTATGTTAAGTAATTTGCTTTAAACGTAACACATTACAAGAACAATGCATTTCAAAGACCGCCAATAAGTGCAAGTACATCTGAAGACTGAAGGTTGCCCAAAATTGGCAGGGAAGATCAGGCTAGAAAGAAAGATGAAGGCCTACGGTAAGTTTCTGGGTACTTTATAAACCAAAAGGAGCATCTGCAGACATGTCAAGTCCAAAAGCAAATTCATCGGAAACGTGGAAAGCCGTTTACCGACTGAGAGAGATCAGGACCGGCCTACGGTTCGGTGTCGAAAGGAAGACGAGCCGTCCGCACGCTTACTTGATGTGGGGCTGCAGCCCCGGCTGCTCCTTGTAGTCCTCCAGGAGGAAGGGCAGGTTCTTGGCCCAGCGGTCTTTGAAGCCTCCGGGCAGGTCCACGTCGACGCTGTACTCCGTGAGCGGCGTGTCGAGGTGTGCGTGGAGGTACCGAGAATACTCTGCGGACAGGAGATGCGGTCAGACACCGCGCCGCCGCCACGCAAAGGCTTCGCAACCACTTAATTGTGACAAGAATTCTGCACGAAGACCCCAAACTTTAGTAAGCCGCTACTCTCGCACACGACAGACCAGCGGAGTGACCTTCCTCCCACGGGCTAGCGAAATGCGAGCCAGGCGACCTGGTCGCTTCAGCAGACGTTAACCACCTTTCTGTGAACAACACCAGACTCCAGAGTCTGCGAACTCAAGTTCACTGTCAGGCTGGGTCTGTCCCTGTCCCTGGCAGATGAGCTTACTGCACGTGCAATTTCGCTGATGGCCAAGTGCCACTTGTCCCCACGAAGCAGCGCAGAAAACGCCCGGGGTGCAGACCCCGTCCTTCAGCCTACAGCCCACGTCCAAGTTCTCTGAAGCCAGGAATGGACGGGGAACGGGAATTCAGAGCAAAGAGCTGGGCCGTCCAAGGCGGAGGCGCCATCCACGTGGCTCCTGAGAACTTGAAACGTGGCGAGGGTGACTAAGAAACTGAATTAAAATTTTTTATTTAATTTGAATTAATTTAAACTGAAAAACTGGTATTTGATTCAATTATTAGAACGTATCAGTACGTCTGGAACAACTTGCACATATGAATCTACTTTTTTCACTTTAAATTTGATGAAATCTAAATTTAAACCAAATAGTTCCAATGAAAATTTAGTATCCAAATTGAGACGTATTGTAATACACAGCAGATTTCAAAGACTCAGTCCAAAAAAACAATAGTAAAATATCTAATGAATACTGTCTTCATGTTAATTACATGTTGAACTAATAACGTTGTCGATATGCTGAATTCAATAAAATGTGTTATTAAAATTCATTCCACCTGTTTGTTTTTACTTTTTAGTGTGGATACTAGAAACTCAAAATTACATACATGGCTTGCAATTTTTTTTTTCAGTTGGCTAAAGGTAACAAAAGAAAGAGAAGATATAGTCTATAGCCATGCTGCCCTGAACAAGCCCGATCCTGTCTGATCTCGGAAGCTAAGCGGGGTCGGGCCTGGTCAGTACTTGGATGGGAGACCGCCTGGGAATACCGGGTGCGGTAGGCATAAAAAATTGTAAGCTGGCAAGGTCCTTACAATCTGTGAGGTCAATCAAGGTTTGCCTCTCCTAAAAAAAAATTTAAAAAAAATAAAAAAAAGAGAGAAGATATGAAAGTAGAGATTTGGGCATTATATGAAAATCAAGTGTCTTTACATATGGGCGTGAGAAGGTGACGAAGACTGTGGCTGAAGGGAGGGTCACTCACACACTCGCTTTCCTCCTCACCCCAAACTACGTGCGTGTTCTGGTACGAAGTGACGACGGATCAGAGATGACACGGTCCCCTCACAGTGGAACCCTCGGAAAAGGCTACTTTCCTGTCATTCCTACATCTTTGGGTGACATGACGAGAAACGAATTCCCAACAATTGTCACATTTAGTTCGAATTATATTTTTCTGACTTCGGCAAAAGTTTTTTAACTTTAGAAAGAAAATACGTAGGACGTGGCAGAAAGGCCAGTAAGCAGGTGTTTACAAGACACGCACTCTGCCCCAGGGGCCGGGCCGATGGCCCGGGGAGGCTGGAGACGGGCTCCCCAGCCTGTCCCGCACGCACGACTGCTACGGGAACTACACCGACAATTCCGCAACGCTCCGACTCACCTCGGAGGTACTTCACCTTCAGGTACTCGGGGCTGGCCTTCTGGCCCGGCAGAGGGTTGCTGAGCATCACCTTGGTCTGCGCTTTTATCCCCTCGTAGAACTGCCCCATGGCGACGTGGCTGAGCCCCGTCATGTACTGGCACACTTCGTTGTCCGGCTCGAGCTGCAGGCAGCGCTGCGGCAGCGAGGACGAAGCCGCGTCAGGGCCAGCGCCTCGGCCCCCAGCGTGGAGCGGGCAGCGGCCCGCGGGCCCCGGCCCGGCCCGGCCGCGCTCACCTTGAAGCTGCCGAGCGCCTCGCGCAGGCTGCCGTGGCGGTACAGCAGCACGCCGCGCAGCTGCAGCGCCTGCACGTGGTTCCGGTCGAGCAGCAGCACCTTCTGGAAGCTCTCGGCGGCCGCCTCGAAGTTGCCCAGCTCTCTGGGGACGCAACAACAGTCACGAGCCCAGTGGGCACCGCAGCGGACGTGCGCGGAAAGCCGTCCCAGAATTGGGGTGCGCCCCGCGGAGAGACACCCCCGAAGCGGTGTCCCCATCTTCGTGTTGCTGCTTCGGAGCCGCGCAGCCTCGGGCACGTCTCATCTCGCTCCCCTCCCCTGCGTCTCGCCCGGCTGCGGGCAGCCGCAGGCTCCTCGAGTCCTTTGGGGAAAATTAACTAATCGCTCATTCGAATCCCTTTCCCTGTTTCGTGTTGAGCTGCAACCCCTAAAAAGTGTGTGTAAATGTTGATATTTATGTAGGTCACAACCATACAGAGGTTTAGCATTGTGAATCAGACCCCCAGCCTTAAAAGTGTACAGTTTCTGTGGCTAACGTTGCTTTAAGTCTAGTATGTTACTACGTAACTTAAAATTCGGAAAAAAGAAATGTATTTTAGCACTGTGATTACTTCAGAGTTAACACGGTTATTACAGACCAACCTTCTTTTATACATTAAGAGTTTCACGAATAATAGAAGTACCTTCGAGATATCCCACACGTCGAGCTCCTATAAATAATGAACACTTTAAAAAATGCAACGCCTGCCTGCATCCCACAGCTCTTTTAACTATTTCCTAGGCGCTTTCAATCTGCTTTCAGTTTATATTCCCCAAACTCTGCGGGACGGGAAGGAAATGTCATCCCGCGAACCCAAAACAAACGCACACGTGCGTTCTTTAGGGCAAGAGAGCTCCTCCAGCCGCCCCCCAGCTGCCGCCGCCCCCCTGGCCGGCCCCCCAGCTGCCCCCCCAGCCGCCGTGTCAGACAGACACGCTCTCGGGCTCGGCCCTCCTGCGCCAAGCACCCACAGCTCTGCGGGGGACTGCGCTGTCCTCCGGGGCTCTTAGGGCACCTCCGTGGATGCTGGCACGCACAGGTGTCCAAAGCCAAAGTCAGACGCCCCACAGCCGCGTAGCCCGTGTCCCTGTTCCAGGAGGCCCCGGACAGCGCAGAGCCGCGTGGGCGGGAACCGGAGCTACGGCCTCTACGGCCCGACAGCTCATGAAGCCACCACTCGAAGCGGTAACGCAGGGGGACTGACATTTTCCAGACTGACATGCAAAGCGATGTTTGTTTAAGATACAATTCTGTGCGTCACGATGTCGCGACACACGGTGACTTCCGTGTCGTAGAGACGACCCCGACAGTACGTCAGCGCCTCCCTGACTTAGAAGAACAATTTCTTTTAGATATCGCCATGACGTGAGGTTCTCGCTTGTTTCCCGCCCTACACCCCCCTCCTGCCCAAATGCCACGACGTCACTTACCTGTAGGCCTGCCCCAAACTTTTATATGCATCGATGAAGTCGACTTTCTGCTTCAAAGCTTCTTTGAAGGATTCGATAGCTTCCTGTAAAAAGTATGTAGAAAATTACTTCACGTGCATAACTGTAAAATTGAGTTTCACTTAACTCACTAAAGGACTTAAGTGCACTTTATACATGGTCTCTCAGTAATTTTTTTTTGAAATAGGAGGACTTTTAAAAAATGGGGTAGAAAGTGCAATAAATGGACTCTGGAACTTCAATCTCAGCAATAAAGAAGTGTATCAGAAAATGCCTTCTCGCTGTCTTTTCATTAGGACATTCGGTCTGACAATGCTGCCTTTGAATAAAGATCACTTCCTTAATTAATAAAAGCCCTAATAGCTGTGTGAAATGACTCAAAATGATTGTAACCAACAGCATTAAAATTGAGCCAACAAAAGAAAGGAAAAAGCAAGCCCAATGTAAAACTATAATAAAAGAAGCAAAAAGTCTCCTGGCTAACTGAGGGACCCCCCCGGTCTACAAGGAAAAGAAACAGTGAACTGAGATAGAACGGAAGCCTCACGGCACCACTCAGATCTGTGGCTAAGGCGGCAAGCAGGCCTGGGGGCGCTAGGCTTTGGGGGAGCCCTGGAGCACGTGCTTGACTGCCCGGACTCCCCCTGCGAACACTGCTAATAAAACATGACACTCTGTCTCAGAATCAACATTCTAGATTTAAACCGGTATCAAATGTATTTTTCATTATGATCTGATTATTTACCGTGATAAAAAATCATAAAAACATTTCACACATTTCCGCAGGAAAAGGTGTATCTTAACAGCTACCAGGTACTCTGACTGCTGACAGTTTCAGTGAGAAAGACTTTGAAACTCCCATGATACTCATTTCGTACCGGATCAGGTAATTCACAGCAGGAAGCTACTGAAGATGTCTACGCCTCGCGCATGGCAGGCACTCCAGAAATGGTTAATGATTTGGCAGGCACACAAAATCGCTTTGCAAAAGCAATACAATCTCGGTTCTTTCCAAAAAGCCATTCCTACTCTGCTTCTTGACTTTTTTTTGGGGGGGGGGCTTTTGAAACTTCAGAGGCAACAGTGGGATCACAGGCTGCTCATCAGGGATCCAGCGGGGTGTCTACTGTTCGTCAAAAGCATGAGAACAGATAGGTTTTAATATTTAAGGAATGTCACAGACCCCTGCTCATCAGGCTTCCTGCTGTGAAGGTCTGGATTTAAAATTTTTTACAACTTTATTTTTAATTCAACAAACATGTACTGAGCGCCTACTATGTGCCGGGGCAGGCTGAGGCATGGGGACAGGTGAGGCACGAGGGAAGGGTGAGGCACGGGGGACGGGTGAGGCACGGGGGACGGGTGAGGCACGAGGGACAGGTGAGGTACGGGGCACAGTTGAGGCACGGGGACAGGTGAGGCACAGGGACAGGTGAGGCACGGGGCATAGGTGAGGCATGGGGCATAGGTGAGGCATGGGGCATAGGTGAGGCACGAGGGACAGGTGAGGTACGGGGCACAGGTGAGGCACAGGGACAGGTGAGGCACAGGGCATAGGTGAGGCACGGGGCACAGGTGAGGCACGGGGGACAGGTGAGGCGCAGGGCATGGCGGTGAGCAAGCCGTAATCTCTGCCCCGTAAGGGTTCGGTCCAGTCAGGGGCCAGTGTCAACCAGGCCATCAGGGCACAGAGACCAAGAACTGTGCAGAGCGTGAGCCAGCGACGCGGGACAGAGAGAAGAGGCGGCCAGCTGAACCGGATATCCTGGACAGGCTTCGCGGGGGGGGGGGGGGGGG
>CM053516.1:17813637-17921377 GCA_028627145.1 Eidolon dupreanum | reverse complement strand
CCCCCCCCCCCCCCCCCCCCCCCCCCCCCCCCCCCCCCCCCCCCCCCCCCCCCCCCCCCCGAGCCGGGTCCCAGAGCGCGAGAAGGAGCTTGGCGAGAGAGGAGACGGGCTGGGACAGGAAGCGGCACCGCGCAGGGCGCAGGCTCGGGACGGCGGGACAGGCGGGGGCAGGAGAGCGGGGTCCAGAGGCAGGGCGGGGACGGAAGCAGGGACCCGCGGGCTGGGCGGTGGCGGGGCGTGTGGGGACTGCCGCCAGCACGAGGGGGCAGGCGGGAGGGGCGGGACGAGCCGGGGTGGCAGGTGGCGGCAGTGCCGCATCCGGCCAGAGGGATCAGCATTGTGGAGAAGAGGGTCAGACGCGGAGCCGACGCGGAGCCAGCGGAGGTGGCCGGGGCAGGCTTGGGCTGGCGGGGAGCGGGGGGCCCTTAAGCTGCCGACCCCGGCAGGGTCCAGCGGCAACCAGCATGAGGGGGACAGGAGGAGGGCGGGCACCGGGGGCAGGCGCCCGGCGGGGCGTGCCGAGCCCGGAGCGTCCGTGCACGGCGGGGGCGCCCGGGGACACCCACTGCCCACTGCACTTACAGCATGCTCGGGCGCCACAGCTCTTCCAAGTCTGATTGCTCTTCAGCTGTTAAGAGGCTTGGGTTTCGGGGTTCCTGTCTAAGCACTGCACGCTCTCTACCTCATTCTGCCAAAGAGGGGACACAGCAGAATCAAGATTTTGAGCCATCGGGAACAGAGAAACCACGTTTGAGCGACGCACAAGCATAAGCCGTGGCTGCGAGGCCCTGTGCGCGGGACGGCAGGCCACCCTAGGTGTCAACGCCCTGACCAGCCGGCGGGTGGCGGGCACTGAGGCTGCTCACGGAGCTGGCACAGGCGCAGGCCGCTGTCCAGCCGCGGCCGACAAACACGTGCTTGGAGGGACCGTGTTTGAAATACCCTTGGGACACACATGAAACAGAGAATTCAACAGAAAAAATTCGTTGCCGTTTTTCCCCTAAGAAAATTCAAGACGTCTGATGTATCTACTGAAGTGGACAGCTGTGACATCTGTCACGTCACGCTGCCTAACGTATTTTAATGTATTACATCACAAAGTAAAAGAGCAATCGCCCACTTAATTAATTTCTAAATTGCTGTTGACCCCTCAGGAGATAAAGACAGCTCAGCCTCATGGGTCATTTAGTCGTTTGATGAGGCACGTCACCACTGACTCAGTTTCCCGATCTGTGTAACTGAGACTCCCTCAGCTCCTTCTCTACTTCCTGGGGACGCCGCCGGGGTGTGTGAGACACGTAGACCCTCTGGCCTCCTCGTAGATCTACAAAAACGCGAAGAAACGGTGCCCGCCCGTTACACACGCTGACGCCGTGTCCGCAAGCATGGGAAGGACAAAGAGTCTACCGACCGGACAACGAAGCCGTTCCCGGGTCCTCGTCGTGGGGTTTGGAATACACCAGGCTGAATTCGTTCCTCGTCCACCCTGGGGTGTCCCCGCTACAGCTTTTTTCTGAATAATTCTCATTTTGAAATAACGCAGAGGCGCTGCCCACGTGCCTAGACCTGGCTTCACAGTTAAAAGCAAAATCATGTGTCTGCATTTGTTTACTTTAAAAAACAGTTTAAACCTCTTAATACCAACAGTTGGCATTTTTTGCATGAAAACTTTTTCTCCTCCGAGAGATTTGGGGGCAGACTCTGCATAGAGTTGTGATTTGGGACTTTTTTACCAATGGTGACAGGGAGGAGATGGAGGAACCGCGGCAGACCCCGGACGCCGGAGGCTCGGTGGCAGCCGCCCGGCACACCCTCCGCCCCGAAGCCCACGCGTGTGGCCGGCCCTACACACCCGCCAAGGGCGGGAGGGGCACAAAGCAAAATTGGCGAACTTCCCCTTGGTTTGTTTTTTAGCGGACGACAGTTAATTTTTTAGAGTCTGTGACACTCAGATTAGATTTTCACATATAAAATAATCCGTGATCATCGACACCTGATTCGCGTCTAGAGCTTATAAAGCGCTTCCCGCTGATCATGTTCTTAATCCTCACGAGGAGCCGCCTCTGCCCTAGGGACGCGGGCGGCCAGGCGGACAGCAGCCGGGACACCGGCGTGGCAGTTAACGGCACCGCACGCTCTCCACGCGCAGCACTCTGTCCTCGAAGTCGACTGTCCCCGACACTCACGGGGCAGCTACCCTGAGACAGGCAGTGTCACAGCTGAGGGTGACGACACATGAGCACTGTCCTCACCCTCCGATCGCGCGCGTGCGTGACGCCTCAGAGCCACATGTGATACGATGCGCGTCTGCCACGGGCCCCTGGGGCTCGTCCCGCACCCCTGCGGGGGCCGGCCTGCCTGGCGAGGATGGCATGTGTCCCGCCGGCTCGGGCGACCTGCTTCTGGCCCTGCGGCCAGCCGGGGCATGTCCTGCACAGTGCGGCTGCCGCGTGCCAGCCCTCGGGCGCCGACGGGCCCGGGTTCGGGGCCTGGGCTCTGCTCTCGGCCGCCTTTCCGGCCGGCTCACTCCTGGCTCGCGATGAGCCTGCTGCAACGGCTCTGGACACGCGCTCAGGGGACGCAGAGCCGAGGGCAGGAGGAAGGGACGGCCGGAGGTGACGAATCTGCCCCGCCCTGGGGCAGCTGAGACGCGCCTTCCCTGTTCTGCTCCTATGATTTCGGTAGGACTGGTCTACTGAGGCCCTCCGACGCACAGAGACGACCGTGTGTGGGGGTCGTGTGGGCCCCGGTGACCGCAGAGCCACCCCCAGGCAAGCCCACCTCCGGCCTGGCCCCCCGTGTCCCCCCGTCAGCCCCTCGGCCATTATCGTGTCAGAGCCCACCCGTGAAATGACAGGTTTGGTCTCGACTACATAATTCCCCCAATTCTAGACGGCACGACCTCTCCGGGCCCACGATTAAAGTCAGAATGCTCAGCACGGTGCCCCCTCCCCCGCCACCTCCAGCCTCGTCACGCTCGCTCCCCGCCTTCTGCCACTCGGCTGCCACGCTGCTGCCACCGCTCACGCCCCCCCCCCGGAGGCACGGTTCTGCCCCCACCAGGCCTCCCCCGCCTTCAAGGTCCAGGACAAAGCCCACTGGTTCCCCGGAAGCTTCTCTGACTCCGCGGTTTAAATGACCCTTTCTCGTCATCTTTGCCAAAGCACCGTGTACATTACGTTCTTTAGCGAGGTTACAGTCGATGAGTTACGCAGAAGGCTCTGTAACTACCCTTGGTGAGCGTATAGCGTGACGCCCTTTCCCAGCCTCACCCCTCGCCCCTCTGGGAGCTCGGTAAATAAGCGGACGCAGATGACCTTCGGAAATAAACCGATTCTATATACTCGAGACATCGTTTCAACACAGGCCAAACTAAATTCTACTAAGTTCTTCCCGCCCACAAAGCACGGGCGGAATCATTCGACGGAACGCGACAGGCACAGCACGTTCACCTTCAGGAGTCCTCTGTGGAAGAAAGTTAGACCTTTGTAGAGCGTAGCTATCGGCTGGTCTCTGTTCAGCTCCAGGGACAGCTGGAAGTCCTCGTGGGCCGTCGCATAGTCCTACAGGGAGGAGAGCAGGGGAGAGAGCGCACGTCCGTTACACGTTCGCACACTTCCTGCTTGTGATCGGCAAGGGGCACACCCCAGCTCATCCTGTGCCGTGTCTGGTTTTACAGGGCGCGTTTCATGATCGTGAATGCTGCACGGTGGGCGCGTATACTGTGCCAAGAAGGCCGCTTTGCTCAGGAAATCGATGGGAAAAGCTCGCAAAGGCTTAAGTATGCTGCTTCAACCGTAAAAGATATTTTTTAATTACTGTTAAAGTCATAATCTGTTCGAGAAACTTAAAAAGTTATTTTCCGGTACTGACATTTCATTAGACTGAATACCTCTAAAATAATTATGCCATCGGTCAACCTTCAAATGTGTTATGCTGAGGTTTTTTAAAATGTATTTTCTTTTGCCTTAGAAAATTGTTACGAAAATCGCCGTCAATCCAAAAGCTAACTTGGCAAACCCGCTGTCGTGGTGAAGGGGTGTCGTTGGGTTTGGGCCACCCACAGACAGAAGCCGCAGCCTGGGAGGCCCGCTGGGCTCCGATCACGGCTCCTGGGTTGTGACCCCGAGGGAACTCAAACGGCACCCTGAGGTTTCACAGACACACGGTAAGGGGCACAGCGCGCTCCTGAGCGGGTGTCTGCAGGACGCCGAGCGCACGGCCAAGCCACACCCCTCTTCTGTTTCCCTCTCTGTCCCCCCACGTCTGCTCGGCCACTGCTGACGGCCCAGGCAAGAAAACGTGTCCTTGGTACTTAATGTTTCCCTGTAGGTTCCTTCCAGCCAGAGAACAGGCTCTTACTACTGTCAACTGTCCTATCTCACAAACCCGTCAGTGCACGGCCCCAAACCCACGACTTCCTGGGGGAGGCGGAGGAGGGAGACCTTTCTTGTCGCAGAAGGGAGTGTGTCGGGGCACCCACCTCCGATATGAAGTACAGGGTCCCCCGGTGTCTGTACAGCCGGGCTGAGGGCTGAAGCTGAATCGCCTTCGTGAGGTCGTTCACCGCCTCGCTGATTCGGCCCAGAGGGGACAGAATCTACGAACCCAAACACGCAGTTAGGGAAGACTCCCGGTCGGCGGCTCCGGAACTGCCGGCGCTCTGACCCCTCGGTGACACTGCGGCCCGGCCACCCTCTCAGCGGACCAGCAGCCGAGACCCACGCGCTGGGCGGTGAGGTTCGAGGGCAGCGGGCTGAGCGGCCGCCAAGGGGAGGGTGACAAATCGCACGACGCGGCAACCGCCCGCGGCCGCGTCACGCTCGGGGGTCATCACGGACGCTGCTTTTCTTGAAATGTGACCGTTTTCCCCCAACCTATAATTTCTCTTTCAGATAAACATCTGGCATGTCAAAACCAGCCTGAGAGAAACCCCCGAACCGCTGGAGAAATGGCTGGACGCAGACGGAGCCCTCCACGACCTGCATCTGCGTCCTCTGAGGTGCTGAATGCTAAGCGACAATTTCTGAGATTCCGGGTGTTTTCTGAGCCCTGCGGCGTCAACACGTCGCAGCTCATCGGTCACGACCCGTGAAGCGGGGGCAGCGCCTGCCCAGGGAGCTCCTCTGCCGCGCTGACCGGCTGTGGGCAGGCGACCTCACGACAGACACCGCTCTGAACGCCATGTGCACAGAAGAGAGCGAGAAACCCCGAAATGGGGATCCGCGTCCTCGCCCGCGGGCACCACAGGCGGCAGGGCATTGTCTTGATGTCGGGGGATGGGAACGTGGACCCCGGAGGCGACGCGGGGACAGAGGGTCACGTGGAGTCGCCCGTGCCTGCCCGGAAGAGGTCTGTCTAGGCAAGTTCTCTTGAAAGTCTGCACGTTACTTTTATGTTAAAAACATATGAGCATGTTACTTTTATATTAAAAATGCGTTAGAGATAAAAGCAAATTTCACATCAAGACACAAAATTGAAAGCGATGAGAGGCAGGACGTGGCTCACCCCTGACCTCTGCTGGGGCCACGATGGTCACTTACTGATGCCCCTCCACCCCTCTAAACGCACACCTCCATCGTTCCCGGATCTGAGGCCTCTCCCAGTCCTCTGCGTCTCAGAGTATACGAATGTTACATAAACTCTCTCCAACCGGCCAGCACCCAGTTAGTACGATTTAACTTGGAAACGATATAGAAGTGATGTTTCTCCCTCAGAGCATAATTTCATTTCAATATTTTTAATATATAAAATGGAAAAAGTTTACATAGAATGTCCTAGACTGAAAATGTTGAGATCTGAATCTTAGGCCCCTTCATAATTTATGTAATCTCAGGAAAGGCTTCGTTTTTACACCGTGGTGCCTTTGCTGAGCAAAAATGCTTCTTATAACCTTCCTGCATTTCTCAGAGAAATAAGGGCAATAAGCATACAGAGATACAGCTGTCTGGGGAGAGGACAATATGTGACAACAAATAAAAATTAATCTTACAGAAAAAGCTTTCATTCTTCCATTTGACCTTTAACAACTGTGGCGGGAGCTCGGCTTCCGAGCCCGCTGACCACTGGGGTCCTGTGACCCCACGGCTGGTGACGGCTCCTAGGGGTCCAGTCCAGGCCCCTCTCATCACGGGGCGCACAGGCTGCCCTGTCGTGGCAGAAAACACAGCCGAACTGACCTCTGACCTCGGGGAGACCACGGCCCACCGTCTCCTGGCCGTTCGACCCGGGGCCAACCCTCTCCTGCCATTTGCGGGTCTGCGAACCAGGAGACGGCACCATGCACCCCACTGGAGCCCGGCCAGCAGCGAGCGGCCCATCCAGCCCTGGCCGAATCGGGTCGCGGAGGCACGAGGCAAGGTGACCCTTCCATGCTCACACGCAGGCCACAAAGTGCACTGACCAGGTCAGGCTCCTCCTGGTCAGGTCGAAACAGAAACACGTCAGGAACCATGAGCAAAACGCAATGAGACGAGTCAGTTTCTGCGTGAAGCCCGCGAAGGCCACAAGCAGCAGCTCTGGCCTGGCTGATGCCACCACGCCCGTGGCCACACGCACGCTGATGCCACCGCGCCCGTGGCCACACGCACGCTGATGCCACCGCGCCCGTGGCCACACGCACACCGATGCCACCGTGCCCGTGGCCACACACACGCAGCCCCGCCAGACAGGTCTGTGCCCACAGCTCATGGGGATAGGGCACGCGGTCAGAGGTCTACATTAAAAAGTACTGAACTCAAGAGAGCGGACAACCCTGGGGTCCTGCTGGCTCATCATACAATCATCCTACTGAAGAGGTAGCCCCCTCCACAGGCGCACGGCTGGGGACGCCGGCCAGCACACCTCTCAGCGGACAGAGCCCGTGGTCGGCTGGGCCGCGCCCCCTCCACACCTGTCCTGAGTCTGACAGGCCTGGCCCAGGTGCCAGCGCGGGGAGCAGGATGTGGGGACACTGGGTCCGAGGGAACACGTGGACGCTCTGGACGAGAGGCCTCTCAGCCAAGGACGCGCGTCCACCAGTGCGGAGCCCGGCCTGTGAGCTTGCCGGCGCCTCCCGGCCCCGCGCGGCCTCCACGATTTGAACCAGGCTGAGCCTGCCCCTGCGCGGTCGGGAAGGAGGAGCAGACAGGCCCGAAGGGCCGGGCGAAGTGCGCGACATTGTCACTGCGCGCGACACTGCTGGAGAATGCGCCCCGCTGGCGCCTGCACCAGACCGGACGCCGTGCCCGCGCCCGCCCGCGCGCCCGCCAGACTCCGCCGGCTCCGCGAGCCCGCGCCAGCCTCCCGCACGCGGAAACCGGGACGCAGCGGCGAGGGAGCCACACGCTGCGAAAGAGAGGGCCAATCGAACTGAATGGGGGGCGCGTCGGGGCCATAGATCGGGGGGCACGCATCAGGGGCACACATCGTGGGCGTGCGTCGGGGGGCACGCGTCGGGGCGCGCATCAGGGGCGCGCGTCGGGGTGCACATCGGGGGACATGCATCGGGGGCACGCATCAGGGGGCACGCATGGGGACACGTATGGGGGCCCGCATCGTGGGCGCGCGTCGGGGCGCGCATCAGGGGCACGCATCGGGGGCACATGAAGTTAAAACTCGGAAGCCGCCAGGGCGTAGACAGGCAGGAGAGCCGCCGCGGCGCTGCGGCGAGGACGCAGCTGAGCGCGGGCGGCACTCACACCCACACAACGGGCGTCCACGACGCCGCCTGCTGAGCTAAGGCGGGGAACTGTGCTCCACGAACTCGGTTCCACCAGAGCCGGATCAGAATCCAGTCACACGATGAGCGGGAAAGGCCGGTGGCCTCACGACACTGTCACAGCGCTCGAACCGGGCCCTGCGTGGGACGCAGCAGCACCGAAATCAGGAGGCCGTTCTGCTTTTCAAGAACACTGCCACGGCTGGACGCCCCCCGCACGTGGAAGGGACACGGAGGGTCACGCCGAGATGACACATTCGCTCGCTTTCGAAACCCAGAGTTTCCCCTGAAGACGAGCAGATCCTTTAAGCCTTGAAATTGTGCCCAGGTGAAAGCCTTTACAGATGAACCAAACCAACCCCATCTGACCAAATGTCCAAATGAACACAGTGAAACAAAAACGGTTAAGAAAATATGTCCGTCCCCGGTATGGCAGGAAGGGATGGAAGCTTCGGATCGACAGGTCTTTCTGGACTTCGGCCCCCAGGCATCGATCCAAACGTCTCGGGAAACGATGCTATAGAGATGGTGACTCACGGGACCCAAGCCCCGGTGGTCCCCTCTGTCCTCAGCCTTCTGCTGCTGGAGCCGGACGCCACGCGCTGCAGCCTCGCGCTGGGGTTCGCGGGCTGCCCACGGAAAGGCTCGTCAGCAGCGAATGAGCTCAGCAAGCCCGCACAGCTCGTGTGCCAACAGCGACCACCGCGAAGGCCACTTGCTGGCCTAAAAACAGAGCTTCTGCACATGCGGAAGGTCTTGCGAGGGCAGGGGGACAGCCGGTGCACGTGGTGACACGGTGCTCCCCCAGGAGCGGCGGAGACACGAGCACCCGCTACGCAGGGTCGTGGGCGTGGAGACCAGTGCCGTCACCGCAAGGAGTGGCAGAAGGGGCACCCCTGCGCTTGCCAGCGGGCCCAGAGGACAGCGGTCTGGGGACCGCCAGACCCTCGAACAGTTTCAAGAGCCTGACCCATGCAAATTCCGATTCGCTCTGAGAAAAGGAGTCTGGGTCACGGGAGAAGCAGCTGGACCTCTTCGCTTCCACCCCGTGGACAGCTCCCTGCGGAGGCTGGCCGGGGAGAATGTGAACGCAAAAGCGAAAAACTTCAACAGGAACCGTGTGCATCGCTTCAAACAGAAAACCCAACATGGAGAAGCTTTGTCCAGAAAAGCAGGATCAAGTTTCTCACTAAGCCATTTGAAAAGAATTTTAGCATTTAATATCATATCTTTGCATTTTGTCTTTATCGTGTCATATAAAGACAAGGTGACAAATTCCTGCCACGCTCTATGGAAAAGCCCCTAAATTTGCCTGTTTACTCATGTGCCACCCAGAGAGGACCTGCCACGTATGCCACTCACTCGGAGAGGACCCACCACGTGTGCCACCCAGCTAGGACCCGCCACGTGTGCCACTCACTTGGAGAGGACCCACCACGTGTGCCATTCACAGAGGACCCGCCACGTGTGCCACTCAGAGAGGACCCACCACGTGTGCTGTGACGGGAGAGGCTGGGGAGCTGGACACGGGCAGCAAGGGGAGAGATCACCAAGAGAAGCGTCAGCAGGAGAGCCCAAGGCCACTCCACCCCCGTGAAAACGGGGTGCAAGTGCTCACCCAGTTTTCTTGTTGGCCAGCCGGGTCTGAACCTACGCTGCTCCCCCCCAGGCACCCGAATCACCAGAGAAGCAGCCACCTCATGATTCCCACATCCTCACAGAAAGAGCCCCTCGGATCGCAGACTGATGAGGCGCTGAGTCAGGTTTCAGCAGAGTGGTGTCTTTTCTTGGCATAAACATAGAAAGTCCGATCTACTGTCTGAACACGACCACGGGGGAGCCGCGCTCCATGGCCAGGGACGTACAGCACTCAGGCACAGCGCGGAGCCGCAGAGAAACGCGAAAAACACGTCCAGGATAAAATTAAGTGAAAAAGCAACACACAATGGTACAGAATATACAAAGAAGTAACAAAAAATTCAGATTATAAAACACAAGTGCATACTTTGAGAAAAGGTCATGAAAACAAACAACAGTAGAGTGGCAGAAGTAGGAAATATTTTACTATTTAAAGTATTTTCCTTAACGTTGTTATATTGCCTTCGACTACAGCGGTCAATATTTTCCAAGAAGTCGAACGAACTGGAAAGACACCTGGGAGCTCGCACGGCCTTCTGCTGCTGGACACCGTAGGTTAAGTGACCTTTGCTCCTGCCATGTATCGGAGCCTCCCTCTCACACTGGGGTCAGGTGTCACCTTTGTAAAAGTGCCCGCTGACCCTGTCTAACGTTGCAGTGCTAAACGGAAAGAAGACTGTAAAAACCAGCTATAATCTACTCTCCATACTTCGCACCCCACTGAGGGACACCATTCCACATGACCACCGAACCACTACTGCTTGGGTCTGAGGACTTAGTGACAACTTAGCGACTGAGAACAAAGATAGAATCGTCGACCTAATTAACTGGATTTTAATGCAGCTGTCAATCAGTAAAGCCCAATACTTCCGCTGAGGGGGTCTCATAATCACCCCTAAAGTGAGAACCAGACCCCCTAGGGAAACTGGGCCAGCCCAAGACTGGCTCCTCCTGGAAAGCATCAGGAATTCCACGAGTTGCCAGAGCCCACACGTCATGGCGCAATCACGGCAGAGGGGAAGGTAAGCCAAAGCTACTGGCTGTCGTTTTGAACTTGCACTTAAACCCTATCTCTGCCACCCGACAGTGGGGAGGCGATCACGAACTGCTTGGCCCCCCTGGATCTCACGAAGCCTGGACGAGAGTGGGCCACGAGGCCGGCCTCCTCGCTTCACGAAACTGTCACGCAGAAGTCACAGGCAGTGCTTAAGCCACACGCAAGTCCATGTCTTGTCATGACTACAAACCTGAGATCACAGAAGTAAGAAGAAAAATTACCTGGAGCATTGTCGAAAAATGTCTTATTGCTTCATCGTAGAGGCCACTGCCAATCAACACATAAGCGATAGCTGTGAAACAAAACAGAAATATATTAGAGGAAAGTATGAAGCACCTCAGACTAAAATTAGTAACTAAATTCTTTATGGAATCTTAAAAGGCAGTTCCGAGGGCTAGGAGCAGTTACAACCGTCTAGGAGGTAACGAAGTGTGACTGAATTATTCTGCCACGCAGGGCTTGCCAGTCAGTGTCCTAGTTCTATTCAGATTTAAATTATTCAGATCATCTATAAAACATCTGCCTTGAAGAAGTAATTATCTTTTTCTAAGCCCATCACTCACTTTCCAGTACCAAATAACCTTTATGATATTTCCTAGCTATACAGCAAGACCTAGTAATAAGCCTGAGGAACATCCCCAGAACACGACCGTGTGATTTTCCTGTGAAGTTGTGAGAAATCCCCAAACGGCACCACAGAGCTCAATTCCTAGGGGTGCTGAATTCACTGCCAGTTACCCAGTGAGAACAAAACCAAAGGTCCGGGTTAACACACACGAATATGATGCTTAACCGTAGATAATCCACACCATGGCAACGCAAGGGGGTCTCCTTTCTACCTTTTCTATTCAAAATACAGTCAACACACTACTCAAAATATACACTGAAGATGAATGAAGAGTTTTTGATAAAATTATTTAGGTGAGTGGTATTTTGAAATTAGAGACATGACAATCTCTAAAACATGATAATATTTTGCCTAAACCTTTCCAACTAGCCAAAAAACAATAAATTTTAACACTCTAGATTATATTCTCATCTATGATATTTGCCCTAACTCCCTAAATCCCCAAACATACATGAAAGATATATTCCTCATTCAATATACTATTTTGATCACATTTCTTTGTAGAAAAAGCCATATTCCAGCTAATTCTAGGACCTAACAGGTATTCAAGAAAACGGGTAACTAAAACTTTTACTATCATTAAGAGCTTAAATTTCCTGACAGTCAAAAGTAGCAAAAAATTAAATATAGTAGACCCACTAAATGCAGAAAGGTCTAGAGCAACTTCATAACTAAAGTTAAAAAACACTGGCATCGTAATAGTTCAGGAGCTTTTAGGGACATTCTCAAAATAAAAAGAGAACTGGTTTTATCCCAATTTCTTTAAAAAGATATATTAAGGTCCAACTCACATTCCGAATAATATGAATGGACACTCTTCAGAGAGTCCCATCAGGCGAGATGACAGGAGGCCTCTCTAGGGGGTGGGGGTGGGGGGTGGGGGAGTGGGGGGGTAGGGGGTATGGGGAGGGGTCGTGTTGGTATAAACGACCAGCAGTAACAGTAACAGTTCTGAGTCTCGTGCTCGACACTGCAGACGCAGTCCGAAGCGTTCACATGCGTTGGCTCACTCACCCCTCGACTGCATCGAGGTAGGTTGCAGTCATTCCTCACGGCCGCAGACAAGCCATGAGGCCCCCAACGGTGAGACAAGCTGTCCCAGACCCTGAGCAGCGAGCGAGGCCGCCACCCTGCTGCCCGGCTCCGACACCCGTCCCCCACCAGCGTGGCCCCAAGGCGTTGGAGGCACACGCGAGCTGCCGTGCGGCGTCCGCCGGGCTGCGGGACGCTGCGGGTCCCCTGGTGGTACGAACCGGGGCCGGAGCAGGGACGCGCGTGCTCCTGCGAGCGGGGCGGGACGCTGCAGAGCCCGGACTGGCTCGGACCCCGGCGCGTGACCACGGGCCGGTGGCTGAAGTCACTCCCCGCGTCTTGCTCAACAAGCCTGCGGAAAATGCTCTGAGATGCCTTCCAGATCTGTATTTCTGAGTTTTCTCTCTCTCCCCCCATAATCAGTACGTTGCTGGGGAACGAACAGTGAACAAGCGACCCACGAAAACAAACGCGGTTTTAGGGGGAAATCCTGCACTTAGCAACACGTTTAAACTGTCGCCCACGGCCACGTGCTGGATTCCACTCAAAACCGACTGCGGCTCCCAAATATTCCATCCAAAAGTAAACGTTTCCTGAGAAACACCCAAAGGCATTCGTCAAAAAAATGATCCAAATCCCGCATGGCGTCAGTGCCTGTCAGGACCGGGCTTTCGCCGTGGATCTGAACGAGAAGGGAAACGGGGACCCGCCCCGCAGAGCCGGGCACCCGCAGCGGCGCCGCACAAGCCGCCTTCTCGGGGAAGTGGGCAGCGAGGCGCCAGACGGCCCGACGCGGGGCTCGGAGCAGGCGTCGGTCGTCGCGGACAGCGACTGCGAGGCAACCGGCATCCGAGGGCTTCGGAAAAGACCGAGCCTGACGCCCTAAAGGGCAACTAGTCCCCAAGCCACTCGAAGGGCAGCGGCAAGAAGCGGCCCGTCCTTCCGGAGCAGCCAGCCCCCACCCTGCCCGAGCGCGGCGGGAGGGCCGCGCAGAGGCGCGTGGCCGCGGCAGGTGACACGGACGCAGGCGCGGCAGGTGCTCGGGGGCAGCGGCCCGCGGGAGCACGCGCCCGGGCGCCGCCCCTCAGCGCAGTGTGCTACTCAGCTGCTTGCGCCCCTCGCGTGGCAGCGGACCCTGGCGGCAGGCGACACGCCCAAGGCAGAGCGCATCGGACCCGGGCGAAGCGCCCGCTCCCAACCGCGCCACAGACAGCCCGGCGGTCGCCCCAGCGCGGTCTGGACGGGCTCAGCCTTCCCGCAGCCGCGTTCCCAGACGCGCCGGGACGTCCTCCCGCCCAAACGCAGCCGCTGGGCTGCGGAGCAGCGCGGACGGTCGGGGAAGCGGCAGCGCCCTCCTGCTGTCGCGTCTGCCCTGCTCGTCCGCGACGACAGCACACAGGTGACCTTTCCACGAGTAAGGACAGCACCTGAGAACTCATCACCACGACCACGAGTTTCCACAGAAACACGGATGAACCGCTCCTGCCTGACCAGCCCGTCCACACCTTCCACGTCAGGACATATGATCCACGGAGCTCGGGAGACACAAGCACTCGCCGCCGTGGAGCCGGGCTCCGTGTCCCCACGGCGGAGCTGGGCTCCAAGCCCTCTGCCTCACCACCCTGCTACCTGCTCCGCGTCTGACCAGAAACTCGAGGCACCGGCCGCCCCAACTCGCGCCTCACCTAGCTCTTCATTCGTGCCATCGTTATCAGGAGCAAACGGGAACCTCTTTTGTTCTACAATAGACTTGGCCTGGCTCTGGAATCAAAAAAGACAGACATACATTTTAGCACATCACAGATGAAGAGAAAACATAATCAAAATCTGTAATCTGGGAAGTTAAAGCCACATTTGATTTACAGGGAAGCAAGAAAACGTTCATTTGTCACACCAATCGCACCCTCCGAGGACACTGCTTGTGTGTAACGGCCTCGCCCCCCTCCCTGCCATCCGTGGTCCTGCGTCCAGGAGCCAGTGTCTTTGTTCCCCCACAGGGCCCATCCCACTGGCCGCTTCGAGCGCCTTCCACATTTTCACAGGCTACTCGACCTCAGCCGTGCTGCAAAGGTCACATTCTGGTGACTGGTTCTTGAATGTGGCTCGATAACAGAAAACGACTTGCAAATCCTAAAAGTATTTTGGAAATAAGAGCTACAGGTTGTATAGATGACAACATAAAAGGGCCGACAAAATCTGACCAAGACACGGGACGCTCCACTGAATACCGCAGAGCAGGTGACCGACGCAACACCCCACGTGATGCGTGGCTCGCCGTGAGGACTCCCTGCAGACACGCGTGGGCACGCGGCAGCACCCCGCGTGATGCGTGGCTCGCCGTGCGGACTCCCTGCAGACACGTGTGCGCACACGGCAGGAGGCCCGAGACAAAAGCGGGAGCTGGGGAGCGAACTGCGCACGTCGGCTTGGTGGCCGGGGTGACTTCACAGGCAGGATTCGTGCACCGTACAAAATGATGGCTCTATCCTGTTCTGGATAAATCGTGCCTGATAAACAGCTGCTACTTGCCCAGATGACAGATCTGTCAACGCTCAGCCGGGACATGCCTGGCCTACAGGCTGCACGTGACCACGACATCACACCGGTCACCGAACAATCAGAGCTTGTTCACACACAGACAGGAAAGGCGAGACACTGTAGGATTAGAACCCAGCTGAATTCCCTTTCTAAACCCATATGTCCGGTGCCTAGGTGGGACAGCCAGGTAGCTCCAACGGGACTCTCTCCTGCCTGAAGTGCGCACGACCCAGCCAGCGACAGGATCCACCCCGTGATGAACCGCACGCACCCTCTGGGCTTCGGTGGCTCAAGTAACAGAGTAAAAGGTCCTTCTGCCTGTGTCCCCGGATGCTGGAAACCCACACGGATGTTCACAAGGGCGAGGAATTCGGTTTACCCATTAAACAGGTCAAGAATACGCCTTCTGGTTAAAATATGAGTAGAAAGAGACAGGCCAGAGGGCACCCCAGCTCAGAGGCCACAGCCCTCCTGCACGCGGGGGTCTGGACAGCACGGAGCAGCTGCGGTCACCGCTGCAGGGATGGGTCACACCGCATGTCCTCTGGGATGGCGGTGGCCTGCTCCCTCGTCTCGCTCTCCAGCTGGGAACTTCCACTCAGGCAAGCCTGGAGGCGTCTTCACGCACGCTGAACGACACAAGACAGCATCACAGCGCCATGCGAAGGCCCGAGGGTGACCTGCACCAGTCCTTCCTCCGTCACGGGATGAAGGACAAGCACCCAGATGCAGAAGTCTCTTCTACTTGATAAACCACTCCAAGCCCAGGAAAGCAGACTATAAATCGTCCTTTTAATACCCAAAGTCTGGTCATTTCACCCAGTGTTCAGTGAGAGTCTGCCGTTTGCCGAGGTTTTGTGCAAAAAGATATCGAAAGAAAAAAGTGAAGTCCCATCAAAAGACAAAATCATTTACCAAGCTACATCAAGAATATACTGTAGATGGAAACAATGTGAACTAATAAGTTTGTGTGTTTAAGAAAAAAAGGAATATAGTGAAGAGCGTATTTTCCTATACACAGGCTTAAAACTGTTTTGTTACGTTAGAAACAAGTGGACAATTCATTTCTTGATGAGAAGAACCTCTGTCTCCAGCACTGCGCCTGTGGGCACCGTCCGTGGACAGAGGGCAGTGGCGCTGACAAGGCCCCACGGGGCTCGCAGACCACCCCGGGCCCACCCGCAGCCCCTGCCGCGGCCCTGCCGGGCGCCCTAGCTGACCCTCCACGGTGCCTTCCCCGGACGCGCACACTCGCACTTCTGCTCGTTTGTGTGGTTAGTGACGGGAGCCACGGGCACGGGGACGGCTGCGTCCCCAGCACCTGCTTGGCCCAACACCTGCCACATAACAGGTGCAAGGTAAATATCCAGAGAATGAATGAAGGGCGAGTCGTCTAACTCCTGCTTTTCACCTGGGCCTTCTCCCGTAGGTCACTAGCTAGAGCCATCTAGAACCGGATGCCACCCGTGGGAAACATCTGAATCCCGCATAGCTCTGCGAACCCAACTGCCCATGGAGGGGGGAGGGCGTGGGCGTCCAGCCTCTGCTGTCTTCAGTGGTGGCCCACTCACCACTTTTTCAGATAGCCCAGCCTGGTTTTGGAGAAGCCTAATTCAAAAGTTTTTCCATATCTCAAGTTGACCGCTATTGCAGCAAGTTACATAAAATCAATTGATCATTCTCTGGTTTGCAATGCCCACCTAGTTTCGGCAGTTTTTAGAGGAAAAGGCAAAGCTTAGCTCGGGAAAGAAAGAGTATCCTCTAGTGGGATTTTAAACAGGAGGAGAAAAAGACACTACTGGCTGGTGAATGCTGAAGGAAATGTCTCAGAGGAGAAGCGTGTCCGCCGCGGGCCTCGTGACGAGAACCTGGCGGCGAACCAGGCCGCAGGAACCCGGTGCACGGGAGGCGGAGCCTGCGCTCGGGGCGGGGCCGGGCAGCGAGGTGCTGACCCAGGTGCTGATCGGGACATGCAGGCGGAGCCAGCGCCAGGCGCTCGCCCCAGGGGAGGCCCCGGCCAGGTGTGGCTGCTGCGACTCTGAAGGCAGCAAAGCCTGGGAATAAGGTCACACCTTATCTCAAGCGCACACGGCTCCGAGAAATGAGGCTCAGCCGCGAGCCTCCTGCACCCCGAGACCCTGAAAGTGGAATCTCCTGGGTCCAGGATGCTCGACCGTCCGGTTCATAGCTGGCAATGATTCAGTAGGACCAAACACTCGGTGACCTATCTTTGTCCTGTGCACGCGGCACCCCTGGGCGCGGCTCCTCGCGGAGAACCGGAGGCGACCCCCGCCTTCGGGACCCGGGCCACTGACGCGGAGGGCGCGGCCGGTGGGGCGTACCAGGGCCTTCTCGGCGTGCAGGGACAGCGGAGAGTCGCAGGGCGCCGAGGCTCTGGGCTCGCAGTCTGCGCTGTGCAGGTTCAGGAAGGGTGACTCTGAAAAGCAAGCATTTCTGTTACTGTCCTCGCCCGGGGTCACCCGCCCGACGCCGAACCGGACGTAAGGACCGCAGCCCTGCAACCAGCGCGCGCGTGCGCAGTGCTCTGACGGGCGTCCGGCCCGCCCCCGTCCCCGCCGCGCGGCGCCGCGGTCTCCGAGTGTCACGCACACTGTGAGTGGCCGTCCTCACGACCATGCTGGGAACGAGCAGAGCCGCCGGCCTTCGCAGACGGCGAAACGAGGTTCAGACAGGCTGCCCCTCGTTCACACGCGTGGAGTGGGCGCGGCGAGCGTCCCCGCTAGCCCCCTCCTGCCCGCAGCACGGACCACAGGGTGAAGGAATCGATCGCAAAGGGGCGCACACAGCCAGCCCCGGGCCCGACGCTGGGAGACACGCACGACGGGCCTGGGAGCCAGGGCACATAAATAACTCCTGCAATCCAACAAGAAAAGGGCGACCGGTGAAAAAACGCGCAAAGGACTTGAATAGGCGATTTTCCAAAGATACAAAAACGGCCACGTGTACACGAAAAGACGCTCTGTCACGAGTAATCAGGGAGCGAAACCAGACCTCCGCGAGGGAACCCTTCACACCCACCAAGAGGGCTACGGTTTCCTCTGAAATGGAAACTCGCAAGTGTGGGCAAGGGCGCGCGGGAACCGGAACCCGGGCTGGCTGGCAGGGATGCGAGGTGGTCCCGCCGCGGTGGAAAAGAGTCGGGCGGTTCCTTACGAACTCCAAGGCAGCATCGCTTACTATGCGACCCCACCGCCCCACCCCTGGGGCGACACCCCGAAACACACAGAATCACTTACTATGCGACCCCACCGCCTCACCCCTAGGGCGACACCCCGAAAGAGCCGAAAGCACACACTGAAATGAGAATGCGCACACGCGTCTTCGCAGCAGCACGAGTCGCAGCAGCCGAAGGAGGGAACGGCCCAGAGGCCCCCAGCTTACGATGCGCAAAGCAGCGCATCACGCACTGGGAGGCCGTTCGGCCTTAGGAGGGCCAAGGGCTGCTACGCGGCACCGCGTGGAAGAGCCTCCAGCAGAAGGTGAAGGCGTCAGGCACAGAAGGGCGCACAGTGCGCGACGCCGCTTACAGGGGATGTCGCGACCAGGCGAACCTGACGCAGGACGCTCGCTGGCGGCTGAAGGCGGGAACAGGCAGAACCCCTGCTGCGGGTATGGGGGTCTCTGTGGCGTGAGGGGAACGTCTTGGGGTGATTGCACACCACTGCGAATGAACTAGATGCCACTGAATTATCCCCTTGAAGACGGTTAATTTTGTGTGAGTGGATGTGGCTGCAGTAAATTACTTTAGATCTGCTCTAACTCAGCAGTCCCCGGAGAGCATGGAATTACGTCAGAGGGGCTGAGGGCACCGACCGGGCCAAACCCTCGCCTCCGTGTGTACCGGGAACCGGGTCAGGACGGGGCACGTCGAGGGGCCCTGCGTGGCGAGCAGTTACCGGTGCCACAGGTTAACCATCACAGGGCACAAGCGGGACTCGGGGGGCGCATGGCTTCGGCCGGGGCTGCGGGGAGGGGCGGGGTCCAGGCAGAGTAAGCAGGCGAGAAAACGCGGAGGGGCGCGGGCAGGCAGCCCTGGTGGAGGAGGGAGCTCGCGCCCCAAAACCACGTGCGGGCGGAAGGGTCGGAGAGCGGTTAGGCTGGGAAAGTCCTGGACCCCAGAGAAGGGCTTGGGGGACAGGGATGAACAGTGACGGCTGTCGGGAGACAGTTGGAGGAGAAGGACGTGACAGGAAGATGCTTTAGAAGCGCATTTCTATAACTCGTTTCTCCCACCTTTTCAAAAAGCTAGCCTGTGGGAACCCACCACGTGCGAGGCGCAGGCGAAGCACCGCACCCACGTGGCATCCTTCGCGGCCGCCTCTCGTCCGTCTCCACAGATAAATGCCCACGGGACCTTAAAAGCTGCGCAGCAGCCGCAGCGAGGACCAGCCTCAGCTGTCAGTCCCAACCTGGTTCAACACCGGTGTTTCGATGAGCGCCCGTGACCTACACTGCTGCAGATCTACCCAGCTCAGCAATTACACTAAATCCCGACCAACATCACCAAGGCAAAGGGCATAAACCATTTTAAGGCCCTTCGTGGATGCTGCTCCAACTCCCCCCACCG
Organism: Eidolon dupreanum; assembly: GCA_028627145.1. NCBI lineage: Eukaryota > Metazoa > Chordata > Mammalia > Chiroptera > Pteropodidae > Eidolon > Eidolon dupreanum. Next base: position 17,902,197 of record CM053516.1, on the reverse strand, counting down.
CAGGGCCACGCTGAGACCCTCCCTGTCCCCATGCGTGGGCCACTGCCCCCTCCCTGTCCACCCCGGTCTGAAAGCAGCACTAGGAAGGCGATCCTGTCGGTCTATTGGCCATTTGTGTCTCTTCTCTTGTAGGTCACTTATACCCTTTGCTCATTTTTAAGTCACCTGAATCCACTCCAGCATAAGACATGCAGTAGAGTTTCTAAGCAGCTATTTTCCGAATGGCTGGCCAGCTTCCCCAGCACCACTTACTGAGCCGGCGACCCGAAAGCCACCTGCACGGCCATCGTGGCCAGTGGGACACCGCTGAGCTCACTTTAAACAGGGGTCAGGTGTAAGTTCACTCACTCCTATTCAGCTTCTGCGACGGCTCTGACAGGTGGCTGTCCGATCTCTGCATGAACATTTGCTTTAAAAAAATCATAGTAACTCATGTTCATTCTAGAAAATATAGGAAAATCACAAGACAGAGAAGCCATTTAGAGTACTGTGATGCTTTGAGAACCACTGTGAAAGCTTTGGCGACTGCGATTAATAGCAATAATGCTGCGATCCGACGGCCTGGGCTTCAACTCCTTCCCTCTGACACTGCCCACCGGCTCGCGGCCGCTGCCTTGGCCTCTTCAGTCTGCAGTTCATCTGTAAACGGCTCAATAATAGTGTCTACCTCACAGGCCCCGTGCTGAGAGCTAAGCAAGGGAGCTCGGGGAGTTAGCCTTATCGGGTTTATCTACTTTATTCTTTTCAAAGACCCACTCTGGGATCTGTTTACTGCTCTTACTCCGTTTCTAACTCATTTATTCTGGGTTGGTTCGATTTAATCCTTCCAACTTCCCTTACTTCCTCTTGTTTCTCAAGGTTAGTACCCAGTTCATTTATGACGTATTCTCAGGCTTCAGCAGGAGGAAAGGCTGTGGACAGGTGCGAGGAGAGGGCTGGAGACCAGAGCAGGGGGCCCAGGGGGGAGGCCGCGGCCACGTTAAAGATGGGGCAGTCGGAACCAAGGCGGACGCCACTGGGCTGAAACGGGCGGTGGTCGCAGTCTAGCGATGCACGGGGCAGAAAGGCGGGGCTCGGAGCAAACGCGGCGTGGGGAGAGGGACCGCGCGGCTCCGGCCTGTGCCCTGTGAGGCCGCGAGGGTGCGGCCGGGGGCCGAGGCACAGGTAGAGGAGGGCGGGCTCGGGGCAGGGCGGGCTCTGCGTCCAGGTCCAGCCCGAGCGACGCCGCGCGGAGCCCGCCTTGCACCTGGTGGGCACACTCAGAGGTGGGAGCCTTGCCGTGAACCTGATAACCATGCCTGACGGTGCGTGATTAAGCCGGGGACGACGGCAGGGTCCCGAGGGGCGCTGGAGGTTGATGAGCAGAGCTGAGCTGGTGGGGACGAGATGCCTGCAAGGCAGAGGGGGAATCAACGTGGTCATCTGCCTTCTTGAAATGTTCTGCATTTTTGCCATTAAGCTATGCAGAGTTGCTATGACAACTATCATTCTTCCTTATTCCTGGTCAAATATTTGTTCTCGTTTTTCTTGATTCATCTTGCTAAAAAACTGTCTAAACTTTACCAGTATTTTCAAAGAACCAGTTCTTATATCAAAATCTGCTCTTGACTTCCAGTTTAACTAAACAGTTTGAAGGCAAAGGAATGGGCCGCCGGACTTTGGGCAAGCCCTCCGTCTGACACAGCGCAGCCTCGGCTTCCCCGTTTTGCCACCACCGTGGTGGCCCTGGCCGGGCTGCCAGGGGAACAGCCCAGCTCACGGAAAATGACTTAAATGTCAGCTCGTGCAGCTAGGCCGAAATCGCTGGTGTTTCCGTCAACGCCTTCTTCCTCCTCGGGCTTAGTTTGGTCTCCAGCTTCCAAAACGCCTTCGCAGACATGACTTCTTTCGTCTCTGTCCTCGGAAGCAGGCAGAACGGCCCCTAGGCTCCCTGCACACAGTGGAATAAGCTCAGCATCCATGACGTGTTCGAGGTCACAAGACGCAGCAGCAAAGCCCAGACTCGCCACGTGCATGCTCTAGGACGCTCGTCAGTACAGGTAACGGTGCCGGTGCTGGACCCTCGCAGCTGGCGGCGTGGGCTTGGCGGCGCCATCAGACCGTACGGTCCCCCGGGCCTCACAAAAAGCGGACTGCCAGAGCCAGAGCAGACTGTGCCAAGTGTGTCTCTTGGGCATGAGGACTGTCTTAGGCTGGTCCTTCTGAGAAACCAAAGACTCAAGATGTTTCCCTTCGCCTGTCCCTTACCTGCTAAGGAATGCAGACCGGGCGCCCGTAGCAGGAAGTGGCTCTTACAGAGATGGCTGTGAAGGGCACGCGCCCAGCGGAGTGAACTGGGGGGGAGATTGCCCAGATCTGCTTGTCCGAAGTCCCCCGTGTCCCTGTGTCTCTGCATGGCACCGGACATTTGCTGGCCAAACAGCTGCCCGTCCCAGCTCCCTGTGACCTGCCGCCTTCCACTCTGAGGTCCAGGCCCCTCCCCCGGCTCCGGATAGCTCGGGAGCCTCCCTGCCTGCCCCGGGCCGCGCGTTCTAACGGCGCCCCCTACCTACGAAGCTAAACCTGCTTTTTCTCCTGTTAAACTGTCTCGTGTCAGAAGAACCCAGAGGGTGGAGAAGCCTGTCCTGCCCCACAGGGCCGATGGCAGGGGTGAGAGGGGAGGGGGCCGTGAAGGCGGGGCGCATGCGTGACAGCGGCTGAGGGCGTGTGGCCCTGTGTCGGCTGCGTGCTCCTTGGGGGAGGGGCTGTTACCACCACCTCTGGATGGAAGACGAGGCCTGACACCCGCACCTGGACAGCAGCCAGGCGACGCTGCAGGTGCCGGTGGGGAGGGGCGCCCCCATCACTTCCTCCTCAGGCAGGTAAGGGGAGGGCGCCCCCGCCTGGTGACGGAGGAGGCGGACGCCTCGCAGATGCGGGTCTGCAAGTAGAAAGTGACTGACGCTTGCAGACAGCAAACCCCCGGCCGACCCCTGAAGGAAGTGTCGCCTACGGAATTCGACAGCTGCTGGGAGGCACTGACCACGCAGCCACCTCGCTCTCCAGTGACAGACGCATGCTGAGCTCCCCTGGAAGCAAGGATGCCTGAGCTCTTCCCAGGGACAGGCCACAGCTTGGGGGTTACTTGCCAGACACCTGTTGGCAACTCCAGGCCTGGGTGTAGCGTCCCCTGTGGGGAGCGGGGAGCAGACAGCACCACGGTGGCTGAGGGGCCCCCAGGGCCAAGCAGCACCGACCCACAGGCCCCCCACACGCGTTGGCATCTGCAGCTGTCGGACACCCACTGTTTGGGACACTGTAGATGACCCCGCACCACGGTCCTGGTGGGATATTTCTTTCAGGATGCAATAACAGGAAAAGGGGTAACAGGAAAAATTCTCCCCTGAAGAATTTATGCTTCTTTCATCCTAATAAAATATTCATCAGTACCTGGGATGTGCAAGTTATCATAAAACAACCTGAAAATCGAGGCTGCCTACTGAGAACTAGATTATAAAATCAACGTATAATTACTCCATTAGAATGATCCGCAAAATCACCTTAAAAAGATAGACTGGCTTTTTAACAACGAATGCAGGTGATCTGATCAAAGCTGCAATAAGCCACAAAACGTACCGACACATGTAAAAAAGGTATGAAACCCAAGTAAAGGAGCCGGTCAGCCGCGCGGGTGGAGGGAGCGGAGTCCAGGGGCTGGACAGGATGGGCGTGCGCGGCCCTGCCCCTCGCCGCTGGCGGAGCCCGGGGCTGGACGCTGCGCGACATGGCGGGTGCTCGCAGCGGCAGGGACTCGGGAAAGCCGGACACCGTCTCAGGGACCGCACAGGCTACCGCCGGTCCCCACTACTGGGAGTCACAGCGACGTGAAAGAGAGCGTTAGTGACAAGGGAACACGGTCACTTAGAACGTCCCCCACACGGGCAGGGGAAGTCCCAGGAGACACCAGCTGGGCTTTCGTGAGGAAGAGGTGCCCAGCAGAGGGTGGGCCGCTGACATGGGCCCCGCGGGTGTGTGTGAGGATTGTGGGCTCCTGGGCAACCGGGGGTGGCTGCGCTGTGCAGGGTCCCGACCAGAAACCAGCCGCACCAAGCGCCCCAGACCCAAGCGGGCAGCGGGGGGGCCCGTCCCAGCGAGCTTAAGAACATGTCGTCACTGATTTCGGTTCTTTCTAGTTACGCGAGTCGTTCAGTTTGTGAAAATGCGTGGAGCCGTGCACCGGTAACATGTGCGCTGTTCTGCACGTGTCATGTTTCAATAAAAAGGTGAAAATGAAAAACATAACAGAAGGAAAACGTTGGCAGCCTTAACCCAAAGTAAGAGGCTTTAAAACTCTGCTGCTTCGATGAACTTTGTATATTTCCTACCAGAAGAAAACGAGACAAAACGGAAAGCTGAGGGGACCTTCCAGCACCAGCTGTGAGAAGTCACGAGGCGCAGCGAAGCCTCGTCTACACGCGTGGCAGAGACGTCCCAGAGACGCGTTCGTGTAGACGTGCTGCGCCCCTTCCTGTCACTGTGCTCCCCGCGGGGCACCTTCTGAGGCCCGGGCCACGCGCCTTCTGCCGTCAGAGCGAAAGGAGATGAACCAGCACCGCCCGACGCCGCACATGAGCACCGCGACCCGCAGGTGCGACTCTCGACGGCGACAGGTGCATGTGGAAAGCCGGCGGTGGGCCACACTGCGGGCTGGCATCTTCTTGGGCTCAGCTGGCAAAGGCAACCCCTCAAGCAGGGGGCCCTCTGGGAGGCAGGCAGCCCAGGCAGATGGCTCCCGCGATGCCAGGCGCCGGGCGAGAGGAACGAGCGAACCGCCTCCTCCCCGGGCCTGGTCTTTGCCAGCGACTCACGCCGGCAGATGTGCCGGCCTTAGAGGAAGGTCGGAGGACCGGCCACAAAGCTGTCTGTGGTAACAGTCACCAGAGTCAGGGCCAAGGCAGAAAAGGTGTGAACAAACAGATGGATGTGAGGGCTGCCGCGGCCGAGCGTAAAACCCGTTCCTTAGCTTCCTTGGAGCCAGAAAGGAAAGGAAACAGCTCTCGCTATAAAACCTCCCTCTGCAGACTCCTTTTTGCCCCCAAGGCACAGCCCGGCCCCAAGTGCTGTGAGCGCTGAGGTCGATTTCATGTAAATGACAGGATTCCTAACTTAAGAGGACACTGAGCTCGCTGACAGCCATTACGATCCGCTGACTGCCAGACACAGAGCTAGGCGGACGCACGCACCCTCCTTTCCTGGCAGTTAACTCCCAAACCAGACAGACAGCAACACTCTTTTCTAAGAACTATGGGAAAATGAACCTAAATCTGGGATTAATTTTGACGAACTAAAGAACATCACTGCAGGTTGTAAATTCCTCACTGAACTTGACTGTGGCACTAGGCGTGGAGCGTCGGCCGCCAGCCAGAAGGCGGCTACGGGAAAACCAGCATAAAGACACAAAGTCCAGGACCGCCTCCCCCAGGACAGACGTCTCTAGAAGCAGTAAAAAGAAACACATCACATAAATTCACTGTGCTTGATGACACTACATTTTCAAAGAGAAACAAAAGCTTTTTGGGACAATTACCAGGAACGCGTGTGCGAAGGGCTGGTGCCCTCGGTGCTGTAGGGCATGCGGAGAGCACTTAGGCAAACCAGAGCTGCGTGTGCACGGAGTGTGTGTTGCCTCTGGCGGGAGCAGACACAGAACTCAAATTCTGCGACCAGTGGACGAGTGACAACTTATCTGACATTAATGCATCGGCCTCGACGCCGGGGTGTAGCATTAAGATCCGCTAAGCTCTCTCCAAACCTTGTTCTTTCCAGGTCTCTGCTCACGTCACATGACCGGCGGCCTCCCCCGGCCACCTCTCCCAGTAGGTCCCCACATCGCTCTTCACTGCTCAAGGTGCTTATCACCAGGCCCACCGGAGCACAGGCGCCCCCAGGAGCTCAGCCCGCTGTGCTGTCTCCAGGGTCCAGGACACCGAGTAGCGTCTAGTAGACACACAAACAGCTTTTGAGAGAAAGAACAGATCCATCCTGGCTCTACAGGTCAAAGTACGGGGCTCGGTGCAGCATCCCGCATACAGGTAAATAGAAAATTGTAAGAGGTTACTTGAGAATGTAACTTTCCACAATGACGCCTACGGCTGTAGGACTTTACTGTTAACACTGGTAAGAATTACACTAACGTGCAAACACCACTCAGGAGACACAGCACGGACATCGGGAGGCCAGGCTCAACCCCCAACTTCTCTGCCTCGGTTTCACCCTGGATAAAATGGAGATAAAAATATATCTACTTCAGTGTTCAGAGGACGACACAGTACATATACAGTGCTTACAAGTTCAAGGCTGAGACGAGAACTGGCGGATCACTTCTGTCCTTTATTTCTCACATTCCAAACTAAAAACAGGACAAAGGTAACAAGGACAATTTTTATTTAAAAAATACGTACATTACACTACACTTATTTTTGAAATAGTAAGATTACTTTCACCACAGGAAACAGATACGATGAGAAGTCTGTGGCTGTATGTGCTTTTCAAACAGAGCGGGAAACCTAAATACGTGCTGGGGAGACAAGCAGGAGGGGCCTAGGCCAGGCCCATGTCACCGGGATCACCCGGGCTCGCCATCCCGCAGCCCGACCTCGGCGGGACTCAGCCCACTGACAGTGGCTGCTCCCCGGGCCTGGGGTCCATGCAGTGGTCCACAGAGCAGCTTGCCATGGCTGGAGCACTAGTGGACCCCTGGGCTCCCGCCGGCCGTTGTCCTTGGCCCTACAATCCTGGGCTCTGTCTTGAGAACACGTACGCAGCTCACACCGCGTGCGCAGATCAGGTGGGCATCAGCTCGTTGGTATGAATCTGAAAGCTGTGGGGAGCGCTCCGAAAAGTGGCTGTGCCGCTGCGTCTGTCCTTCCCAGGTACACACTGCTACATGACTCTGATGTCAGGCCTCATAAACTGAGTTACTGAACCCAGACCCTTCAAAAGCGAGCCCTAAGAGACAGGGGAGGGGCCTGAAAGGTGCAAAGACCCGCTACAGAGCTTCAAAACAGAAAACGTGCATATGTATTTTGCCCCAGTAGCATCTGCCATGACCCTGAAATGAGGCAACAGCGCCGCATGGTAATGAATGAGCTGCCTGGTTCCAATACACACACAGCTGACACACACAGGCTCAAGGCCTGCGGGGCCCTTTCACTCTTTGGGAGGCATCTGACAGGTGACAGGTCAATCTTTAACAACTGGAAGCCAGATGTCAAGGAGCAGACGAAACGGGCTCGCTCTTTGTTCCCTTCCTTCCTGTAGGGACCGAATCTTCAGAGCCCGTGTTTGATACGCGACATCAGCCGGGGGGGGGGGTCAGGAAATCTGATTCCCAGGCTGGCGCGGGCCGGGCGGCGCCGCAGCCGGGCCCGCGTCCTCCTCCGTCCGTCCGCCCGCCCCTCTCTCGCTCGCACAGCACCCGCGGGGACACGGGTGCCCGGCCACGCGCCATCCCCTCCGCCGACAGCCGCCAGGACTCAGGGAGGCCGCGCTGGCACCGAGGGCGCCAGGCAGCTCTTCCCCTCTCCGCTGCCCCCACGGCGGCCCCGGGCGCGGGCGGCGTGAAGCGGCCCGGAGTGACAGACACCCCGCGGGCCGCCTCGCGGGGAGCACGCGCCGCGCCGGTGTCGGAGACCCCTGGGGGACCCGCCGGCCCCGCGGAGCCCCGGCCCGCCGCGCACTCACCGGCGCACTCGGCGGAGTGCTGGTCCCCCCAGGCCCCCGACTGCGGGCCGCAGCCTCCGCCCGCCGGGGCCTCCTGCTGCTGCCGGTGCTGCAGCTCCTGCTTGAGCAGGGACAGCGGCGTGTAGTGCTCGCTGGCCTGGGCGCCCGGGCGCGGCGCGACGGACAGGACCCCGAGCAGCAGCAGCGGCACCGGGGTGCGCCGGGCGGACAGGACCCCCAGCAGCAGCAGCACCGGGACGCGCCGGGCGGCGCCCGCGGCGGCCACAGCGCCTCCCCAGCAGCCGCCGGCAGGTGCCATCTTCTCTCGGAGCGCATGCGCGGGGGGCGGGAGGGCGGGGGCGCCGCGCGGTGCCAGCTGGGAGTTGTGGTCCCGGCGGCGCGCGCAGCGCCGCCCTCCACGGCGTCCGGACCTCCCGTCCCAGAAGGCACCGCGCGGCGCACGCTTCCGGCGCGGCGTCTGACGTCCTCGCGCCGTCGAACCGGAAGCCCCGGGAGTGGCTCCGCGGAGATGGGCGCCGGTGGGCGGGGTGGGCCCCGGCCCAGCGAGGGGGACCCCGACGGGGGTACGGCGGGCAAGGGGCGCCCGGAAGGGGTGTCAGCGACCCCTGCCGCCGTCGCGGACTCGGGCCCCGGCCAGTACAGGTGCATCGAGTGCGACCAGGAGGCCAGCGAGCTGTACCGCGACTACAGCCACGGAGTGCTGAGGATCACCATCTGCGTGAGTGGCCGGGCGTGTGGCGTCCCTAGGAGGACGTGGCGAGGTTGGGGACCGCGAGAGACGGTGGAGGCCGTCTCGGCATCCGGGGGGGACGGAAACCGAGATCCAGAGTCCTCTGGCAGCCGTCGGTCCGGCGCCTGACACACCCGTCCGCGGCCTGTCGGACCCTCGCACAAATGCCCCCAGTGGTAAAGAACGTGATCAACTGCCTTGTCACATCTGTCACGTTTGCTGGTGAGACCTGACCCGGCCACCGGATCCTCGGGCGGAGGTGGACGTGGGTGCCGTGCAGAGGGTTTTGAAGATCGGGTTAGGTGGACGTTGGGGTTCACGCCAAAGCCTTTTCATTCTTCTGTATTCTCCCCTAAGTGTCACCACCCTGTACTCCGTAGCTCATTAAATTCTCCTGAAGCACTTTTTTTTTTCAGTTTTCACCCATGGTGGTATCCAGTGTACATGAAGCACTATCCTAGACGTTGGTATACAGACACCAAAAATGAGAAAGTAAAGATTCTGCTTTCAAGTCAGTTTATACATTTTTGTCCCATTTCTGATATCCTGGTGATTTTCTAATAAAGTTAGAAAGGCGTGGCCTGTGGTAATAAAGGGAGTAGACAAGGTGTGAATGTGTACCGATGTCGTCTGTTGTCAGCCGGTGTCATCACTGGCTCATGCACCCTCAATTCCTGTTCCTTCCTCAAAGGGTTCCCCTCACTTGGCAAAACTTCCCCATTCTCGAATCTGTTTAGCTCCACAGTGAGCAAACACTCATCATAAAAGTGGAACCCACGAAAATTTAAGCTCCTCAAGGGCTGTTTATTCAGGATGGGAAGGAAGAAGCAGCAAGAATATTCTTCAAAAAATTGGCCAATTTATCTTCTGAAAGAGATGTGATCCATTAGAGAATTGGAGAACGCAGCAGTAGAAAGCAAGGCCTCTCATGCTCAGACGGCAGAGGCGGGAGCACTGTGCGTGTCCCCCGGGGCTGCAGCGTGTCAGAGGGCAGCTTTATCTTTCAGGGTACTTGTCTGTTAGGCAGTAAATGACATGGAATGGGACAATTTCACCAAAATAATTTTTTTTAATGTTTTTAAGTAACTACCAAATTTATCTCCCAAGAGAATGGTTTTTACTGCATTTGTTTGTTTCGTATGTGTAGTTTCTACTTCTTACATTCAAGGTGAAGGAAGCACTCAGGGACAAGCAAATGATAAAGGCAGCACAAGGAAAAATTAGGCATGTCTGCTTGTCTTCCCCTTCCAAACCATGACATTCTGAGGATAGAGACTTAGGTCTCACGGTGAAAATTGAACACCTCGGAAGTGCCTGGCCCACAGACATGGCTGAGAGAGCTGTTAGGGATGTCATGGCTACTCCAAAAACATTTGTCTGACAAGTGATTGCAAAAGGAGCGACTACGTTGCATCTCCTGCTGCTGGTTTCTGCCTGCCTCCTTCTAAAAATGGGCCAGATCCCGTCTTAGACACCTGATGCTGCCTGAAGATGGGTTTCTGAGAACTGGTAAAGGGCAGAGAGGGGCCCTTGATCGGTCCGCGGTTTCATTTTAAAAGGAAGCAGGCTCTCTGGTCTTCCACTCTGGGTGGTCTGCAGAGAGGAAGTGTTCTCATGCAGGTAGCACAGGGAGGGAGGGGATTTGGAAAACAGCTCTTTCTCATGAATGTGGAATTCTGAATCTGTGGCTTCTGATTGGACACTGGCTTATTCTTTGCTCAGCTGAAGAGCTAAAAAATTACGATCGTCCTATGGCTCAGTTTTATTAGTGGATTTAAATTCGAAGTTTTGACACATCTCCCTTCATTGGCTCATTGATGACTGGGTAAACATACCATTTCTTGTAGCGATGGAATGAAGCAGAGAGCTCGGCCAACCAGAAGTGAGTGCAGCGTTCCCTTACCTTGGGGGTGCAGGGTTAATGCTCTTCGGGGCACTGTGTTTCTCCCATGCTTTGGTGTAATGAAAAGCCATCCTAGCACATGGCATAGCTATCAGCTTCTGTGTCTCTTGCATCCTCCCAAAGAGTCCAAATGTTTTGTTTGACTTGTAGCCATTGTTTATACAGCGATTAGTAGCTTTGAGGCAACTTTGTAACTAATGCTGTTTCCCGCGATATTTCTCACCAGCTTGTTCTTCTCCACCTGCATTTTATATGTTCTTTTGGTGTTGGGATTTGATAACATTGTAATCACTTGTGTCCAAAAAAAATTAGAAAACTCTGAAGAGGGATTACGGAGAGCCCAGGGGGCTGCGTGTGGAACCCTAGACCCAGGCCGGAAACAGGCTCCTGGCTTGCAGCCTGGCGTTCTCGGCTCTCCGCTGTAGCCCAGAAGGACCGGCCTCTTTCCATATTCTTGGCGTCTTGGTACCTGCCACCCCTCGATGGTCGGCACTGCGCCACATTCTTTATGCTGCTCGGAGCTCTCAGGAGCCCTGGGTGCAGATTGCTTTCCTGAAGCCCCTTCTCCAGATGATGTTTCAAGAACCGCACAGGGCTGGGCTCCCTCTAGCCAACAGGCAACCGTTTATCAGTGAAAGTGCACTCTAAATTTATTTTATAACAGTGCCTGCAAGTGAAAAGTAGCATTTTCTGGGATACTTTACTGCCTCAAATCAGCCTTTAAATCAAATGTCTTTTTAGGTTCTTAAACATGCAATTAAAAGATTAATATTTCTAGCCTAGATTATGTTTCATCATTTCTAAAACCAGGGCTTACATAGATGAATGGTTTGTGTCTGAATGGAAACTGATTTAAATAAATGCTGATATGACCTTATTACTATATAAGCCCCAGACCTTATTACTATATAAGCCCCAGATCCCTCAGGATTTACGAATGTATGAATTTGCTTGTTCTAATATTATTTTGTCTTATTTCAGAAATCATGCCAGAAACCGGTAGACAAATATATCGAGTACGATCCTGTTATAATCTTGATTAATGCTATTTTATGCAAAGCCCAGGCCTACAGGCATATTCTTTTCAATACTAAAATAAACGTAAGTTGCAATATTTTTTTTTATTTTCTAATTTTACTTGATGCTTTTACATTTTAAAAGAATAATAATTTTGAACAGACGAAAGAACAGTGTTTTAAAAAAGAAATTCCGATGAGGGTGGGTTTTTTATCTTGACAGTGTATGGAAGTTTCGAGAAATAGCAGGCAATGATTCTTTTTTAAAAATGCAATGTTTAGTGACTATTTAAGAATGTCACTGGTAGGAAACTGGCAAACAGTCACTGGGTTGCCTTTTAGTAGGTTACCTTTTGAAGCAGACATCAATTATTTTTAACAGAATAAAATTAAATATCCAGGTAGGGAGAGGATTACACCTGAAAGAAGCAAACATTAAAAGAAAACTATTTTAAAACAAACTTGTTGCATTTTATACTCTGCTTTCAAGTGAATGCACAGGCAGATAACAGCATTGAGCTTAATCAGAAAAGTCCTGACTTATAAAGTTGGATTTTTCAAAATGTATGTTTAGTGCATTGAGTTCTGAACTATTTAATAATTTGAGTCAGGTTGACATAAAATACAGGACATCCAATTAAATCAGAAAACCAGATAAACAATAAATAATTTTTTAGTACATGTCCCAGATATTACACAAAACATATGTATACAAAAAAGTTGCTTGTTGTTTATTTGAAAGTCATTTAACTGAGCATCCTGTATTTTCACTCGCTAAATCTGGCAGCTGTAAATGTGGGCTAACGTGGGCCCCTTCCCCAAGCTAAATAATCAGGGTGGCTTTTAAGTTACTAGAGCATCGATTCTCAAGCTTGGCTTCACATTAGAATTATGGGGGTGGGGGGGTGAACCCTTCTGAGTCAAAGCCTCCACCAAAGTGACTAAATCAGAGCCTTTGGGGTTGGAGTCCAGGCTTTGGGGGGTCCCGGTGAGTCCTGTGCAGCCAGGGGGCCTGCGTGCTGGCTCAGGGGCCCAGAAGCCCACCGTGACGCCTGTCCCTGGGCTGCACGGGGTCTGCACGTGCAGGTCCCATGTCTTGCTGACACAGTGCAACCCACAGGGGAGACAAAGCCAGTTCACGTTCCCGAATGTTCCACCTTGTCGGTCTCACACAAGCATTTCCAGCTGACTCGCACGTTTTCCTTGCTGTCTTTTGATACATTAATTTAGACTCATCCAGGCCAGGGCATTTTTTAAAAAATTCACATTCGGATGAATAGTTCCTCGTCATGGAATCTTCAGATCCAGTGCTGTCTTTTTATTGCTACTCCACCCATCCACGAGTCACAAACATCCTGTGCTCGGTTCTGTGTCTAGGACGGATGTAGAAAATGGGAGGAAGGGTGAACTACCACTTAGTGCGGCGATTCTGAAGTTGGGGTGCACACCGAACCCCCTGCCTCCAGAACTGTGTCAGACGGAGCCGACCGCGCGTCTCTAGACGCCTCTGGGTTTGGAAAGCTGCCGGGTGGACGTGCGGCCCAGTCCCGCTCTGTGCAGTCTGGACCTGCTGGGGTTAAGCGCGGTCAAGTTCTTCCCCTAACCGATCGGCGGTGTGTTTCTGGCCACCAGATGCACGGAAAACTCTGCATCTTCTGTCTGCTCTGTGAAGCATACCTAAGATGGTGGCAGCTCCAGGATTCGAACCAGAGCCCCGACCCCGACGACTTCATCAGATACGCCAAGGAGTGGGACTTCTACAGACTGTTCATGGTGGCCTCACTAGGTAGGGACAGGCCTCGCCTCGGCCCTGAGGCAGCTCCGGCCACTGTTCTCGCAGAAGCGAGGGGCGGGTGGGAGCAGCTGGTTCCACAGGACTTGAGACTGGAGCTGCAGCCTCTTCCTGCTGGGTGTCTACACTCTGCTTTCTTACTGTTTTGTTACCACAATGTCTGACGGTCTGTATGCATCAGATGGGTATTATCAGATTAGAGCGTTTCATAAAATATTTTGAGATGTAACACTGTTGACAAAATTCTTACAGTTCTAATTATCCAACCTGAATATGACCTAGGTTCCATCTTCATTAAAACAGATTGATAATTGCCAGGCTTTATCCAGTGGCATTGTACTAATGCAGTGTGTTAATCAGGAACACTTATTTATCTGACTGTGTACAGGTAAACTGGCTGCTCCCCAAAATTCTTTCAGTTCAGGAGTTGCTGTTCTTCAGAAAAAGAATTGTGTTGAATTTCTCTGATTTTTATTACTTAACTGGTTTCCATGCTTCTCTGCTTCTAAAATTCTTTTATTATAATGCGATGTTATTTTAGTGGTTAGCACTTAATGGTCTCCAGGCCACTCCAAGGTAACGTTCCTGCTCCATGTGTGCGCTTTACCCCCTGGTCCTCTCTACCTGCCCTCACTCCCTTGGTCCTGTCATCCGGTCCCGTGGTTTTAAAATTCATCTACATGCTAAGAATTCCCAAACACACATGACAACATTAAAAATATCTTTAAACACATCGCCTAAGCTAGGAACTGGAATCTAATATAAATTTAAACAATAGAGTAAAGCCTCTTAAAATTTCTAATGATAAACTGCTTTATGTCCATAATTTGTTTCAAAATCGGGCTTGTTTTCAAATACTTTGGAATTTCTCTCGGACTTACTCTATAGTGTACATTTTGATAATCGGAAATTTCTTTCTAGTTACTTTTTAACGTGTCTTAATCTAATCCATAATTAGGTTCCAAGCCCCAAAACAGCTTATGAAAATATCGTACAAAGACGAAGCATTTTAGAGTTCAAACACTGCTTTTATAGTGTCATCCGCTCAGTTTTCCCAGCCATCCCCTTTGGTGGCAGGTCGGGGGCTCTGTCCTGTCTGCCGCTGTGGAGATGGACACAGGGAGGGAGGCGCCCCGAAACGCCACAGCAGGTGGGGCCAGCGCCGGGCAGTAAGGTCCCCAGCCCCACCCCCCCACGTCTTCTCCACACGGGCCGGATGCCAGCCCTCAGGGGTGCAGCCGCCGACACCAGCCTGTGACCGCATGCGGAGCGCGGGGCTGCCACAGCCTCCCCGGTTCTCCCCAGTTCTCCCCGGTTCTCGCTGAGGAGCGCATGGAGGCGCCTCGTCCAGTGCAGAGACCCGTCTGCATTCGCACACAGGGCCTAGCTCGGAGTTTCTCCTGTGGCTTTCATTGTCTCCTTGGCCAAACCCCAGGCCGTGAGACCTTCCTGTTTGAGCAGATGCTTGCGGCTGACAAGCCCTTCGGTCCTGTTGAAGGGAGATGGCCTCGTCCCCTGAAGGCTGTATCACATGTCATGGAGGTTAACTACCCTACATTATTTCAATTGATCCTACTCACCTATACCTGGGATCTCTTTGGTTTGGCTGTATTCAGTTCTAAAGCATTTGAGAAGAGTACAGATGTCTCTCCTAGAATTAGAATAGAATAGAATAGAATAGAATAGAATAGAATAGAATAGAATAGAATAATAGAATAGAACAGAACAGAACAGAATAACAGAATAATAGAATAGAAGTGTTCCAGAGAAACACTTGTCGTTCTGCAGAAACCTTAATGACACAGCTGTGGGATAGCACGCAGGACGAACGCAGCTGGGGGCCAGAGGACCAGCCATCTCGATAAAACGAGCTGGCGGGGAGATGTGACGTACTGGCTAGAGAGAGCAGAACGCACCGTCTGGGTTCTGCCTGGGGGCCCAGTACAGGGCCCAGACCCTGTCTGCGAGTGCATTTTGGGAGGATTAGGAATTGCACCCAGTTCGTTAAAATCAATACAGGAAATTTTTAGATGAGGTGACAGTATTCAAAATCTTGTGGATAACAGGTGCTCAGTAAATAGTGGAAAAATAAAGAGGACGGCGTGCTCTGAACCCTGAGGATGGCCATGTCTCAGATGCGAAAGCCTCTGCTCGCTCTGTCAGGTTTCTCCCTGGCCTTGAGGACGTCTAGACAGACTCTAGACAGACTCCAAGGAGCGTCAAGAAATGGATGTTTCCAGTCCTCTGGGGTTACTTTGTTTCAGTAGATGAAATACTTCAGAAATATATTTCTGAAATCCTACCAGCAGGATTGACAAAAAAGTCAGGGTTTTCTGTTTTTGTTTTTGTTTTCTTTAAAAAGAGGAAGGGGGAAAGCGACCTTGAGAAAGCGTTTGGTAACGAAGTCAGCTGCTAGCTTCTATTTGGGGATGCAGTTGGGATGGGGACATTCATTCTTTTATCTTCCATTTCCTCCTCAGAACAAGCTGCCTTTTTCATTGGCATTTTTACTTTCCTGTGGGTAGAACGACCCATCTCAGAAAAGAAAAAACCCAACTTCGTCTTGCTGCTGAAGGCGCTGTTACTGTCCAGCTACGGGAAGCTGCTGCTCATTCCGGCCGTAATCTGGGAGCATGATTACACGCCACTGTGCCTGCGGCTCATCAAGCTCTTCGTTCTCACGTCGAACTTCCAGGCAATCAGGGGTACGTGTGTCTTTTGTCTTCTCAGCTTCGGGCCCGTATAAAGGCTTCTCGCCTTATTTCCGGAGCACAGTTTTCCCATAACCCGTTGAACACCGGCGATCGTCGGAGGACTGGCGGCCCGGCGCGTGCTCGGTGTTTGTTCGGTTCAGCCACATGGTGCGGTTCAGTTTTCAAAACGCTCCCATCGCGTCACCTCCGCCCCGTGGGGTTAGCTGAGCTCCGTTACCGCCTCCACTTTACGAACGACGCGTCCAGGTTCCTGCAGCTGGGCAGCTGGCGAGCCGGGACAGTCCATGCTTGGCCTGGGCCGGGCCAGGCCCCCGTGCGGTGTCACCTTCCCACGGGCCAGAATGTCTGGGCCGGGGGGTCACCTGCCTGATGCTTACGGTCTCATCGGCTGTAAAACCGACGGTGTCGGTTTTTTCCTGCTGTTCCCTTTCCAACTTTAGAAACTTCTTTTTATTTTCTCTTTAACACGAATGGGAGCCTGTGTCCTGATCTCAGGAGTGTTTTTGTTAAAGCAGATGCTTTGGTTCTCGAGAGGGCTGCAGTTTGAGAAGTGGGAGGAGGTAACAGCGTAGATTAACGGGAACAAACAGGGACTTTCTAAACAAGCGTCACAGAAACAGTCCTCTTCCTGCCCCACACGATGTACACATCACCCGATAATCGCGGTGTCGTGGGAGCCAGCTCCAGAGGACTTACCGGTCACCTCTGCTTCTCCAGTGACCCTGAACGTCAACCGGAAGCTGTCCTTCTTGGCCATCCTGAGCGGCTGCCTGCTGGAGAGCGCCATGGTCTACTTCTTCCAGCGGGTGGAGTGGGACGTTGGAAGTGACTGTGCCATCTACAGGTCTCAGGACTTCTGAGGAGGTACACAGGCACCTTAGTGTTCACAGCCTCAGGCAGGTGACCCCCCCGACCAGACGTGTCACTGTGAGTAGACGGGGCCACAGAGCAGCAGCCTGGCCCCCAGGCCCCCAGGCCTCCCAGGCCCTTCGCTGTCCATGGCCGTCATCCTCAGGGATCTGGGGCCCGGTTCCCCCAGTTCCCCCACACCCCCAATGCGCCTCACTTCTGCTGAGATCTCAGGCTCGGGGCCCTGTCGGGCTGACAGCGGTCTCCTGCCCGTCGCCAGCAGCTCCCGTGCCCTGTCCCTGCTTCTGGCACCTGGACCCTGTGACCTCTCCCTTCTGCTCTGACCTCCCGGCCTCCCCGGCAGTCAGCCCACACCCTGGGGTGCGGTGTTGGGAGGCCCGCGGTTTCCAGCTCTTCTGAGCAGGCCTGGATCCCTCTCTGGGGTCCCCCTCCCTCCGGGGGCAGTCACACTTCTGGGGACAGCCTGTGCCTCCCTGCGGTCTGCCTTAGGGTGTGGGGCTGGGCTGGGACGAGGGTGGGGGTGGGTGGGGAAGCGCAGACGCAGAAGGAAGCCCTCGCGGGGGACCCCGCTGTCACTCCCTCGGTCCCCGCCTCTCCCACACGCGTCCTGCGCTGCTGTGGCCCGTCCCCCTCCAGGCGCAGGGACCCTCTTCCCTTCCGGGTCCTCAGACACACTGCCGCTTCGTCACCCCCTGTCCGCAGTGGCCCTGTCCTCTCTGCCGAGCGACGTCCACGCGTGCGTAGCACATCCTTCCAGACGGCGGGTCCCACAGCGGCTCCCGCGCTGCCTCCAGGACAGCGACCCTTCCCCTGAGCTCTGTGCCGGTCCCCGCCTGCAGGCCGGTCCTCCCGCGGCCGCATCCATGCCGGGCGCTGTGCCTGTTCCCGTCTGCTGTCCGGCTGCGTGCACTTGGCTTAGGAGGCCCTGCAGCCCAAAGCGACCCGGTGTGACCCCTCGGGATGGAGCAGCGCCCTGTCCCCTCTGCCCACTGGTGCCCTGAGGCCGTCGCCCTCCTCCGCCCACTAAGCCAGCCCTTCCCGGCGCCTCGTCCCGCAGAGGCCCCTGGCCAGCTCTTCCTCGCTCCCAGCCCAGCCCCCTTGTCGCCCTGAGAAGTGGCTCTCAGGCCCCGGGGGTGGCAGCGTGGCCAGTCCTGCCCCTGCCGCGCCCCCCCCCCCCAGAGAGCGAAGGGAGACCGGACGCCCCACCCCAGCGTCGCTCCTGCCGCTGCCAGCCCCGCGCCCGGCCCCCACTGCACCCGCTTCCGCTTGTCCAGCGTCCCCTGCGGTGTCCGGCGCCTGTCGGTGATGGCCGTCATGTCACTTCATGTCTTACACTCCATGTCGTGTTAAAATCCCGTGTGGCTGCGCCTGACTCCCCCAAACCGGGTAACGTTTGGTGCCAGCAGACGGTGCCTGAGGCGACTCCGTGTCTCCCGTCACTTGGGCCTGCCCTAATAAGTATGTTGAATCGATTTCGTCAGCACGGGACATTCTAAACACTTCCTCCATTATCCACAGCTTTGTTCTGAACTGTTCGTACGTGACCAGCTGCGTCGTGAAAGAGAAGACATCAGAACCAGCGCCTCGCCTCGGCCTAGTGAAACGAAGCTAAGACTTAGGTACACTCCATAAAAAACTAAGCAATGGTTACGGCATGTGAAACCCCAGCCCTTCCACCAGTCACGCCCCCCAGAATACACCCACAGAGACACCCCAACACGAGGGGTGTTGCCGCAGGGGCTCGTGTGTGCGGGGTGAGGATTTATACACCACAGACCTCCCCGGTAAGCGTTAAATTAAAAGAGGAACATGAATTTATGATTCGCACGTAAAAAGATCTGTTTCATTCCTTTGGCATGTTTATGTCTTTTTAATTTAAATGTTGATGGTTTTAAATAATATATTTAAAACAGTATTTTGTGCTCTTACAGCAATAGAAACACTTAATAAACACTGAGCTTTTGTAAATTTTCAATCCCCTCTAAGTTACTCTTTGAAATTAACTGATCCAGAAATAAGTAACTAAAAACAACTGAATTGTGCACTTTACACGGGTAATTCTATTTCTACAAAGCTGTTATTAAATAAAAGATGACAGTGCCTTTCTCTTTCTTCTGCCTGTTCCGCTCGTCACCTCCTGATATGTTTTCCGTTTGGTGGCAGCACTGAGCGCCAGTGTGTGCGTCAACGGCACAGACGCTGGTGCATGCGGCGCGGCCCGCGGAAGGCCCGCCGGCAGGGAGGGGTTCAGGAGTGTGAGCGCCGGGCGCTGAGTGCTGTAAGGGGGTGTGGGGCGCCCAGGAAATACGGAGAAGGAACCTCTCCGCTCCTGGAGGTCGAGGTGTTCCGGGCAGAGGGCAGAGGCAGGGAGCTTCCCAGCGTCCCTGGAAGGGGCCCTGGACGCACACAGGCAGGCGCGTGGGGTGCAGGCAGCGGGGGTTTAAAAGCGACACTGGGAAGTCACACGAAGGCCGGATTGTGGAGGGCCTTACGAGGTGTCATTTATCCCGGGGACAACGAAACCAACACAGGTAGTCAAGAATCCAGAGTGAAAACAAAGCACAGAGCAGCCGCAGGAGGGCGATGTGCTGGCCGGGTGGAGCCTGTCACTATGGTGACGGTGAGAAGACCTGGCTCAGGGCTCCAGCTGAAAGGAAAAGCCACCTAAAAAGCAGGCGTTCGGGGACGTGGCAGCAGGTGCCACGCACCGATTGTAGCTGTCACGTCTTTGTTACCTCGTAAGTGAAGAGAAACATCACCCACTTTCAAATTCCTGCTCAACATATCCCCCGTCTTTCTTGATCACCGTAAAGGTATTCATCTTTTTTAAGAAATCAAGTATGAGATGCCCCTCCCTTGGTGGCCACGAGGTGCCCGTGAGTGCTGGGCGGCTTGGGCTGCGGGATGCGGCCGCCCCGGTCACTCCGCGGGCGAGGGGAGAGGGTCGGACCACTTGCGGGAGGAGGGCAGGCAGATGCCTTCCGTGGCCAATGGCACACTCGGAGACAGTCCCCGGTCCTCCCACCATCAGTCCAGGCACTTCAGCCCTGGGCTGCCAGCGACCCTACAGTTCCTGTGAAAAATTTCAAGGGTACGAAACAGTTGAAGGCATCGTGCAGTGAGACTTTGTCTGTCACCCAGGTTTCATCATTGTTAAGCTTTGCCCTGACATTTGAAGTCTGTTTAAACGTGGCTCAGAGCCGGCGGCGTGCCAGGCGACGCTGGGAGGTCACAGCCAGTGGCGGCGCTTGGTGCTTCGGGGTGTCCTGCTCTCCGAGCCGCCCTTCCCCCGACTGAGACGCGCTCTGACAGCACAGGCGGCGCGAAGGCCCCCCGCAGGCATGAAGAGCCCCCTTCAGCCGCCCCCTTTTCCGCTGCAAGGCTCCTGTGCTGTCGCCCTAGAGCACCCGCCTCCCAGTCACAGCCAGTTCTCGCCACACGGTGGCGACAGCGACAGCCCGTGGCTGGCTCCAGGGCGCCGAGTCTGCGAGAGCGACAGATACAGGCACAGGAGGACAAGCGCTCTTTGTTATGAGATTCCGTCAGAGCTCAGAGCGTTTGAAGCCCTTTGGGCTAAATTGGGAAGAAAACGTGCTGTATGTGAGCCACAGAAAGGGTCTTTCCAGCCATTTACAGGACAAAAAGCCATGAATAGAAAATCAGAAAGATATTTTAAACCCAGTCCTACGTGAAGAAGCCGGAGCTTAGAATGGGTAGAGGCATTTGTTTGTTCAAGTCACACACGCATATGGTGTCAGAATTGGGACCAGAACCTTGGTCTCAGTCCTGGTCTAACGGGGCCCTGGGTCTTTGTCACCTCATTAAGAGATGATTTGCTCTTCTTCAAATAAGGCTAGGAATAAAGAACAAGTTTTAAATAAACTGGGAACTCAGATGACAGGAACCAGATAGAAATATCAGTCCTGCGTCCCTGAGGTAAGAAGCCACAGAGGACAATGAACAATTCGGCATGTTCTTTCCTCAGTGGAAAGCCCTGGTTTCCAATGCATCAGGCCCCCTGGGACCTACGGCGCCCAGCCACAGCCCCCAGCATGCCACTGGGGACTTCGCGAAGGCACGTGTCCCCGACCCGAGACCGAGTGTCAAGTGTCCTCTGCATCCAGGTGAGCAGCAGAGGGAGCACCTCCCGGAAGAGCCCCAGCTGTTTGTTCCTATTTGACCAACGTCCTCGAGACTCGCTTTGTGCCAGATGCCCCCGTAAGCACTTTGTGGTCCCCGACGCCTCTCATCCTCGCCATGAGCCTGGACGCCCCTGTCGGCCTGGTGGGTGCCGAGGGTCCATCCGGAGACATCTCCTGAGTCCATCTGTCGCAAGCGTTGGCACGGAGTGTTGGGCCAGCAGACGAATGACGCTGTCCCCTCCTGACACACAGCTAAGGGTCCGAGCACGAGGACGCCGGGGCTCCGTCAGCCACCTGCAGACACGCGACGGACTGCCACACGCATGGCGGCTTCGAACCCGCGCACGTTTACTCTCCCCCCGTTCTGGAGGCCTGCAGTCCAGAGTCCGCCTCGCTGGGCTCGAAGCAAGGCATGGCAGGGCCACGCTCTCTCGGGGACCAGAGGGAGGGGCATGCCTGGCCCCTCCCAGCTTCTGGCGGCCACGACAGTCGCCGTGCCATCTCCGCAGCGCCCTCTCCTCTGCGCGCATCAGACCTGGCTCTGCCTCTCACAAACGTCGTGATGACATTTGGGACCCATCTGGGTAACAGGATAATCCGGTGATCTCAGATTCCCTAATCACATCGGCAAAGCCCTTTTTTCCAAATAAGGTGACATTTACAGATTCCAGAGATTAAATCTTTGGCCCAGATATCTTTGGGGGGGGGGGTTCAGCCTATCCCCAAATCATCTGGCTAATAGCAGCCCCCCTGACACGCAAATACACACCCTCCCAAATCTGAGCAGGACTCAGCGGTGAGAGTCTCGGGGGGCAGACTTCAGGGCATGACAAAGCCCTCGGAAAGGCGCCAGCTCTTAGAGCTGCTGGGGCGGAAGCTCCCCGGCCAGACGTGCGAGATGCAGGAGCCCCCGGCTCTGGCCGGGAGCGAACCCCACGTAACTCTCAGGAGTCCATTGCAACATTTAAAGCATGCCATTCTGTCTCCCCACGTCTTCCAGGGTCACCTTGCTGGGGCACGTTTGGCAGGGAAACACCAAGGCCCACACCTGCTCCAGGGCGGAGCGTTCACCTCTACCTGCAGCCTTAATTTAGATTCAAGGTCGCAACGCTCTGCGAGCAAACAGGGCCGGTTTTTCCCACAGCAGGTGCTTCTGTGCCGGCTGGACACCTGGTTTCACCTGCCCTGCCCTTGGCTGCCCTTTGTCCTGGTTTCTGAACTCGCATTTTAAAAAACTGATCTTATTGTGTGGTGTGAATTTTTACAAAGCAGCCTTAAATCGTTTTTGGAAAAGCGTGGGATATAAATCACACTGATCCATCTAAAATGACACACGGGTATGTCCTAGAGCGTGCCTCCTGCCCTGTGGGCGGGCTTCCTGCTGTCCGCCTTCGGCACAGGGGCGATAAGCTCCATCCCAGGGTGGGGCTGGCCTCCGCCATTCGAGGTCCCAGCAGGCCTCAGGTGCTCCGGTCGGGCACCTTAGCCTAGCCCACACAAGTTAATGACCCCAGAGACAGCCATCAGGGTGTGTTGACTATTGAAAAGTCACATGGCATGTGATAACAGGGCACTCGGTTGAACTTGTCTTCCAGGATTTCGGCCAGAAAGGCAGATGGGCATCGGCCCCACAGAGGGCCAGCGCCCAGCGGGAGGCGCTGCAAGCGGCGATGGGGGCGGGGCGGCCCTTCCTCCAAGCCCCCCTCCACCTGGCTCCCCGGGGCCCCCACGCTCAGGCACACGCCAGAGGAGTGGCACCACTCCCCGCCTGCCCTGCGGCGAGTCCCCAGGCCCCGGACAACGCGCTGGGCGCCGCATTCCAGAGCCTGCCTGTTTCCAACGCCAGGCGCCCCGGCCGTCCAAAACGGTCTCCCCCTTCCCTCCCCCGCCTGGCCATCCGAAACGGTCTCCCCCTTCCCTCCCCCCCGATCCGCTCTGCCATCTTCTCCTGACAGCGGGAGGAAGAGTCGGTTCGTGAAAGCCAGGAGTCGGGTCAGTTCGTGACTCCCGACCAGCAAGCGCAAGGGGCTTTTCATTAACGGCCGCGTGCCGCCTGCGGGGAGAGCACGGCTTCCTCGCCGTTCTGCCTCCCATCCCAGGCACTCCGCGGCCGCCGGGGAGCATGACAGTCCCCTCCGAGCCTGAAGGCAGTGGCCGATGCCACGCGGCGACCGGGGACGTCAGCGGGTTTGTTTTCCAGTCGTTCGTGCGACCTCCGTAAGGACCCAGAACACACTTCCCGGTCGGTAAACGCCAGCATCCCCCGCCACGCTGTGTCCTCACAGGACTGCACGTTCGGAGTGAGAGAGAGTTTGGGGTGATCGATGTGTATGTCAGATGGCATATTAAAAACCGCAGTGGTTTCTGTGTACGTGCCACTTCTTCATCGGGGCAAGGCGAGTGCCGGCCCTTTCCATGGCAGGGCCCCCGATTCCCTCCGCCTCTGACTCCGACGGGCCCCCAGCAGCAGGACGCGAGGGCCCAGAGACCCAAGGCACTGGCCGTGAATCATCGCGGTTCAGAAGATGCTGAGGTGCAGACGCAGGGGAAGTGCACACTGCGGGCTGGGGGCGCCCCCACCCGAGCCCACAGCGGCCGTCGGCGCGCCCCGAGGGGCCCGGGTCACTCCCCGGGGGTCGGGCAGTGTCAGAGCAGCAGTGTGGGTGCTGGGCGGGCATGAGGCGGAGTTTCCTGAGCTTGGTGCAGAAGACTCATCGGTGGCATCTTTTTAAGATGCGAGGCCTGACTCAGTGGGTCCAGGTGGGGCATGAGATTATGCATCTCTGACGTGTTCTGGTGACCGGCTCCATGGACCATATTCTGAATGCTAGATCCCCACTGGGTCTGCGGGAACGTCACCTGGGGGGACCTCTATAACCAGGTGCGGGCCCAGGCCTCACCCCTTCCTAAGGAATCGGTGATGGGGGCAGTCCTGGGACAGGCTTAGTATCTTTCTAAAAGACCCCAAGAGACTCTAGTGTGATCAGGCTTGGGGACAGCTGACCTAAGGCTCAGCTCATAGTTGGGGCCCAGCCTCAAAGGAACAGCTTCCGGTGGGTTAGATGTCTTCACCTGGTCTTATCACTTTCAAGTTTCTTGTCCCCACTGGACAGTATGTCACACGCTGAAGACAACTGACTGCCGCCCCTCACGACTGCTTTCAACACCGGAAATCGGCAGGAACGCTCTACCTTCTCTGCACCTCACCCCAGATGCTGATACATGAATGCGAACGTGACAGGCTCTCAACGTGCGGGTTCACAAGGCGGAGTTTCACGTCCTCTCCGACCCGAAAGGGGCACCAATCATCGCCAACCGCACAAGGAGGGGCAGGGGGCCTGGAGCGTTCATGTGCGTGGCAGCCTGCCGTGGCTGCAACACATCCAAGAAGAGCCGAGAGAGGAATAAGACTCCTTCCAAGTTCATGGAAAGAAAACTGACTTCCGGTCAAGATGGCAGAGGAGGAAAACGCCACGCTCACCTCCTCCCACGACATCAGAATTACAACTAAACTACACAACAACCGCCACTGAGAACACCTGTACCAAAGTCCTACAACTAGGGACACATAGAAGGGGCCACCTTGAGACTGGTAGGAGGGATGTAGACAAGGAATGGGCAGGTCCCACACTGCGTGTGACAGCTGAACATCAGGAGGGATGTCTCGGCCACGGAGGTCCCTTGAGAAGCGAGGAGTCCCAGCCCCACACTGGGCTCCCCTGCCCAGGGCTCCAGTTCCAGAGAGAGAAGTTCCCCCAATGTCTAGCTCTGAAAACCAGCAGGGACGGTGGCTGAGTGACACATAAGCAGCTGGAGTCCCAGGCATCCTCTTAAAGGGCCCGTGCAAACTTACCCCTGATGAACTCACTCACCCTGAGCTCCAGCGCTGGGGACACAGCTCGAAAGGCACCAGGGGCACGGGGAGGGACGGAGTCGTCTGGCTTCAGGGCGAGGGCTGGGGGGCGGCTTCCTCCCAGACAGAAGCGCAGGCAGAAGCCATGGTTCTGTGCTGAGCCCTCCTCGTCCAGTGCGCAGACGCAGGCGACTCCACACCCGAGTCTCCATTACCCGGCTGACACTGTTGGCTCCGCCCAGGTGATTCCAAGACCCCCACCCACAACATGCAGGCCCACCCAAGGTGCTACCTGTGGCTTTTCCGTACACATAGCCTGTCTTGGCTCATGCTATGGACTTTCCTAAAGTCTCTCAACAGTTCACAAATCCCAAACAAGCAGCGTCTGGCCTCCGCATGCCCCGTACCTCCGGCTGAGCAGCCCGAGCCCGGCGCCAGAGGCAGCCGGCCTTGCTTCACAGCATGGCCTCTCCCAGGTGCCTCTAAGCCCAGCTCAAGTGGCAACCATCTGCAGATCACTTCGTAGCTCATACCAGGTGGCCCTGGGCAGGACACAGGCAGCACCTGACCTTGGCCTGCACCAGAGCCCCTCCAACCACCAGGAACCAACACACCCAGTGTGTTCTAGCCCCAGAAACAACACACCTGGTGGCCTGCTTCAGACCACAGCAGAGCAGCCCCCAACCACCTCCACAAACAACACACCCACAGGGCAGACGGGCAGGCCCCAGGGCCCTGCGGGAGCGACCCTGCTCCGCGGGGTCAGCCCTGCACGGCGGCAACGCCACGGTGGTCACGGCCGGTCCTCACGGCCGGTCAGCCCGAGGGTCACCCCCTCCCGTTGACGTGCCAGCTGCAGTCCAGGCTCGGTGACAACAGGAGGGCACACCGGGGGCGCCTGGCTCAGGTGACCGCGGCGTCTGCACCACTGGGCCCCACAGCACCTGCGACACGCGGGGAGGCGGCCAGAATGGCGAGACGACGATACACGCCCCACGTGAAAGAACAGAGCAAAGCTCCAGAAGAAGAGCCGAACAGAACGGAGACGAGCCACCTACCAGGTGCGGAGTTCAAAACACTGGTGACAAGGGTGCTCCGTGAGCTTAGAGGAAGAGCAGATGAACCCAGTGAGGACTTCGACAAAGAGACAGGAAACAAAAGAGAACCAGACATAAATGAAGAATACAACAACTGAAAGGAAGAATACATCAGTGCGAATCAACAGTAGATTAGATGGAGCAGAGGATCGAATCAGCAACTTAGAAGATAAGGTAGCAGAAAACACCCAATCAGAACAGCAACAAGAAAAAGAATATAAAAAATGAGGATTGTTTAAGGGGCCTCAGGTGTACCAACATTCACATCATAGGGGCACCAGAAGGAAAAGAGGAATAGATTGAAAACCTTTTTGAGGAAATAATAGAAAATCCGGCAAAGGGAATACAAGCCCAAGAAGTGTAGAGAGTCCCAAAGAAGATGAACGCAACGAGGCCCACACCAAGACACATCATGATTAAAATGCCAAAGGTTAAAGACAGAGAGAGAATCTTAAAAGTAGCAAGAGGTAAGCAGTTAGTTACCTACAAGGAGCTCCCATAAGACCGTCAGCCGGTTTCTCAACAGAAACTTTGCAACCCAGAAGGGACTGGCATGAAATATTCAAAGTGATGAAAAGCAAAGACCTACAACCAAGATGACTCCACACAGCAAAGCTATCATTTAGACTGGAAGGACAGATAAAGAGCTTCCCAGACAAGAACAAGCTGAAGGAGGTCATCACCACCAAGCCAGTGTTCCAGGATGTGTTGGAGGGGCTTCTTTAAGAAGGTGGGGGAGGGGATGACAAAAATATAAATAATGGTAATAACTACATATCTAGCAACAATTAAGTGTAGATGGATTAAATGCTCCCATCAAAAGGTAGGTGGCTGAATGGATAAGAAAACAAGACCCTTCCATGTGCTGCCTACGAGACTCACTTCAGATCTGAAGACACACACAGACTGAAAGTGAAGGGATGGAAAAAGATGTCTCATGAAAACGGAAACAGACAGAGAAGCTGGGGCAGCCATACTTACATTAGGCAAAACAGACTTTACAACAAAGGCCATAGTAAGAGACAGAGAAGGACCCGTAATCCCACTTCCGGGTATTTATCCAAAGAAACTCAAAACACTACTTTGAGGGGACGTGCGCATCCATACGTTCACTGCAGCTTTATTTACAGTAGCCAAGGTATGGAGGTACCCTGGGTGTACCCATCAATGGATAAATGGATAAAGGAGAGGTGGTACGTATGTTCTGTGGAATATTACTCAGCCATAGAAAAAAAACGAAACCTCGCCATCTGCACCAGCGAGGGGGGACCCAGCGGGTATTGTGCCGAGTGCAGTAAGTCAGACAGAGAAGGACGAGTGCCACGCGATCCCATTTACACGTGGAACCTGAAGAAGAAAATAAATGAACAAACGAAACAGAAATGAACTTACAGAGGACATTCTGAGGGGCACCAGATCGGAGGGGAACTGGGGGGGCTGGGTGACAAAGGGGAAGGGATTAAGAATACAAACTGGTAGCTACGGAACAGTCACCAGGACGTGAAGCGCAGCACGGGGCATGTGATCAGTGCTATCGTAACACCGATGGACGGTGTCGGGGCACCAGCCTCGTCGGGGGGATCGCTTCGTAAGTGACACAGATGTCTAATCACTATGCTGTACGTCTGAAACTATGATCGTATCGTATGCTAACAGTACTGAAAAATAAAGTTCTTAGACAAAAGAAAAGAAACTGTAATTTTCTTTCCGTATTTGATTAGATTCAATGAAGTTATTAAACTTAATGACTCCGAATTCACCCCTAAATAATACACAACTACAGACAGAGAGTTTAGCGTTTTATCCTCACTTTTAACCTACAAAGTGTAAAGTGTTCACAAAGGATTTCAATAAATATATTAAGGCTGGAGGTGATCGCTGGCTGGGGGAGGGGCTCGGCTTCTCAGCTCTGCTGCGCTTTCAGAATCTCAACACGAAGACTTTTGCCGCCGCGCCGGGAAGGACGCGAAGCGTGCGCTTGTCCCGCTGTCCCCCCTCGGCAGGCCTGCACTTTCTCCTCCTGGCTCCCACGAGCAGGGAACGGAGCACTCCTCTGATAGGCGGAGAGGACGCAGCTGCTCCGTGTGGCCCGAACGTCTGCAGCACGGAGCCCGGTCGGCGATGAAGGTGAGCGCAGAGCCGCCTCGGCCAGGCTGCAACGCACATGGAAAAGCGGGAGCCGCCGCAGCCGGAGACACACCCACGCAGCGGGTGGCGCCCGTGTCCCGTCCGCCAGGAGGTATCCAGCGAGGTGCTGTCACTCGGGAAACGCGGGAGGACCTTCTGGAGGACCCCCTCCCCGTTTTCCTCAGGAGCTCCTGCTGGAGCGTCGGTGCCACAAATGGAGGCCGCTCGACACCTCTGTGCCACAGATGCAGAAACCGGCCATCAGCGCGGCCTGCACAGGGTGTCCCGGGGTCCCCCGCCTGCGAGAGAAGCTGGTAGTCCCGGCCCCCTGTGCCTGGGGACTGCCCCAGTGCAGAGCAGGCGGCCTTCCTGCAGGAGAAGCGAAGGCTGGCGTGAGTCTGGCGCTGAGGGGCGCTGAGGGTCGCCTCTGTCCCGACACTGTCTAGATGGACTCCAGGAGCCAGTCGCTGCCGGAGAGGGTGCAGGCAGGCAGAGCCAGGGCCCCCGGGGGGCCTCGCCCCCGCCCGTCACACAGGGGGTTCTGGCCCTGGACCTCGTCCTCGTCCTCGTCGAAGAAGCCGTGGTCCAGCGCGTCGGCGCCGTCGGGGCTGGCCGCGGCCTGGCACGCGCCCTTGTACTCCTGGATGGACTCGTGGAGGCTGTACAGCTGACACAGCAGCGACATGTCCAGCTGCCGGAGGCCGACCTTGCGGGAGGGGCAGGGGGGTGAAGGCGACAGGTCAGCGCGGGTGTCATGTCAGTGAACACGAGCCAGCACGCTCCTCCCACACGGCGACGCCTCGGAGCCTCACCCGGGCGCCCTGGGCTCCCGGCCCCGAGACGCCCCCATCCTGGCGCCCGCACCTCCACCGCCACCCTGTGTGTCGGGTCGTGGGGGGAAGCCCACGCCTGCCGGCTCGGCCCCGCCTGTGGGACTGGCCCGGCTCCTGAGCATGCCCGGCACACAGCGGCACCATGTCTGGTCGCCCCAGCCACCCTCACTCTGGAGGCCAAGACGCAAGTGTGTGGCTTCCTCTGGCGATGGCCAGATTCAGAGAAGAGCCACGTGGGCCAGCCCTGCCGTGACAGTCATTGTCAGCTCCCTGGGCAATGACTCCCCTGCGACAGCGGCACACTGGCCAGCGTCATGTGCCACCCCCTGCAGCACCCACCCTCTGACCAGCTCTCCTTTGAAGGCACCTTTAAAACATTCAGTCTCGTTTAAGAAAACACAGAATTCTAAGACGCTGTCATTTGCAGCCCCTCATTCTAACCTTCAAGACAAAAACAATCTGCTCGTATCCATTGTTTCAAACTGCTAACGCGCTTCCTTCCTCCCTGCCCAGGCTTCCTGCTTCCTTCCTGATCACGTTCTCCTCTGCTCCCCGATTTCCCTGCACCCCAGGTGCTCGCCGACACACAGCAGCAACAATGGGGCCACAACCCTGAGCTGCCCTCGAAGTGGCTTCAAAAACCCACAGCAGGCTGGCGTAGACACACGCCTCAGACAGGGTCACTAGTCTCCGAGTGTCTCTGGAGGGTGCTGTGGGAGGGAGTTCTTAACTTAAATAAAAAAGAATTACAATAGAAACGTCACCATCAGGATACAGGCTTAGAAGATGAAAGGAAACTTTCAAGGGAGATTTTTGTTGATTCAAAACGAAGCATCAGGAAAAAGTTTAGGACATTTTTTAGAAATAAAAAAAATTGTGTTAAGGAACAAGAAACTGAAAATAAAAGTTGGGGAAATTCACTAGCAGTTCAAGAGACATGAACAAAAGCAAATTCTTCCGTAGGACAGCGATGAGCAGGAAACAAAAGAAATGTGAGGGACATGGCCTCCTCTGTGCCCGCTCTCGGCTGAGCAGGGCCGGTAGGTGGAGCCCCCGGGGAGGAGGGCTGGGGTGGGCTGGTCTCCCTCTGCAGTGAGCCCTCCCCGCCCCCCGCAGCCGTCAATCTCCTGTCGCTGCGATTCCTGGGCCTCAGCGAGAAGCGCCCCCTCCCGCGGGGTGGAGGGTGTGCAGATCCGAGGCGAAGCTACAGGATCAGGAGCTACGGCGCAGGAGTCCTGCTGCATGGGGACGGATGCAGAAAACGCTGGTCGTGTGGAAGTTCAGATCAAAACATAACGGGGGCCAGGAGCCTGGTTTCCAGACGTGTGACAGAGTCGAACAGTAGAAGCCAGGCAGTCGAATCACAGATGAGCACCTAGGCGCAGGCAGGAGCACAGCAGTGGCTGCCACACCTGGCTCTGCGGGGACGGTCAAGCCACCGAAGGGCGTGGGGACTGGGGCCGCCCCACTCGTGAGCACCGCTGTGAGCTTTCGACTAGAAAAGGCGTCGGCAGAGCCGCCTTCGGGAAAGCGCGGCTGGGTATTTACAACCTTCTGCGCTGCCTCTTTTTCCTTTTTCAACAAGCACGGTACTCTTAAATTTCAAAACTAGGGATAATTAAACAGATAATGAATGGGTGCGCACTGCAGTAGGGCGGCAGGCTCGTAACAGCTGCCCAGAGGCTGGCTGGCAACGCTACAGAAAGCCTTGCACACTGCCGCGCTCATCATGTTTTGAAGAGAATCTGGCCTCACGCAGACGTCAGTGGGAAGGGAGTGTTTAACAGCCTTTCCGATAACTGGGTGTTCTTCGCCACTCCCCTTTAGCTGGCTGCAGAGTGGAATCTGAAACTGTGCGAATGAACTTTTCATACTGTCACATTAAAATCCATCAGTCTCCCATCTCTGACCATGCCACCCTGAACAAGCCTGATCCTGTCTGATCGCGGAAGCTAAGCAGGGTCGGGCCTGGTTAGTACTTGGATGGGAGACCACCTGGGAAGAACAGGTGCTGTAGGTGCAAAAAATAAAATAAAATAAAAACCCATCGTTCTCACACTTTGAATGGGTCATGTAACCACGCATGATTTTATATCATCATCGGTTTTGAGAAAAATGTGGGAAATCGATTCACTGAATTATGTAGATCTTCTTAAGGTTGATACATTTCCTTAAGGAACACTTGAAAAGTCATATTTGTCAACATGACCACCACATAATTATGGGCCCCCAAAAGGATCTGGGGGCCCCTAGAGGTCCCCAGACCATACTAAGAACCTCGATCTAAAGTTATCCACGGTTAGCACTTCAGCATAAGTCCCTCTGGCTCTGTGCATATCCAGTTGGCTTTTAGCTGCCGCTGCTGGTTATACAAATGTATCCACGCACTGTTCTGTAACTTAGTTTCCATACTGTGAAGATCTATGTGCATATATATACATAGTTACCATACTCTTTTCCACACTTGTATAGTATTCTATCACTATTCTATACTATTACATAATTCTGTTACATTTGACTGCAATACATACCCATGTACAAGTATTGTTACTCACTTGTGTGACTATTTTTGTCCTCCAAATAACACTGCAGGTGCGAAGGCCGAGAAGGGATGTGAAATGCCTCCCCTCCAAGCCCTCCCCGGTGCTGAGGCCACAAACAACAGGCCACTCACCCAAGCCTTATATCGAAGGCCCAGAAGTTCATGACCCGAGGTGGTGACTGCTGACACGGACGCAGGTGACGCCAAGAATTAGGTGTGACCGGAGGGAAAACACGACCTACTGCGACGGCTTGGAACTCGGCACGCACTGCAGGGGTAGCCCGTGTCCTGTCCTTTTCTTGAATGACACCCACTTAACCGGGATCCCCTCTCTGTTAGAGCAGGTGCGGTTAAGGAAGGAAATCTGAAGCTAAAACCAGAAAACCAGTCCTTGGAAAATACACAGAAAACTTCAGTCAGCACCCACTGCTTCCCGGACGCCTGACACCAAAACGAGAAGTGGCTGGCGTCCACACGTTTATGCTGATTCCCTACAGCCTCCCATCCTCATGACCATTCTTTTAAATCTTTGCTGGTCCTTCAGGTAAAACATGATACCTTGTTTCAATTTACATATCTGTGGTTAGAAGGGATGCTAAACACCTCGGATTTCTCTTTAACTGCTTTGAACTTGGCTATTTTTGGCTCCAAGTCTAAGCGCACTCAACAACCTAATAAAGCACCCTCTTCCATGTCCTCTTATCTCCACAGTGTCTTCCTCGGCCCAGCCCGTGCAGGCCAGGCCTGTCTGGTGTGGACAGGGTCGCCCTCCCCTGCAGAGCTCAGGTGGGGGGACAGAGGCCACTTCTCCACCCCGCCTGCAGGCCAGGCCAGCATCCTCTCCCAGAACGCTTAAAGACGAGCCCACATCCCTGCACAAGTGCACCAGCCCGCGGCGCAGGGCAAATCAAGGAAGTGAACAGAAAGCGCCCGAACAAACAGAAACATTTCTGCAGACCCATAAGGCAGGCTGAGGGTCCTTGTCTCCAAAGCTCTTAGGGGACAATAAGCATCTGTCTCAAGTGTCTGTGAGGGAACACGCCTCAGGAGAGATGTGGCCCGACGAGCCTGCCCGCTCGCCACTCAGGACCGTCTGGAGGACGGGCAAGGACTGGGGTGTGTGGAGGCTGGGACTCCAGGGGATGATGCTGGGCGACAGGGGCAGGTATCTGGCCCGGCGGTCTCAGCGCTGGCTTCCTGCCCCCGGGTCTGTGGTCTGCGTGCAGCCTTTTCCTCCCGGGAGTGTGAAAAATGAGCTCTCTGAACTGGGGTTCCTGTGGAGTTAGGTGGGCATTTGGGGAGCAAAACGCACCACCTCTGGCTGCTGCTGGGTGGGGGCCACAACCCTCTGCTCGGCCCTCCCTGGACATCCGTGCCCACCCGGAGTGCGCGGACGACCCCCGGACGCAAACACTCCTGGCGCCAGCTCAGTCGAGAGGGTCTGCAAGCGCCGAGGTGCCCAAACGCCAGGCGAACACCTGTTGCCGAAGGCAGGGAGCGGAAGGGCGTGCTACCTGCAAGACGCTTAGGAGCTGAGAAAAATATTGCTTTATGGTCCCTACGTGTAGCTACAGTAAAGCTAAAGCTTAGAGTGGCAGAAAGAATAGCTCGGTCCTTTCTGTCGTCAGATCTTGGGACTCTAAGTAGAACCTCACTTAGAGCTAACACCAAAAGTCAACGAGCACAGCCCCCCCCCCACACACACAGACGCACGCGGCTGTCACGGCACCAACCATCACACACGCTCACTCAGTTGTCTTTCTTTCGAGGGGTGGATCCTGGAATGGGGGTGAGTACTGGACGGGGTAATTACGGCCTAAAATCGTTAGCAGTGACCGCAGACGGCCTGGTTTTGATGAACGGAGTCGGAGAATCGTCAACCTGCATCATTCATCCTCTGCACAAGGTGGGTTTACGGCCACCAAGTACAGCTGTGCTGGCGATGTCGGGGCACCACGCCAGGCAGGCCCCCCACTTGTGACCACGTGGTTTTACGAGGCCGACATCTTTTGCAAGTGCCCACAGGGACCCCAAATGGCACGAGGGGAAGAAAAGCACCCTGACAGAGCCCAGAGGACCCCTCCTGGCACCTGCGGGAGATCCGAGGCCGAAAAGGGGGTTCTATCGGTCAGCGGCAGAGCCTGAGGTCCTGGCGCCCAGTTCGCAGCCCCCCACTTCCTCGAGGGCCTGTGAGAGATGCAGGCACTGCAGGGAGGGCAAGGAGCCCAGGAATCTGCATTTTAGCAGGTGGCCTATTTTGGGGAACACCACGTCGAAGGCAGTATAACAGGCTGCCGGGTGTCCCCAGTCCCCTCTGCCCGCGAAATCACGACGCTGCCCTGGGAGCTGCAGCCCCAACTCCAGACGGCACGTTGCAGGCCTGACTCCAGGCTGGGCCTTCACCACCACCTCCCGGCCCTGTGGGGACAGGGACTGTGCTCCTTGGGGACGTGTGCCCTCCAGCCCAGGCCTGGCCCCGCACAGGCTCCCTCGGGCTGTCTCGGCCCGAATGTGGCCCAGGCAAGTGTTGCTGGTCCCAGAAACCAAACTTTTTTTCTCAGATAAATTCTTCTCCCAAATCACCTCAGTTCAGGACCTCCAAAGTTCCGTGTGGGTGACTTCCCACCTCTGTGCACAGGTGGGTGACCAAAATAACTAATTAAAAAAAAAAAAGAGGCAAAGAGGCTCCAAGTCGGAGCGGTGAGAACCTGTCGCTGCTGATGTGGGAGGGAGAACCCAGCAGCCCCTGAGAGGCCACCCTCCGAGGTCCCCTGTCCCCACAGCCAGGCCCTTCCTGCCTCTTCACTCCGTGTGACTCTGTTGGTGCCGTCACATGACCAGCTAATGTCACAGAGTCTATGCGGGAAAGGGTGCGGGCCGGGGATCCGGATGACGGAGAGTCGAGGGTCTCCTCCTACCACATGCGAGGATTTGACACACTGGCCACAACCCTGCAACCCAGTGAGCAAAGCCAGCCATAGAAAACATCACAGTGTAGATGCCACCAGGAAACGTCTGCGGCCTGTGGCCCCAAACAGCAGACCAGACGCGCCATGCGATCCGTGTGTGGGTGTGCGTGTGAGTGTGCGTGTGTGCGCGTGCGTGCTCACGGACGCGTCACGCAGCGTACTACTGCCATGGTTAAAAAGGCCTCTGGAGCATCTGGCTGAATTTATGACTTTGGAGGAAGTACTAAACTTTTGAGTGGTTTTTGAAAAAAAATTACATAAAAGGGACTTTGAGTACCCATCTCATGGGGAAATTACAAGCTGATGCACAGAAAGCACAAACGTTGTGCTCGCCCAGGAGATGTCCCCAGACCCCAGCGGTGACTGTCCCCAGCTGCTGGGACTGGAGGGAGCCTGAAACGCCCTGCCGTGCTGCCCTGTCCATAACGGGCCGAAGTGGCCTCTGATTCACCGCTCTCCCGACTTAGCGTTTAATTAGCGGCCCCGCAGATTCTGCTTCAGGGACGTGTCCCCCATGAGGTCCCTGGTTGACATCCATGGGGCGCACCCCGCTGGAGCTCCACCTCCGAGCACACCACGCCCAGGTTCACTCCGCTAGCCCAGCCCCGGGCCGCTCTCCTGCTCCTACCTGGGGCCCCTCCGGGTAGGACCCGCCTGTCAGAGGGAGCACCCGCCTCCTGCCTGCTTCAGAGCCCAGACTTCGCTGGCCTCCCCCATCGCTGATGCTGGGCTAATCGCATTCCGCTGCAAATTCCAGTTACCTCCCTTGTCACAGATTTGACCTCAGGCCTTCGAATTAAACAGATCAACACAAGATAATTCCCACAGATAATTCGGGAAGGACTCCTAGCTCCTCTGTCGCCAGACCCCCAAGGCGGGAGCCTCAGAGCTTGAGGTGCCCACTCTGACCCCACGGCCCCAGCTTAGCAAATCTCCTAAAAGCCAAAAGACCAGAATACTTTCAAAGACCTTGTGACATTTTCTGAAAGGGACCCGTCCAGGCCTGTAGCCCTATCTTATCTTCATCTCAGCTAAATATCAGACAGACCTAAGATGGCTGTTTATCTTCCCTTGCTCTGGAGTCGAGGCTTGGGAGAGCGCTGGTCTAAGGCATAATTATAAGGTTGTGGCTTAATTGAGTCACACAGGAGGGACCTGGAAAATGACTTTGGGGAATGGCATGCTGACTCCCAAGCTGCCACAGCGAGACTCCAGAGCATGTCAACCAGAGAGGGTGACAACAGCAGTCCTGAGGTTTTCCTGTCTCTCTCCCAGTCTGGGACTTCAGCCGGGAGGGGCTGTCCTATTTCACACCCACCTCTATGGGACATCCAGGTCCAGACTGTAAACAGAACAGGCATAGATTTATCTAACTCAAATGCAGCACTGCTGGTGTCTATTGATGTTTATTAATAAATAAACAGGTTGGCTTGGAATTTAAGTCCTTCTGTAAGAAGCTTAAAAAGTCTTTTCAGAGAGAACTGGAAATAACTTCGATGCCAGTTACAGAGTGAGAAGACAATACCTGACTGATTAAAAAGTGTTAAGGCTGCTTTTCTAGGTTTAATAAAGTCTTGATTTACAGAATAGGTACGCTCCTGGAAAAAAAAGGATGTAAAAACTGAATTTTTCTAAACAATATCTTAATGCACTAAATGCATATTTAAAGGATTCCTGTGATAAATCTTTTGGCAAATTTTTTCTTGGGGAAAAAGCAGCTTTCACACACCAGATTCTCTTAACATTAACCTGTGCCCGGAGAGGGGGAGCAGCCAGATTCTAAACAGAGGGGGCGGCCGGGGAGGGGCGGGGAGCGGATGGAGGCCAGCACGAGGGTCAGAACGGAGGCCGGTTTTCTGTCCCCTCCCGGCCTGGCCCGAGCCGCAAGGAAAGGCTCACTGACACCTAGGTTCCTGCCCTGCTCTGGCGCCACCCTACGTCGTGTGTCCTGGTCCACAAACACCTCAGGTACTGGCCAAGCACCGAAGACAACCGAGCCCCATTGTCTGGAGCCCGGGCGGGCGGCGCGGAGGGGCCACGGTGCGCGCCCGCCGCCTCGGGCCGGGGCTGTAACCGGATCCCGCACGCGCCGCCGGGGCGCGGGGGAGGGGCGGGGCGCCCCGCGCCACAGTCGCTGGGACAAAGCGGTCCTGCTCTGCTCGGGGGAGGGAAACAGCCGCTCAGCTCTTAGCCCCTCGGGCGCGGCGCAATTGGTCCCCAGACCCAGGGGGCCGGCGGGGTCTGAGGGGTGACAAAGCCAGCCCCGCCCCCCGAGGCTACCGGCGAACCCCGCTTTCGCACCTCCCGCAGCCCAGGGGTGGCCGGTCTCCGAAAGCTGGCTTTTGAGAGTGGGGACGCTCCCTGGGCGAGGGTCCAGTGCCGGTCACAGAGGACAAGAGCAAGGACAGTGGCGAGGCCAGCGCCCGTCCGCCCGCGCCGGCCCCCGGGGCACAGGAGCCGGGCAGTGGCGCGCGCGCGGGGACTTCCGGAGCAGAACCTGCCGGACGCGGGAGCCCGCGCGGCCCGGCCCCCTTACCATCTCCTTGCGGAGTAGCGCCAGCGCGGCGTCCAGGCTGGGCGGCTTGGCGGGCCGCGCCGCGCTCCGGGCCCCGCCGCCGCCCGCGCCCCCGCGGCTCAGCTCGTCCTGGATGCGCGACTTCTGCGCGTACAGCCGCTCCAGGTGGCGCCAGCCGCCCGCCGCGCCGCCGCCCGCGGCCGAGTGCAGCAGCCCGCTCAGGCTCTTGGGCAGCGGGGGCAGCCCGTCCACCCGCAGTCCCCGCGCCGCGCCCGCCGCCGCCGCCGCCGGCGCCACCGCGGCCCCGCTCATCGCGCCGGCCGGACACGCGCCCGCCTGCTCGCCGAGCCGCCGCCGCCCGGCCGAGGCTCCGGGCCGGTCCCCGCCCCTTCCCCCCGCCCCGCCCCGCCCCTTCCCTCCCCGCCCCGCCCCGCGGTCGCCCCGCCCATCCCCGCCCCGCCCCCTGCTCGTCCGCACTGAGCCCCGCCCCGCCCCTTCCCGCCGGAGCCCCGCCCCTTCCCCGCCCCTCCTCGCGCTCCCTCCCCGCCCGGCGCCCGCGACCCCGGAGACCCACCGGCCCGGCTTGTTTCCAGCCCCGCCCACTCGCCCGGACCCGCCTACACCCCGGTGCCCGGTCTCTTCCGGCCCCACCCCCTCTCCGCCCCCCGTGCGCCCCCGTGTCCGCGCCCGCTCTCCTCTAGCCCCTCGCGGGACGCCCCCGCTTGCCTGCCCCTGTTGCCCCCTCCCGGCCAAGTGAGCTCCCTGACCGGCCACCAGAGCTGCTCGTAATTACTGTGGGGGGCCCCACTTCAGACGCGCCCCGAGGAGCCCGCGGGTGCCGGGGCTGGGGGCGCGGAGGTCCCCGCTGCGAGGCGCCGGACGCTGGAGAGAAGGTCGGACAGTGCCGGGGATCCCGCCCGCGTTCGCCGTCCCCGGAGGCCAGGACCCCCCCGCGCGGATCGGGGCGACCGAGGTCTGGCCTCAGGACCCCGCCACCCCCGAGGGAGGAACCGGCCAAGCCCCGCGAGTCGCTCATTCGCTCGGGCGCGCGGACCCTCTCGGTGAATGGCACGTCCGGCCAAGGGCGCCAGGTCCACTTTGGGACTGAAGACAAACGCGCGTCTCAGCCTGGCGGTGAACGCGAGTAACTCCAAACGGAAAGCACAGAAAAGGTTCCGACGGGAAAATTCCACGACTCACCTCAGAGGGGACAGAAAAGAGAAACAGGCTCGCCCCCTCCTAGGAAGAACCAAATTACAGCAGATTAGGGACAAAGGGGTCGGGAAGGCGGCGCCGACCTGCAGACACAGCCCGCCGCGGCTTAGAAACCCACGCCTTGCACAGGGTCCGTAACTGAAGTGGGCACTGATGGGATCCCATTGTTCTGAGCACGTTCACTAGAATCAGAAACTATAAAGTGCTCTGAGCCCGTTAGGCAGCCAAGTACAGGCCCCACACTTGGGAGGGCGCGTTCCCCCACTCCAGAATCCAGGTTTGTAACGTTGCCGCCAGATGTTCTCCTCCGGACCCTGGCAGCTGGCAGAGGCAGACTGTGAGAAGCCCCAGCTCAGGCGTGTGATCTGAGGGCATTAGGGAGGCTTCCCACCCAACCCACCTCTCACCACGCCTCATTTGCCACTAATTACCTCGTCACATTCCTGGATTTCAGGTATTCATTCATTCACCTGTTTAATGAGTGAGTGTCTTCCGGAGAGTGACACATTTGCTTGCGTGGGAGTAAGGGGCACAGAAGCATCTTGATCACACCCTGGCATGGATTCCTTTAATCCCGTGTGTCGCATGGCCGTCTGTCCCGCAGTCCCTAGCAGAGATCATGGAAGTCAGGTGACAGGAGAAAGTTAGGTGCAATGGGAAAAGACTTTCTAAGCACTGGGGCACTGAAATCATTTCAAAGCCCATACTTGAGAGGTTTGTGGACGACACAGAGGAAGAGGGTTAGGGCCAGCTGGACAGCAGCATGGGGCCCTGGTGCGGGGACACAAGGGACCGTTAACGCCACGCCAAGCCCACAATTTCGAAGGCAGGCTCTGCGTTCTGGGAAATGAGGTGAACCCAGTGAAAAAGATGCCCTCATGCCTGCAACTAACAACCCAGGCTGGACCGATTGTAGAAACCCCAAACATAATTGTGCAAAAGCTACCAAATATTTTGATGCCTGTGAGAGTGTCAGTCAGCCTGCTTATTCAAAGGCCAATAGAATGTGACTTTTAAGCTTCATGATTTTAACGGGAATGAAGTAAAAAGTAACTTGTGAAAATACGTGATTTTTTTTTTTTTGCCTTAATTCTGTAACACCAGTATTCTGACCTCAAAGCAGAATGAGGCCCAGCAGGCTCCTATGCAGCTAAACCAGTATTTTATTTTTTTCCTTGTCTCTTTGGTTTCATTTTGTTGTTCACTGGCTCTTGGAAGTCAGAACATAGACTCCCATCCAGTGCTCTACCTGTGAACACACACCTCTCCTCAGACGCTGTAGGTCAAGGTTGGGGACCTGAACCAGGGAGCGTCCCAACGTCTGATGATCCCTGGTGGACCTACGTGGTGTGCCAGGCCTCGCGGCTAGACCTGCGCCGTGGACCCAAGAGGCATCTCCATCTCCACCCGATCCCTCTGCCGATCCGGCCACATCGTCACCCACCTTGAACCCCTGCCACTTGGCATGTGCTTTCTGAAATGTCACGGTCTTTTGTGCTTTTCAAAAATAATTCCTAAGTTTCGTAACATAGGTTGTTGAAAGGATAGAAAGAAGCTGAGAAACACGTTGAAAGTCTGAAGAGTTTTCTTTTCGGAGCCGATGGATGACCTTAAGATCCTCAAACTACAGAGACGTTTACCTTCTGGTCCACAGTAGTCATTTTCACTCGTTGCAGAACTAATTAGAATACTCTGAGAGCAATTGTGCAATGTACTTGGCCTAAATTTTAGCGAATTTAATCATAGACTCTGTTATGTAATTTTTAAATTGTTGTTCTGTCACCTCAACGTTATGGAAGTATTCAGTCAGGGACAAGGGTGAGACTTTTTGTAGTTGCTGTAGCACCTAGCGCAATGCTAGGCACCTCGGGATCTAAAAAAAATAAAATATTGAAGAATGTGTCATTGAACATCCCTGGCTGAGAATCTGCTAAAGCACAGGTCATGAGGGTCCGTGACTCCAAGCCATTTACGTCCATCAGGAGACACCACGTTGTACAGGGATAGAAATCAGTGTGGCGCCCGGCGGAGCCGCAGTCCTTGTGGGGTTTGGGAAAGGCACAGCAGAGACGCGCTCGCTTGCCCTGGCGGTTGGAGGCGGTGCAGTCAGGATGCTGGGCAGAGGCCGTGGCATCCGTCCAGGGGGGCCGCGAACTGCAGGCCGCACGGTCGGACCGCGCCCCCTGGGCAAGGCTTCCTAAAGCAGCACGATCCGAGCCTGGGACTGTCCGGCCCTCGCACCGGGCGGCCACTGGAAGCAGGAAGAGGAGCTGAGTGGTTACTGCGTCTCTGGACGGACAGGGAAAGGAGGCCTGAGCGAGGCCGGGACTCACCGCCTCGGAGCACCCACAAGTCACAGGGCGCCTCCCCCAGGCAGCCCTCGGCCGGCTGCCCAGCCTCTGAGACTTACCCAGAGTTCCTTCTGATGAAGAGAAGGGCAGTCCTCCTCAAAGGTGGCCGACTTGCCCAGGTGTGTTCCCTGAGTGAGTGGCGGGACCGTGCCACAGCCCCGTCTTCCTGCGGGGCACGCCAGGGGCAGACAGAGCCAGTCACATGCAGGCCAGACCTGCGTCTGCACTTGGAGGCGCTGGTGGAGCCTTGGAATGGAGGTGATTACAGTGTTTAGAAACGCTTTCGCTCGCTCGCCCTTTGCAGGAGACGTGAAACAAAAGGCAGAAGAGAATGCAGAAACTGAGAACGTGCGGGAAAGAAATCAAACCGTTTGGGAAGAAACTGCCACAAGCGTGATCTTCTCGAGCGCAGACGGAGCAGAGGCGGCCAGACAAGAAAATGCCCCTCGGGAGACGAGAGAAGGAGCAGAAGGGTTT
The DNA here is from genome assembly GCA_028627145.1 of Eidolon dupreanum. Classification (NCBI taxonomy): domain Eukaryota; kingdom Metazoa; phylum Chordata; class Mammalia; order Chiroptera; family Pteropodidae; genus Eidolon; species Eidolon dupreanum. The sequence continues at coordinate 17,861,329 of CM053516.1, read as the reverse complement.
GGGCAGTGGCCGATCCCGTGGGAGAGGAGACGGGCACGTGGGCGGAGAGTCAGGGAGGCGTCTTGACATCAGGGAGACAGGCTGAGGGAGACGGCGGGGGGGAAAAGCGATGGGAGTGGGGAGGAAACACCCGGGTTAACGTTGTGCGTGCGTTCATCCCCCCCCCCCCGTTTCCTTCCGCTGTAGTCATTTTATGCCAGGCGGTGCGCCAGGCTCAAAGGCACAAACGTCACTCTGAGAGAACAAATGCAATACTGTTAAGCGCATGGTAATTACTCTTGTTAATGGGGTGCTGGCCTCCCCTCAAACATCTGAAGTGATTTGCAGCTATCACACTTGGCGACGCCTGCCATTCAAATTTCAGACCTAATTTTTAGAAATAACTTTCCTCCGTGGTGGCTCCTAATTTAAAATGCCCTTCCACAGGCCTCGTCTCTCCCACCTCCATGAAAGCCCCCACTTAGACGGCATTTGTAACCGACAGCACCCTGGTTAGGCGGGTGTCTCTGAGGTCACTTGAATGGCTTTTTCCTCCCAGGACAGCTGGCCCCACCCTCTGAGGCGGCTGTCCCTCCTCGGTTAAGCACCGTCAGGTCCCAGAGCTGGCCTTCGGAGAGAGCTGGCTTCAAGTCACTCTCCTCCCACACGAGCTGTCTGTCAGCATTTTTCTCTAAAGGTCATGTCCAGACGTCAGTGAAATGGTCCAGGTCCATTTGACAGGTTCTAAGTAGCCTTGGATGGTTTCCTCCATTTTGCTGTCAGCCTGCCTCTTTGGAAGCTTAACATCAAAGCTTGGAGGTGACACATCACACTTTTGAATAATATTGAACTTTAATCCTACTTTAGTTTTAACTCTTCAAGCAAGCTACGCAAGAGAGCAAGAGACAGCCTATCCTGTCAGTGTTAATGAACCTGTTTACCTGTGGCTCTTTACTTCCAGGGAGTGGGGAGGGGAGGGTCCGAGAGGGAGAAGTTTAAGCTTTTACTTTACACCCTTTGTACTATTTGCGTTTTATGTTACATGTGGAATTCAATTAAAGGCGCGATGACGATTCTATTCTTAACTGTATTCAGTCAGTGAATAACTAAGTGGCCCTTCTCCTATGTGCTACAGTTAAGCTGAAAGGCTCTTTTTGTGTTGCTGGATTTTTTCACCTAAATGTGATGCTTTGACTTATTATTAAATTTCATCTTGTTTTATTCGGCCTTGTTTTATCGACTCCTACCTGGGGAAGCTTTCTGAACTTGATTCTTCAACTTATCACCCACCTTTCCCAGAATTACCTCCCCCGCTACATTAATAAGTGTGCCGTCTCTGGTGACAGTAACCGTGGTCAAACCTGCCGGAAAGGGCCTGGGATGTCCTGTGTGCTGGCTAGCGTTGGCACCTCATTCGCTCTTCGTAACCCTCTCCGAGGCTGGTGTGATTATCCCCATGTACGGACGATGACGCCGAAGTTAGGAGATGAACATTCACTTGCTCACATCCGCCCATGCGGCGGTGGAAGGGCCGAGATCTGAAACCGGGTCTGAGTCCGAGCAAGTGGTGTTTCTTTCTTAGCTGTGATGAGCACATGACACGCGTCCACCTGCACGCGTTGCCCAGGGGGCTCGTCAGCGCCGCCGTATGCAAGCCGTCGGGGAGAACGACACGCGGAACAGGGGCGGGGACAGACGCTGGGCCACGGACCCCCCTCCACTGTGACAGCCGTCCGTCGCCTGTCATTCTTCGTGCACCTTATACTGTCACCGAGCCGTGTGGGACTTCAAGGGCCAAGAGTACTGAAAAGCGAGCTGTCTGGCACGAGAGCCACAGCCGCTGAGCCCTTGACGTGCGGCCAGTCCAAACTGAGATGTGCTGAAGGCATAAAACACCGCTGGACCCCGAACACTCGGTGTGACACACAGACAATTTCCGGGGGGCACGCCAGCGGCCTCGATGCAGCCCGAATGCGGGAGCCGCCTCGCAGGCGACTCTTGCTCACCCAGCTGGGACCTCTCCCGGAGTCTCTGCTGGGGTTGCGCCTGATCTTATGACCGGTGTCACCGGAACGCATCTGGGTGGAGACGGTTCTGCTTTTGCCTCTCGGCCAGAAAGCTCATGACCCAGAAAGTCTCGTGAGAGGACACAGGGAGGGACAGGAAATACCCTGTCCCCAAAGGCAGAGACAGGGAGGGTGTGTCTGCCTCAGTGCAGTGACAGGCCGAGGCACAGAGTGGGTGGGGCGGTGGCTGACTCACAGGCAGAAAGAACCTGCGTTAGGGAGCTCAGGTTTCAGCCCACAGGGCCCTGGGGACAATGGCGCTGAGAACTTAGGCACCTGAGCACCTGGCCAGTGAAGGTGGACAGAGAGCAAGGGTAAGAGGTGGCTTTTCAAAAAAACACAGCACTTGACGACTGGCTGTGAGTAGAGATTTGAGAATTATCCTCGGGGACAATCGATGCATGCTTTCTGTTTCATCCTGACTAAATGAGAGTCAAGAGCATGACACTCGTAGTCACTGAAACTGTCACACACAATAAAAGCCATTCAGTTGACAGGATTCAGCTTGAAACAAACCATTCAAAATAAAGGCCTGCAATAATAGCTGGTGTTTCCAAGAATTCTCCGGTTGGAATGTTCTTCGCAAATCCTATTCAGACATCAGCCTGACCGAAACCGAAAATCATGGTGCCCCCACCCCCCGCCCTCCGGCACCACTCGCTGTTTAAACGAATACCAAATAATGGGGTTGAAACTCTCTGGCAGACAGAGGGAACTGCGAGCTCTGTGCACACACACTTGCGGGGGCCACACAAAGGGCAAAGGGGGCGCAGAGTGAATGGGGCGTCCGCGGGGTTAACGCAGACGCGGCCGCGGCTCCAGGAAGCGGAGTCGGAGCAGGTCCTGCGTCCAGCCCTGCCGGGCGGCCGACCACAGCGGCAGAGCCGTGGGCCCACCAACAGGTTGCCGCTCTTTTTCTTCTTCTGGTGGTAGATTTGGTACCAAGGCTAGATCAATCACTTAAATGGATTCATGTGCTCGCTCCAGGCAAATTTCCTAACAGTCAATTGAACATAACTTGAAGTCGTGTCCCGCCTGTCACCCATCCTGGATGCCCCGAGGTCTTCCATCACCCATTGGTTTTTTTCCCTTTATTGCTTCGTCCACTTATTTTTTAAAATGTACTGTTTATTAAATGTCTGCCGCGGGCCAGCCACTGCGTCACGTGACAGGAATGTGGACGGTTTCTGCCGTCGGGGAGCACAGGAGGCCAGCATGTGCACTCAGGCATGACGCCCGTGGCTGGTGCCATGACAGAAACGGGCAGGAACAGGCACAGGGCCCTGGGGACAATGGCACTGAGGACTCAGGCCGGGCAGTGACGCCGTCTGTTGTCCTCGTTACTCACAGACTCTGTACTTACAGATTCTGGATGTGCGAATTTGTCTGCTTGCCAAAATTGGCTTATTACCTCGAAATCAAGAGCTGTGGCACTTTCGTGGTCAATTGTGGACACGCACAGAAAGGCGAAAACTTGGGTCTCCCACGTTGCCTCTGGTGCCTTCGCCTTGCACCCAGCGCCCACCCTGGCTTTTGGGGAGCCTCCTTGCCTCGGGTAAGAAGCTCCCATTTGACACCCATCCTGCGGAGCCACCAGCCCGGTCAGTTCCTGCAGAGAATGCACTTCCAGCTGTCAGGTTATCTTGTGACATCGTGCTCCTGGGGAGACAAGAGGCCCCGGGGAGTGAGTCTGTCACCCGTTTTTGCACCCTCGGCTCCTCTGCCAGTTTTAAGCTGTGGATGGTGCTTCGCTCATCGCCAAATCATCCTCAGCATCGAGCACAGTGCAAGGCGCTGAAGAGGTCTTCGGAAAAGATGACCTAAATGTGGGACTTTAAAGCTGGTGAGAAGGGATGGTGATGTCATGGCCGGTGGAGTAGGAAGCGGACGGTCTGCCGGTCTGCCGACAAGGGGACTGTTCTTTATCCCTTTTCTCCCATTTCCCAGATCCGCTGTTCTTCTGAAACGCCGATTCCTCAGTGAGCCTAACCTCAGAACCCTTGCTCCAGCTGTTTCGGGCACCCTCGCCTTCGGGAGCAGCCAGCTCCATCCCTCCCAGGCTGGCTCCCTTTCAGGTGCTAGGCGCCTAAAGCACTTGCTTGGATCTTAAGTGGCCCTCTCGGCCAGAGTGAGCTAGTGGCGGAGACAGCCAAACCCACGAAGGAGGCAAAAAGGTTTGCTTTCCACCTACCTCGCCCTCGCCGCCTTTGACACCCTTACTTCAAGAGAAATTTTCTGCTTAAACACGAAACAACAAGCAAGCAAGCAAGTAGCCAGCAGGTTTACACAGGTCTGGGTTTGCATGTAGAGGGGGCGGGATGGGTCACCCACAGGTCCCAGGTTTACATCTAGGTGGTGGGCTGGGCCCTCAAGCTGGGACAGCGGAGGCGGTCCCCACCGCGGCTCAGGGCCACAGAGGTGGTCTAATCAGAGCGATCAGGTGGTCAGACCCGAGGTTACCATGTTCTAGGCCCTGCATTAAGTACTCTACATGTTATCTCAGTTACGTTTCTTAATAACCCCACAAAGTTAGGCATTTTCCCCAGTTTATGGATGAGGGAACCAAGGCTCTGGAGAGTAAGCACCTCGCCCGAAGTCCCACCGTTACTAAGTGGCGGACGTGGCAGAAGGAGAATTTAAACGCAGACCTCCGAAAGCCCACCCCAGGATGCTGGTCCTTCGTGCCCATGACCTTGCCCTGCTGCACGCAGCTGTTCAGCGCCCCGGGGGAAACTCGAGCAGAGTCTAGTCTGGCAGCACGCCCTCCACCAGCTCCTGTGCCTGTGTGGCTCCCGGCTGTCAGCCAGGGCCCTGACCTGCCTTCTGAGACCCGACTCTTCTCCTGCACACGCCCAGGGGTGCCAGCCTCTGTGTCTTCTCTGAACCCCCGCTTGTCTCTCTGATCATCTGTCCTTAAACTAGGCAAAAGGCCAGCAGTAGAGCAAAAACCCCAGGGACTGCTCTGCCCCAAGCTTCCTGAAGGATACTGTGGACCTCGTTACCCAAGGCAATCCCACCAGAAGTGGGGAGGAGACTGAGAGGGGAAGGGTGTCCCCATTACTGAGCCTGACAGCCACTCGCTCTGGGGACCAGGATGATTCCTAGAGGAGCAGGCTGTGAGAGGTGGCAGTGGAATCGTACACGTGGGGTCGGGATCTTCAGCCTGCTTGCTGACAGCGGGGCTGTGCGCATCTGTGCGAGCCCCTGGCACGGCCTTTGGCAGCCCTGGGCCCGCAGGTGCCGTGAGTGCCTGAGCTGGGGGAAGTGGCAAGGCATGACACCCCTGGGATGCCCAGCCCCCCGCAGCGTCCCAGGGAAGTCTACCTGACGCATAGCAGAGGGGTCAGCCATGGCCACACCCGGGCTGGAGGCCTGCGGGCAAAGCATCGGCCGGGGAGCACACAGACTGTCCAGTGGGCACAGGCCCGGTGAGTTAGGAAGAGACCTGAGCTACATCCGATGCCCCCGCCGGGCCCAGAAGCTGGGACCCCAACCTCCCAGGTCACACCAACAGAGAGAGGACAGGGTCTGGGGCGTTTTTCAGCTGGGCCTATGGTTGAACCAAACCAGAGAATGTTTGGGGCCTGGGGTCACTTGGTGGGCCCTCAGCATGGGGGTGGGGGGGAGGACGGCAGGGACACGGGGGACTGGAAGGCCCAGGAAGACCTCTTTGCACCCCCAGTGACGCCGATGTGGTACCCTCACTGGACCCTCACATCTGCTCCTGTGGCTTAAAGACCAGGAGGAGTCCACAGACGGGCCCCAAGGACCTGGACCGAGGCGTTTGGTTTTTAGCCCGTGTTTGCTGGAGCCCCGGGGGCGCCAGGGCAGCCCCCCAAGGCGTCCCAGCTGCTAGGAGTCCCCTGCCCCGCTCGGAGCGGCCACCGTGCCATCTCCTCTCTGTGCTTACGCACCTGGCTGGATGAGGCCTTATTTCCCGGGAGGCTTTGGTCGGGTTCTTTGGTGGCAAGCTGCAGAAACCCTCTCAGGCTGGTAAGCAGAGGGCGGACGTCGAGGGCATGTGGGCCTCGCGGAGGGGGGGGGCGGCCGGGGAAGGTCTCAGCACAGAGGCCGCCATCACTGCTGCCGGCCGGAGAGGACACAGACCTTCGCTCCGTGTCCCCTTGCCCCTGTCGAGGGTGCAGGGCCTGCGGGGGAGAGGCGCGACCCCACAGGGCATCTCCGGAGGCCTCCGGCCTTGGTGGGAGAGAGGCCGCGAGGGAAGGGGGAGAAGAGAGTGCCCCCCCTCCGACCGACCTCTCCGAGCCCTCGAGATGCGACGTGACAACTGGCTCGAGCGCGTGCCACTCCCCACGGCCACCTCCACGGCCACTGCAGCGCCCTGCGCGGGCAGGACCACGTGCAGATCACACGGGGAGGCCGGTCCTCTCCACCCTCCCGGCCTTGCCCGGGAGACCGCTGCTCACTTCTACCGCGTCGCAGACACCGTCCTGCCCCCGACCCATGCCCTCTCACAGGAGGACCTTCCTGGTGCAGGACGGGGGGTGGGCGGGGGGCACAGACAGCAGAGGAGACGGTGAAGGGGTGAGGAACAGGTGAAGAAAACGCATCGTGAAAGTGTCACTAGGAGAGACGAAAGTGTGACTCTGGCTTCCCGCAGAGGGCAAGAAGGACCCGGAAGACTGAGGACTGAGCGAGCCGCAGCGGGACCGCCCCGAGTGACCACGCACGCGCTGCCAGCCGCAGTCCATGCCCTGCCCACCCCCCGTCTGCCCAGAGACAGGCTGCAAGGCTCTCAGCAGAATCTGCCTCGTTGTCACAAAATAGTAATTTTAAAGAAATAAGAACGAAAACTCAGGATTACCTCTGCTGCCGCTGTAGCCAACCTCCTCCCGACCCCTGACTCCTAAGCCAGCCTGCCCAGGAGCCGTCCCTGCAGGTGTCCCTCACTGGGCGGGGACAGGAGGACGGGCTCTGGGCCTCCCTGGGAAGGGGGGGCATTGTGGGAATTCCACGCTGGTGTTCGCTGGTTTCCAGACTCCCGGCTCGAACCTTTCCTGTCATCCAGATCGTTTAGACGCCTCAGTGGTAATGATGAGGAAACTTGGCGCGTTCGCGCACGTGCGCAGAGCCTCGCCCTGTTGTTACCGACCCTCCTGGGTCGGGGACCCGCACGGAGCGCCCCCTGCCCAGGCCCCTCGGCGCCCACGGAAGGGGCTGAGCTGGGCGAAGCAGCTTCCCTCCCGGGTCAAGGCGCAGGGCGAGCGCAGGCCCTGGTGCGGGGCGGAGCCTCGTGCGGTGCACGGGGCGTGCGGTGCTGCGGGGCGCCCCAGGTGCGCCTCCTGCGTCTTCTGTCGCCCTCGGCCCTGGCCCTTGGGCGCGCGGCCCTCCTGGTCGTGCGCTCCGGCCTCCTCATTCCCGGAGACGAGCACGGCTCCTGGCGCGGTTCGCGTGACGAGCGCTGGGGTTCTTGGAGGCTGCACCGTGGCGCCCACGCCGTCAGCTGACTCGCTCTGCCGTGGGGCGGGAGGACCGCGTCCGGCAGGGCACTTTCCCCGCGGGAGCGGGGCCGTGACCTCAGGACTCGGGACGGTGCGGCGGGGGCGGCGTCTGCGTAGACGGTTCAGCTGCGTGGCGTCTGCGTAGACGGTTCAGCTGGGCGGCGTCTGCGCGGATGGTTCAGCTGGGCGGCGTTTGTGTAGACGGTTCAGCTGGGCGGCGTCTGTGTAGACGGTTCAGCTGCGTGGCGTCTGTGCAGACGGTTCAGCTGGGCGGCGTCTGTGCGGATGGTTCAGCTGGGCGGCGTCTGTGTAGACGGTTCAGCTGGGCGGCGTCTGTGCGGATGGTTCAGCTGGGTGGCGTCTGCGTAGACGGTTCAGCTGCGTGGCATCTCCGCCAGCCCCGTCGGCTCCAGGTCGCCGTGGGCCCTTCGCACGGCGTCCGCGCGCGGCTGTGACAGTCCCAGGAGTGAACAGTGCGGTGGCAGCGGCCGTCCCGCAGGCTGGGTTTAAGCCCAGGTCCGACGGCGGCAACGTGCCCGTGGGGGTCGTTCGCGCGCTGTCGCCCTGTCCGCGCGCGCACGGAGCGCCAGGCCCAGGTGTCCATCGTGACTTTTCAGCTGGGGTGGGACACAGTCCGCCTTCAAGGCCTTCCCCAGCTCGGAGAGGGGCGGCCGGTTAGGGCGCCCTGCGTCCCGCGGAGGAGCCGCTGAGAAGAGGCAGAGAGGCGCGGGTGTTCGGACGCGGGGCGGCCCCGCAGGTGCTCGCTGCTTTCACGGAAACGCCGGGAGCGGGTGTCACCTCGCCGGCTTCCTGGCCAGCCGAGCCTTCTCCGGCTCCGCAGCTCGGTCCACCTGCCCGGAGGCCCCGCCGTCCTCGGGTGGGGGGCGCTTCACCAGCGATCGACTGGATATTATTCAGGTTCCGCCCTGATTTGAAGCGATGCCTGATAACTGGGGGCGGGGGGGGGGGGGGAGGAGGAAGGCAGTGGGAGCACCCCGGAATGAGAAGAGGAGCTGAAGTGCCGACCGCTCCCCAGGTGACCTGTTTCCTCAGCCACTCAATGCGGAATCTGGGTTTCCAGCCCCAGCGTCCCAGGGTCTGGGGTGAGAAGCCAAAGGGACGAGAGTGAAAAATGGGACATCTAACCTGAGACCCGTGTCGCATGGCGGGGCCCCCTGACGTGCCCGACTCATGGAGAGGCGGCCAGTTTTCCAAAGGACAGAAATTTACCTTGTGGAAATGTGAGCTTCGGACTGTGTCCCATCCTCCAATCAAAGAGGAATCGCGTTTCCACCAGATGTGTGCCCACCATCCTTTTAGGGTGACGCAACCGAGAGCACCCCTGTGATTCATTAAGTCCCAATAAACACCCCAGAAAAGAGAAAACAGCTGCTCCTGGAAAAAACTATTTTACGTGCCTAAGTCAGTAAGCTTCTGAAAAGCCTACAGCCTCTGTGTGTTTTTGACTCTGTTTGGAGAAAGTGTCTTTAAGGAAGTAATCAAGTTACCATGAAGTGTCCTTAAAAGAAGAAATTAGGCCATAGACACACAGAGGAAAGACCACGTGAAGACACGGGGAGGAGAGAGCCATCTGCCCGCCGAGGAGAGAGGCCTGGGGGAGCCGGCCCTGCTGATACCGTGACCTTGGACTTGGAGCCTCCAGCCTGCGAGAAACAGATTTCTCTGGTTTCAGCCACTAGTGTGCGGTGCTTTACCATGGCCTCCTGAGCAGACCGATACACAAAGGTATTCCCCCACTCATTCATTCATTCATACACTCGCTTACTCACTCACTCATTCACTCACACACTCGCTCACTCACTCACTCATACACTCACTCACTCATACACTCGCTCACTCATACACTCGCTCACTCATACACTCACTCACTCGCTCGCTCACTCATTCACTCGCTCACTCACTCACTCATTCACTCATACACTAGCTCACTCGCTCGCTCACTCATTCACTCGCTCACTCGCTCACTCGCTCACTCACTCACTCATTCACTCACTCGCTCACTCACTCACTCACTCATTCACTCACTCACTCATTCACTCACACACTCGCTCACTCATTCACTCGCTCACTCACTCACTCGTTCACTCATACACTCGCTCACTCGCTCACTCACTCATTCACTCATTCACTCACTCACTCATTCACTCACTCACTCATTCACTCACTCACTCATTCACTCATTCACTCACTCACTCATTCACTCACTCACTCACTCACTCACTCATTCACTCATTCACTCACTCGTTCACTCATACCCTCGCTCATTCGCTCGCTCACTCACTCATTCACTCGCTCACTCGCTCGCTCACTCACTCATTCACTCACTCACTCATTCACTCACTCGCTCATTTACTCACTCATTCACCCATTCATTCATTCACTCATTCACTCGCTCACTCATTCACGCATTCACTTATTCATTCAAAGGGAAGATGTCTGGCACGTACCGCGTGGAGCCTAAGCAGGATCCCTGAGCTCCTGGAGCTACGGTGTAGAATAAAACATGGTCCCCGTCCCCACATGTGCTCATGGGTTAGTGCAGGGGAGAGATGGTCCCACGCGGGTAAGTGTCATTGTAGAGGAATTTTACTTATTTGCATCTGCATTGTTCTGACGCTTATTTCAAAAGTATAAACAGTATTGTGAAGGCTGAGAGGAGGGGCTGGAGAGGTTTGGGGAGGCTTCCAAGAGGTGAGTCTGACAGGTGGATGAGCGACCTGCCGTGATGCGATAAGCCACCTGGTAGCTTTGCTGGGCCCAGCTCTGCAGCCTTCGTGGGGTCCCTCCTCTGTGAGAAACAGGTACCGCCACACTTCACTAACTGACCTGGTAAAAAAAAAAATGTGTGGCATTACATATTCAAGCATTTCTTCAACCTAAGAGTTCACTTTCTCTTTTCATTTTAAGAGAAACGAAAACATTGTCGTGGGTCCCTAACGGTCGCGTGACCCTCGGCAGTGACTCGCAGGCCTGAGGGGCCGTTGGCCGCGACGTGAGGGCAGGTCCTCCGCTGAGCGCTCCAGGCCGGGCACTGCGCAGCGTAGCTGCAAAATGGCATGTTCGATGTGGCTGCGGCCGCAGGGAGCTCGGGGAAGAGGCCCGACGGGAGGCGGGGCCGCCGGGGGAGGTGGGCGTGCGACACCCAGGCAGCCTGAGCCGGCGGGTGCTCCCCCATCAGCTCTTTGGAGGACGAAGCCCCGACTGGAGCGTTGGCCAATTTCGTGGTGTAGACGTTCCCACCGTGGCTGATTTCGAGCTGCTCCGGAGGCGTCACTGTGGAGCTGGGAGAGGACACGCGACATCAGTGGCCACCGGCCGGGCGGGCTCCCGTGCCTCCTGCACTGTGCCCGTGTCCTCAGGAGCTGAGACCCTTTAAGCGGGGGGTGGATACGACCTGTTTTTATTTCAGATCACTCTGTATCTCTGGTAGAATTCATTTGGCTGCAAATAACAGAAAAGCCAACTAGAATTAGCTCACACTATTAAGGAATCTACTGAGTCACATGACAGAGGTCCAGAGGCGAGGGAGGTGTGTGAATCAGAAGCTGAGGGTGCTCCCTCCCGGCCCCAGCCTCCCCGCTCTCTGCCAGGCTGTCGGCTGCACCACAAAGCCGGCTCACCCAGGGGTAGGAGGACAGCCACGGGGACCAGCGGGGACTACATGCCTCCTCGCTCACATCTGCGAAGTGGCTCCCCGCCTCTAAGAAGCGATTTCCCAGAGAGTTCCAACGATTCTCTCCCTGTCACACTGAGCGGACACGGCTACACGTCCGTTCCTAACCCAAGCTCACAGTGGGGCTGGGACACCCCTCGTAAAACTGGGCCAAGTCCTGGGACTGGGGTTGGGGTCGGCTTCCCCCGGGGCACAGGGGCTGTGTGGGGAGGCGAGGGCCCCTGAGCCGAGCTGGGGGTCTGCGGGGAACGAAGAAGTGGGTGATGATGTCGAGAAGGAAAAAGAAACTAATGGATCTCGGTGGCAGCCAGGAGCGGAGCTTCTGCTCCCTTAATCCCGTCCGGAGGTGGGTTAGGCGGGGCGAGGTGGAAGCCATGGAGCACTGTGCTGTGAGTGACAGGGCAGATGACAGAGCCTGAACTCACACAGCCAAGGGGGTGGGGAGATCGAGGCAAGCGCGGGGGGTGCTGGGAAGGTCAGGTTAGCCGGGCTCGGAGCCTGATGGCGGGACGAGGTCTTGAATGGACCCTTCTCCAAAGGAGATACGCAAGTGGCCAATACACACGTGACAAGACGCTCCACACCCTTAGACACTTGGGAAATGCAAACCAAAACCATGAGAGACCCCCTCACCCTGTTAGGACGCCTGCTGCAAAAAACAAACAAACAAACAAACACCCTGAAAGAAACGACGATGATGAGGATGTAGAGAAATTCGAACCCTTGTGAATTCCTGGCAGAAAAGTAAAATGGTGCAGCTGACACATTAAATGCATGTGAATCACGTCTGGATGCGGCCGTCCTATTCCTGGGTACGCACCCAAAAGAAGGGAAAACAGGAACTCAGACGTTGGCACCCGCATTCGTAACAGCATTCCTCACAGCGGCCGAAGGTGGTGACGACCCGGTGTCCACCGACAGGAGAACGGGTCAGCAGAGGGTGGAATCCTCACAGTGGAATATTACTCAGCCATGAAAAGGAAAGAAACGGACACAGGCTACGACGCAGGTGAACCTCAGGGTGATGCTGAGTGACGTAAGCCAGTCGTAAAAGGGCAAATGCTGAAGGGTCCCACTTACGGTAACTACCTAGAGGAGCCAGATTCATAGGGGCACGCCTGGACGGCACGCCTGGGCGACACGCCTGGACGGCACGCCTGGACGGCACGCCTGGGTGACATGCCTGGACGGCACGCCTGGACGGCACGCCACCGCAGACAGCAGCACGAGGCCGAATCGAGCATGAGGCGGAGCGCTGCCGCCGCAAGGTGGGAGACACGCACGTGGTGGCCACCGGCGGGTCGCAGCAGACGCAGTGTCTCGTAAGCAGAAAGAGCGCACGCTGAAATGACGACGAAACGTCCGGGGCAGGAAAGACGCAAACCACCGACGCGGGCGTTGGCTGTCGTGGTCGGCGCCGTCACTGCACGTGTGGTGTGTGCCGTGCGCCATGTCACCAGCGGCACGGTCGGCGGGTCACACCAGTGGCACCGCGCCGCATGGGCGCCGCGTTGTGCTGCACGGTGACAGTGGCTGTGATGTCTCCAGGCGACAGGCACTTTTCAGCTCCGTTAGCACCTCAGGGCGCGTCACACACGCACTCCGTGGCTGACTGAGACGTTCTCACGTGGCTGTGACATGCGTCTTTCTGGAGAAACATCTATTCGAGTCCTCTGCCCGCTCTTGAATCAGTTGCTTGGTTTCTGTCGTGCTTGAGCTGTGGGAAGTCCTTATACATTCTGGACAGCGACTTCTTATCAGGTATGTGACTTGTAACTTATGTCCCTCGTTCTCCTGGTTGCCTTTTCCCTCCACCGATTCGTCCTTTAATGCACAGAAGTTTTTAATTTTGATGCAGTCCAGGGTATCTATTTTTGCTCGCTGCCTGCGCTTCTGCTGGGCTAGCCAAAAGCTCATTGCCAAATCCTTCTGTGAGTTTTACGGTTTCAGCCTCCAAGTCTAAGTCTCGGATCCGTTTTGAGTTAATTCTCACACGTGCACGGTGTAAGGTAAGGCTCCAGCCGCGTTCTTTAGCATCAGGGCATCCGGTTTTCTCAACATCATGGAAGACTGCCCTCGCCCAGGGGGTGGCCCCGGCACCCTCACTGACAGGCCTCCGAGCACGCGAGAGTTTGTTTCTGAGCTCTCTGGTCCTTTCCCTGCTCTGATCGTCTGTCTGGCTTTGTGTTTGTTTGGATGACCATCGCTTCGTAGTAAGTTTGGAAACCAGGGAGTATGACCCGTCCAGCTTCATTCTTCTTTTTCAAGATTGTTTTGGTTCTTTAGGTCCCTTGAGATTCCATATCAGTTTTAGGATAAATTTTTCTATTTCTGCAAAAACTGCCGTTGAGATTTTGGTAGGGATCTCACCGGATCTTAGACGGCTCTGGGTTGCAGCGACATCTTGTCAATATTAAATCACCCAGTTCGTGAAGATGGGGTGTCTTTCCATTTATCTGTGTCTTTAATTTCTTCAGCAACATTTTGCAGTTTTCAGTGTACAAGTCTTTCACCTCCTCGGTTAATTCCTAAGTATTTTATTATTTTTTTGATGTGATTATGAATAAAATAGTTTTCTGAATTTCCTTTTTGGAGTGTTGATTTTGTGTCCTACAACTCTTCTGAATGTAAAGGCTCAGCCACCCGCAGAGTGCAACCGAGGGCCCCAGCAGGGAAGTCCGGCCCTGGAACTGAGGGTTGTGACCAGCGATGGAGCGAGACAGCATCCTGTGGCTCTGAGTGCTGGTCTCACGGGGAGAACCAGTGAGCGGCCCCAGAACAGGAGACGGGGTCTCACCCCAAGGGGGCAAGCAAGAGGCGGGCGGAGAATACAGTCCACCTACCTGGTCTCCGAAGGGCGCCACACCCCCAGGCCGCCGTAAAGCCACACTCACCCATCGGGTGCATCCCGGCTCCCACTCACCGCCCACCAGGCACTGTGGGGGACAGCGCATTCACGTCACACTCACAATGACCCTGCAAGGAAAGCGACGCCGGCAGTCCCTTCTGGAGACGTGGACACCGAGACCCGAAGCTGCCTAGGCCTCGGGGCAGGTAGGTGCTGGAGGCAGGGGGTTCTCGGGGTGCCTCGCTCCTGCAGTCACCCTCCCACCGCCACGCCTCGCCTTGAGCAGCTTAGCCTGGGGCTGGGGCATTGGTGCCGACCCCTGTGGGGACCTCAGTCTCCCAGCACCCAGCCCTGGTCCTTCTGCAGCTGTGCCGCTCAGAAAAGAAGCTTCTGTGGGACTGGAGGGCCGACCCCCACCCCGGCCCCCGGAAGCCTTCCTCGGAGGCGCAGCCTGTCCTGCTCAGTCCTCTGCGTCCTCACTTCTGCAGGGGCCTTGTCTGGAACCCCAGACCAGTGTTCCTTGAACGTTTTTTACATCATAGCACATTCTTAAATGATGACATTGGTATAGATCCAAGCGCTGAACAGAGGAGGCTGCTCTGGCCGCCCCGACCCCTGGCCCCTGCAACCCATTCAAGATGGTCCCATGGGAAAGCTCTGCCGAGTCACCTGGGTGGGGCTACTCGTGGCTTAAACACTGTCGTCCCCCCCTCCCCATTTTGGTTCCCCTCCTCTGTGCCTTGTTGGGGACAGAATCCCAGGACGACCCAGCTTTGCCGTCTGACATATCCAACTCTCTGCACTCTGTGCCTGGGCCATTCTGTCTGCCGCCCCGCCCCGCCCCACGCCTTCATTTCCTTTATATCAAAGGCCCTTTGATGCTTATTTATGCGAAATGTCTGCATGTGTCTGGCACAGGGTTGGCATTCGGAACATGTTCGCTGCGCCCTCCCTGTCCTACCCTCACACACGTAGCAGGAAAATCACCGGGTCACGTGGCAACAATCTGTTCCAGATGTTCTGGGCCAATCCCAAATTTAAATAATTTTATCCTTTTTTAAAAAGGCAACATTTTAAATGTATATTTACATGAAATTTCATTTTTAAAACAAAGAGTTTCTCGAGGACTGTGTTGGGTGGAAGTCCACGGTGGCCCCCGGAACTCCTGTGTGCACGCCCTCGGCCGTCTCCAGGCAGACGCCTTCACCCTTGCCCCCGCTCTTCCCTGGGGTTACCTGGCGCTCCGGAGGGCGCGTTGGGAGGGTGTGCGTCTGTGTAGGGGACGGAGCACCTCGCCCCACGTGCTGTCACCTCACACGCAGTGGCATCTGGCAAGATATTTGCTTTCCTGTCTTCTGGTCACTGGTTCTTGTAGATTCTGACTGAAAGGACAGTTTTGGTTTGCCAGTTATCTGGGCTAAATCTGAATCACAATAAGCTACACACACACACACACACACACACAGACCCTGGAGCACCGTGGAGAGTCAGACACCCAGCTGCCCCGTCTGTCTGGACACACGTGTCACCTGACAGTACTGACACCTTTTGACCCATCTGGGCTCTTCATGAAGCTTGTGGCTTTTCATTCCGCTCCCAGAAATTAAGGCTCCGATCCCCTCTGCTTTGGGGTTCCCTGACCTCGTGAGGGGCGTGACCCTTTGCCCCTTCCCACGGGGCCAGCTCGAGGATGGGACTGTGCCGCCCGCCCAGTGACACACATGTCTCAGCTCTGTTCTCTGTCTCCCAGGGAGCGTTTTGTTCATTTGGTTTTCATTTCTTTCTCGAGGCGGGGAACTGATCTGTCCGATCTTGCAGTCTTCCAAAACTAGGATTTACTACAAAAATGATCTGAACTGAGCAATTTAGAGCTCAGAATTTTTGGTACTCATAATTCGAAAATTAGATTTTTTTTCTCTTAGAATATTGTCTTTGCCCTGAGTTCAAAAACCTTCTGTGGAGGTCATACGCCAAGACTCGGCTCTCTGTTTTCTGACCGGTTCTCTTATGTGAACCACCCCTTTGTGATGCGTACCGAGTTTCAATAGGAGGGAGGACTTCGAGATAAAGAGAAACGATTGAAAATAAAAATGATTGAAATAAATGACCGAGACCATTTCGATTCATGGGTCAAAATGTTATCTGCATATAAAGATGTACGAGCATCGGTTGATCACAATTTCTTTGTTCCGCTAAAAGCTTTAGAATCGATGCTCTTCACGTTTGATCTCCGTATGGCATAAATATTTTAAAGTCTCTCCTTGTTGCCTTTGTTTTTAAGAAACCCGCGTCCTCTATTTTTAGCAGGCTCCTTGCTTCTGCGTTTTCTTTGCTCTGCCTGCGACATCTACCTTCGCCATTACGCGTCTCCACAGCAGAGCCCCCTGGATCAGCATCACCCACGTCCTGTGCACGGGTCCCGAAGAGCTTCCATCTCCTCTTGTCACTCACGCGAGACACGTGGCTCGCTCCCCTGCGCTCTCTGAGATCTACGCTGCTATTATCTCTGTTTTACAGCAGAGGAGTCGAGTGCCTGGGAGGTCAGAGCCTCTCCGCAGCATTCCCAGCTTGAGCCGCGACTCAGCCCGCGTGGTCCAGTTTCGAAGCGCGCCCTTCCGGCCTCCATACTGTCTGGGAACCCAGGCGGCCTGTGAAATTTCTACCAGAGCCGGGGCGATCCTCAGGGAGACATAGGTCTCATATGACGCGTTAAGAAATTACAGTCCATTTAAGTGTGAGTTACATCCTGTCATAAAGCGATGCCATTGGCTAGTGAATTGAGTAGGGCCATGGTGTTAAGCGGTCTTTAGACTTTGCCATAAAGAAGGTGCCCTGCCTGGTGGCCTAGGCTTCCCTTCCCCTTGGTGGTATGTCCTTGCAGGGGAGATGGGTGAATAAAGCTATTGGGGGTGAAAGCACGTCCACGCAACACCCCGCAACTTTATCTCTGAATCGCTCATATTTCCACCAAGTAACCACCTTGTCGTCCGAGGTATGGCTCTGAACAACATACAGACCCCAGGGTTTTGCTCTTGGTTCTACTGTGGGAAGCTACTGGACTCTTATGTACTACCAAGACCATTCTCACACCCCATCGACTGAAAGGAGGCGACAAGGACATCACAGAGCCACAGCTTCTGTGGTCAGGGCAGGAAGCAGGGCGTCCAGCAAAGGGAAGGCGATTACAGGGGAAGCGAGCAGGGAGGAGAAGCCCAACAGCCTGGAAAGGTCGAGCTATGGGTAGAAAACAGCACCCAAGAATGAAAAGGGTGAAACCAGTGAAGGGTCAAGGCCAGACTCCAATAGAAACAAATTGTGAGCAGAAAAATTCCAATGCCCAGATGGAGGAGGCTGACGTAGCCCACCACACGAGGGCGTGAGCGTCATCATTTCAAGAGGCAGACGGGTCAACCCAATCTTACCTTTCTGCCTTCCTGCATTCCTTTCTGGACCCCCATCTTTCCTGAGAGGAAAGATGGGCATCACAACAGGATGAGGCTTGAGTTATGGAACCTGAGGGCAGAAATATACTGGTCTCAGACACAGGCAAGGCTAGGGCCCGTCTCTGTCTCCGCATTTCTGCTTATTCTTCACACTCCGCATCTTCTGCTTTTTCTAAGGCTATAACAGCTCCTTAACTTCCGTGTTAGAGACCCGTCCGGATTCCTTCTCTGAGTTTCGATTCTATACTCCAGGAAGAAAAGATTCTGATTGGCCCACCCTTGGAGTAAACAATTGGTGCCTACTTTGGGGGTCAAATCATATTCGCTTGTGAGAACCTACCTTGTGGGTCAACCATCCTTCCGTCTCAGCATCTCCCAGGCCAGTCTGTGTTGCTGTAAGTATCAGATTAGATAATATATGTGAAAGGGTGCCATGAAAAGGCAAAGCACAGCTGACCCTTGACAAGGCCGAGGTCAAGGGTGCCGCCCTCCCATGCAGTCAAAAATCCACGTGTGATTAAGGTTACGATTACAATGTTCATAGCTGAAATCTTAACCATAGGGAAGTATCTCAAGCCTGAATTGCTTTTGCGCTAGTAATATGAGGTTCCACGCATCACAAAGATACCCAGGGTCTAGAAAGAGTCCCGTAAACTGGAATCAATTTACTCCACCTGAGATTTGATGCTCAACCCTTTTGGCTGCAAAGGATGCAGCGAGAAGGGCAGGCTTTTCAAGCCCAGGTCTCCTGGTCTGTAAAGAAGAGTCTCAGAATCAGAGAGGGGCGGGTCATTGTTTGGTTCTCAAGACATTAAAACAGAAAACTCGGTAAGAAGAACCAGTCCGGGGTGTCTGAAGGGGAAGGGGGCGGCTGGAGTGTAAGATCCTTCTCCGGATGTGTCCCCTGGAGAAGAAGCCAGCTGCGTCCCCTGGAGAGGATGCTTTCTGTCACAGCGTTCATCGTTCTCATTGACTTCTCCACAGAGGAGCCTTGACAGGAGGAGCAGAGAGGGGGATGAAGCTGCTGTCTTCCTGTTACACGCAAACGACTTCAGACCATGTGGTTCCCATCTGTGGATTTTATTAAATTTAATGGATCCTTCTACGTTGCAGAAATAAACAAAAGTAACTTAAAATAAAAATATCACAAGCTTTCCTTTAAAACATTGTTTCAGAGAGTCTTATGCTTGAGATTACAGCACCTATTTTTGGCTGATAAAGCCTTAAATTCCATTCTTTTTCACACTTGAAATTCCAAGGGCGAAGCAGATGGATCGTCTCACTTGTAACTTACTATGTTAATAGGAAATAGTTAATTACTTAACTTATTTGTGCTGTTTTTTTAGGTGGAAAGGTAACCCTATTCTGCCTCTTAAGAATTTCTTGGGGGACACATAAGCATGAAAACCATCCTGGAGCACCAAGGAACTCATGGCACTGTGCTTTTCTCTCCCCTGATGACAGTGCGCTGTGGAGTTTTAATTTCCAGGGTGTTGTTCAGATGCGTCCAAACGCCTCTATTGTTTCAAATGAGGAAGCAGGGGAAATGGAGTAACTGGCATGGCACTGGAGGAACTGGAAATTAAATATTTAAATACTTAAATATTTAACTTAACATTGAATTTAAATTAAATATCAGGCCATCTTGCTGAGATTTATAAGTAGGTTAGAACATGGTGGAGAGGCTTCCGGTCAGATGGCGAAGGAGGAGGACACGGTGCTAGCCTCCTCTCACCATGCCAAAATCACAGCTGCACTACAGAGTGGCCATCCTGGAGAGTTGCCTGAAGTCTAGATGAACAGAAGTCCTACAACTGGGGGGACGCGGAAGAGGCCACCACAGGATGGGTAGGAGAGGCGGAGATGTGGGGTGGGCTGGTCCCATGCCCACACGTGGTGGTTGAGCATCAGGAGGGACGCCTCGGCCGCGGAGGTCCCCCCTGAGGAGTGAGGGGTCCCAGCCCCACACCAGGCCCCCCAGCCCAGGGCTCCGGTGCTGGAGAGAGAAGTCCCCACCACCTCTGGCTGTGAAACCAACAGGGACGGAGGTCAAGTGACATGAAGGGTGACTGGAGACCCAGGCGTCCTCTTAAACGCCCACACAGACTCACCGCTGACGACTCGCTCACTCCGAGGTCCAGCCCAGGGGAGCCGCTCTGAAGGCACCAGGGACACGGGGAGGGACGGAGTCATCTGGCTTCAGGGCGAGGGCTGGAGGGGCGGCTTCGTCCCAGACAGAAGTGCCGCGGAAGCCACGGTTCTGTGCTGAGCCCTCTCCACGCCTCGCATGCAGACGCAGGTGGGCCCCACATCCGAGCCTCCAACAGCCTGGCTGACACCGCTCCCTCTGCCCTGCTGACTGCGTGAGACCCCGCGCCTCTCAACGTGCGGGCCACCCAAGCCCCTTCCAGCGGCTTTTCCACACACACAGCCTGTCTTGGCTCAGGCTGTGGACTTTCCTAAAATCTCTCAAAGGCTCACAAAACCAAACAAGCAGCATCTGGCCTCTGCATGCCCTACACTTCTTGCTGAGCCGCCCCAAGCCCAGCACTACTGGCAGCCAGCCTCGGTTCACAGCGCGGCCTCCCCCAGGTGCCTCCAAGCTCAGCTCACGTGGCAGCCATCTGCAGATCACTTTGTAGCTCATGCCAGCTGGCCCCAGACAGAGCCAAGGCTGCAGCTGAAACCGGCCTGCAGCGGGCCCCCTCCCAGGAGGCCCTGGGGCCAACACGCTGGTGGCCGGCTTCCATCTGAGCAGCAACGCTGCTGTGGTCACGGCCGGTCCTCACGGCCGGTCAGCCCGAGGGTCACCCCCTCCCGTTGACGTGCCAGTTGTAATCCAGACTCGGTGACAACAAGAGGGCACACCCGGGGCACCTGGCTCAGGTGACCGCGGAGTCTGCACCACTAGGCCCCACAGCACCTGTGACACACGGGGAGGGGGCCAGAATGGCGAGACGACGATACACGCCCCACGTGAAAGAACAGAGCGAAGCTCCAGAAGAGCCGAACAGAACGGAGACGAGCCACCTACCAGGTGTGGAGTTCAAAACACTGGTGACAAGGGTGCTCCGTGAGCTTAGAGGAAGAGCAGATGAACCCAGTGAGGACTTCGACAAAGAGACAGGAAACAAAAGACAACCAGACATTAATGAAGAATACAACAACTGAAAGGAAGAATACATCAGTGCGAATCAACAGTAGATTAGATGGAGCAGAGGATTGAATCAGCAACTTAGAAGATAAGGTAGCAGAAAACACCCAATCAGAACAGCAACAAGAAAAAGAATATTAAAAATGAGGACATTTTAGGGGCCCCTGGGACAACATCAGCGTACCAACATTCACATCCTAGGGGCACCAGAAGGAGAAGAAAGAGAGCAAGGGATTGAGAACCTATTTGAACAAATAATAACAGAGAACTTCCCTAGCCTGGTGGAGGAAATAGACATATAAACCCAGAAAGTGCACAGAATCCCAAACAAGATGAACCCAGAGAGGCCCATACCAAGACACATCATGATTAAAATGCCAAAGGTTAAAGAAAGACAGAGAGAATCTTAAAAGCAGCAAGAGAAAAGCAGTTAGTTACCTGCAAGGAGCTCCCATAAGACCGTCAGCAGGTTTCTCAACGGAAACTTTGCGGGCCAAAAGGGATTGGCACGAAATATTCAAAGTGATGAAAAGCAAAGACCTACAACCAAGATGACTCCACCTGGCAAAGCTATCATTTAGACTGGAAGGACAGATAAAGAGCTTCCCAGACAAGAACAAGCTGAAGGAGGTCATCACCACCAAGCCAGTGTTCCAGGATGTGTTGGAGGGGCTTCTTTAAGGAGAAGAGAAAAAAAGATCAAAAATATAAACAATGAAATGGCAATCACTATACAGTAACAATTACTTTAAATGTAAATGGATTAAATGCTCCCATCAAAAGGTAGGTGGCTGAATGGATAAGAAAACAAGACCCTTCCATGTGCTGCCTACGAGAGACTCACTTCAGATCTGAAGACACACACAGACGGAAAGCAAAAGGATGAAAAAAGATGTTCTATAAAAACGGAAACAAACAGGAATCTGCGGTCGCGATCTTTATACCAGACAGAATAGACTTTAATACAAAGGCCATAACAATAGACAAAGAAGGACCCAGTCATCCCACTTCTGGGCATTTATCTAAAGTAACCCAAAACACTGCGTTGATGGGATGTGAGGATCCATGTGTTCACTGCAGCATTATTTACAGTAGCCAAGATATGGAGGCCACCTGGGTGCCCATCGATGAATGAATGGAAAAAGAAGAGGTGGTATATGTATACAATGGAATATTCCTCAGGCATAATAAAAAAGAACAAAATCTTGCCATCTTGCCAACAACGTGGGTGGACCTAGAGGGTATTGTGCCGAGTGGAGAAGGTCAGAGAAAGACAAATGCCATATGATTTTGTTTACATGTGGAATCTAAATGGCAAAATAAACAAAACCAAAACAAACTCATAGAAACAGAGAACATTCTGAAGATTTCCAGATGGGAGGGGTGTGGGGGGTGAAAAGGGGAAGAGATTAAGAAGCACAAATCTGTACAAAACAGTTATGGGATGTGAAGTACAGACCAGGGAATGCAGGCAATAATAGTACAACTGTGGTGTCAGATGGTTACTAGACTTATTGCTTTGTTGGTTATATAAATATACAATCATTATGACATACTCCTGAAACTATCGTGTGCCAACTGTAATTAAAAACTAAAAAGTTATTTTAAAAAAGGGTAGAGATGGAAATGAGCAAGAGAGAGGGAACCAAAAAGAAGCAATGAGGTTAAACACGAAGATCAAGAGAAGGAAACAATGTTGAGATAACACACACTCACACACGCTCACACGCTCACATGCTTACACACTCACACTCACACACGCTCACACACTCACACACGCTCACGCTCACACGCTCACATGCGCTCACACGCTCACACACGCTCACACACACACAGTCACACACGCTCACATGCTCACACACTCACACAGGCTCACACACTCACAGGCTCACACACTCACACACTCACACACACTCATAGACTCACACACACTCACACTCACACACACTCACAGGCTCACACGCTCACACACTCACACACACTCATAGACTCACACACACTCACACTCATACACACTCACAGGCTCCCATGCTCACTCACACGCTCACACGCTCACACACTCGCACAGGGAACAAAAACAAAATAACCTATCTGAACCTGAGAATTAAAAGGAGAAAATTTCCACACGGATCTATCGGTATCTTCTACAGAAAAAAAAGTCCTCCCCACCAGAGCTCTGCCTGTCAGGGGAGGTCCCGGGACCAGCTGCTCTTGAACCGATGGCTGGTCCGTCGGCGGATGAAGCCGGATAACTGATTGGAGGCAGAGGGCGGCTGAGGAAGCAAAACATGGAGAGCAAGACGGACACGACCTCAGGCCTCGAGGAGCGTCTTGTCTGGAGGGAGCCACGTAAACGAGAGTGCCAGGTGCTTCCAGGAACGCGTTGGAAATGCAGGTGACCCTGAGGTGAGCGTCACGGGGAGGGTGGAGAGAAATGCACGGGCTCAGCCCGGGGGTGGGGGGCAGAGGGCACGGCACGTCTGCACTCCTGAGGCCCGTCTCCCGTCCTCTCAGAGCTGGGAAGGACGTCCCCATCGGCCACTGCGGCTTAAAGAACAATGCTCTGGACTTAAACGCAGACAAGTTCCAAGTCCACCGTTCCAAGTTGCAAGACCTTGAGTTTCCTCGTCTCAGTTTCCCTGTCTGTAAAACGGACATAATGAAAGATATTCCCATGATTCTAAGAGATTTAAGGTGCACCATTGGTTTAACTGGAAATTTTCCTTCAAGGTGCCGGTGGCGAGAGAGAAGTATGTGTCCATCACAGCATACTTCCTGATTTCGGTGACAAAACATGAAAATACGTACACCATAATGCCGAGGGAACGTGGCACCGTGTCCTTCCCATGGTGGCTGTGAGGGTTCACTGGGATTATATATGAGAATGCAATGTCACAGGGTGCTGCGGTCTAAACGTTTGTGTCCCCAAAACTCATATGTTGAAACCTTGACCCCCAATGTGATGGTATTAGGAGGGGACCTTTGGGAGGTGACTAGGTTATGAGGACGCTGGGGGTCAGTGCTGCCCCCTGCTCCTCCGCATGTAAGGATGGAGCGGAAGGCAGCAGCCGCCAAGGAGAACGAGCGTTCTCAGGAGCCACAGGGTCCGTGCACCTTGGCCTCAGGGGTGCCAGCCTCTGGAGCTGCGAGAGGCAGACTCTGCTGCGTCGGCCGCCCGGTCCGTTCCGTGTTTGCTTCTAACACACTTAGCTCCAGCGGGTGCTACAGTGCGAGTATTGCTACTTGCCTCGCTCTGCGTGGCCCGGTCTCTAATGACAGACTCGTGACATGATAAAAAAGAGACAGCATTCAACTTTGAGGTGGTCAAATTTCTTCATGGGGCTCATTTTTATTAAGTGAGATATATCACTCTTAACAACTAATATACAGAGAATTTTAGAACCAAAAGGAAATTTCAAGTTCAATGAACTTTATCCTTAAATTTTATAACAGAAAAAAAAAAAAAAAGAACACTGAGGATCAGAAAAATAAAATGACCTTTCTGTACACACAGGGTTCATGGCACAGTGAGACAGCAAGAGGACTTTTTCTAGATGACGTTGACAATTGTTCATAATTGTGGGTACGTGCAGCACAGTGCTGGAGCCGGCTGTGTCACCTTGGGTCATACAAAGCAGCCGCATGACACCAGCGCCCAAGCGAGCAACTAGCAACAGTGCAGCGCGGAGCTAAGCCGACTTCAGCCACAGAACCGGGGCGATAGGGTGGGGGGGGCGCGTGAGAAATGCAAAGGTGTTGGGTCCTGATGCGGGCACGTGCTGCCTGCCGTGGGAGACGGGATCAAGCACAGCCCCAGTGACACAGTCACCACACCCGGAAGGATCCACTCTCCCTGGAGGCGTCTTCGCCCCCAGGCAGCGTACCTCGGTCTGAAAACGACGGGGCGGAGCAGGTCTCGGGCAGGTGCCCAGGCCGGTCAAGGTTCACAGCAGAGTGCTCAGAGGTTATGTCCCTGTAGACACCAGGACGCCGGGCCCGGCTGCGGTGAGAGACAATGGTGTTGGAATCACAAGAAATGCATCTTTAAGTGCGTTCAGCCACGTACCTACCTTCCCCTCACCCAGCGTCCCTGAGAGGACACTAGCAACTTTCCTGACACTTTAACAGCGTCACAAGTGGGGGCCAGCTCATGGTGGCTTTATCTATAGAAGGCAGGCTAGGACAAGGTTGTCACCATCTGCCACCTGGGGATACTGACGCCTGGTGAGATGGCTCTAAGCTCTCTGCAGGTGAGGGGAAGCGGTCAGGCCTCAGCTCTTGGCGCCCTCTGTGGCACTTGGCTGGTCTGCTCTTCCACCTCAGGACAAGTGGCTCGTCATGGGCAGTGCCGAACTGAAGTCGCAGGGTTTTGAAGCAGGAAGCAGGTTATGCCATCTGCGTTGACCTCGTTCACTGCTCACAGCATTGTGATAATGCTCCTTTGACAGATGCAGGATGGGGACTGGGACTGCGTAAGCACGCCCCGCCCCCCGGGGTGGCTCGAGGTTCCTGCCCCGCCCTGGCTACTGTCGGGAGAGCTTCGCCACGCCCCGCCCCCAGCGGTCGCCCTGCGGGAGGCCCCGTCCCCTGAGTCCCCTGGCCCCGAGCCTCAACCACAGCTGCAGCTCTCTCCGCCGGTTGGGACCCGGCGCCGGCGCCGCTCCGTCCCCCGCGGCGGGCGGACGCTGAGCTGGCTCCCGCGCGGCGTCACCGGTCCTGTCTTTGTCTGGAGGAATGGAGCGCGGGAGCACAGGGGAGGCGTGACTTCAACATTCACACGGCTTTTCAGCAAATGGTTTCCTAATGTGCGTCTGCTGCATGCCCGCCTGAGGCTCCCGGGGCAGAGCCGCTGTACTGGGATCCCCCACCCCCCACCGCACCCCGCGCCTGCCGCTCCCGCCGCGCCCCGCCTCGCCTCGCCCCGGCCTTCTCCTGGTGGCTGGCAGTGGCCGCCGTGCGTGGGCGGGAGACACTCCCGCGGCGGGGCTTCTCCCATTCATAAACTACGCCCCTGTCGCCAACGTCCTGCGGGTCCGCAGCAGGGCCCGCCCCGGCCGGAGCGCGGTTCGGAGGCGCGGGGCCCAGGGCGGCGCGCCGCCGCGTTTCAGCGGGAGGTCGCGTTGCATCGATTCCATCCCGAGTCGTCACTCAGGCTGCACAGACGACTGACACCGACCGCGGATGGCACCTCTGGGAACGAAGGGACAAAATGGCCTGTGGTCGAATCGATAATAGAACCTCACCCTTTGACTTCGGGGGTCCGACATTTTGTGACTTGCATTGTTTTGCTCTGTCCCCGACTCAGGAGGCCACCGTCAGACCATGCTCCACACAACCGGCTCTTGGGGTGCCCGCTTTTACCCTTTCACGGCGGTGGTGGGGGCGCGGAGACGAGGGCAGGGGCGGGGCGGGGCGGGGCGTCGCGCTCATCCGAGACGCAATCTCCAAACCAATAACGTATTGTTGGTAACAGAGTCCTCTCTGCGAACCCCTTAAAATCGCCCCTGACTCCCCTAGCAGCAAGAGGCGAGCCCTTATTTGCTGAGCTGACGGCTCCCTGTCTCCCCGCCCCTCTCTCCGCTCTGGAAATTACAACTCCTCGCGCGCCACGCGGGGCGGAGGCGGCGCGGCGGGAGGGAGGCGGGGAGGGGATCCCCAGCCAGGCCGGCGCTCGCCCTCCGCCCGCCGGCTGCAGCGTCGCGCGGCCAAGGTCAGACGCGCCGCAGGGGCAGCGGCAGCCAACCGGAGGGGCGGGTCCGTGCTGGCCGCCGGGAGGAAGCCCGGGCGCGTTCGGCCCACGGCAGCAGCCGCCGGGTAGGGAGGCGAGCGAAGGTGCCGGAGCCAGCCGGGCCCAGCCCGGTCGCTGCGCAGCGACGCGGCAGGTGGTGGCTCCCGGGCCCGCGCGCCGGGAGCTGGCGCTGTCCGCCGCCTCGTGGTGCTGAACCCAGCCCCGCGGCCCGGTGGCCGGCGCCCGCCTTGTCGCCTGCAGACCGCCCGACTGGGGGCGGGGTGGACGCACAAGGGGACCCCGGGCAGCGGCTAGCTGGAGCCCAGAGGTTGAAGCAGGAGAGCAGCAAGCGGCAGCGTGGCCGCCGGTCCAGATGCGGCGGAGAGGGCGCGCGCGCTGCAGCCGCCGGCGGCGCCCGTGCTGATTGATCACCCCGAGCGCCCCGCAGCCCCCCGCGAGGGCAGCAGGCCGGCTCCGGACCCTGGCCGCGGGTTGAAGCCGCTGGCGCAGGCGCCTCGCGGGCAGGAGGTGAGGACCCCTCCCTTCTGTCACCCCCCGCCGTCTTAGGGCGGCGGCCCCGGGACAGAGAGAGGGGCGTGTCCCCGGCTGGGTAGCTGCGGTGCCTGGGTGATGCGCCTGCCGCCCGCGGGGCCGGCGCTGCCCACGCCCGCTGCCCCGCGCGCGTTCCCGCGGCCCGGGCGGTCCCCAGCCGCGGCCTGAGCCGCCCGCCGGCGCGCGCGGCGATGGAGGAGGAGCTGAAGTGCCCGGTGTGCGGCTCGCTGTTCCGGGAGCCCGTCATCCTGCCCTGCTCGCACAATGTCTGCCTGCCGTGCGCGCGCACCATCGCGGTGCAGACGCCGGACGGCGAGCCGCGCCTGCCGCCGCCGCTGCTGCACGCCCGGGGCGCCGCCGCCGCGCCCGCTGCGGACCACGAAGCGCCGGCGGGCCCGGCCGGAGGTGGCGGCGGCGCGGGGGGCGCGGCCGGCGGCGCGGGCGCTGGCGCCGGCGCGGGCAGTGGCGGGGACCACGCGGACAAGCTGAGCTTGTACAGCGAGACCGACAGCGGCTATGGCTCCTACACCCCCAGCCTCAAGTCCCCCAACGGGGTTCGCGTGCTGCCCACGGTGCCCGCGCCGCCCGGCTCCTCCGCCGCCGCGGCCCGGGGCGCCGCCTGCTCCTCGCTGCCGTCGCCGTGCAGCTCCATCACGTGCCCGCAGTGCCACCGCAGCGCCTCCCTGGACCACCGCGGCCTGCGCGGCTTCCGGCGCAACCGGCTGCTGGAGGCCGTGGTGCAGCGGTTCCTGCAGGGCCGCGGCGCGGCGCCGGGGGCGGCGGCGGCCCCGGCCGCAGCCGTCTGCCAGCTGTGCGACCGCGCGCCCCCGGAGCCGGCCGCCGCGCTCTGCGAGCAGTGCGACGTGCTCTACTGCGCCGCCTGCCAGCTCAAGTGCCACCCGTCCCGAGGACCCTTCGCCAAGCATCGCCTGGTGCAGCCGCCGCCGCCGCCGGCGCCCGCGGAGGCCGCCTCCGCGTCCCCGGGCGCGGCCCAGGGCGCAGCTGGAGGAGGCGGCGGCGGCTGCAAGAGCCCCGGGGGCGCGGGCGCCGGGGCCGCGGGCGGCAGCGCGGCGCGCAAGGTCGCGACCTGCCCCGAGCACGACGTGGAGAACTACAGCATGTACTGCGTGAGCTGCCGCGCGCCAGTGTGCTACCTGTGCCTGGAGGGCGGCCTGCACGGCAAGCACGAGCTGAAGCCGCTGGGCGCCGCGTGGAAGCAGCACAAGGTGAGTGAGCGCCGCTGCGGGGGCGGGGGCGGGCGCGGGCGCGGGGCGAGGGGCGTGCGCGGCGGCTTCCCGGGTCGCGGAGAGAGCCGTCAGAGGCCGGCAGTGGTCCAGTGGCAAGTCCTCCTTCCTTCCTTCGCTCATCCTATTCACTCATTCCCTCCTCAGGCATTTGGCAAAGCCTTGCATGAACCCCAGGGACTCTGAGCTGGGTGCTGGAGATGGGGGTGGGGGAGTCGCTGGGAAAGATGACGTGCAAGATCCCCTGACCCTGAGGGTTTGGTTCCACGCCCTGGGAACCCAGGGTGCAGAAGGAGGGCTCTTTCCTGCCTCCAGTGGCTAATGAGTCGGGTCCACGGCCCCTCCAGATTTTTAGAGGGCCCCTCCCACCCTCTAAAAAGATTTTGTTTAAGCTGGGTGTTACCCCCCAGCTGCAGGAAGCAGTTTGATGGGGTCAGCGTGTGGCTTGTCTCCTTCAAGGGCAGGAGGGCTCCCATCTCAGCCTCGGGCAGGGGACTCGCCACTTCCTTCCCAGCAGAAGTCTCATCAGCTCCTGGAATGATATTTCCCTCCTTTTGACTCGTCTCCAGCACTTTCTACCCCCAGAATGCCTCCCAGCCTAGAGGGAGGATGTAATTCCTCGCGCCCCGCTCTTCCCGCCCCCGTGTTTGAGAATTTGGACGCGTGCCCTTCGAAGGGAGCGTTTCCCCAGAGACGTGTCTTCCTGGGACTCTTTCACAATGGCAGCGGCAGTGGGGTGGAGTCGCAGAATAAGCTCTCAGTAAGACTGCCAGGCACACGTTCACCTGCAGGTTGCTCAAACCTTCGTCCTCTGGGGACTTGCCTGGGGGTGCCACCTCCCACTGGGGGACGAACAACCTCTGCAGGCCACTCCCTCAACTCCCGCTGCCAAGTAGGTCACGCCCGTCACACGAACCTAAGGCAAGAGTGGGGTCAGCTCTTCTGACAAATATTCTCCATAACTGCCCTTTTCGAAGGCCCAGCTGAGCAGCTGGACTCACTGGCACCCGGGTCACTGAGTCAGGCCTGGCAGAGTTAGAGTCTCTTGTTCAAGGTCCCCAACAGCATCTGCAAATTTGGACATTCATCACTCAGTGTCCTCTTCCAGAAAACCCCTCACACATAGAATAGGCAGGTCTCCAAACAGCCCAACAGGAACTAAGTACTCTGATTGCAAAGGAAAGACACGGGAAAATAAAGCAAGCGGCTCTGGCCATCATATTACCCCTCTGGAAACGGGCAGCTCCTTCGGGGTGTGGCAAGGAGAGGACAGGAAGGGACGGCGATGCCTGTGATAGGTTTATTATGTGTAGTTACTATGTAATTTCATCTGCAACAATCTGCATGTTATTATATCATGAAACATTTTCAAATCACGGATTAGAAAAGATCGCAAACGAGGAGCACGTTAGAAATCCACCCTGGAGGGGGCATTCACATGTCAGGTCAGAAGCAAGGCACACTGGCGTCCGGCCCCTCCTCCTCCAGCAGCGGTCTCATTTGGGGACAGTTTCACTCCCAGGGCATTCGGCAATATCTGGAAACATTTCGGATTGTCACACCTAGGGGGTACTCCTGGTATCTAGTGGGTAGAGGCCAGAGAGGCTGCTAAACACCTCTCCATGCACAGGGAAGCCCCCCCAAACAGTCGCCCGGCCCCCAGTGCTGACGGTGCCTCTCCTCTGCCGAGAAACGCTCCGGGCAGTGATTCAGACCCGCGCCCAGATCTCGCTGCGTGTAATTCGCTCGCCGTAAGCCTTGGGCACAGTTACAAACCCTCTGAATAATATTTAGCCCAGATAATAGTCGTGAGGAGTAAGTATAATAGTGTGCATTTAGCCCGTAGCACAGCATCTGACCCACGGTAACCGATACATGTTATTATTTTTAGAGTTTTTATACTTAAAACCACCAGACCTGCAGAGAGCTGCAGGGCGGCAGCGAAGAGTGCTCATTTGACCTCAGTGGGCTGGGGATCTGGCAAAAGCATGAGCCGGCAACTCCTGGTATTGTTTATTTCGAGCCCAAAAACCGCTTTGAGGAAATGGGGGTGTCTACCTCGAATTGGTTATCACTAGTGACGTTTTGTTGCAATTGCTTCACAGTCTTTCAAGGGAAAAGACATTTTCCAAATAAAGAAATCTCTTGCAAAGGGGTTGTGATCAATTACAAAAAAAGAAAAAAACAAGAAATATAGGTTTACACTCAGATTTCATGAGATGCTAAATTTCCACAGGGTAGGGGACTGGAACGAATTCTGGATATTGTCACCTAAAGTTTTAGACTTAGTGAAGAATGGGAACCAAAATAAATTGAGTTTGCAAGCTTGAGAGATTAAGCCTTTAATAGGATAATGAGTTTTCGATGAGTTGGATAATGAGTATGGTTTCAAGGACAAGGTTGTGCAGGGAAATTCATCGGTCATCCTTGGCTTGGTGTTAACAGCTGTTTTATAAAATTTCTATCCTCAAGCAATGATGTAAAGTTATGAGGAAATATTAAAAGCACGTGTGACATTTGCTCGACAGAGGGACAGTAACTGGGAAGCATGGCCGTGGGACTCCCTGCTCGTGCCAGGTTTCAGTGACCCACAGTCAGCCACAGTCAGGAAATTTTAAATGGAAAATCCCAGAAATAAACGATTCATAGGTTTGACGTTTCTCGCCATCCGGCGTAGTGCGAAGACGTCTGTCACAGTCCTGCTCCCGGGCGCGGTCGTCCCTTCGTCTGGTGTCTGTGCGCCGTGCGGGCTCCCCGGCTGTCCGTCATTCGGGGGCCGCCTAGTCTGTCACATCCACTGTCGCGGTATCGCAATGTCTGTGTCAGGTAAACTCATTTTGATGAACGACGCCGCGTCCGCATAACCGTTAGGACGGCACGTCGTTATGACTGTTCTATTTTATGACCAGTTTCTGTTGTTAATCTCCTGTCGGGCCCAGCTCATAAATTAAACTCCATCGCAGGTGTGTCTGTGTAGGGAAAAGTCCGCAGAGGGTTCGGGGGTGGCCGTGGTTTCAGTCACCCGCCGGGGGTCTCGGGGCGCGTCCCTGCGGACGAGCAGGACGCCGTGTCTCAGCTTTCCATTTTGTGCCAGAGCTTCAGGGAACTGAGACACGCTGAGACATCCAGAAGGCGCTCCTTTTTGAAAACCTGTTTTTAAGAACGTGCTGCGTTTCTAGAGATGGAGATGACTGAGGGCGCGTCGTGAGCGTCTGAACCTGGGGCTGGAGGGCGCAGGAAAGATGCCGGGGGGAGGGGGGGTGCTCGGCGTCGCCCTGTGGGCGGGCGTCTAGGTCGCCATCGGGAGCTGTGCGCGGGTAAACTAGAACCTTCCATCTCACACTCCCGGCCTGGCAGCTTAGTTCTCCAGTGAAACGTGAGGGCACTGGATTTCGGTCATTGTCATCGTCATGCGAAAGCCCCAGAAGCCGCGACGAAGCCCGCGGCCCGGGCAGTCCCAGAGCGGGATGGGCGCAGCTCCCGGCGGCCCTGTGACAGGGAGGCCGTCGTCCAAGCCTCGCTCCGCGTCCTCCTCCGGCCGGGGGCAGCTCGCCTCTCGTTAGTGATTCTCAGGCAAAGAGATACGTAAGTGACACTGAAACCTATTTTAAAACAGGGTTGATTAACATCTTTTTTAAGCAGCGTAAAAACTTTAGGCCTTGGTGAAACACATTTTTAGTCGGTTCTCCTGCAAGAGGATGATCGCTTGAAAGAACTTTTAGGTGTGAAGGAACTATAAGCTAAAAAGGGTTAGGCTGCTTTTGGCGAGACCATTTCTCTTTCTGCCTCTTGATTACGGAATTCTAATTTCCCCGAAACCAGAGGCAAAGGGCCACTGTGGGGCATCCCTCTCCCCTAGTGTGACATATCACAGAATGTGCACAAGATCCTGCTGGGTACAGAGTCAGCCCTGCATGAGAATGGGCAGAAGTCGATTCCAAGGCGTGGAATGCTGACCAGGCCCTTCCTCAGGAGTCTGAGCCTTGAAGGACGGGAGCGTATTACCCCCAGGTCTTACTGTAGGCCAGAACCGTGTTGCACTTCACTGCAGAGGGGGCAGCGAGACCCGGAAGTCCCCAGGGAAATGGGGCTGCAGGCCGTCCCCCATGCTGAGGGGCTGGCCAGGACCCCAGTCCTCTCTCATTCCATGAGATGTAAGGAAAACTTTTTAGCCTGTAAAGCCTCCGACACAAGACTTCCTCCACTGAAAGAGATATGACGAAGGCCGAACACATAGTCACAGCTAAGCTGTGGGCATAAATATGCCTGTTTGGATAGTTACAGCGCTTTACGGCGCCATGTTTGTTATTAAGAATCAGGTTGACTCATGGAGAAACGTTGGCAGTAAATATCATCTCCAAATTCCAGTTCGCAGGGAACATTTGTAACATGTTAGAGTGTTTTTCCTCTGGAATCCTATTATACGTTTACTTTGTAGCTGTCCTTTTTTCTCTAATAATACAATATAAATATCTTTCCTGTCAGCTGATGAACATCATTGTTGATGGTTGCATGTTATTCCGTCTAAGGATTTATTATTTTATTTGCTCATCCCCTTCTGCTAGACTTTAGGTTGTTTTCCGTCTTTTTCTGTTATAAACATTTTTTTTCTAGTGAAATCTATGCCTATACTCTTATTTCCTTACATTAAATTTCCAAATATGGAGTTGTTTCATCAAAGGTTGCCTGGCTTTAATTCATCTGATTAATGTTCCCAGATTGTGTCCATAAAGTTTAGACCTACCTTTTCTCCCAACGGCAAAATTATGTAAATAATAAAAAATTTGCATCGACAGAGACCATAAGAGGCAAATTGGTGGATTGTCCTATTTATAGTAATTATTGTTTGCTGATCTCATTAGTTAGAACTATTTTTCAAAAGACGATCACAAGTATCTAGATGTTGTATTTTTAGCTACTAGGGATCTGCCTTCTCTCAGCAATTGGTGTGACGTGTCTAGCTATGAGCCGGGGTCCCCTCCTGCTTCTGAGGCCTGTGGGGACCCCCGGGCTTACGGGCCCCCCTGCGGCGTGTTTGGGTGGGGTCGGGTGCGGGAATGGACAATTAGGCAGAGGGGAGCTCCGGCCGAGCCCCGGGGTCTGGCGTCCGCTGCCCTGCGGCTGCTCGCAGCTCACCTGCTGCTGTCCTCAGGCCAGAGCCCCGGACAGACGCCTGCCCGGGCCCTCGGCGCACATGGCCGAGCACACGACCCGAGTGTAAGCCTGGGCTTTGTCTTCTTTCTGAAGACTGTTTATAACGGTGCCGGGTTTGGAAGTGAGGAGGGCTCTGAAGGCCGTGAAGGGGCGACGCCCCCTCGCTGCCTTGGTGGCCCTCCGCGGCGGGGACGTTCCACTCGCGGCCCACAGTGGCGGGGCCTTCATGTGGGCCAACTCGTGGCCCTGGGACCTTACCCGTGGAGGCCAGCAGCACGGAGTGTTCCACAGGGGACCAGCCTCATCTCTGAGACAGGCTAGGGAGACTGCAGGCCACCACCGGCCCCGTAAAGAGAGCTTTACTAGGACACGGCCATGCTCGTTTGCGTACGTGTCACCCGTGGCTGCTGTGGGCTCTCTGCTTTTGGAAGAGCTGAGTGTCAGCCACTGAGATCTGGGGCCTGCAGGGCCGAAGACACTTACTGTCTGGTTCTTTACAGGACAAAGTGCTCTGACTGCTAGGCTAGGACCCTGGGACTCGGTGGGGTCCACCCAGCAGCGGCAGCGGCACCGGGGAGCCCGCCGGCAGTGAGGCCTTGACCTGGCCTTGACCTGTGCGGCTCTGCTCACGCGCAATCTGCATGTTCGCATGTTCTCCCCTTGATCCGCACGCACAGAGGTGCCCGGTGTCCGCGGGGGCTACAGTGTGCGTGCCGTGCCGCTCGGGAGCATGGGACCCGGTCACCGGTGAGGAACGCCTTCTGTCACTGGACTCGCGGGTTTGTTATGGAACCCCTTTTCTGTCCGCATCGATATTGTCCCGCAGTTGCTGGGCACTCTGTTCCTCTTCTTTTTCAATTTTTCTCTTTGTCTCTTGCGCTGCAGTTTCGGTCATTTCTACCGATGCTCTTCAAGTTCACCGATTCTTTCCTAGGCTGTCAAGGCCACCCGTTAGCCCCGTCCAGCCGCGCTCCGCGTCGTCCCCACTGCTTCCCCAGCACAGGAAGAAGCTGTGCATGGCCTGGGCCCGGACCGGCCCCTGCCCTGCCCTGCCCAGAAGAGTGGGCTTTTCTCCTCTTTCCTTCCCGCAGCCACATGTGGGCTTCGCCGTGCCTGGGGTCGTTGGGGAGAGGGACCGGATTTGTTGTTTGTTCCTGGTGGCTTAAGGTTTTGTCTGGAGAGGGGAAGGGTCCCCGGTGGCACTTGGTCCTTTCCCGTGGTGGCTGTTCCTCCTTCCAGCCAACTCCTGAGGGGCAAACGTTTCTCTTTTTTTTATTTTTATTAACTAAAGTCCATATTTTTAATACTTGGACGTCTTTAGTTTTTATCTAATATACTTTGGGAACGTTTCTCTTTTTAATCTAACGGACACTTTAGATCGTTATGTGACTGATGGGGTTTTACTTTCCTTTGGCTGCAAAAAGGCTTAGAGCCAAATGTTGATGCGTAGTGATGGGTGTGATTATGCTACAGATTCTGAGCCTCAGATCCGGTTTCGCTTTATGTCTCCTCAAATACATGAAGCCAGGATCTTGTCTTTAAGAAGCAATTTTTAAACTAAATTTATTGGAGTGACATCGGTTAATCAAATTATTTGTTTCAAATGTATAGTTCAATAATATGTCATATGCATATTGTACTGTGTGTTCACCACCCAGAGTTAAATTTCCTTCCGTCACTGTATATTTGACTCTCTGCCCCTATCTACCGCCCCCCTCCCTGCGAAGCAGTTCTGAAAGGCTGCATTTCCCCAGGGGGCCGTCTTCCTTCCCTGCCCCCCTCCCCCCCCACTCTCAAACACTGCCCGGCCCCGGCTTGTGCTGGGGGCTCCTGTCAGCTCTGTGGCTTTGACGCCGGCAGCACGCAGGCAGGAGGCAGGAGGCAGTGAGGGACGGAGGGGCTGGACAACCCAGTGGAATGAAGGAAAGTCGCATGGCGTAATGCATTTAATTTTAATTGTCAGTTGGGCAGGAGGCACGACAACCCCAACATACAGATGCCACAGGAGGACAAGAGCTTGCTGGGGACACGGGACGTGTGGCTAGCGAGGAAACCCAGGGTACCTGGCTCAGGGACCGCCTCGCTAGGCCGTTATCTGTTGGCAGTGTCCTCTGCCCTCCTATGGAAGTGGTTCGCTCCTGCCCCATCTAGGTCAGGCTGGGCTACGTGACTCGCGAGGGGCCACGTGACAAGGAGAGAGGAGGCTGCTGCTGCCACCTCCTGGGCGGAGCCTGAGGGGCCAGTGTTCCAGCGGTGGCTCCTGTCTGTCTGCAGTGAGGCTCACTGTCCCCGTGAGGGATGCTCCTTTGTCCTGGATCCCGGAATGAGCTGCAAGCGACCCGTGATGGGCATTCAATGGAGCAGGGAGTGGGTCTTTGTTGCTGGAAGCTTCCAGGCCGTAGGGGTGTTGGTCACAGCAGCACGACCAGCTCATGCATGGCACACGCCCACACGGTCCCACCCTGCTGTCCCGCCTTCCCTCCAAGCCTCGCCTGGGTGTCGGTCAGACTGTTCCTACCTTTTCCTTCTGTTGCGGAAGAACGTGGGAGCACTCTTTAAACCTGTCAGCGTCTTCTATTAGACCCGTAGATTTTAACTAGACTTTTTAAAAATTGGGGCTTTTTATTGTGATCCCCTGCACTGTAGAGAGGTGAGCCCTGTCACACATATAAGTGGACGAGGGCATGTGGTCCACGGGCGACCACAGACTGTCTTTTTGGTTACTTGGGTCTCTTCTGAACTTTTTTCCATCCTGAATCATTTCCTAGATAGTTTCACTTTGCTTAAAATCCATTCATTCTGCTAGAAATGACCCCAGCACATCCCAAGCACGTTTAACAGTGATCGTCTGAGATACTTAGCATCCCGTACCCAGCACGTTCTCCTCGTAATATCTCTACATGGCCAGTGACAAACGGGGCCCACGTAATCCTGTTCTGCAGTAAGTTACCCAGCGTGTAGCAGTGAAATCACCCTGCTATCGTATGTCAGACGCAGAGCGAGAGTAAAGGCCAGTCTCTGCTTCCGGTCTTTGCTCAGTGAAGCTACGACATCTGGGACAAAATCAGTTCACTGACGTGGATATTAAGGGAGCGTTTCCACACGTCAGGCACCACTGCCCATAGAAATGTACAAGACAAGCTGGCAGGCTCTGGGGCCTGGGGTCAG
This sequence comes from Eidolon dupreanum, assembly GCA_028627145.1. Classification (NCBI taxonomy): domain Eukaryota; kingdom Metazoa; phylum Chordata; class Mammalia; order Chiroptera; family Pteropodidae; genus Eidolon; species Eidolon dupreanum. The sequence goes on along the minus strand of CM053516.1, from coordinate 17,824,837 downwards.
GCAACTGAACGGAGAGCTGGGGCACCTCCCCTAGGACACCTGTCTCAAAGACGTTGAGATACATCCTGGGAGGAGTTCAAGGAGCACGCGCCATCTGGGGCGGGCAGCAAAGCTCAGGAGGAGGTTGCATTTGGAAGGGTCTTTGCGGATGGACGGGGTACTCACAGGCAACAGCCAGAGCAGGAGTGTGAGGGCATACGAGTCCAGGGGTCAGCAGGAGAGGGAGGGCATACACGTCCAGGGGTCAGCAGGAGTGTGAGGGCATACGAGTCCGGGGGGTCAGCAGTGGCCAAGGCAGGGAGGAGGAAAGCCAGATGGCCAAGCCCAGCTTGACCACAGGGTGGAAACCACGTGGACAGCCCTGGCAGGTTCAGCTGGAGAGGGTCTTGGACACCGAGCTGAGGGACTGGACCTCGATTCGGTGGGGCGTGGTCAGTGGGGGAGACATGGTCAGAGCTGTGTTTGACCATGACCAGGAGGTCATGGGCTACACAGAATCCAGTTCTCTGGAGTGACCTTTATGCAGTGTGCTTCATCACGTAATGGGACATCGCCCCCACCAATGTACGTGGGCAGCATCGAACCCCGAACCCCACCATGCAATCCAGCTGAATGGGACTGCGGGTTCTACTGGGGGCCTTTCCTTCTGTCGTTTAGCAGTGGCGTCTACAGTGCTGAAGGGAAGGATTTGCCGGCTCATGTGGAAAATGTTCCCCAGATTTTAGTAGGTGTTAGCTACATTCAAATGCTTAGACATCAGAACCACCTGGGATTACCCCTCCAGCCCCTTCAACCCTACGGATTCTGTTTCCTTAGAGAACGCCTCATTTCTAGGCCTTTATGGTCAAATAAGAATAACCTCAAGACTTCCAGTCAAGATGGCAGAGCAGGCGGAGCTGGGCTCGCCTCCTCCCACGACCACATCGAAATCACAACTAAACTACAGAACAACCATCACTGAGAACCGCCTGTAGTCTGGCTGAACAGAAGTCCTACAACTGGGGACTCACAAAAGAGGTCACCTCGAGACCGGTAGGAGGGGCAGAGACGCAAACCAGCTGGACCCATACCCACGTGTGGCAGCTGAGCACTGGGAGGGATGTCGCAGCTCTGGAGGTCCCCCAGAGGAGTGAGGGGTCCCAGCCCCACACTGGGATCTCCAGCCCGGGACTCCATGCCACAAAGAGAAGTCCCCATGACGTCTGGCTGTGAAAACCAGCAGGGATGATGACTAAGTGACATGGAGGGCAGCTGGCATCCCAGATGTCCTGTTAAATGACCCGTGCGTAGACTTACCGCCGATGGACCCACTTACTCTGAGCTCCAGCGCTGGGGACACAGCTCGAAAGGCACCAGGGACACGGGGAGGGACAGAGTCGTCTGGCTTCAGGGCGAGGGCTGGAGGCGCGGCTTCCTCCCAGGCAGAGTGCCGGCAGAAAGCATGGTTCCTGTGCTGAGCCCTCCCCTCCGAGCGTGCAGACGCAGGAGGCATCATATCTGAGTCCCCATCACCTGGCTGACAGGTTTGCCTCACCTTGGTGATTCCCCAAGACCCCACTTCTCCCATTGTGCAGGTCCACCCAAGCTGTTTCCAGTGGCTTTTCCATACAAATGGCCTGTCTTGGCTCAGGCTGGACTTTCCTAAAAGCTCTCAAAGATTTACAAGCCCCAAACAAGCAGCATCTGGCCTCTGGATGCCCTGCACCTCTTGCTGAGCTGCCCCAAGCCTAGCACTACCGGCAGCCAGCCTCAGTTTACAACTTGGTCTTTCCCAGGTGCCTCCAAGCTCAGCTCACGTGGTAGCCATCTGCAGATCATTTTGTAGCTCATGCCAGCTGGCCCCAGACAGAGCACAGGCTGCAGCTGAAACCGGCCTGCAGTGGGACCCCTCCCAGGAGGCCCTGGGGACAACACGCTGGTGGCCGGCTTCCCTCTGAGCCGGAGCACAGCCTGGAGCCATGTTTGAGGAAGACACACTCACAGCATAGACCGGGCAGGCCCCAGAGCCCTGCTAGAGCGAATCCTGCTCATAAAATTGACCCCTCACTGCCCAGTCCTCATGACCAATCAGCCCGAGGGTCGACCCCTCCCACTGACGTGCAAACAATAACCAAGGCTTAACTACAACAGGAGAGCACACACAGCCCATAAAAGGGACACATCTGGAGTGTCTGGCTCAGATGACCAGAGAGACTGCGCCACTGGGCCCCACAGGACATCTGCTACATAAGGCCACTCCACCAAGACTGGGAGACACGGCAGCCCTACCCGATGCACAGAAACACACGCAGGGAGGCGGCCAGAATGGCGAGATGAAGATACATGCCCCACGTGAAAGAACAGAACAAAGCTCCAGAAGAAGAACCAAACAGAATGGAGACGAGCCACCTACCAGATGCGGAGTTCAAAACACTGGTTATAAGGATGCTCGATGAACACAGGAGAAGAGTATATAAAATCAGTGAGAACTTTAACAAGGAGATAGAAAACCTAAATATGGAGGTAAAAAAACATGAAAAAGAGCCAGTCAGAAATGAAGAATACAATAACTGAAATGAAGAATACCTTAGAGGGAATCAACAGTAGATTAGATGAAGCAGAGGATCGAATCAGCGATTTAGAAGATAAGGTAGCAGAAAACACCCAATTGGAACAGCAACAAAAAAAATAATCAAAAAAAAAAAAAAAAAAACAACACTGAGGATAGTTTCAGGGGCCTCTGGGACAACACCAAGCATAAGAACATTCACATCCTAGGGGCACCAGAAGGAGAAAAGAGAGAGCAAGGGATTGAGAACCTATTTGAAGAAATAATGATGGAAAACTTCCCTAACCCAGTGAAGGAAATAGACATACAAGCCCAGGAAGTGCAGGGAGTCTCAAACAAGGTGGATCCAAAGAGGCCCACACCAAGACACATCATAATTAAAATGCCAAAGGTTAAAGGCAAAGAGAGAATCTTTAAAGCAACAAGAGGTAAGCAGTTAGTTACCTACAAGGAGCTCCCATAAGACCGTCAGCTGATTTCTCAGCAGAAACTTTGCGGGCCAGAAGGGACTGGCATGAAATATTCAAAGTGATGAAAAGCAAAGACCTACAACCAAGATGACTCCACCCAGCAAAGCTATCATTTAGACTGGAAGGACAGATAAAGAGCTTCCCAGACAAGAACAAGCTGAAGGAGGTCATCACCACCAAGCCAGTGTTCCAGGATGCGTTGGAGGGGCTTCTTTAAGAAGGGAAAAAAGGACCAAAAATATGAATAGTAAAATGGCAATCTTACATATTTATCAACAATTAATTTGAATATAAATTAATTAAATAATGCAATCAAAAGATAGGTGGCTGAATGGCTAAGAAAAAAGACCCTTACTTGTGCTGCCTGCAAGAGACTCACTTCAGATCTGCAGACACACACAGACTGAAAGCAAAGGGATGGAAAAAGATATCTCATGAAAACGGAAACAAACAGAAAGACTGGGATGGCAATATTTATACCAGACAGAACGGACTTTAAACCACAGGCCATTACAAGCCACAAAGAAGGACCAGCAGTCCCACTTCTGGGTATTCATCTGAAGAAACCCAAACACTACTTTGAAGGGACATGTGCATCCATGTGTTCACTGTGGCATCATTTACAGTAGCCAAGATATGGAGGCCATCAGTGGGTGAATGGATAAAGAAGAGATGGTGCACATACACAGTGGAATATTACTGAACCATGAAAAGGAATTGAATCTTGCTACGTGCAACGGCACAGATGGACCTAGAGGGCATTGTACTGAGTGGAGTAAGTCAGACAGAGAAAGACAAATGCCATATGATTCCACTTACCTGTGGAACCTAAAGAACAAAATAAGCACGGAAACAAAACAGAAACTCACGGATATGGAGAACATTTTGAGGGTTTCCAGGTGTGAAAGGGGTTGCAGGGTGGGTGAAAGGGGAAGAGATTAAGAAGGACAAACCGGTAGTTAACAAAACAGTCACAGGGATGTAAAGAATAGCACAGGGAATGTAGTCGATGATACTGTAATTACTATGTACGGTGCCAGGCAGGTGCTAGACCTATGGGGCGGTCACTTCATAAGTTATATAAGTATCTAATCACTATATTGGTACATCTGAAAGTAATATAATACTGTATGTCACCTATAATTGAAAAATAAAAATAATTTTTTAAAAATCGCCACTAGCTACGTGGCCTCGGGTGATTTCACGGAAGCGTCTAACGAGCGTCTGCGTGTGTCAGATGGCACCCACACCTGTGCACATCATGGCGTTTACAGTGACGAACTGGTACGTGTCTCCTCTGTGTGCAGAAGGAGAGTTAGACTGAGCCACGTCTGGGCCCTTGGTGTCTAACCTCGTGCACATCTGTCAAGAGATCCCGGTGTCAGAGAACAAGGACCAAGTCACACGTGACAGACCCAGACTGAACAACAAGAGGATTTCGGGGTGCCTGCCTACACTATTAAGCACACGAGTGAGAACTCGCATGAGGCAGGACCTGTCTGTCATTTCCACGTTCCCGTCTCATGGGAGAGGACACCCCAGGACAAAGAGGGGGAGTATCTTCCCCAGACACACAGCTGAGGGCGACGGAGCAGGAATCCGACCACCGGAGCCCAAGGCAAGTGTATGGCAAGGCCATCCAGAATGGGTGGCAAGGCAGAAAACCAGGGCCTGCCCCTCAGGGGTGCTGGGGACCGAGGGGTCTGGGCGCGCGGGGCGGGCCAGCAGCCAGCCTGAGCCAGCACGGAAATACTTGCGTCTTTCGGCCTCCCATCTACACTCAGACTGCACAGGAATATAACTCAAACCTTAAAGACATAGGAAGACACAAAATGCAACTTTTTGATTCAGGTTACAGTTCATTCAATCAAAAAAAAAAAATGATTTTATCTCCTTCCTGGATATTTCCTTTCTTTCCCGGAGTCTGGTGTAACCAGGGTCCACAGGGACAGAACGAGCCTTTCGAATTTCTCAGGCTGCAAGCTCCTCTCTGACAGGCAAGGGACAAATTTTTAGCGTCCTCCGCTTAGCACAGTCCCATGAGGAAGAAGCGCACGTCTCGAAAAGCTGAAGGAAAATAAGCACGCTGTGCACGACGAGCCCAGCTGGGCTGAGGTGGGGGCATGAAGACGATGCGGGGGACGCAGGGGACAGGGCTGTGGGCCTGGGCGCAGGCTCCCAAGCCGCGAGGCTGCCCCTTCCAGCCGAGAGGTCGCCGACCGCCTTCCAGGTGGCTCTGTCTTGGAAGCAGGTCAGCAGGCCTGGGCCAGGCTGGGCCAGAGAAGGCCGAGGGACCCCACCTATGTGGCCTGTCGGGCTCCCCGCCAGCAAAGGCTTCTGGCCGTGGTGACGGGGACCGGACGTGTCCTGCCTTGGCGTGCGCCTCGGGTCAGCTGCCTGCCCTGTGGTCAGCCAGAGTTTTTTGAGCCCACTTTACGCCGGTGACGAGGGCGAGAAGCGCAAAGGGAAGACAGCATCCCCGCCTTCAGGGCTGCCTGTGACCGTGGGGCGGGGAGCGGAAGTGCAGCGACCTGCGTGGGGCGGCGAGGGGCGTCAGGACGAGGGCACGGCGGGGCACAGGGCATGGCCCCGTGGACACGGTGACGCTGGAGCAGAGACCGCAGGATGATGGGCGGGGCCGGCCGTGACCCTGGCCTTCCTGCCCGTCGCTGCCTCAGCTTTTTACACGTTAAAAGCCAGGTCATGGTCTACTCCACAGCCAGGTCGGGGGCAGATTCGATGGAGTGTGCACGTGTTTGGGTAAAAAGAAACGACCCTAAGAGCCACAGACTCGGCCCCGGCTCACTGTGTCACCTTTGGATCCCAGCACCTTGTCCGCACCCTCTGTGCAGGGTGGGGAGTCCCTGCAGCTAACGAGGAGGCCACCAACAGCCTGTCCCCCTCTGGACGAGGCTGCTGGCCTCCTTCCCACCCGCCCCTCAGGCCACAAGGCGCCTGTGGGGGGTGAGCTGGCCCGGGACCCCGGCTGTCTGTGCGTCTGCATCGGACGAGGGCTCTGCTGCCCCCGTCCTGGGTCCCGGGGGCAGCGGCAGCCGCTGGGGCCTGGACCGGTCCGCCGAGCGCTCCCTGCAGCGCCGGGGTCTGGACGGCAGAGCGCGGCCAGCCAGCGCGGCCAGCACTGCCGGGATTAGCGTCACCGTCCACCGCGGTCCCTGCGGTGAGGACAGTGCCGGGCGGGGCCGCGCCCCCCCAAACGCGGGTCTCTGTGACGCGGCACACGCCACGCGCCCGTGACGCCTTGCTTCCTTGTCGCCCGTGGCGTGCTTTAGGCCCAGCTGTCTCAGGCCTTAAACGGAGTGTCCGACAAGGCGAAGGAGGCCAAGGAGTTCCTGGTGCAGCTGAAGGACATCCTGCAGCAGGTGCAGGTGAGCCGGGGCGGGGCGGGGGTGGCAGGAAGAGGGGATATGTGCAGTGGGGGTTCTACTCATCCTGCCCCACAGCCTCAGGCGCTGCAGATGCGACCCTCATTCCATAGATACCCCATTGGCCCCCCGATGACATCTGACGGGGCAGGGACCTCGCGGGAGCTCAGGGCACCCGGTGACGTCTGACAGGGGCAGGGACCTCGCGGGAGCTCAGGGCACCCGGTGACGTCTGACAGGGGCAGGGACCTCGCGGGAGCTCAGGGCGGGGCGAGCATGGCAGGGCAGCCGGGAGGACCTGGCGGCCCTCGGCACAGCCTGGGCGCCCACGCTCTGCCTGCACATGGCTCCCGTGTGCCGGGTGCCGGCGCCTCAAAACGTGAGCGCAGCACGTGCTAAGCGAGAGCATTCACGAGCGTCCCGTGTGACGTCACACCTGAGCCCGACACGGCGTCTCTGCGGGGGGAGAGCACACGCGTGTGTGCGTATGACGTGTCCACACACAGCACGACCCCGGGAGGCACCGGCGTTGGGATGGAGGGCGGGCGCTGGGGGCCCGGACCCCCGCCCGGCCAGCGAGGCGCGGGAGCCTCTGCGCTTCGGGCGTGAGCTGGGGCAGGCCGCCGGCTGCCGTCACGAAGCAGCGCCGAGCGAGGGTTCCCAGCGACAGACGCCGCTCACAGCTCCGCAGGCTGGAGGGCCCCGGCCGCCGTCCATGCGCCCACGGGGTGCGGGGGAGGTTCCGGCTCCTTCCTGGGCCTCCGTCCTCGGCGGGCCGATGGCCACCTTCCCCCTGCATCCTCACATGGGTGTCTCTGTGTGTGTCTGTGCCCTGACCTCCTCTTCCTGTAAAGACACCACTCGTTGGATCAGGGCCCATCTTAACGACCTCATTTTAACTTTTTTTAAGCTCGCTTTCACTAGGTCACCTCTTCGAACACAGTCCCATTCTGAGGGCCTGGGGTGAGGGGAGGAGGCAGGCGCAATTCAGCCCAAATGTGAGGCCCGAATTCAGGCTCATCTTAGAGACCGAGAAGGGATTTTTTTAGAACCGAGAAAGGCAGACCCTACGGCAAGAACCCTGGTTTTTGGGGGGTTTGTTTTACTCTTTTGTTACTTATACAAAGCAAAAGGATGTGTTACAGAAATTTCAGAAAGTAGAAAACACTAGCCAGAACTAAGAAAAACATTTTGTCAGTATCTTAGCACCCGAAGTGACCCCTCCCCATCTGACGTGTGTTCCGGGGCTTCAGACACGCGCACACACATGCACACACACCCGCACGTGCACACACATGCATGCACATGCACACGTGCACACACACGCACACGCACACACACGCACACGCACCTGCACACGCATGGCTCAGACGGGGCCGCGCTGCGCCCGCTGCGACCTGCCCCTCTCTCTCCTTCCCGATGGTCTCCTGTGAGCGTTTCCTCCGACATTAAAGTGCGCTCTGCCCACGGCTCGCGGGGCGGGGGATTGTCCCCACGGAGACAGCGGGACGCGCACCCCCGCCCCGCCTTCCGGGCTTTCCCCGCCTAAACCCAACGGGGCCGCGCGCGGATGGCCGGGCGGCGCCTCTGAAGCCGCTGTGTCTTCGCACGCCCTCCCTGAGGCTCTCTGTCCCCAGGAGAACGGGCTGGACTACGAAGCCTGCCTCGTGGCCCAGTGCGACGCGCTGGTCGACGCGCTGACTCGGCAGAAAGCCAAGCTGCTCACCAAGGTCACCAAGGAGAGGGAGCACAAGCTGAAGGCAGGTGCCGCCCGCGGGCCTGGGCCCCCCACAGCGCGGCCGCGGGTGGCGGTGGCCAGCCGCCCCTGGGCCTGCGCTCGGCCACGCAACGTTGCCCGCAGCCGGGCGACACCCCCACTCTGCCTCCAGAGCCAGACGCCCTGAGCCCCACTGTTTCCAGTCGCTTCCAGACTCCCTATCTCCTACGGGTGCCTGTTTTCTGCCTCAGGGCCTCCTGCGGTCACCCTGCAGGGAAGTGTCCTCTGTCGGTGACGAGTGACGAGCCCCCTCCTCAGGCTCTCTGTGATGTGACATGCAGTCCATCATATCAGCAAGGACAACACGGCCACCACCCACCGAGGAGCGGGGGGGAGGGCGGCCCCATGACACCGGGCCCTGGCCCGGGCGGGCATCCGGGGGCGGGGGGGGGGGGGAGGGCGGCCCCATGACACCGGGCCCTGGCCCGGGCGGGCATCCATGAGCTCTGCACTGTGAAGGACGCTTCGCTGTCCCGGGCTCGGCCGCTCATCCACATTCCCCAAGACACCCCCTCCAGGGAGGAGGGGAGGCAGGGGCCGGGGCTGGAACCAGAGCAGTGCCCAGCACCCCCAGCTCTGGGAGGGGGACAAGTTGGCGAGCCCCGGGGTACGCACTTTCTCTGCCCGGCGTGGGAAGTCGCTCTGCTGGGGGTCGTGGGAAGTGGGTACATTTATTCTCGCAGTAGGCGGCCTCGCACGAGGACAGCGGGGGCGCCCGGCCAGCGCCTCCCTTGGGCTGCTTCTCCCCCCTCCCCGCCCGCGGCCTGGCCACTCCTCCTCTGAGGCAGGGCTGAGCCGGGGTTCTCACCTCGCAGATGGTCTGGGACCAGATCAACCACTGCACGCTGAAGCTGCGGCAGTCGACAGGGCTGATGGAGTACTGTCTGGAGGTGATCAAGGAGAACGACCCCGCCGGCTTCCTGCAGGTGAGCGGCTTCCTGAAGGTGAGCCGGCTCCGGGCTGCCGGGCAGCCCACCCGCCTCCTCCAGCCCCCCATCTCCCCAGACCGGCTGGTTTTGGGAGGGTCCCCTCCAGCAGCCTGGACTTGAGTGGAGGCTCCTGGGCCCAGCGACTCCAGGAGCCCTAGGCTCCCATCTTGGCTTTGCCTCTCACTACCTATGGCCTTAGTTCCGTCATTGTTTAAAGACCAGGTCAATTGTCATAAATTCTATGGCCAAAATGCCACGCGTTCAGACTTCAACTTCCAGAGACCCCGATTCAACCTTCTGCTCACAAATAGGAAAGGCCAGTCTTTGCCCAATGAGCGGGAAGATGGCACAGGAGCAAGCGAGTGACAGAGTCCCCGTGGCCCGTGACCTCACGGTGCAGAGCCCGCAGGTCTGCCTGGTGACCGTGGCCAGCAGCCCTGCAGGGCGTCTCAGCAGCCAGGCTGACCCCGGTCTCTCGGGAGCATGGCATTGGGAGCGTGGCCGTGGTCTGGGCGCGAGCTCAGCCCTCCATCTGCGGGGAAATGATAACACCACCTGCTCAGTCCCCAGGAAGGGGACACGGGGCCATGGCTCCACAGGGACACTGGCAAATGTCTGAGCGGGCAGGACTTCCCCGCATGGGAGAGCAGAGCTGTGGGTGGCACACGGTGAGTTTGGAGCAGAAGCTGGAGAACAAGCTGCAGCGAGCCTCCCAGTTCTGGGGGTGAGGGACACGCATTCAGACCCCACAGCCAACCCCAGCATGCTTCGCTTTGCAGAGTACTCGCTTTAGCAAAAGAGGTACAGCAAGGAATGCTCTGAATATTTACAAAGTACCATCTGTTTCTCGAGAGGGTTTCTTTGCGTGGCTGGTGCCTCCTCACGTGTGACAGGGCTGCGGCACGGTGCGTGCGCCTTGGCCGCGTGTCACGCCGGCGGGGCTGTGTCCTCTGCGCCACGCCTGGAGCACGCCGCAGCCAGAGGCGAAGCACCCCGGCCTCGCTAGGCACTTGCTCGGCAGTTTCTCCTTTGCAAAGCGACAGCCTGAACCCTGCGTCCCCTTTGCAGATCTCGGACGCTCTGATCAAGCGCGTCCAGGTGTCTCAGGAGCAGTGGGTCAAAGGCGCGCTGGAGCCGAAAGTGTCCGCGGAGTTCGACCTGACGCTGGACAGCGAGCCGCTGCTGCTGGCCATCCACCAGCTGGACTTCATTCAGATGAAATGTAGGGGTGAGCTGGGGCCGGCCCCGTTCAGGCAGGGGTGTCCCCTCCGAGGGGGCCGCTTAGTGCCACGGCACGGCCCTGGAGAGTGGGGGTGTGGGGGGAGGAGGTTGTCCCCGAGGCTGCTCTGGACAGGAGGGGGCGGCGGGGCCCAGGGGCCGTGGGGCAGGGGACAGCAGATCCCAGGGACGAAGGGGCCGGCTCCACAGCGGTAAACCGAGGCCGGGAGCCAGGCTGCCATCTGGCCAGCAGAACCTGGAAGACCATGCCCTCCTGTTTGGCGTCAAATTAAAATCCGTAGTTTTTGCAAACATCACGCTGCAATTTTTCCCTTTAAAAATGTCAGTGAAAAATGTCAGTGTTGACTACACTGTTTCTAAATTCTTCTGAGCCGAAACCCGGCTCTGGACCAGAAGCCTTCTCCCGGTCCTGCCCTAGGAGTGGCTGACCCACAAAGCACAGCCCGGGGTCCGCGGCTGGCTGTCCCCTTCTCCATGCTCGCCCCTCCCCCCGCCAGTCCGGTCTCCTGGGCCTTATGAAATGCTCCCAGCCAAAGGGGTAAATGTATCTCTGCATTTCACCCAGGCCGTGTGTGAGCTGCATGCTGGCCTGCGTGGGCTCGGTGGACGGGGGGGCGGGGGTGGGGAGGGGGGTCGGGGGTCTGCCTGAATTCCCACGGGCTCCCCACCCTCTGAGAGTCGAAAGCAGCGGTCTCAGTGGGTGGGTGGTGGGGAGAGGACCGTCCCTGGCTGGGGTGGGGCACCGCTGTGGCCTCCCAGAGGCCAGGACCCCTCTAGGGGAGGAACACGCTGCCCTGGGCCAGCAGCGGTGGCTTCCAGCCAGTGGGGGGCGGGGGTGTGGAAGGGGGTGGAGG
>CM053516.1:17779113-17813137 GCA_028627145.1 Eidolon dupreanum | reverse complement strand
CCGTAGCCGCAGCACTCCCTTGGGAACTGCTGTGTCCCTGTGAGTTTGGGCAGCTTAGGGACGCGGGGACGTGAGTGACTCGAGATGGGACGGCAGTCACACCAGTCACCCAAATGAGCAAAGGACTGACCGAGGCCCGAGACCGGAAACCAGGGACAGCCCACGGGTTTGAAATGGGAAGGAAGAGGAGGCTGGAGGCAGGCGTCAAGAGCAGCCACAGAGCTCAAATAAAGACGCCACGTGGCATTCACAAACACGAGGTCCGGGGCTGGGACTTGGGGCCAGCGTGTGGTCCCGGTGGGTGTGGGCCCCCGAGCAGACAGACCAAGACGTGAGCCCCGGCTTCCAGACGGGTGCCTGTGACCGTGGGCCGGTCCACGGCCGTCTCGCGTCCCCTCGTGAGTAAACACGAGAAAGCACGGTGTGGCAGGGTTGAGAGGGGACGGAGACACCTGGCACACAGCTGTCGTTATCAGTAGCTTAGGAGAGCAAACGAAGAGAGGCCCCCACGCAACCGGGCAGGAAGGGTGACACAGGACGGTGACACGGAAGGGGCCAAAGGACGAGGGTGAGCGTCAGGTGAATGGGGACAAAGTAAATCCCCAGGAAGGGGGCTTTGGGGCCGATGCGAACGTCTTGGCCCGCGGGAGGAGTGGACAACACCAGCCTCAGTGGGGAACGGACGGGAGCCACCTCCACCCCAGGAGAGGGTCCAGACCGCAGCAGTGCGGGCCGCTGTCACACCCTGCCCATGTGAGACGATCCTTTTAAAAATGTTTTGTGTCGTCTTTTTCATTTGTTTAGGCGCGTAGCTCATTTTTCTAGCTTGATTCCCACTGAAAACCAACAGTCTTCTGTCTGTTGGTCCAGCTGAGCCGGAGGGGGTTTCTGCCCCTCCGTCCCCAGAGGCACTGGTGTCCCCAGGCCCCTGAGCCCCGCCCCACGGGGCCGAGCGCAGCAGAGGCAGGATGCTGCCCCTGCGGTCCCTCCTGCCTCCCCGGGACCCTCGGCGGCCCACGGGGAGGGCTCGTGCCCAGCGTGGACACGGTCTGTGCCCCTGCCAGCACGTGTCCTCATCGTCCGGATCCCATGGTGGCTGCTGAGGGCAGCCTCCTGGGCGACGGGCGCCTAACGCGGCCGGGGCAGCCTCCCGGGCGACGGGCGCCTAACGCGGCCGGTCCTTGCAGGAGGTGTACGTGGGCAAGGAGACCCTATGCACCATCGACGGCCTGCACTTCAACAGCACCTACAACGCCAGAGTCAAGGCGTTCAACAGCTCAGGCGTCGGGCCCTACAGCAAGACCGTGGTCCTGCAGACCTCCGACGGTGAGCTCTGGGGTCTCCCGCGGCAGAGCTGGGTTTGAGCAGGACAGGTGCCTTCCACAGCAGGGACCCGCGTCCTCCCAGGGCCAGGGGACCCCCCCCTGCTTCAGACATGGAGGGGGGAGTGGAGGAAGTACACGCCCCCCCCGCCAGCCCTGTCCTCCGCACTCCCCTCCCCCCACTGCTGGACCTGGCAAAGGACACTCGTGGGGGACATGGGGGATGCAGCCCCCGCACTGAGGGCCCGGGCGGCAGAGGACGGGAGGCCGCCCGGCCGCAGGGAGGTGCACGCTGGCCCGAGGCTGGAGCCCTCGCGGAGGGGACCTGTCCCCACACCCAGGGCAGCAGCTCTGCTCCGAGGCCCCCACGCCTGGCTGCGTCCCGCCAGCGTCCCATCGGACCGTGATCGACTGAGTGCTTAGCGGTAACCATGACGTCACCATGACGTCATGTTCCGGGGAGTCTGCAGGCACCCCACATGGGGGTAGGGTGCCAGGGTGCCACTGGCCTGGGCTTCCGGTCGCCATCTGTCCCAGCACATCCTCCGATTGCCTTGAGGGAAATGGAACCTGCCTGAGGCCCCCCGGGGACGGGCGGGTGGGGAGGGGACAGACGCAGGGGCGGCTGTCTGGGCTGCGGCCGCAATGCCTTCCGGAAATGCTGTGCCCCACGGCCACGCCGTAAACCCGGAGGTCCACTCACGTCCTGCCCCAGGGGCCCGGCCCGCGGACGCGTGGCCCTCGTCCTGTGCGCGGTGGCCTCATTTCCGACAACGGGGGTGGGGGAGAGATAGGGAAGCCCCACAGTGAGCCGGGGAACGGAGCTTTGTGACTGGTTAACCCCCCACTATGCACCTCAAATCGGCCCCCGCCGCACGGGCGTGAGCACCACCTTCTCAGCTCCCAGTGTGGGGAGCTGGGCGGCCTGGGTGTCTGCGCCCCGGCAGGCTGTGTCGCTGGCCGTCCACCGCGGGTGGCACAGGGAGGGCGCGTGTGCGTGTGTGTGCGACTCGCCCCGGGAGGGCACGCGACACTGGCTGCCGACTTCCTCGCACACGCGAGCAGCCGGGGTCTGAGCCCAGGTGAGACCGCGAGCGGACCCCATCCCCGACCCGCTCCTCTTGCCGCCTCCCGTCCAGTGGCCTGGTTCACCTTTGACCCCAACTCCGGGCACCGGGACATCATCCTGTCCAACGACAACCAGACGGCCACCTGCAGCAGCTACGACGACCGCGTGGTGCTGGGCACGGCCGCCTTCTCCAAGGGCGTGCACTACTGGGAGTTGCACGTGGATCGCTACGACAACCACCCGGACCCCGCCTTCGGGGTGGCCCGGGCCAGCGTGGCCAAGGACACGATGCTGGGCAAGGACGACAAGGCCTGGGCCATGTACGTGGACAACAACCGCAGCTGGTTCATGCACTGCAACTCCCACACCAACAGGTGCGCCCACCGCTCCCCTTGGCACGGGGCCCGGGCTGGGTCCCATGGGACCACCGTCGGCCGCCGGCGCCGCATGCAGGCCCAGGCCGGCGGGGCTGGTCCGGGAAGAGGTGCCGGCTCGCTACCGCCCCAGCCAGAGAGCGCGGCAGGGACCGGAGCAGCGGCTGCTGCTGGTCCCCCGTAGCCTTGGCCCCGGCTCGCCCCGCGCTCCGCCCCGTCCCCCGCACACACAGTCGGCCGCGCTGTGGTCACGGCAGCGCCGGTGGCCTCGTGGCTGTGACCAGATGCCCACAGAGGGAGCAGGTGCCCGGCCGTGCCGGGCGCTCGCCCGGAGCGACCGCTCTGCTGCCTCACCTCGCGGGGGCTCTGCTCCCCGCAGCGCCCCCCGCCGGGGCAGGCAGTGCCAGGGTGCCCGCGGCTGAGGGCTCTGTGAGGGCACCCTCTGTCCGGGCCCTGCGGGCTGACCCCAGCCGCCTGCTCAGCCCCAGGGGCCAAGTCCAGGCGCCCCGGCCCGTGCCTGCTTGAGCAAACCACCCGGACTCAGCGCCTGCTGCGGGTGGTGACACAGGGCGGGTGCCCTGGGCTCGCGGGGGAAGCACCGGACTTTCGAGCCGTCATCTCCACCTGGGCCCGCGAGGCTCGGCCACGGCCCGGTCTCAGGCCCATCAGGGTGCTGCGGGCCTCCCGCGGGTTCTGAGCAGGGCGCTGTGTGGCGGGGAGAAAGGGGGGAGGGAGGGGTGGAGGGGGGCGCTGTGCTGGGGACACAGGCCTGGGGGGTGGGGCGCTGATCCCCGAAGGGCTGGGCCTGGGAGGGGATTTCATTCCTGAGCCTCGGACTGGTCACTACCGCCGCCCGGTGGTCGGTGTGGGCATAGCCAGCCCGGCAGATGCCCTGGCTTAGAGACCCTCCCCTCCAGGGGAGGTGACTCCCCCCGCCTCCCCCGCCCACCGAAAGGCAGCACCCCGAAGAGCTTCACCATCGACCTCCTCGCTGCGGGCTGGCGACTCAGGCGGGGCACCTGACCCAGACTCGGCGGCCGTCCCCTGCCACGTGCTGCCCTTCCGGATGCCCCACACACTGGGGGAGATAGCCGGAGCCGGCAGGCTTTCCAGAACCTCCCGGCGGCCGGGAGGCCTGCCTCTCCCGTGATGCCAACGTCCCCACTGGGCTGAAACTGGACAGGGCACCGAGTTAGGGGCTTCCTGGCGGGCGAAGGGGACTCCCCCACCCAAGCTCACCCACCCCAGCTCTCCTCAGACGCTGCCAGGGAAGGGGCCTCACCTGCGTGGCCCCTTAACAGGTGGTGCACTTGGAGAGAAGGCTCACGGGCTGGAAGAACAGCCCTGTCTTAGTGAGGGTGTTCCTAGCGTCCTCTAAGTCAGCGGTCCCCAACCTCTGTGGCACAGGGACCAGGTCTCCTGTGAGCATCTAATGCCGATGGTCTGAGGCGGAGCCGAGGCGGTGATGCCGGTGCTGGGCAGCGGCTGCAGACGCAGATGAGGCTTCGCCCACCCACCGCTCACCTCCTGCTGTGCGGCCCAGGTTCTAACAGGCCGCAGATGGGTACCGGTCCGCGGCCCAGGGGCTGTGGACCCAGCTCCACGTGACTGAGCCACCACCGCCTCCCAGGCTGGGGTGCTGATGGGGCCTCTCTCCGCAGGACGGAAGGCGGCGTGTGCAAAGGGGCCACCGTCGGCCTGCTGCTGGACCTGAATAAGCACACGCTGACCTTCTTCATCAACGGGCAGCAGCAGGGCCCCACGGCCTTCAGCCACGTGGACGGGGTCTTCATGCCGGCCCTCAGCCTCAACCGCAACGTGCAGGTACCGTCACCCTCCAGCCGAGCCGCCTGCCCCGCCTGTGACGCCCTCGGGGGCCTCCGGAGGGCTCCCCGGGCAAAGTGGGCCGTAGCGAGCTGACCACAGTGCCCGCCCGGGCGGAGAACGTGCTCTGGCTGGACAAAGTCCTCCCTGTCCACTTGAAGCAAGCAGAGCCTGAAGGTGGCCGCTTGTGGAGGAGCAGTGGAGGGCGGGGGGGGGGACCGTCAGTGCCCCTCCCCCGTCTGGGAAAGCCTCAGGGCCGCTCAGTGTTCAGGAGGACAGTCCTGTCTGCCCAGCTTGGCCCGAGGGCCGGGTGCGTGCCGGGGCCTTCGGGTGGGGTGCTGAGCATCATGCAGCCATCCATGGCTTTCTCTGAGAGTGGGGAGCAGAGGAGAGCTGGGTGGACTCCAGCCCTGGGGTGCCGTGGGCTCCCTCCTGTTCCCTGTGCCCCTTGCCCTCTGGCCCCACAAGAAGCGGACAGGAAACGTGTCCTTTTGGAGCCCAGGGTGGCCCAGTCCTAGGGGACGGCAGGCGGCTCAGGAGTTTGCTAACTCAGAGACTAAGTGGGAACCCGTGAGGGAGGAGCCCGACGTGGAGGCCCTGCCCTCTGTCGCCAGCAGGCCCCTCCCCTGGGGCAGGGCCCTGCACACCGATGGGCCACGTCCACCCATCGCTGACTGGTCTGCATCTCCACGCACGGCCAGGGGGCTCCCAGGCAGCCTGCCGCAGGCCGCCATGCCTCAGGGCTGCGGGACAAAGCGAGGCCTGAGGCCTCGCACGCCTGCCGCAAGGGGTCGGCCTGGCTGGCTCCTGGCTGCGGTGGGGGGACCCAGGCAGGCGGTGCTGCCCGTGGGAGGGGCGCAGAGCAGCCCCTGGGGGCGACCCGAGGGGCATCGTGAACAGCAGACCCCACGCTGCTGAGGCTGCTGCCTGTGGCCACCGCGGGCGAGCAGGGTCCCGCGAGGCCCCCCTACGGTCAGGGCGCAGGGCGCAGGCGGCCTCGCCACTCGCTCACCCCGTCTTCTCCTGCAGGTCACTCTGCACACGGGACTGGAAGTGCCCACCAGCCTGGGGCGGCCAAAGCTGCCGGCCAACTAGCCCCGCCCCGGCTCTGCTCGGGGTCTGGAGGAGCCCGCCGCCCCTTACGTTCAGCGACCATGAGGGCGGGACGACCACGTCACGGCCACCCAGAGCCCCGCTGTCCTCGGGCACGGCCGCGGGTCTGTGGGCTGGGCCGTGGAGGCCGCCGGCAGCGCTGGGCGCAGGGCGTGCTGCCCCGGTCCCGCCTGGACGGTCCGAACGCCCGCGCAGGGCCGTGCTCGGGGCCAGAGGCTCCAGGGTTTATGCATCTTTCCTGCCACCTGTTTCCGACGCTTGTCTTCGTGGGGTGGGGACGGGAGGACGGCCAGCCCTGTGACTGCCCTGGAAGCAGGCGGCAGGGCACGCTCGGAAGCCCGGGTCCCGCTGTCCCCGCTCCGCTGGCGGCCCTCCCGTGGGGTCCCAGGGTCGCAGCTCCCCGTTCGTCGGGGACGTTCCTTAGCTTTTCTGTCCTGGAGCCTTGCACTGCCTGCCACTCACACATCCAACCCAGGCTCCGCAGGAGGGGACCCTAATCGTTCCCACGGTCCCCGCCTCTCCCCGACCTGGTCAGAGCCATCTTAAAGAGTTTCCTGAGGTCCTTCATTCAGCAAGCAACCCCTCACGTACACACACACACACATGCACACGCACGCACGCGAGAGTCCACTAAATTCATTCTGTTCTTAGCTCTTAAACACAGAAGGAAACACTGGCATTGGAATTCCACAGAAGGAAACACTGGCATTGGAATTCCACGCCTGTGTGACGCGTGTCCAGCCGGCAGTGGCTTCTCTCTGGAACCAGCTCCCCGAAGCTCACCTGAGCCACTCCCAAGCTGTGCGGAGCTCGGACTCAGCACCCGGACGGTCAGGAGGCCCCGGGCATCTGCCGGACATGGCCCGCCTCCACTTTGGGGCCATCCATCTGTCACCGTGAGAGCACGTGGCCGCGATGGCAGGGCAGGCGGGAGGTGGACGGCGACACCCGTGTCCCAGCCCCCGCACCGGCCTGGCATGGCCCCTCCACCCCTTGCTAGGGACGCGGCCTCCCTCGAGACTCGCATCGACTCACGTCCATCTCTGAGAAAGACAGTGCGTCCCACGGTCTGTCACCGAACACCTCTCTCCTCCATCGTCTTCCTTGTCACCTGCCACCTCCATCTCCGTCTGGTAGTGAACCTTTCGCTCTCCTTTTTACAAGAATCTATTTTATCAAGAGTTTTACTTTTGAAGTTCAGGAGTAACTTGTCTATTTGCTGGATTTTTATAAAACTTACCCTGTGAACCGGCACCAACTGTGTTTACCTGGTTCTAGCTCTTCTCCAGACGCTGCACTTGCTCCCTGAGTGACCGGCCCTGCAGGCCTGCCCTCGGCTCAGCAGATCCGACAATCCTACCTCGAAGCCCGCTCCTGGGCCACGAGGCTGCCGTGTCCAGCCGCGTCCACGGTGTGGCCAGCCGGCCGGTGGCCAGTGGCTTCAGGAGCTGTCTGGTGCTGCATTTAAGCCTGGCCACCAAAGTCCTGGCACCCAGGCCGCCCTGGGCCGCCAGCGTCCTCGTCTGTGCAGCCGCCTCTCCCTCCTCTGCTTCCACGTCCCTTAGTCTCGCTGCCGGCCGGGCTCCGGGTGGACTCAGCCTGGGGGTGGAGAAGCGTCCCGAGGACGGGACCCGCGCAGCCAGGGCCCCCGGGGCCGAGGAAGCCATGCTGGCAGGTCCGGGCACATCGGCTTTGGGAGATGAGGCTTGTCTTTTGGCAAGGACGAGGTCAGCATGCAGGCGGGGGGACAGCCGCTGGGAAGTGGGCTGGCAAGGCCGCCCGGCGCAAGTGGCTTTGTTCAGCAGAAGCAGATGAAAGGTCAGGGAGCTCCCCAAACCCTCAGAGCCGGGGTCACCGGCAGCCCTGGCTTGGCAACTTTGGGCAGGGGCTGCTCGTGCTCCGCCTGGACTGGCGGCGCCCTCGGGGGAGCCGGCGCCTCGGTCGGCAAAGGGATGCCCACGGTGTCAGTGGCCTCTTCGGGGAGAAAACGACCTGAAGTTCAGAGACGCCACCAGAAACCTCCGGCCTGGCAGTTGGCTGTCCCACGAGGCCCGTGGGTGGCGGAGCGGGCAGGACGCCTCGTCTGAGGCCGCCAGGAGCCCGGAAGCACCCAGCTGGTCAGCTGGTACCAGGGGCCGTGCCAGGCTGTCCTGCCGGCCCCTCCTGTCTTCAGCAGAAACACTTTTCAGGGACAAGAAGGGACCTGAGGAGGCGGGTCCTTGCCCCTCGTTTGTGTTTCTGAGGGACCAGCAACACGGCACAAACGCGTTGGCTCCTCGCAGCCGTGGGTTGCCCTCCCAGGAGCCCTGGGTCCCGGAGGAGAAGCCACGGACCCTGGGCGTCTCGTCTGCCATCGAATTCCTTGTTCCTTTACGGCGTAGTGACATTCTTGTACGTAGAAATCACACGCGATGACGCTTCCGTTGGGCTGGCTGAGGGGAGACGGAGCTTGTCTGCCAAGCAGTCTCAGCGAGAAGGGGGTTCAGAGGGCTTCCGGACGTGGGGCTCGGCCGCCCCGGAAATCACGGCGTCCTGCAGTTCCTTCCTTGCAAGGGGCCTTTCCTATTAGAACTCACCTCCCTTAGCTCTCCCGTGGCACCCCGCTGCATGGCCGCCTGGCCCCTAATTCAGAGCAAGCTAAGACATGCACACCGCACTTCTCCCCTTTCTGCCCAGGCCGGATCCTCGGCCCTGGGTGCGGTCCGTGTGGGCGACGGCTCCCTCCCACGCCCCGCGCTCCTGCACAGTGGGAGGGCAGGCCAGCGGGACCCCAGGCTGAGCCGCGGAGCGCTCGGGGCGGTGGGCGCAGCCATCGTCCTCTGGGCCCTGGTTCCCCTGCCCCCCCCCCAGGGAGGCACTGTGACGCAGGACTGGTGTGGGCTCCCGGCGGGGTGCTTATGTGTACCCCAGCTTTCACTCCCCCTGCACGTGGGAGGCGAGGTCCCCGGGAGGGCGTTTCGGCCCAGGGGAGCAGGCGGCGGGCGGTGAAGCTGCTGCTGGTCCGTGGCCACCTCTGGTGTGCGCTGCGGAGCGCGGGCCGCGTCCCTGTCTGGGCTGTGCCACCGGTCAGCAGTGCCGTGCCAGCGGGCAGGTAGGGACAGGAGCCAGCCCGCCAGGCCTCACTTCACACTCCCTGCAGGCGCCGCAGCGCCCCCCCCCCCGCCCGGAAACCAAACGCCGTCGTTTTCCTCCCTGGCTGTGACCGGCTGAGGCAGACGCTCCCGAGGGGCTGGGCCTTTAGCTGGCTGGACATCTGACCAGTGAAGCTGGAGAGTCATCTGTCCATGCTGGCCCTGGACAGCTTGGGACTCTGTGAGCAAACAAGCCTGTGGCTGTTCCCGCTGACCCCATCCCTCCTTGTCGCTGGAGGAATGTCACTGGACAGGGACAAGGAGGAGCAGTTTGGGGCCAGATGGGGACTTGTCCATCCGCCTGGCTCCGAGGTCGGTTCAGATGCGGTCGGGTGAATCAACATCACCCTGTGCCTGCGCACCCCGCCTGGAGACGGGACCCGCCACGCCGACCACGTCCCCTGCACAGTGGGGGGTGCAGAACAACGCCGCCCGAGGAAGAAAGACGCGCGGTCTTTCACCGACGGCGTCCAGGCCATGGGGCCCACGCAACGCATCGCGCCCCGCGGTGACTTCGCAGAATGCTCCCTGACAGCGTCTTCCATCCACGCCTCTCACGGCCGCACTAACACACAGCTGCAAAACTGACGTTTCAGTCGGGCCTCCCATGACCCCTGAAAGCCACACCCCAGGCCCCATGCCCATGCGGCCCGTTTAAGCGGGCCCCGTATCAG
This sequence comes from Eidolon dupreanum, assembly GCA_028627145.1. Lineage (NCBI taxonomy): Eukaryota > Metazoa > Chordata > Mammalia > Chiroptera > Pteropodidae > Eidolon > Eidolon dupreanum. The sequence continues at coordinate 17,803,630 of CM053516.1, read as the reverse complement.
CGCCATCGTTAGCCCAACGGCGTGTGTGTGCAGGAACCCCTCACATGCGGAGACGGGCCCCCTCCCGACTCCCTGGGGACCTTAAGACCTCGTGCCTAAGGGGTCCCCTCCCAGTGTGTCTCCTTTGTTTCTAAAGATCTCGGCAGAGGGAGCAGGTATCGGGGAGGAGAGGCACCACTGAGCCACAGGGCGAGGGGCCGCTGCTCAGCATGGGACGCTGCCCGTGGACGTGGACGTGGGCGCAGCCGGGGGCTGGGTGCTAAGCGGCGGGGAGGCTCGCCTCGGGGCACTGCTCACGTGGGCACCAGTCCTGGGCCTGCGGGGTGGCCCCGCTTGCCAGGCCATGCGCTCTGGGGCTGGAACGGGGACGGTGCGTCCGCGGTGAGGCTCCGCGGGGCCCTCCCGCCTGCCGCTCCGGGGCCTGGACGCGCCGGCCTGGGCTCCCTCCGCAGCGTGAGGGCAGGTGCAGGGTGCCAGGCAGCAGCGGGCCGTGCATGACGTGGGACGAAGCTTGTCTTGGCATGAGATGTGGTGTCTGGTGGCAAAGGAGTCTGAAAAGTAACAAAGAGCTTTGTGTCCTTGTTTTGGCTGTAGAGAGAACTTCCATTTCCCCCCTTTCTTTACCCATTCCCTCCCCCTCCCCACCCCCATCGAGGCACCCTGTCACTCACTAGCCATGGGACTGGGACTGGGCGGGGGCTCTCGGCCCTCTGAGGGTCCACGTCCCACGGGAACCGTGGCGGGTGGGGAGAGACGCCAGTTTTTTCTAGTTTTTGTATTGTATCCGCAGCCTTTGTATTTTTTTGGATGGCAAACACTGTGTTTTCTGGTCTTCGGGGCTTCGCTGAACTTTGTGTATTGCCTTTTGGAGTTTTACCACAGTCTTAAGCAGATTTGAAATAAATTCTTTTGACACTGCCAACAACTGAGGGACAGGCCCGGTCTGTAGTGGCTGCTCAGGCCAGGCCCGCCCTCCCCAGACCAGCCTTGACGCCGGGGCTGCGAGAGGGGGAGGCCACCCAGGGGTCCCGCCCTGGGGTCCTGCCCCGGGGCCCTGCGCCTCATCAGTCAGGCCGGGTCAACGTGCTCGTGTGGCATGTGCCAGCAAACCCCGGGGGTGGGGGTCACCCGTGACTAGATGGTAAAGTACTGTCCTGGGCTCAGGCCCTAACTGACCCAGGACCTTAACCAGATCCCCACATAGCTGGAGCCAGCAGCCGAGGCCTGGCCTCCCCGGGCCCTGACCACAAGTGGGTGGGGCGGCTCCAAGGTCAGACGCCGGGGCAGCGGGTGCTAGGGGCCCCTGGGCTCCATGCGGAGCAGGAGGCAGAGCTGGGCCAGGGGAGATGTCAGGCCCTGACGCGGGTGGCGCTGTCGCGAGCCAGGATGCGAGGCCCTCACCTCGTCCACGCCTTCCGTGGGCCACCCTGGGGAGGGGCGGGGACGTCCCAAAGCACCGAGGTGTGAGTCCCTGTTCCCGCGAGGGGCTCTGGGGGACAGGTGTCAGAACCCCTCCTAGGGGGCTGGCACCGAGCTGTGACGGGCACTCCGCCTCCCCCACCCCGTCTGGCCCCTGCGCCCTCACCGAGCGCCTCTGGTCGTGACCCAGACCTCAGGGCCCGAGCCTCGGCCTGGGGCGGCTGCTCTTGTCTGTCACCAACGCTGGACGAAGGTGCCTGAGTGCCAGGGGCGTCCTCCCCGCCTCGCCACGTGACAGCGGCCCTGCCTTCCCAGTGCGCAGGCCGATCACCCGTGACGTGGTGGTCCCTCGGCGCAGTCCCTGGCTCAGCGGGATGCGTGCTGTGCTGCCCACGGGGCCGAGCTGTGGGGACAGGCGTCACCGGCTCCCCCAGACAGCCACGGGGGCGGGGCAGCGGCAGCGTGGTGTGGGGCCAGGCGCGGGTGTCTACGGCCGAGGGGACGGCAGTGTGGACAGCGCCAGAAGTCCTCTGACTGCGTCTCTGTGGCACTGACCTACGGGAGGCGCGGTGGATGGGGGTGCAGGAGCGGTCGTGAGCCCCTCGTGGCCCCTGAACCTGAGCGCCCAGTCCCCGGGGCTCACAGGCCCCGTCCACGCTCACTCAGCACCTTTGGCTGGGACAGAGACACGGCGCGTACCTCACACCCGGACCTGCTCTTGCAGCCCAGCCGCAGCGGCTCCCGCAGGCGGGGTGGCACGCCAGCGGTGGCCGTCGCCAGCTCCTGGGAAGTCTGCTCGTGCTGTGCCAGGTTTGGGATCTTCTACACCTTCCGAAAGTTACTCTGGCAACTGCCGGAGCACACACCCGAGTGAACGCCGCCTTTCCACATACAGCTGGGAAGCCCAACACCAACTCCAGACGCGCTTCGAATCAAAACCATTTTCTGAGCTCCTCATTTGGCGGTGTCTTCAGAGTCAACATATAAGTCACCTCAAAAAGGTCAGCCACGTATACCCCTCTGTTCTGATCAAAACCCTATTTGTACTAGTTTGGATCTGAATTACTTGGCAAAAAAAAAAAAGCCAAAATGGATTACTACTGATGAAGACTTTCTTTTTTCAATGTGGAGCAAGCTTTGAAAGCCCCCGACACTTCCCAAAGGTGCTGTTGTTACTCGCGTTTACTGCCCAAGGCGACTCCTTCGGAGGTGGTGAGGCTCAGGTGTGGGTACCAGGGCACAAGTAACTCGCCTGCTGCCTTAGCTCAGTCACATGTGCCACAAAAGCTGTTTTCCTTACGTGACTTCTTACGAAGCACGTTTCACACGCTTGGTAGGCAGCAAACTGAAACTGCTTTTCCCACCGAGTACCTAACACATTATCTCATTCTTGGTTCTTTTGTGATGTACATAGTAACAACTCATTTTTATAGAAAATTAAATGTTGCTTAAAGGTTGTTAGTTGCTCTCACAAACCGGTACATTTATGGGGCCTCATGACAAGGGAACACACATGACAGTGGCGAACACAGCGCCAACCCCGCCGGAGGATGGTCAACCCCGTGTGGGCCCCATGCGGTTACCGCCTGTGGACGGACGAAGCGGCGACTGGAAATCCTAGCTCTTCTATTAGCTATTTTTCCTTAAAGTAAAAAAGTAGTTTGTGAAACATTAAAACAGTCTGGAAGGCTTGTGGGGCCCGGTTTCAGCGCCAAGGCACGTCCCCGTCCCTCTGCTGGGTAAAGGATGTCACGTCCCCGTCCCTCTGCGGGTAAAGGACGTCATCGGGCCACCCGGGAAGAATTTATTTTCTTGATGTCCACCTGGCTCAGGATCAAGGTCCCGTTCTTGAACTTGCCCACTTGTCCGATCCGTCCACCCGATGAGATGCTGGCCACCGGCTGCTTCCTTCTGGATTTCCTACGTTTCAGAAGAGAGACGGGACCAGAGCTGAGCCTGGGAAGGTGGGGGCACCGCCACGCTGGCCACTGGCCGCTCCACGGAGCCCGCGTCCCCCCGTGCATGGCCCAGCCCAGCGGCAGTGCCCCGATGCCCGCCGTCCCCAAAGCACGCCTCTGCCTCTACGCAGAACGTCCTGCTGCCGGGCCTTTTCAGGCCGTCCCCTCCTCTTTGCTCGGTTCTCAGCTCAGATGTCACCTCCTCAGCAGGACAGGCCAGCGCCCGCCCCTTCACGGCCCTGCCAGCAGCCGGACGGGGCCCTCGGCTGTGGTGTCGCATTCCCCTCACTGCGTGGTGTCCTCTAGAGCAGGGGTGGCCTCAGTGTGGTCACACCTGTGTCCTCAACACCAAGACACCTGCGTGGCTGGCGCACGGCGGGCCCTCGACAGACGGACACACACGGCCGGACAGACGGCCGCTGGACGGCACGTGTGAGCTCACTAGGAGTCGAGCGAGGTTAGGGCGAGGAGCCAAGTGTGAAAGGGCAGCTCGACCAGGACAGAGGGAAACGAAGGAAACTGAGGGACAAGCGCAGTGCAGCCCGGCGGGTCCCGTCGCGCAGCCTGGTGCCCGCCCCGCCCAAGCTGCCGCAGCAGCAGCCTGGGGATGGAAGCCTGGGCAGGGCCAGTCTCAGCTTCTGCGCGGGTCACCTATAGCGTCTGCTCTTTGGCAGGGGAGGCGGGACAAGGTTCCTGACTCAGGACTGGGGCTGCCGATGTTGGGCAGCTCGCCAAGTCCTGTCTCAACCCCAAAGGGCTTCACTGGGACGCAGGAGGGACAGCGGGCGCTCCCGCAGGCTGGAAACGCCACCAAGTCCAAGGTGTTCCTCTCAGAACTAATCGGGTCTCTGCGGGTCACCCCGCCCTGGCACCTGGTGGTATCACTCACCTGTCCTCCTGCCCTCTCCTCTTCTTTCTCTTAAAAATATCCGTGTCCTGGGCCTGAAATCAGAATTTAAGGTAACGCACGTGTCCGTGAGAGATACTGCAGAGTCAAAAAAGCAAGAGGTCTCTGATCAAAAACCACCGAGCTTCGATTCCCTTTAACACTTTCTCGAGTAGGTACGTTAAAACGACAGACTCAGCTTCGCCCTAAAACCCTGTGAAGAACGTGGCAGGCCACTGCAGAGACCGACAAGGGGGCTCCCCAGTCCCCCCGTTAGGGAAGGAGGGGCGCAGCAGCTCCCCCCCGGTGCGCACCCCGGGACACAGAGTGGCCTGCACACGGGAAGGCCATCGAAGTGGCGGGCAGCCCCGAGCACGTCAACGCGCCAGGCTACGTGGCTGGCGTCACGGGCCGAGCCACCCTGATGCAGTGGGGAGAACGGGACCACCGGGCCACGGCGTCCCCAGCAGCCGGGCCCGCGACCAGCCGCCATGCTGGGTCACCGAGGGAGGCTACCACACCCACCGTCCGCTTCGCCTCTTCCCGCGCTGCCTTTTGCTCTTTGATTTGCTCCTGCAAAACCTTGTAATTCACATAACTCTTCTTGGGAGGCTGAAATGAAGAAAAGGGACACGTGTCACCCTTTTCCGCCCTGCACAGGCTCCCTGGGGCCCCGTGCCCTGACCGGCCCTCGCCCCCGTCGCCCGTGTCTAACGACCGTGGGCTGCGGCGGCCCCCACCTGAGCGCCCAGCATGATGGCGCGTTCCCGTTCCAGGACTCTCTCCTTTCCCTTTCCGTAACCCGTGATCCCAAAGCGGTGCACCTCCAAGCGAGCCTGCAGACACAAACAGATCAGACCCACGCACGCCCCGAAACTCCACGGAAGACTACACGCCCGCGGGGGGCGGTCCAGCAGCCAGCAGGGCCCCCGGCGCAGCGTGCGTGTGCTCCGGGGCTCTGCGGGGCCCCCGGCCACGCACCGTGACCTCGCCACGCCGCTCTCCCGCGCTCGGCTGGAACAGCCGAAGCGAAGCGCCCTGGGCACGAACATGTGACGGGCCAGGACCACGCAGAGGCACGCGCCAACGAGCTGCGACCCACAAAGGCAGTGACTTCAGCCAGAGTCCCTCTCCAGATGCACTGAGGAGCCACTCGTCACGCCTGTCAGCACACGCCCGCGTTTGTTTGAAAAGATATTGTAGCAAGAAGAGGAAAAGTCACCAACAAACACCCACTCTCGGCGGCTGAATTACTTCCTCCTGCTGCTTCTCGTGCATTTTTAAAACCCAGTTACCGTCACTGAGCACACGCATCGCCGCTGTTCCCGCTCAGCACCGCATCACGGTGTCGCGGTCACAGAACCCGCGTGTTTCTAACGATTCACGACACTCAGCCAAGCGAATGCAGGGACGTTCTCGACCATTTCCCAACCACTGGACGCGTACGCGCGTCCATCTTTTTTTATATTACAAAGCTGAAAAAATTAACAATTTCAAAACACATACCTTTTCTAAGTTAAATTCTTGTATATCCACATCTTTCTTGAGAACATCAGCCTTGGTCTGAAAAGAAGAAAAGACCTTTATTAAGACCACCCGCGACTGTCACCACAGTGTCCATCGCCAGCAGGAAGCCATGCTGTAAAATGCCCGACACTGGCCCGGTGCCTCAATAAACACGACCGTCACACGAGCATGGCGCACAGAACCCCAGCTAACCGCGACCGTCACATGAGCGCGGCGCACAGAACCCCAGCTAACCGCTAACGGAAGGAAAACGGGTAAAACGCCATCGGGTCTCCAGGCTTAAGAGAAGACCGACGGGAAACTAAGAAAGGCTGACAGGAGTCGCGTCTCGTGCCAAGTGTAGGAAACTGGGGGTTTCAGACGAGGATGCCCATGAGAGCGGGGGTGTCAGAGAGTAAAAACATGTATTTAAACAACTCTCCCATCCCATCAGGTGTTGCACTAATGGCCACCCCAACTCAAACCTGAGTTGAACATTTCTTTTAGGAGGAGAGACTGGGTTTATAATTCTCAATAGAAAACGATGCAATAAATGCCTTCAAAATCTGTGGCTCTTTTCATCCACAGACCCTCTGGATGTGGTCACCAAGCCACGGACTTGACTGGGAAACTGCGTGGCCCGATCTGCCGGCCCCGGAGGTCCCAGGTCACCCCTGGAGCGGGCTGCAGGGACGGGCGTCTGGGGCCCTGCCCTCCGCCACGGCGAGGCGTGCCCTGCGCTGCGGATCACGTGTCCCCAGCCGCTCCTGCCCAGGGGAGCTGTGCTGCAGCGTGTCCCGTCAGCCCCCTCCGCTTTCCTGGATCCGTGTGGGTCAGTCACTGGTGTTGCCACAGAGAACAGCGTCTGTCTCCCATGGAGCCCTGCACTGACCTTGGGGGTGGTTACGATGGCGTAAGGAACGGGAGCAGTGGGCGGGAGGGCCTGGCAGACGACCTCACTGTCAACTAGTCCCCCGCTGAGGAGCTGCCAGGCCCCCAGGCACCACCTCAGGCTGCCCCACCACGTGGATGCTGCTCTGGGCGGCCTGCACGCTGGGTGACAGGTCTCACCACGAGGACGAACGCCGTGTGGCAGGCACGTGGTCTAGCTCTGTGCCGCTGGGCCCAGTAACGCGCCCTCTACGTCGCTACGTTGGGTGCCTGCTTTTACTGCCTCTGCCGTTTTCTTCAGACGTGGGTCTTCTGCAGAATCGAACCCCTCGGGGTGCGGTGGTGACGGGTGATGCGGGCTCCAAGGACCACTGCTGCCGACCCCAGCTGGTCTGTCCTGTAGCGGTGGACACTGTCCAACCCTTGTCCAATTAGAGAGTCGCTGGGCAAATAAACCCTCTCTGTCCAATACCAGCGGTCCTAGGAACTCGGCGGCTCTGTTCAGATGAAGCGCAATGGGGGGCCACCCCCCGGCAGACGGAAGCTGTCGCACGGCTCCGCTAGGCTCAGCTCACTTGGCAAGACACGCGGGCGAACCAGCCCGGGTCGCTTCTTGCTGCTCTTTCTGACAATCATTAAGCGGAACTTAAAATTTCCCCCCAAATTGATAAAACCAAAAACCATTCCCTTTTAAGAAAATCCGAACATCGTAACCAGTTGCTGGCTCCCCACTGCGGGAGCTGCTCAGAGCGAAGCCCCCCAGGGCCCCGCTCTGCGCCTGCGTCTGAGGCTCCCGGCTGCGAGCTGTTCGGGGCGTGCACGTGAGCTGTCACCTCCTGCCGCTTCCCTCGCCGGTCTCACTCCTGTTTCCATGGGTAGGAGTCACGTCGGCTGGGTTACTTCCTCCCTCATGCATGTCTAACACGGGCCCAAACCGGACCTCGGGCCCGCCCCACATCCGCACCCCGCCTGGGGTCCGTGCGCGGCTCCGGAGGGTCTGCGTTTCTGAAAGGTGACGCGGAGGGCACTGAGCATCGTCACGCCCCTCATCCCGTGGGCTCCGAGGCACCACCCACGTAGCACACTCGCGCGTCTGCGGCGACGGCTGTGACTGCTCAAGCCAAGGGGGACACAGCAGAGCGCTGAGGCCCACGTCAGTTCGGGCCGGCTTCTGCTGCCAGACGCACGCACCGAACTTACGAAAAAGACTAACTTGTGATTTCAAAGCTCTGGGCTTTGGCACTACAGATATGGGACTGTGAGGTCACGGTGTAAACGCAGGCAAATCGTTTAAGGTGAAGACGGGCCACGTGAGCCGAGGGGACCCGTGAGACAAAGAGCCAGTGGGCGAACGATGTGGCCGCTGGCGCCCAGGATGCACCGGTCAGCACCGCTGCTGCCGGCCGTCGCCACGAGCTCAGCAGTTGATACGCAGCCAGGCCGGGCCGCAGGGCGCAGGAGTCCCCTCTGACCGGCCGCGCACCGCAGTGTCGCCTGTGTCCTGCCTCATCCTGTTTCTGTGCGGCCGCAAAAGAGGCTAAGCATCCTGGACGGAGCAGGGAGAGCGGGGGCCAGCGGGGGCCAGCGTTAGGGTGGAGGAAGGGCACCCACGGGACACGTCCCCAGAGGCCAGACAACCCCTAGGGCGCTGTCCCAAGAGCACGGGAACGTCCTTCCTCCCGGGCTGCCTCCTGTAGATGCTGTCAGCGGAGCGGCTCACAGGCCCACTGCAGGCCAACGGTCCCGTCCTTCCTGTCGGAAAGAGCTTGCCATCCAGGACGAGAACCCGAGTGAGTGGAAGAGGAGGCTGAGGACCTGGGTTTGAGGGAACAGGGGGCGACCAGATGCTTGTCAGTTGAATTCCCCAAATGCAGAATCACGCTGCAGAGCAGCGCCTTCCAACCTTTGGACGTCATGACACGCGCGTGAGCCCCTGAGCTTCGCAGGGTACACTGGGGTGCTGCCCGGCTGGCCAGCTTGGGGGCTCTGGCTGCCCCGGGGGCTGGGGGCACCATTCCTTGGCCGCTGCCAGCACCCAGGGTCTGGAGTGCAGGAGCTGGGACGCTGACCTTGCCTCCCAGGCTAAGGGCCGCTATGGTCACTGAACGCGCCGGTCACCTGGTGAGCTTGACGTGCAGCACTATGGGAACTGCCGAGGTCACTCAGCTGCGTTGCCAGGCCATGGAAGAGGTGCAGAAACTCGGCACCGGCAGGTGAGCTGCCCGTGCAGAGGACACAACTGTGGTCTCCAGGACAGTGGGCCCAGGTCCCGACCCCGTGACCTCGTCTGGAAAAGGGTCTGCGCTACAGGGAAGGGCCGCACGAGGAGACCTACAGTGACTGAGGATGGGCCCTAAATCCAGCAACAGGCTTCCTTCTAAGGGAAAGCAGAGGAAGATGAGACTCAAGACACACAGGGAGAGGCCATGTGAAGCCGGAGGCCGAGCTCAGAGTGATGCAGCCACAAGCTGCGGGGGCCCCGAGCCGCCAGACGCTGGAAGCAGCGAAGGACTCTCCCTCTGAGAGAGGGTTATGGCCCACCGACACCGTGATTTTGAACTTCTGGCCTCCAGAACTATGGGAGAATAAATACCGGGACGGAAACTCTAGGGAGCTAACACTGCCCGTTCCCTTTTACAACAGACAAGGGCGTGCGGGATGCGGGGGAGGGGGGGCGGCGGAAGGAGGTGTCTGGATTCTAGCAATGGACTCCACGAGAGCACTCAGATACCCTTTGAAGAGAGTGTGGGTGAGCAAGCACGAGACCGACCAACTCCGTGAGGGAAATCACACTGCTGCTCATCAGAATGGAAGTCCTGAGGGCGAGGACTTCAGTCTTTCTCGGTCAATGCTACGCCCCGGTGACTAGACCAGTGGCCAGGGCGGGTGCTGAATGACGAGCTTCCTCCGTGCGCTGCATGCAGAGGCTGATGAGCAGGGCAGGGTTTACTCGGCCAGGTTCACCAAACCCTGCACATTCCCAGAAAGTCCTGTTTTCAGGACTGGCCTGTGGCTGGCTCCTGCAAACTAGGCAACTGGAATGTTCTGCCTGACCCATGCTGGACCAAGTCTGCCTGGGCGGTTTACACGGCAGTCCCCACTCATCCGTGGGGGACACGCTCCCAGACGCCCGGGGACGGTACGAAGCCTGTACGCACGATGCTGTTTCCCACGATGAAGCCTAATCGAATTCGGCACAGAGATGAGAAGCAACAACTAATCGTAAAACAGAACGTATAACAACATGCTGGAGTAGAGGCTACGTGCACGGGTCCCTGTCTCTGATAACTACGATGGCTGCTAAGCAACCAACGGGCAGGGAATACACACGGTGTGGAAACGCGGGACGAGGGACGGCCCACGTCCCGGGCGGGGCGGCATCATGCCGCTCAGGATGGTGCCCGGGTCCGGTCTCGTGAACGGCTCTTATGGAAATGCCCACTTCGTGTTTTGTGTTTTCACATTGCCGCTGCCCGTGGGTGACGGAAGCCGTGGAGAGTGAGACCGTGACCAGCAGAGTCTGCTGTGACTTATGGCGAAGACCTGCTTGTCCTCTGCGGTTCAGAGCCGGAAGAGCTCAGTCGGTGTGCCCACGTGACTGAACCCCAGAAAGCCCCAGACATCCAGGCTGCGGCGAGCCTCCCTGGCTGGCACACTTCACTGCTGGGGACTAAGCACGTCCCAGGCAGCCCCGCCACGAGGGGATCCCTAGACTCCTGCACCCGGACACTCCAGGCCCCGCCGGCCAGGCGCTGGCCCCTTCGCGGACCGTACCCTCCGCTGTGATTGCCCATAACTGGGGTAAGGCGTGCCGAGTCCTGGGGCCTGTGGGTGTCCTCAGCAGATCCTCGAGCCCGAGGGTGCTCCTGAGGACCCCAACACAGTCCACAAAGACATTCCCGAGACGACGGCACCGGCGGCTTCACCCCTGCCTGGGACCTGGCCGGCTCGTACCTTCGTGTCCTGGGCTGGACGCGGCTGCGGATCCCCCCTCCTCTTCCTGCTGTGGAATTCCACCACCTCCACACGCTCCCTGCTGCGACACGCTGCCGCGCAAGTGCCCGCTGGCCCCGCCGTGGCGGCCTGCAGCTCCTCTCTGAGCTCTGCGAAGAAGCTCCGCGCGCCCCTCCTCTGGCCTCTCACGGGAGACCCAGGCGGGGGCACAGGCTCTGCCCCGGCCGCCGGCGTCCCCACGTCGCTCTTCTTGCTTTCCTTCCTTCTGACCTTCTTCGGTTCTGCTGCATCTTCTGTCCCTCCTGTGTGCTCGAGCACGAAAAAGGAAAATGAGTATTTTGGTTTTAGCTATCACACGATAGCTAAATCACGTGAGTTCACATGTACACGTGCCACTGTTACAAGCAACACCTGGACATACGTGCAGAAGAAAGACGATTCGTTTTCCTTACGACAGGGCTGTATTTGCACAATCACGGAATCCAAAATGTGCGGTATCTTTTCCTCAGGGACTACGTGTGTCTTTGACTCTTATTAACAACTACTTTAGTCTCACCTTGGTCCTTACTAAAAGTGTCACCATGGCAATCGTCCCAGAGACTGGTGATGATCCCGGCTGGCTCATGCTTTGTGCCCCTGCGGTGTTTCTCGTTAACTCTAGGATTACAGGTTTCCTACTTTCTTTCAGTTACGAATTAAGATGAACCTAAGACAACTGACTTAATTTGAAGGCCTTTATTTTCTACTAAATCCGCACAGCACTGTGTCTCACCTGTTCCGACTCTGATCAGTCACCTGCAGGTTCTGACAGGGATTTGAGGCCTCGTTACCCACGCAACAGTACAAATACCACAGAGCGCTCTAAATATCAGCTGCTCCTATTCACTTGGACTTTATTCAGTAAGCACATGTCAAGAGCCAACTAAACTTTGATGTTAGGGATGTAAAAATGAGTAGTTACAAACCACACCTTCAGAGCTCCTAGCACAATTTCCAGCAGGTGTTGACACAGACTACGTTTAGGATGTTGCAGATTAGCCCCTCCGTCAGATTTTAAACCTCTCGTGGTCAGAGACGAGGTCTTCTCTGTCCTCCAGTGTTCCCTAGGGCACAGAGATGCTGCCCACGGCACAAGTCAGTGCGAGGGCGGGCCGGCGCTGGGCTGTTAGGGACCCGAATGCAGCTCTGCAAACTACTAGCAGCAAAGCTCTGCAGGCTTTCCACCTCCAGTGCTCGTTTCTGCGTTTGTGATAAGAGGGCTGATGGCAATATCTCCTTCATAGGGTCGGTGTGAGAATTAAACGAGTAAACACATGAAATGCATAAAGCAGTACATGATAAATTCTCAATACTTTCCAGCTATTATTTTTCTTGCTTAACTGAGCTTAGAATTTTGAGCAACGGCTCCAAAATAAAACTGCTTCTACGGCCTAATGATCGTGTCTGTTGCATGAACGAGGGATCTGACCGTGGGGAGATAGTTTAAGTTTTATTTTCCTTCCTCCCCATCGTGGCGTGGAAGGAGGGCAGAGGTCGGCCAGCTCAGGCAAAAACAGGATGTTAAAAGCCCTCTGTGAAAACGTTCTCTCAAGTCCCCGGCGGGACACGCCGAAGGATGAGGCCCCAACACGACCAGGGGTCGGCGGGGGCCGCGCGCGGCGTGGGGAAGGGGCTTGGCGCACGGCCGGGGCTACCCGAGCCCGAACGCGCGTGCGTCACCCCGTTAGGCCCCGACACGCATCTGGGTCGGTCCTACGAGCCTGCCGGCCCCGCGCGTCCCGACCCCGCGCGTCCCGGCCCCGCGTCCCGCCGTCCCCGCGTCCCGCCGACCCCGCCCCCGCCGGCCCCGCGCACTCACCGAGGTCGTACAGGTCCCGCAGCACGGCGTCCAGCAGCGTGTGACAGGAGCGCGCCGGGCCCCGCTCGCGCGCCATCGCCGGCTTGGCCGCGCTTCCGGGTTCGACGCGCTGCGCGCGCGCCGCGGGGCCCCGCGCGGCTTCCGTCCCGGCCAAGATGGCGGCGCCCGGGGGTCGGCGGAGCGGCCGCAGAGGGCGCTGCCGCCCTGGGCGAGGTCGGGCAGTCCTGCGCGGGAGAACCGCCCCCAGCCGCCGCGCCGCCGCCGCCTAGCGCAGCGCCCAGGCCCCGCGCGCGCCGGCCCCGCACCATGGACGCCTCCAGCCCGTCCGGCTCCTGCTTCTCCGTCGGCGCCAGCACCCCCGGCGCGCTCGTGCTGCTTTACTCGGTAGGCGCCCCGGGGAACGGACTGGGGTCCCCATCCCAGGCCACGACGCCGGCCCGGGAGTGGCCACCGACTGCCCCGGAGACCGAGAGGGTGATGTGGTTTCCAAGGCGACGGGCATCGCGGGCTGCGTAGACGCGCGCGCGCGCGCTGCGTTCCTGCCCGCGGCGGCCTCCGACCCCGGGCGCGACGGGCCTTCGGGGGGACCGCGGGACCCCGGCCTGCGGCTCCCCGGCTCCGGTGTCCGGGCTTGGATGTGGGCATAGAGTTTTCACGGCCTAAACCGCTCTTTAATCTGGGAAAATTTGGAACTCCCGGAAATTTGTACCGCCCGCTTTTGCCTCCCGCATGTCGCTGTACTTTTTGTATGTCATTTTGGAAGAGAATGCCATTGGCCGCTCTCCGACTTCCCCTTTCGCCCTCTCCGGCGGCCTCTCCTGGTTTTAACCGGTCGGTTTTGCCAGCAGGTTTGTTGGTAACTCACCGTTTTTATGAAGAAATTATGAGGCAATAGTCTGGTACCTCTCGGGTTTACACAGCCGAGGGCTAACTGTTTTTTTCTTAAAACACTATATTAATTTCTAGCGACTTTAAGAGGAAATAAAAGAATGCATTTTAAAAGTATATTAAGGTCTTAGCGGTTAGTGTCAGTTTTTGACTTTAATGTTAATTTGCATAGATGGAAACAGAAAAGAACCGAGGTAAACAAAACAGTTTCAAAAGAATAGATATGTGTATATCCAGCTATGTAGACTGGGTAAGGATAAAACTCTGGGCTTGCGATCGCTCCTGGCTGCCCACGTCTCTAAGGCTTCTCACTTTCACCTGTCTTCTCACGGGCCTTCCCACCCCAAGGTGCTGTGATGGAGATCTTTTGACCTCTGACTGCAGCTCGGAGGGAGTCTGTAGGGAAGAGGGTTACTGTGGAGTTCGGCTCGCCCGGGCTCGCTCTTTCAGTCCTAAACTGGTTTGTGAATCGACTACAATTCTCTACATTTATGTTAAAGGAAAGCGTGGGGTTGTCACTTCCCCGTTCACCAAAGGTCCACTTTCCCATGAAAGACGAAGGCAGTCGTTGCAAACGAGCTTTTTCTACTTGTGAAGCTGGACAGCAACCCTCTTGTAACTGCAGTTTTTACTCTCACAATAACCTGCGCTCGCTCTTGCTGTTTCCAGCTGCCCTTATTATTTCCTCAGCCACATGGTGCTTGTGCAACAACACTCTCTAATCTGAGTGCTGTTTGAGATGTTTCAGATGCTGCCGATTGCAGTAAACATTGCAGCAATGGGAGCCTGCGGCGTCTTTAGTCGTTGTTCTCAGTGGCCAAGATGTGGAAGTTAAAGACCCAGCCTTGCTTTTAAGGACTTCAGAGGACATGGTGAAAGCAAACAAACAAGACAGCGAAGTGGGGAGGGCAGTGATGGACGCATGCGCAGTGTGCTGGGGTGCAGGAGAAGGTGCACCGGACCCGTTTGATGATGAGGGAAGAGGGGGCTGTCCTAGCACCAGTGTAAGAAAACCACTTCCTTGCACGTTTGGGGGAACCGCGCAGTAAGGGCAGGATAAAGGGCACATGAGAAATGAAACTAAGGAAGTAGGCAGAGAATATTTCCTAAAGGAATTTTATACATCATGTTCACCCACCCTTAGGATAAAATCTCATCTTTGTAGGGCACCATTTAAGCGTGGTCACGTTTGAAAGTCTAAGAGGACTTCTGGGTTTCTGCGTGGTCATTCTAGTGGCTAAGCTCTCTCACTGGTTGAGGAAGGGACCCAATGCCACAACCATAGAGCTCAGAGCAGGTGGGACATGGTCGCAGTCATCCGCAGGAGGGAGGAAGGCCTGGGAAGGGCAGCGAGGGCAGCGGGGAGGGACGGTGGAATGGGGTGGGCAGGGAAGAGGCGGCAGGCCGAAGCCGACTCCTGGTTTCTGTGGTGTGGCAAGTGGGCGGATGGTGATGCCTCTCGCTGATAGGAGCCATGGGAGCGCAGCAGGTGGAGTCAGGCAGCGCTGCGATGTCAGTTAGGGACGCGTTCAGCCTGAGGTGTGGGAGGCAAGATGGGTGGTTTTTAACTTGCGGATTATCATGTTACAGATCAGATGGGTCACGTCCAGATGGACCGCTGCCTCGCGATTGATAAAACCACGTGGCCTTGCGCTTCTCAGACTGTAAGCGCACTCCCGCCTCAGGGCGCCTGCGGTCGGTGCCCTCTGTGTGGCCTCCTGGGCGTTCCCAGCATTGCTGGCTTTTTTTTTTTTTTTTTATTACTGAGGTCCTAGCACAAGTGTCCCAGGCCACTTAACTGGGCAGCCTAGGTTAGAACCTGCCGGCTTGGACTCCAGGGGTGGGCCGGGCTGGGAGGATGTGAGCTTAGCCTGTGAACCCCCGGGGCCATCAGAGGCTTTAGGAGGTGGCTTCACTCAGTACGGAAACGTAGGGGCCGCATTTCCTACGCAGATGAGGAGTCCGCGGACTCGTAGGGGAGACGCCAGATGTAAGTGCAGTGAGCACATTAGGTCCCGCCTCGGAAGGTGGCGAAGACACCGTCAGACGTCCAGGGGAGGCTGACGGTCGGTCCGGGGCTGGGGCGACCCGGGGCGCGGCACACAGGTGAGGGGGCCTGGAGCGAAGTGCTCTGCAGGTGAGCAGCGGCAGCGCGCCGATGCGACCGTGCCAGCGAGTGCCGGTCGCTCGCGGAGGCCGCGGCCGCCTTGGCCACCACGTTCCCGCACCCCCGCAGCGCCACGCACGGCGTAGCTGCTCGGACGTGTGCCGGCGAGTGTCGTGGGAGGCAGCAGGCTGAGCAGAGGTGTGGGGACCGCGGAGAGGCCCCGTCCCGAGGCAGTTGCCTGCCGGTGCGGGATACACGTGCCACGTGCCGCGGGTGCGGCCAGCAGGTGACCGCGTGAGCACACCTCTGCCATGGCCGCTGTGGGCCCGCGGGAGCGCTGTTCCACGTCTCTGCCTTTCCTTCCCCGCTGTGAGTGAGGAAGTGATGAAGACTGCTTCTCAGCTGTCATAGAGCCGTTCTGAGGATTCCATGTACATGCACATGCGTGCATGAAAAGAGGGCTGTTCCTTAACGTACGTGAGTGCTCAGACAGCGCCTGACACTCAGTGAGCAGCTATGCGTGGTAACCGAGATCGCCGACATCGTCACTACTGCTGTGACTTGCCGTCGGAAAAACAAACTCTCAGGAGTCCTCGGTGTCCTGACACGGCCGGGCCGGCGCCGCCGTGCAGTGGACCTGGAGGAGATGGGGACAGAGTCACAGAGGCACGCTGTGCCGGGCCGTAGCTCCTTTCATTTGCACCCGTATAGTTTGATTTGATTTGACGTAATTTTGACTTTCTGATACATGCTTCGATTTAATTTTTAAAGCCAAAGAGAAGCAGACAAAATAGTTTATCGACGTCATGGGTGAAACCTTGTCAAATTAATGAGATGTCTACAGCTTGATGTCTCATCTTCGCTATCTCTGTCAGCTTTCCAGAAGGGGTGGTGCCAACTTTACAAAGGTAGTAGTCAGAATAGAAAAATAAAATATGACAATTCATCAATTTATTGATCCTGATTATCGTTAAATTTCTTGGTGAATGGAACTCTAACGTCAGGACACTCTGCTCTTGTTCATGTGTCACAGAATAAAACTTCTGGCAAAGACGACACCTTGCCAGGGTCGTCTAACCTGCCCCAGCTTCTGTTGCGGGCTGTGCGCTACTCTGTCTTATCCACAGAAGGAGCTCAAAAAGTGGGACGAGTTCGAAGACGTTCTGGAGGAGAGGCGGCATGTCAGCGACTTGAAGTTCGCGATGAAATGCTACACGCCTCTCGTCTGCAGGGGAATCTCTCCGTGCAAGCCAAGTGACATTAAGTGCAGCGTTCTCAACTCCGAAGAGGTTCGCTATGTCATTAAGCAGGTGGGTACCCCCAGGCCCCTCGCCCTCGCCCCTGCCCTCGGCCTCCCTTCCGCAGCGGCTTCTTCCCTTCGGTCTAGAACTAGTCCAGGGCCACTGAGCTGAACACTTGCAAGTGGTTAAAATAGAAAATTTCATATTGCATACATTCCATCATGACTTTTTAAAATGGGATGATGATAATTAAAATAGAACAGGTCTGATTCGGGGAAGCGTTTCGCTCTGTCACCGTCCCTCCTCTCCTCGTCCAAGCCTTGTCTCCGTGGCCTCCATCTCTGCTCCCAGCCTCCTGCCAGCCGCCTTGGGCCCGTTCACCTCCGTGTGGGACTCTTCTGACCGTGACACGAACCCGATCTTGCGTGTCACTGCCCCAGAGACCTCTGCGTAAAGGGAAGGGATACAGTTGAGAGGAGACGCTTCCTCCTGGTCCCTCAGTCCTGGGCTCACAGAACCGAGGCCTCAGAAAGATGCACTACGGAGCAAGAAACGGGGCCACAGCGTTTGTGAGTGCACCGAAGGCCACTGGGTCACGTGCTTTAAAATGGCTGATTTTATGTTGATTTCACCCCCAATGTTGGACAGAAGGTGACACTCCTGTGTGGCGTGTTCCTGGGGGAGCGGGAAGCGTCCCGGCCTCCACGGGGCATTCTGGGTGACAGCCGCACACACACAGACTTTGCTCCTTCTCAAAGTCCTTGTGCGGGGACCACAGAAGGGTGATTTCAGCTTCCTTGAGGACGGAAACTGTGACCCGTTCGTCTCCAGGCCCTGGACAGTGCTGGCACGTGGCCAGCATTTTGTTCTCTTTACTGAGAGAGATGATCTGCCATCGATTAAAGAGAGCTCCACTCACGAGATCGTTGGTGTCACTGATTACTCTCTGGGATTCGGGGGTGCCTGTGCCGTGTCCTAGCCGTCTGACGTCGTCTGGGTGGCAGTTCAGTGTGACACTGCATTTCCCCTGTGTGGGAGCGGTGAGCAGGCTGTCCCCCGAAAGGGCCCACCCAGACTGTGTCCTGGGACGCGAGCTCACGGGCGTGAGCTCCCTCACCCACCGTCTGAAACGCTGTCCTAGGCAGCCGGTTTTCTTTCAATTTCTAGTCTTTAAACTTGTCTAAATGGGATCATTTATCTACTTTCATTACGTTGGAAAATGAACTCTCCGTTTAAGGCTAACACACCGTTTTTGAGTTCTGCGGTATCAACCCGTTTGACATCGGCCATGCTGATTTGAGTGAGGGAGCTAGGGCTCTTTCCAGACGTTTCTTCTGCTATCTCCTCCTAGCTCTCCAAGGAAACCCTCGAGCCCGTGGACGTGCTCCGCGGGGAGGCGTGTGGGATCTTGGACGAGATGAGCCACAAGCTGCATCTGGGAGCTATCCGGTTTTTCGCCTTCACCCTGAGCAAAATATTTAAACAGATTTTCTCGAAAGTGTGCGTTAATGAAGAAGGGATTCAGAAAGTGAGTATTGCTCGTCAGCCCCTCGCTACTTAGTCACCCCAAGACTTCTCACCCTGCATAAGCGGCTGCCCCAGCCCTTAGGCACCCTCCTGGCAGAAGGGGCTCCGCCCCTGGAAGGAGCTGGTTTTCCCGTGACCCAACCCCCCGCAGATCAGCCTGACCAGCGTGGTCAGGCGGGGCGTCCACACTGCCCTGGCGCAGTGCGAGGAGGCCCGCCGTGCTCTGGTGCGTCCACACTGCAGTTACCAAAAGGAGCAAGGTGATGTGGGTACGCTAGTCATGACGCGTTCCTTATTCATGTCTCACCAGTCGTCCCCGTTATATCTTGTGTAGGAAAAGAAAATCCTCCATCCTGCGTCACGTTCCATATTTCTTCAGACTCCTAATTTGGAGCGTTTCCTTTTTGGGTTTCGTGGCACTAATTTTGAAGCAACCAGGCCAGGTATCTTATGGACGCTCGGTTGGGGTTTGCGTGGTGTTTTCCCAGCGTCGGACTCAGGTGTACTTTAGGCAGGTGTACCTCTGGGACATGGTGCCCTCCCTGTGTCCCCGCGGGCTCCTCCCCCGTGAGTGACTGTGTCTGCCTCAGTAATCGGTGTCCTGTGGAGAGACGCTCTGAGAACAGTCACGTGTCCTGTTTCACGTCACACTTTCCTCCACGTGTTTTCACGTCCACAGGTGACTTCTGCACAGTTATCACCCCAGTGGTCACCGAGTGGCGAGTCTCGTGATTCTGTCACTGCTGTTATTTGAGAATTTGCTTTTTTCCGTAAGGAAGAGCTTTCTCTGTGAAGATGATTTTTATTATTTGTGCTTTTAATACTTTTTTTTTCTTGCTAGGAAACTCTTACTTTCGTTGGCCTTCCTCCTGTGCCTTTTAACATTTGTTTTTACTCAGTTATCTACTTTACTTTTAACATTTCTCCTTTTTCCTCCTATGACTTTTTAGACAGCTGACCTACTCCTTTGATTTCTTTGACAGACAAGTCAAAGGACGCTTGGGCCAGTGTTTGAGGCCAGAGGGTGCTGGCTGGCCCTGTCTTAGCTGATCGCAAATCGCCCTGCCTCAGTCAGTCACACTTAGATTTCAGAAAGGCAGACGGCACGCTGATACCAGCGACGGTGTTTGAGGTTGGCGGCCTGCGAGGTACACCTGCGAGCCGACGTGCACCCCCTCCTGTTCTCCCTGGCGGCGAGCCCAGCGTTTGGCCAGAGAAACGCCATTCCTCTCATTCGTCCCGACGGTTCAGAGCCGTTTTTAACGTCCCCGAGAGTTCGGTCCTCTCTTACTGCAGGCAGGCGGCCTGGGGCAGCATCCACATGACTTTCTAATTCAGACAGACTTCGGTTCCATTCCCAGCGCCAGTTAGCAGGCGAGCGGCCCCGTCACAGACCAGGAAGCCAGGGCTCAGGCCTTGGTCACAGACCCGTGGCGCGAGATGGCGCACACGCAGCGCCAGCGAGTGTGTCCGCGGTCGTCACGGAGGTGCCCGTCCCAACACTGCGGCTCTGTGCGAGGTCGCTCGGCCGGACGTCCCAAGTGGCATCGGCGCAGCTTCTCGCACGCCCCCTCCCGTGTTCCGATCTGAGGGGGACGCTGAGAGCGCTGAGCGTGAGCCTTGCCTTGCAGCTGCAGCGAGCCGTCCAGCAGCACCCGGTGGTCCTGCTGCCCAGCCACCGGAGCTACATCGACTTCCTGATGCTATCCTTCCTGCTGTACAGCTGCGACCTGCCCGTCCCGGTCATCGCGGCGGGGATGGGTACGTCCGGGTCCTCTGCTTCCTTTAGTCACAGAAAGGGAAGCGCTCAGCGGAGCGGCCCCTCCGCGTGCCCCGCCTCGGCGCCCCGCCCTGGTGCCCTCCATGGCCCCACGCTCTGGTGCAGGCTTGGGAACCAGAGGGCACCGCCTCGACTCCGCGGCTTTCGTTCGATGACGTACCAGCGACTCCAGAGCAGTAAGGAGATCTGCGTTTCGGTGTGTTTTTGAGTTGTGGTGAAACACAGAGCGTAAAGTCGTCATCTTCGCCGCTGTCAGTGCACAGTTCGGGGGCGTTAGTGCATTCACACTGCCGTGCACCTGTCACCTCCATCCACGGGATCTTTTCATCTTGCAAAACCGACGCCCTGTCCCCACTGAACATGAACGTCCCCCCGCGCTGTCCCACCGGCCCCCGGCACCCACCCTCTGCGTCCCGTCTCCTCAGACGTGCCTCCTGGGACCGCACGCCCCTGGAATCATGTCTTGTCCTTCCGTGACCGGCTTAGCTCACTCACATCACGTCCCCGAGGTCTGTGCAAGACTCAGCCTGTGTCAGACGCCCTTCCCTTTCAGGCTTGAGTGACCCCCCCCTTATGTGGCTGGACCACTTTTGTGTATCCATCAGCTGTCGTGGACACCTGGGTAGCTTCCCCCTCTGGCCGTCGTGAAGAGTGTGCGGTGAATGTGGGTGTGCAGATGTCTGTGCGAGTCTCTGCCTTCAGTTCTGGCACATTCCCCAAAGCAGAATTGCTGGGATCTCCGGTAATTTTATTTTCAGTTTTTTGAGGAACCGCCATGCTGTTGTCCAGAGCGGCCGCGCCCTCGTGCTCCCCACTTTCTCTGCACCTCGCCGGCACCGTTGGTTTCGGTTTGGTTTTAGTGTATGCAGCGGCCATCCTCATCCGTGCGAAGTGGTGTCTCATCGTGATTTTGATTTCCACGTTGATCAGTGATATTGAGCATCATTTCACATACTTTTTAGCTATTTCTGTGTCTTCTCAAGAGAAACATTCAAGTTTTTTGCCCATTTTTAAATTGTTTGTTGTTGTTGTTGAGTTCTATATTCTGGATATCGATCCCTTACCAGATGTATGATTTGAAGATGTTTTCTCCCATCCCGTGGGTTGCCTTTTTACTCTGTTGATCATGTCCTTTAATCACAGAAGTTTTTCATTCTGATTTAATCCAGTTTATCTGCTTTTTTTTCTTTCTGCTTTTGGTGTCACATCCGAGACAACATTGCCAAATCAAATGTCACGAAGCTTTTTTCCTCTGGTTTCTTCTGCGGGTTTTATAGTTTCAGGCCTTTCGTTTAGGTCACGGATCCACTTTGAGTTGATTTTGTAAGTGGCGTAGGGCGAGAGCCCAACCCCCTGCCTGACGTGTTCGTAGCTACGTAACCTTGAGCGGCGCAGCCGTGTCACGATTCAGCGGCTTTATGGTGAACTCCCACGTCTGTGCTCACGCGACCGAGTTATTCCGCGTCTCTCCCGGCAGCGGGGGCCGGGGCTTAGCGCGCAGCTTTGTAGATGAGCGCGGTGACAGCGAGGTGACGCTGCAGGGAGTCACATTCACCCGTGGGGACACATGCGGTAGCTGTTTGGAAATTAGGGACCGAGGCGACTGGGCTACTGTCACACCCACGACAGGCCCCCCCTGACCCCGGCTCTGTCCAGGGGCGCCGTGGGAAAGAGGCCACTTCTGCCTGGTGGGCGACGGGGACGGTGGGAGCACGTTGGCCAGCTGTCTGGAGCGTGGGGACACGTGTTGGCCTGTCATCGGTTTCCGCAGCAGTGGGACTGAGGAAATCACACGATGACGTGGTCACGGGTCACGTGGCCCGCTGGTCTGGTTGTAAACGCAGAGGAGCGTGGAGGGGATAGGGTGACCCCTCAGTGAGCACCTGCCCCGGGTCCCTTCCCCATAACTGTCACACGTCCCTTCTTAGGGATCTCAGTCCCAGAAAGGACCGCCGTTAAGGTCACAGGGCGCCTCACGCACGCGGACCCCCCCGACGGGCTTTGAGTTGAGACCTGCCCGCGTGTCGGGGTCCGCTGACCGCCGGCCCTGTGTTTCAGACTTCCTGGGCATGAAGGTGGTCGGGCAGCTGCTGCGGATGTCGGGCGCCTTCTTCATGCGGCGGACCTTCGGGGGCGACAGGCTCTACTGGGCCGTCTTCTCGGCATACGTGAAAACCATGCTGCGGGTAAACGCGGGCGCACGCGGGCACGCTCTCCGCCTCTGTCGCCGTGCCCTCGGCGGGGCCTGGCCGGGGTGGCGCAGAGGGTGGGCGGGCCTCGGGGGAGGGCTCGAGAGAAGCACTCAGTGCTTGGAGCGTAGGCAATGGGTTTTGTGTTGTGTTTTGTTTCTTTGTGTTTTCTCTCTAAAGAATGGTTACGCTCCTGTTGAATTTTTCCTCGAAGGGACAAGAAGCCGCTCTTCCAAGACGTTGACTCCTAAATTTGGTAGGTCACTTATAGGCTGGAGGAAAAGTAAATCGCAGAGTGTAGGTGGGGCGTCATCGAAGCCGCTCACACACCTTGTCGCGTTTTTGGCGAGAGTCTCCGTAAGCGTGCCCTGCTGAGTGTAGCCGCCTGCGTTTCTGCACTTACCGTACAGTCTTCGCTCTCAGTGTCTTCCTGTGACAGGCCCTTGTTTTCTCTGCTCTGCAACGTTCATGGAAACCGTTTCTCTCCGCATTTACAGGTCTGCTGAATATCGTGATGGAACCATTTTTCAAAAGAGAAGTTTTTGATACCTACCTTGTTCCAATTAGCATCAGTTATGATAAGATACTGGAAGAAACTCTCTACGTGTATGAGCTCCTAGGGGTGCCTAAGCCGAAGGAATCTACAACAGTACGTACGGGATGGCCAGGCCTGGTTTGATGGAAAAGCAGAGGAAGCGCTGGTCTACACGCCGGCAGCCGCGGACCTGACCCCTGCTTTCCTCCCCCGTTGTGACCCTGGCAGGGGCTGCTCAAGGCCAGGCGTGTCCTCTCGGAGAACTTTGGCAACATCCATGTGTACTTCGGAGAGCCCATGTCACTCCGCACTCTGGCGGCTGGGAGGATGAGCCAGAGCCCCTACAACTTGGTTCCCAGGTGCAAGGCCGGTGTTTTCGTAACCGATACCGACTCGGGTGGAAATCTGGAAGTGTGAACTGTGACTCTTGGCACTTCTGGGACTGGATCTGGGTCACTGGAGATGACACCTCGGGGGTCAGAAAGCCTCCGTGAGAGAAGGATCGTGTGGTTCCCCAGACAGGGAGCTGCAGGGTACCAGTGTCAAACGTGCAGAGTCAGGGTTCATCCTTCTCGGGGGGCCTGAGTCTGACTGACACAGAAGTGCGGGAGAGGGGTGGCACGGAGGGGCGCGTGCGGGCACAGCGGTGCACGCTCGGCCGGCCGGAGTGCGTGCAGAACGTCGTCCGGTCCTGGGAAGGGTGGCGGACCAGGGGCGGGTGTGGCTGAGTCCCTGTCCTTGAAAGGCTGTGGTCATGGGCCAGGAAGTGCACCGGTCCCTGCAGGGTGCAGGCTGCACGGTCGGGGCCCCAGGGGCCGGGCGGGGCGGAAGCCACCCGCCAGCCCACCACGCGGCCGCAGCGCCGGCAGCCGTGCCCGCTGTCAGGAGCAGGTGGCAGCTTTTCACTGCCACAGGCTCCCCATGGCTCTCTAGGTGGGTGGGCCCGTGTCACGTAGTCCGGGTGCCGTCACTGGCTGCGGCGGAGTGCATGGCTTGCGTCTAGGCCAGGCGCGTGCCCTGCCCAGCCAGCTCTGGGGCTTCCGCGTCCTCTGACCCACGCTTGAAGAGTCCGTCAGGCGAGTGCTTGGCAGGGCCCTGACGCTGCTCGGAAGGACGGCAGGGAGGGCAGGCGGACAGGCGGCCTGTCCAGCGCAGACGTGGACGGTGGTTCTGTGACCCGACGCGCGCGTCCTGCGAGGCAGACGTCCTGGGCGCCGTGGGTCTGCAGAGGACGGCAGTGCGACCCGTTCCCACAGGGTGGCATTCTGTTCGTGAAGTGATAGAAGCTTTTGCCCAGAACCAGGGATAATAGGACCCTGTTCCCTTGAGTATTTCTATCATCTCACAAGAGCCAGCCCCGCAGACGGGCAGAGCAAGCAAAGGGGGGCTTCCCACGGGACCTGGGGGCCTCGGCAGAAAGTGCGAGAAGCCTTCCAGCGGGTCTGTGTCCCGTTTCCCGTCCCCTCACGTCTTGGTAGCCGAACTGTGACCCGTTCTGGCCTTCCTTTTAGGTACATCCCTCAGAAGCAGTCGGAGGACATGCATGCCTTTGTCACCGAAGTCGCCTACCGGATGCAGCTCCTGCAGATTCAGAACCTGGTGCTGAGCCCGTGGACCCTGGTGGTCACCGTCCTGCTCCAGAACCGGCCGTCCCTGCACTTGGACGCTCTGGTGGAGAAGACCGTGTGGCTGCGAGGCTTGGCCCAGGCCTTCGGGGGATTCCTCGCGTGGCCAGGTGCGTGCGGGGTCACCGTGAGGAGAGCGCTGGCTTTTTCTGC
>CM053516.1:17637471-17779013 GCA_028627145.1 Eidolon dupreanum | reverse complement strand
CCCCCCCCCCCCCCCCCCCCCCCCGCTTTTTAAACCACGTGGTGTGTGCCGCGCCGTGTTGCAAGGATCGAGCGCTGGGCTCGTAGGACGTTTCCGGTGACAACTTGTAAAAGCCTCATCGGAATCACGAACGCTGTGCTGGGCGTGGGGGGTATGTGACAGTGACAAGCTTACGCTGCTGTCAGCAGACAGGGACGCGGAGGAACAGACCCATCTGTCATTTGAAATCGTAGACTGCAGTGGCCACTGAGGTCCTTTAGAGACCAGGGCACGGCTTGCAGTTGGGTTCCCGTGCTGGCTCGGGTACCTGTCATGTGCGGCTGCTTAGGGCAGAGACGAGCCAGGCGCAGCCCAGTCCGCAGGTTCCCTGGTGGGGACGGTGGGTGAGCAGGTCGCATGCGAATGCGGGAGAGCGCTCCCAGGGCTCAAGCCGAAGAGCTGCGGAGGGGCCGAGAATGCCCACGAGGGTCCCGACCACAGTGGCGTGCAGCGGGGTGGCAGTCACCGGGGTGGGGGGCGAGGATGATCAGACACGTGCCCTCAGCGCTGCAGGGGTCCAGCAGGGGATGACATGCCAGTTGCCACACGAAGTGGAAAGCCACGAGAGGGGGCGGCCTGCTGGACAAGCTCCTCGTCTGGCCCAGGAGCGTATGAAAATACAGGTGCCTCTTCCCAAGGTTTTGTTTTTTGAGGTGGGGTGAACAGGTGGCCAGTCCATAGCTAAGGGTATCTGCTCGGCCACGAAAGTAACTCGTCACTGTAAAGTGAGTGAGTATCCGCACAGAGTAACACGGGGTGACTTAAGATCAATTCTAATTTAGAAGGCGCTCTTTAGGGTTAGGGTTAGGAAAAAGAAAAAAAATATTAAAAGAAAAGGGGCCTCGTATACTCTTTCTTTTTCCTTTCTCCTTAGATCAGCTCCTACTCCTGAGCCCTCGTGGCCGGTTCTTTATGACGTGTGTCATGACAGCGCATCGTGTGTCGTGTGTAGCACGGACCACATTCATACGTGATGTTGTCATGCACTGTGTCGTTCCCTCAGGCAAGCTCAGGCAGGGCAAATTAGAGCAGAATGGATGCTCTGGGGTCCGAAGGGAAGCCCCCCCCAGCGCCGGCCTTTCCGGGGGTGGCTGCTGGCCTCGCAGTCCGAGTGCCCGCCGGCCCGCCTGTCAGCAGGCTTAGGCTTTGGCTCGCGTTTGCAGTAAGGTGAGCGTCTGCTGAGCGTCGCCGTCCCGCCACGATGCGTCTGCCGCTGGCTCCCTGGGTGTCCCAGGCCGCTGCGGCGTCGCTAACGAGCGCCCGTGCCGGGCTCACTCCCTCAGAGCCAGTGGCGTGAGGATGCGGCGGTCCCCCGGCGTCCCGCCCCGGCCGGTGCCGTTCCTCACTCGCACAGTTGCAAAGGGACGGTCATCTTGGAACTGGCCTGCGCGAGGGGTGCGTGCGCGCGCTCGTGGGGCACGTCTTCTTGTCAGGGCACACGCTGAGGTCACAGACACGTGACCTGGTGACTTGCTCCCACGAGACTTGGGCGCCTTGCTTCCCGCGGAAGCGCTGGTTGCAGAGGGGCTGAGACGGCGCCACGTGTCCTTCGAGTGCTTTCTGAGAGTCATGCGCTGCTGGAGCCCAGCGGGCACTGGGCCTGGGTGGTCGGCAGGGCGCATCCCGCTCCGCGGCCGTTTGCCTGAGTGGCCCGTCTCGCATGCAGAGAACGAGCCTGCGGAGGACGTGATCCAGGCCAGCATCCTTCTGCATTCCAACATCGCCAGCCTGGCCAACGACCGTGTGGCCCTGAGGGCGGCCTCGGCGGACTCGGACGTGGTGGACGGCCTGCTCCTGCAGCACGTCACTCTGCTCATGTGCTCGGCCTACAGGAACCAGCTGCTCAACGTGTTCGTCCGCCCCTCGCTCGTCGCTCTGGCTCTGCAGATGACACCTGGGTCCAGGAAAGGTAACCACGGGAACATGCTCTTCCGCTCTGCAGAGGCCGCCGTGCGGGCCGGGGCGGGGAGTGACCCAGAGGCCGCCCAGAGCAGCTGCCCAGGGCAGCCACACGCCCGCCACCCCCCGCCCGTGGGGCTGGGCCCGGGTGCTCAGAACTTAGGATTTCCCCCCAAAGACGTGGCCATCTGCTTAGAATTCGAGGCCTGAAAGGGACCTGAGAAGGCACTGTCACCTGAACTGCTGCTTTTGCGAGGAGCGCTGGACCTAGAGCGTCGCGGCTGCCTAGGGCGGGCCCTGGCAAGGCCGGTTCCGCCTGCCGGGCTGAGGGCCCTTTTCTGCCATGCTGGGTCCCGTCGCTGTCCTCGGGAGCGCGAGTGAGTAGGACGCGGCGTGTGTGCGCAGCGCCTGTAGCCGGCCGCGGCTCCCTGGGGGCCGGCCGCACACCCAGAGCTGCTGACTGTGTGGTCTGGGCGTGGGCCAGGCCTTGGCATTCTGTTTTTGGCTTTCGAAGCTCCATAGGCATGCTAAGGGAAAGTCTGCGGAGGGGAACAGGGCTTGGCCACAGGCCCGTAGCCCCGGAGGGACCTTGGAGGTCCCCTGCCTGGCCCCTCGCCTTGTGAGTGACAGGCGGCCCAAAGCTCAGATGACTTAGCTCAGGATACGGAGACGCAGACCTCAGTTTCAGTTCTATCTGAGGCTTCTCACAGCAGAAGCCATCTCCAGCTAAGGGCGCACACGCGGTCCTCGGCGGCTGCCAGATGCCCCGAGACGCAGGCTGCCTTCTCGTCCACCTGTGTGTGTCGTTCCTGGTGGCAGAGTCTGCAGTGCAGGCCAGGAAGGCGAGGCAGGCAAGGTCGCTGTCCGCAGACCGGGCGCTGTCACCGTGTGCTGGCGTGGTCCGGTGCGCAGGACGGCAGGGCGGAGGGATGCTGGAGGGAGTGCAGCAGCCTGCCCCTCCCCTCTGCTGGGACCCTGGTGACGGCGTGAGGCCCTGGTGGCTGCGGCACATGGCACCTTGCTCCTTCCAGACTCACTGACGACAGATTCGACCTTTATCACGTCTAGACTGTAACTTCCCCTGTAGGTAAAATTTGGTGTGTCGCAGCTTCCGCGAGGGGCCTCAGTTCTGGTCCCCGATGTGTGAATGACGTACACGCCTGTGACACGCGCCCTGGACCGTCGCAGACTTGATGGCATGCCCGACGGTTTACAACCATGCTGTGCTAACCTGTCGTGAATTTATTTGCAGAGGAAATCTACAGTTGCTTTCGCTTCCTACGCGATGTGTTTTCGGACGAGTTCATCTTTCTTCCAGGAAACGCGGTGAAGGTAACGCAGCTGCGGGGCGAGCGTGCGCACGCGTGCCGCGGGGGGGGGTGACAGCTGGGACACTCGCGGCTCACGCTAGTTTGGTTCCTGGTCAAGGGTGGCCAGGGACTTAGGAGTATTGGGGGGGTGGGAGGCAGTCGTTCTCTGGACCCTTCGTGCAGCCACCGTGCGCCAGCCGCCCGTTTCCTTACCAAGGCACCAACCAGCACACGTCCGCCCGTCCGCCCGTTGGCCGCTTGCCGGGATAAGCCGGGCCCTTTGCTTTGGGGTTGGAGGGCGCGGTCTTGCCTTTGGCATAGACGCCAATGAGGGTGGGGCTCACAGCGGGGCAGGGAGGGCCCCACCTCCTGCGCTGGGGAACGGGGTCACGCAGCAGAGGCCGGGCTGCTGCCGTGGGCATGCACCGCCCGCTCAGGCCTAGGGAGTGTGGCCATGCAGAGCACGAGGGTCCGTCGCACGGGCAGAGTCCCCGGGTGCGTCGGTCCCGTGTGTGTTGCTGTGTTGGGGTCCAGCACACTTGAGTGTTGGAACGAGGGCTCCTCTGGCCGCTGTCTGTCAACCGCCGTCTGGGGGCGGTCATGGGACTGGCTGGCATTCATGGGACCGGCTGGCGTTCTCGTGCCGCGGGCAGCAGCGTCCCCGTCAGCCTCGTGTGGTGGGTGCATTGTCTCCTCCGCCCCCTTCCAGGACTTTGAAGAAGGCTGTTACCTACTTTGTAAAATTGAGACCATTTACGTGGCGACGGGGAACATCCTAGTTACCGAGAAAGCAGACACCGTGTTAGAATTTCTAAGAGGCCTCTTTGAACCCTTCGTGGAATGTTACCAGGTACATGAGCTGCCGCGTTCCCGGCTCTGGGTGAGGAACGCACCGCCCCGAACTTCCTTCCAGCTGATGGAGCTGGAGACTCACTGCCAGAGTGAGGGCCCTCGCCGCTCAGGGGACACCCGCTTTCTGCGTGCAGCAGGGGCCGGGTCCCCTACAGACCCAGGAGGATGACAGCTCAGGGACGCAGTGAGCGTAACAGTCCTATCGCCGGTTACAGGCGGGCACAGTCACAGAGCATGGTCACACCGTGTGTTATGTTTCGTTTCCTGTATGTAGCAAGGCGTTTGATACATAGTAGGCACTTAAAAATACAAGGTTTGAGAAATTCATAGTCCGTTATTATGTCACTAATGCTAATGTTGCAAGAGAAAGAAAAGCTCAAGTGCAGACACGTGGAAGGACTAATCTAAGGAGCCATTAAAGGCCAGGACGGCGTGTAGGTCCCGCAGGAAGTGTGCCAGCGTGCAGGGCAGCTGGGGTTGAGGGGGGAGCCATGGGGCCCCATGCAGCTTTGTGGGAAGAGGACGCTGTGGCCACCCGCCCTGTGCACTGGGCAGGGCACCCAGGACCGACTTCCGGGCCCAGCAGAGCTGCGGCCGATGACGTAGCCCACACCAGCTCCCTCACACAACGTCTAATGCTTAGTAGGTGTTGGATAAGTTCTGTTTCTGTCTTTAGGCACCTGTCTAGGTAGAAATCAAGTATTCTTGGGTCTCGCACGTTGTTAGGTGTTTTTAGGGAAGAAATAAAGTTAAAAAACAATCTGGTGCCTCTCTTTCCAAGCAACATGAGGTATATTAGGCTGAGAGTAATTAACTTATGACCCATTAAAGTGAGAAATTATATTGTAATAAACATCAACACTATTTCAAACTCTTTTTTCTAATTGTGAATAGTGACACGAGCCCAAGCGAAAGTTCCTGAAACGTTGCAGCTCTTCTGCACCTGGTCTGTGCAGGGCTGTGCTGGGCTCTGGTGTGATGGCTCCTGTCGCTGTCCTGCTGTTTCTGACTGTGCCTCTCCTCTTCCTGCTCCTCCCCGGCCCCGCGTAAACGCAGATCGTTTGCCGGTACCTCTTGAAGGAACGGGAAGACTACTTCACTGAGAAGCAGTACTTGGCCAGAGTGAGGACGTTCACAAGCCAGCTTCTCGATGAAGGTCAGTCACGCTCGAGGGTGGTGATGTCCTTTAGTTTAGGACCAAAAGTAGTGCGCTGACCCCCTCCACCTGCCGTAGGCGCCTCACAGTGTTACGACGTGCTGTCTTCCGACGTGCAGAAGAATGCGCTGGCGGCTTTGGTGCGCCTCGGTGTGGTGCAGAAGAGGAAGGTGTAAGTGGCGGCTGGCCCCCGGGGCGCGTGCCCCACCCCCTCCTGGGTAGTCAAGTCGCCGTGGTGACCCTGCAGGTTTTACATGACTGAGTTATAGCGACTTCCGAGCAGAGAACGGGCTTCGGGCCAGCACTTTGGCTTTGGCTTAATGTTGACGTGTAGATCATAAGAAATATTTTGGGGGAATGTGTGCGCCCACACGTGCACTTATACGCTCCTGCGTAATAACGCATGAAGACGCGTGTGTGCAGCTCAGCGTTCACTCTTCTGAGTCGAGTGCGAGAGCGCGGGCCTGCCGCGTGGCCAGAGGGACGGCGCCAGGCCAGCCCCCCGGCCGGGGCAGGGGCCGTGCGGCCCCGTGGGAGAGCAGCCTCGCTCCCGCGTGCCGGGGGTCGCTCTCCGCGGCTGCGCGCTAAGCCCGTGGGAGAGCAGCCTCGCTCCCGCGTGCCGGGGGTCGCTCTCCCCGGCTGCGCGCTAAGCCCGTGGGAGAGCAGCCTCGCTCCCGCGTGCCGGGGGTCGCTCTCTCCGCTGCGCGCTAAGCCAGCTCGTTGCTTTCTCTCTAGCGATAACGAGTATCTGTTCAACGTGAACGAACCGGCCATGAGCAAACTGGAAGAAACGCTCGGTAAGTGTGCGGTCCAGGCCGCGGCCCGCGGCGCGCTCGCCAGCGTGCAGGACGCGCAATGTGCCTGGTGCCCGGGGCGCTGCCGAGACGGGCCGCGGCCCGGCCTGAACGGAGGACTATTGTGTCACCCCGGATTTCCCCAAGGGAGCGAGGAGAAAGTGCGAGAATCAGTGGACAAAGGCCACAAGCATTCAGTGGGCAGTGTCAGCAAAGATGACCCGCCCCACCCGGCTGGGCCCCCGGCCTCGGGGGCGCCGAGCGCAGGCCTCCCGTGTTGTCCTTGGGGTCGCCGTCTCCCAGGGGACGGGGTCAGTCCGTGTCCACGTCACATGTGGCAGCACGGCCAACCCTCCCGCCCTGCAGAGCGCCTCAGCTTAGGGGAGGTCCCGCCCGAGGAGGTGGCGCTGTCGCTGGGGCCCGGTCCGAGCCACGGCTGCTGGCCCGCACCCAGATGCCCGGGGGACACGCCAGGGGCCGCGGCGGCCGGGAGCACGGCGCCCTGGGACGACGGCGCGGTTCGCGGGGCGGGGTGTCAGCGTGGCAGCCCCGAGCGCAGCGCAGCGCCGGGGCGCGGAGGGGGCCCTCCTCGTCGCGGGAAGCGCACGGCGGGGCGGGGCGCTTGCGCATGCGCACGCAGAGCCCGGAGCCCACTCAGCCCGGCTGGGGCGTGGGCCGCGCCTGCCACAGTGAGGTGTCGCCACGGTGCTTTGTCGGCTGTGAGTCTGCGCGAGTGTCCGCCGCGCCTCTTGCCAGTGGCGGCGCGGTGGCTGGAGAAGGGCGCACTCGGGGACGTGTCGCGCTCTCGCACCTCAGGTTGTAAAGCAGCAGTGAGAAGGGCGGCCACTGCCAAGCTGTAGCGACCGCCGCGCGGTCGTGGGGACGGCGGCCACGGGGCTGCGGCTGGCCAAGGACAGCGCTCCGGCGGACGGGGACGCGGAGGGACGGACCCCGCTTTCTGCCTGTGCTCCCCAAGACTTTGTGGCGGCGGGCTCAGGAGAGAGGACGAGACGGCCGGGCGAAGCGCCCAGTGTGACTGTCCCCAACACAGTGGCTAAGAAGGCGTTTGCAGCCAACTCCGTGAGTGTTTAAATAAAACAGTCTTTTGGAAACGTGTTTGGAAAAACAGCCCCGCCTGTTTCACTGCCATTTTCCAACGTCCGTTTTCACGCACTGACCCCTGCACTGACTGCTGAAGGTGCGACACTGAAAGGGAGGGTGTGGCTGCCGAAGCCACCGGAAGGGCATGTGTCACAGCTCCCTCGGGTGGGGACGGCGCAGACACGCCCCCTCGGGAGGGCCCTGGAGCCCCCGGCAAAACCCGCAGCCAACGAGGCCCTGCCTCCGTGCGGGACAGCTCCGCCCCCTTCCTCCAGCTGTCACCCGCCCCCTCCAGGCTGCTGCATCAGCCAGCCACCTGCCACCTGCAGCATGTCTGTGTTTGGTATGTCTGTGTTTGCGTCGTGGCTCCCTCAGGCCCAGGCCCGCCTCTGACCCGCCTCCACCACAGCGGGAGACTGTGTGCCCGATGGGAAACTGAGTTTTTAAATTAACAGTTTAAATGTGAACAGCTCCAGGTGGCTAAGTGACTACCGGTCTTTGCGTTCCACCTCTTGGAGAAGGGCTGGAGCCGTGCCGCACCCCAAGTCCCCCGGCAGCCTGCCCGGCTCGGCCTGGCGCCACGAGGCCAGCGCCTGACACCGCCCCACGGACGGCTGGCCGGCCTTGGGGCTGCGGGCAGCAGGGTCTGGCTCTGGGACCACTCTCTATGAAAACACGTACCCCCCCCCAAAAAAAAAAAAAAAAAGCAGCTGAAGCAAGGGAAAGCACTAGAACAGAGTGATAAGAGAGAGGCAACCCCACCGCCGCGTGGAGGTGAACATGGCCTGTGGATTCGCGGGGCGGTAGTTACATGAGCAGACAGATCGATTTTCCAAAACATCGGAGTTAAGATTCCTGCATTTCCGTGTGTGTAAAGTCCACCCGTGCGGGAGCCGCCACGAGCCGTTCCAGCAGCACACTCCACAGCTCGCCTGCGAGCATGCACGCGTGTCTGCGCTGCCAAGCCCGCTGGGGAGCGCTGGGGAAAAGCAATGTGCAGACGCTGCGCGCGCGCCAGAACATGCCCGCGCCTTCCCAGCGCCCATGGGTCGTGCTCACCGCACCCCGCGGGCGCCCCCCACACTGCCGGCTGCGTCTGCAGCGCTCGGGGCCCAGTGGGGGCCTCCGTCCCGGTGAGAGCACTCCCCCTCCTCTCAGCCTGTCTCAAGCAGGTCGCTAGGACTAGAGGTCACGTGTGCCACACTGTGATTTTTCATTCTCGAAACGGGATGCGCCGTGTTTCATCCTCATTGCCCCCACTCCACTTGCTCAGCTGATAAGTGACATAAGCGCGACAAGGAGCACACGCGTGCACACACACACACACACGCACACTAGCATCACTGACAAACACTAACGCAAAAACGAATGAAATTTTCACCAGGATCAGGCATTACGTTAAAAGAATTACATGTTACGACAAACAGAATTAACTCACAGCGTGAGCGTGGTTCAGTGTTGGGAGAGGTTTTGAAAGCTCACCAGCTTACGATGACAAAGGAGGAAAACCACGATGAGGTCAATAGATGCAGAGGTTCACTTGATAGTTCAACACGCATTCCTGACCTAGAAAAGTAAAAACCACCCTTGGTTAGCGGGATGGGCGACCGCTTCCTTAATGGAGTGACCAAAAGCCGACATCAGGTTTCCAGGGAAAAACAGGAAAAGCATTCCTACTGGATACACCTCTTTTATCATTCTTCATTCCTTGATATTAATATCCAGCAAAAACTATGATTTAATATATTTAGAGGTTCAACTTAATATAGAATAGTAAGAGAACCACATAAAAATATATAAAAACTGAAAAGAGACAAAATGATTTTTATCTGCAGCTGATGTGATTATATACTTGAAAACTCCAAAGAAACAACCAGGAAACTATTAAAAGCTGCAAAATAATTAAATAAGGCACTGGTTAGAGTGTCTGTAACTAAAAATCAGTTCCCTAGAGACAGACAACATAACGGAGGTAAAGATTTCATTCACAACAGCATCAACACATAGAAATCCCCAGGAATAAACTCACCAAGAAACTTGCCACATCTGCCTAAAGAAAGTTTGAAAATGCTACTGAAATACACAAGAACAGCTGCATAAACTAATAGGAAGATCAAAATGATACAGCTGTCAATTCTCCCTAAATTAATCCACAGATGAAACACGATTTCAGGCAGAATGTCAACTCTTGGGGAATGGTAGAAGACATCTTAAAACTATTCGCTAGGCAACTTGAATATTTACTATACATGTCAATAGTTAGGACAACCGGAAATGGCATGAGAACGAGACCAGTCCTATCACTTATCAAATTATATTATAAATACAGTTAATTACAACAGCTCAATAGTGGCATTGAAATAGAAATATCACTGAAATAGAATATAGAGTCTAAAAACGTACCCAGGTACATGTCTAGTATAAATGAAACGTACTATCGAAATGGCATTTCAAGTCAGTGGGGAAAAAGTACGACTCAAATTTGTTGCAACAACTTGCTAATTATTTGTGAGAAAATGGAATTCTTACATCATTTTTACTCTAAAATGAATTATTGATGGAGCAAAGGTTCAAATATAAAAATATAATAAATTACTAGGAAAAACGATCGTTTTTGAATCTGAGAGCTGGTGAGAACTTTCTAAGACTGATAAACACAGAAGTCATGAAGAAACCTAGATAAATCTTGGCTTTGTAACAGTCTAAAACTTACTGTACTACAAAAATTATAACGACAAACTAGGAAAAATCTACAACACTTATAGACTTAGTACACATGAGGAATTAATTTCCCAAATGTACAATAAACTACAAAATCATAATACAAAGATAATTTAAAAGCACGGCAGAGGACATAAACAGGTACTTAAAAAGAATACTCGATCTCATAAAAATTGCAAACTAGATAATAGTTTTTCACAGATTAGTAAAAATGAACAAATCTTATTACTAATAAGAATCATATTATCAAAAAAGGAACAAATAAATGTGGGTGAACACTTAAGAAAACAGCCGTTCTCCTTGGCTATCAGGGAAAAGGAAAGATGGTACAAACTGCCCAGTGAGTAATTGGACGTTTACTGAAATTTAAAATGTAGTTTGGCAGAGCTATTTCTAGAAATGTGTCCCATAGATATGTTCACACGTGTGAGCAAACACACACGCACAGGGGTCTCCTCAGGATTTCTGTACTCACAACAGCCTGACGACAGTGAAGGGCTCACGTCACCCCTCCTTGTCTTTGCACATCTAAATCTGGTCCATCCTTCGAGGACCAGCTTAAACGCCAACGATTCCAGGACAACTTTCCAAACTCCTCAAAATAACACAGCTCTCTTCCTCGGCAGTGTTCTCACAGTACTTAAATTATAACACATGGTGTTTTTTTGTTTTGTTTTTGTTTTTTGCAAGTTTGCATGCAATTTCATTAATTAGCTGTTTTGCATTTTATTCTAGAATTCATTTTTTCTAAATTTTAATCCCTATTTTGTCCAATTTTAAAGCACCTTAAGAGAAAGCATGCTTCAATTTATTTTGTCCTCCCCACCCCATCAGTCAGCATGAGACCCAGCAGTCAACAAATATTTTAAAATCTATTATATGTGATAGTTCTCTCGGTATTTACATATCAACTTAAAAAAAAACACAAGGCTATCATTTATGATCCTAGTTCCTAGCTCATACCACCTACATTATATTTTCTTCATTTAGGGATGTGCAGATGGCATGAAATCTACTTTTTAAATTCACATTTTGTACATCTGAAATTTCCCATCTGAGGAAATCCTAAAAAATTGAGATCTGATTTATTCACAATTCTGATTCTAAGTAGAACACTTATTTAAATTGACTAACAGCTTCCTACCTATCATCTCACATAGAAAAACAAAACCAAAAAACAACCTAGGCTCTTGAAACTGTATTTTAGTAACAAGAACATAAGAATATTAAATCCCAATTAAAGAACAGTGTAACAGGTAATATCAATTTCATCCAGTGCAGGAAATATTTTAAGCTTTATTTTGATAAAACATTTCAAATCCCCTCATATCACAGCATATCAATAGGCAAAATGTACAAAGACTGATTTTATACTTCATTTTAGATGTCAGTCCCCAACCTCAGGTAAGCAAGTAGCAAAATACAGGTGCCAATCATTCCACTACAGGTAGTGTTTGAAACAAAACTAAGAAAGTTTTCAGCACTTAAGTGAAATGCGGCTTTAATTAAAAAGACTTAATTCCACAGGGCGCGTTTTCCAGAGTCATGAATTCGACCAGGCCGGGTGACTCCAAGCTCGAGTGACAGCGTCACGTCAGAGGCCAGCGAGCAGAGGTGGCCCGCCCTTCCGTGGTGCATTAGTTTAGCACGTGCTACGTTCTGGACACTCTCCAGTGCGTTCGGTCTCTAGAACCTGCTCTGGAGTCTAAGGGAACAAGAT
This sequence comes from Eidolon dupreanum, assembly GCA_028627145.1. Lineage (NCBI taxonomy): Eukaryota > Metazoa > Chordata > Mammalia > Chiroptera > Pteropodidae > Eidolon > Eidolon dupreanum. The sequence goes on along the minus strand of CM053516.1, from coordinate 17,767,421 downwards.
CGGAGAGGCGAGCACCGGCCCCACTTTGAGGAGGGCGACGGAACTGCTCTGTGTGGCAGAGGCACCGCCTGACGGTGGTGGCCGCCCGTGGACCTCCCCCACCAGCTGATTCTCCAGAGGGACACCGCCTGCAGCTACGGCACCGATGAAGGAACACGCACGCACATTTTAAGAGAAAAACATTCTGTACTGATGGTTCTAAAAAGCAGATAGTGCTACTAAAAAGCAACCATTTAAATAACTGAGTACTCACATTTTGTACAAGGTCACACCTTGGGGGAAGTTTTGATTTCAGAAGTGCCATTTTATGGACCCGGCATTAAGTATCTGCACGATATGTGTTTCATACAATGTAATTTTAGAAACTGGGGGGGGGGGGCACGAAATAATCACAACTTTAAAATCAAATTCGAGTGATCTTGAAAGAGACAAACTATCACTTTCTGTTCAGCTGAGATATCCAGTATAGTTATTATCTCTGTAAAAAATATTAGTCAAAGAAAATCTGTAACTTTGATAATTTTCAACCTTTTAAGCAGAAATAACTAAAAATAAAATAAAAGGGCTCCTCTGGCGTGAGTGAAATTAAGGAGCTTCATGACCCTCGGCCACTATCTGGAAGCTGTTTTAGGTTTTACATAATTTCCACAGTCTTAATACCACTATTTTTATTCAGATAAAAGAAATAACCTTTTGAAGTAACTGGCAGCAGAAATGGCACGTATGGACAAGAACCCAACTAGAAAGAAGCTCAGATGTCTAAAGCCTTGCCACCCTGAACGCTCCCGATCTTATCTGACCTCGGAAGCTAAGCAGAGTTGGGCCTGGTTAGTACTCGGATGGGAGACCGCCTAGAAAGGCCAGGTGCTGTAGGTGTTTAAAAAAAAAAAAAAAAAAAAAAGGTCAGGGAAAAATGGCTGTGTGCTAGCACAATTTCTCTCAAATAATGGGGAATGTTCTATAGTCAGTCTACAACAGAAGCAATAGTTTGGAAACCTTGAGAAGCTCAAATATCTTTAGTTATTTTTGTTTTACTAAACGATCTGAAGTAAGCACTTTTAAAAAGAAAGCAAAGAAAAATTTAAAAATTAAACAAAGCTGCAGCCTGGAGCATTTTATTTTCGTAGGAGTTACCAGAGGTCTTTGCTTTGGGACACTGTGTCCCCTTTCTGTTCTCCACTTTGTTACAAAAGAACAGAAACAAATCTCCCCTCAAAGCAGCCATACTTCAGAATGCCCAGAATGCCCAGAATGCCGGGGGCTGGCTTACAACCCGCTACGATGTTTTTCTAATTTCCCGCCCAGCCTGGGATGTGAAATCTAAACAAGCATCTCAGTGAAAAATTTTCTCCCATTTGCATCAAGCCTCTACGCCAAAGACGGTGGGCCAGCTAAAAATCAGGGGTGCGGCCGGGTTCCTCAACCCGATAAAGACAGAAGCTCCAGCTGGAAATTCACACAAGTCAGGAATAGGCTGGGGAAAAAATTATCATCGTCTGTAAGATTTTCCAGCAAATGCTTGCTCCCAAATCAAATATCATAACGCTGCTGGTCAGCAGGTGGAAATCGCCAGCCACCGGCCTGGGCCAGTCGTCCGTGGAGCCGCCCGCTGACAGCTCCCTCTTCCAGTCAGTTAAGGGGCCGGCACTTGAGCCCACAGGCTGGCTCCTCCTTCCAGGGAGGAATTCTGACCAAAACTGACCCTAAAACCAATCTCCTCAATCCCTCCTTTCTTTTCCCCACACCGTTCAATTACAGGTTAAGGTGGAGATGTAGACGAAGCGGGGTGTTTTATACGGCACTGCCCTGTAAGAAACCCAACAATTCAGCAAACTGGAAACTTCGCAGCACACTTACACTCTGTCCACAGAGATGGTTTCTGCTGCGTAACAGACACCGTGAGAAAGACACCAGAGGAGAAGCTGAAATGCCACACGTCCATTAGAGTCAGCATAATTTAACGGGAAAGCACGTTATCTATTTTACCAATTGCAGTGCTTTGTCGTTTGGGCTCAACAGGACACCTGTCCCTTCTTCCGCTTGCGCGTCTCCGAGAGGGCGTGTTCTAAGCCATGGGACGTGCGCGCGCAGGGGGGGGGTCGTGCACGCGCGCGGCCACGTCAGGCCACGTCAGACCACGGACGTCGTGCTCTCGGGGTTCACGCGGACGAGTCTGGACGCGTTCCTCAGGTCCTGCAGCTGGCGGGCGGGCTTCCCCACACCCTCCTCGAACCTTTTCTCCACCACGGGGAGCACCGTTTCGTACAGGAAGGACGCGTTCTGCCGGATGAACGCCTTCTTCTCCGGGTCCTGCTCGCAGCGCAGGCTGTAGTCCACGTGCTGCACGGCCACCAGGATGACCTCCAGCAGGCTCTCCAGGAGCACCACGTGCAGCTCCGGGAAGTACAGCTTGAGGGCCTCCTCCAGGAAGCCCATGGTCTGCTTGGTGAAGGCCACCACGGTGTAGCTGAGGCTCACCCAGCAGCCGTCGCCCGTGTACTGCTCGAAGTCGCTGACGCCGCAGGCCCGCATCTCCTCCTGGAGCTTGCCCAGGGCCTCGGGGGTCATCAGGTTCATCCTGCGCCACATCTCCTCCGAGTTGCGGTGTTTCGTGGCTTCGATGATGATTTCTTTGTAACTGTGCAAGGCCACCTGGATGTCCTTCACCAGGAGGGCGTGGATGACGAAGGTGAGGTCTAGCCCGATGTCGCCCAGCTGCTGACAGTGCTCCTTCGCCACCTTCACACACTCGGCGACCGTGGAGAGGCTCTCCTTGCTATCAAACAGCTGCTTGCTGAAAGCACCCACGAACACGCCCATGGCCGACCGAGCCCAGGCCACGAAGGCGGAGTAGCAGCCACTGTCGGTGCCTGCGAAATCCGTCTCGAACTCGCGCGCGGTCTCGAGGAGGCTGGTGAAGAAGACGTGGCACAGCTTGTGAATGTAGAGCAGGGTGGACCCTTCCATGCGGAGCTGCCGGATGGCCGTGCGCACGGCCGCCGCCCTGTTCCTCAGGAACAGCTCGCAGGCCTTTGTGCACTGGCCAAGCCGGATGAGCTGAGACACTGCCCTGCGAGTGGCCTTGGGGCCACCTCTCAGAGACCGATCCGGGGACAGTTCAAACACCAGCACCTTGGTGAGCTGTCGGACGCGCTCGTCCACTCTGGCCCTTAGTTCCTTCACGGGAGGGGGGCTGGGCTTGTCGTCCAGGTAGTGGTTCAACTTATCCAGCAGGTCGACGGCCCCTTCGAAGTCCCTCTGGGCGATGCAGACGTCCAGATCCTCGGGCAGCTCCTGGATCCATTCCATCGACAGGTCCACCTTCTCTTCTTCCGCCTCGGGAACCGCTGGCTCGTCTTCCTCGTCGTCCTCAAACGGGTTCCCGGCCTTGGCTGTCACTTGGGGGGGCCCCCGAGGGGCCGCCGCCTCCTCCTGTTCCCTTCGTCTTTTTTCGCCGAGGGCTCTCTTGGTTTTCTCCAGCACTTCCAGCCACTCTCGTTTGATTTTCGCATTTTCCGCCTGGAAAATGCGGCTCTCGGGGAACATCAGCAGCTTGAACATGTCCTTCATGGGCGGGTTGTCCTTCACGTTGACCACCGCCAGGCCGTCTAGGGAGTAGAGGGCGTTGTAGCGATACATGCCCCGCCGCTGGGGCAGCCAGGTGGCCACCAGCAAACAGTCGTTCATGAGAAAGCCGTGCACCCGCTGCAGCTGGGTCACGTGGTCCGCCTCGTACTCCACCAGGTCCCCGTTGTACACCAGGTACTGTCCCGGCGTCTCCAGCAGGTGCCTGCAGCCCTCCACCTTCTCCAGCAGGGTGGTGAGGGTGCGCTGCTTCCCCTCCTCGCCCGGACCCGCAGAGTCGCGGGAGGCGCCCCCAGGGGCGGGGAAAAGGCCAGCCTGGCCCCGGAGGTGGTCTCGGCCGCCCGCGCCACCCCCGCCGTCCTCCCCTCCGGAGGCCGCGGCGGCGCCGGCGGCGGCAGCAGGCGGCAGCAGGGTCAGCGGGATGCTCTCCAGGCTGCTCTTCTGCTCAGTCAGCAGGTGGCTGAGCTGGTACATCTCGCTCTCCAGGTAGGAGATCTCGCGGGCCGTCTCTATGAACTGCCGGTAGTTCTGGTACACGTTGCGCTTCAGGTTCTGCGCCGTCTCCTCCGCCAGCGCCTGGATGCGCTGCCGGTGCTCCTGGAGGTCCCGGTCCCCGTCCGACTGCTGCGAGAGCTGCTTCACGTATAGCCTCGCGTCGAAGCCCCCCGACTCCAGCTGCCGCCGCAGGCGACTCGCCCCACTGTCCGACATCGCCATCGCCACGTCCGTCCGGGTCTCGCGCGGTCACTGTCACTCTCGCCGCCGCCGGGGCCGCCGCTGTCCGGACTCACGCAAAGCGGGCGGAGCTGCGGGGCTGAGGAAACGCGATGAGAGACGAGTACGCCTGCGCCGGGCTCTGAGCGTCCGCTGGTGCGCCTGCGCAGCAGGCCGAGCGCAGGTAGTGCGCCTGCGCAGAAACGCCAGCGGCCTACAGCGCTTGCGCCGGAGGAACTGTGGCGGAAGTCGGTGGAAGGCGAGGCGGGGCGGCGTAGGTATTGCGCATGCGCCGAGCGTGACGCCGTTTGACGTTACTGGCGTATCGTGAGGCGGTTACCAGCTTCCAGAAACCGTCCTCGGGTCTGAGCCTTGAGAACCCAAGTTTTGAACCCTCTACGAGGTGTCACGCTGAGTTCTCTTTTTCTTTTAAGCCCCAGAACCTCGGCTTCGGGGTTTGAGTCCAGCTTCGTTCTCGTTCTCGAGTCGGTTTCCCGAGTTCTCGCGAGACCCGCGGCCAAGCCGAGAGCAGCCCGAGAGCCGGTATCTCCCGGGGGCGCGGCCGGGCCCGCAGAGCGTCCGGCGGGAGCTGCGGCCTCGCGCGCGAGCGAGCCCGACGCCAGCCGACCTCGCCCGGGGCCCCGGCAGCGATGGACGAGGACCTGGTTTTGGCGCTGCGGCTTCAGGAGGAGTGGAATTTGCAGGTGTCGGGGCGCGCCGCGGCCCAGGAGCCCCTGTCCCTGGTGGACGCGTCCTGGGAGTTGGTGGACCCCACCCCGGATTTGCAGGCCCTGTTTGTGCAGTTCAACGACCGGTTCTTCTGGGGCCAGCTGGAGGCCGTCGAGGTGAAGTGGAGCATGCGGATGACCCTGTGAGTCGCGAGGCCCGCGGGGAGCGGAGCCGGCAGTGTTCCCACGGCCCGCCCGGCCCGGCCCCCGGCCCCCCGCCCTCCCCTCTCTCCTCTCGTCGACCCCCCTGCCCCCTCTGCCCCCCCCATGCCCGGGCCGTTAGACGCGGGGCTGGGGTCGGACCCAGGGTGGGGGCGGGGGGGATGGGTCCCCTGCCCCTCGCCCCGCCCCCATCTCACTAAGAAAGACGCGCGCCCCGCCCCCCCACCGCGGTTCGATTCCTAACGGCCACGGTGAGAGAGGACGTTTTTTCGAATGTCACCGCGCTCGAAAATAAGTGAGCGCGTTTCCGATTTGTCTCATGGCCGTGCGTTAGGGCCCAGGAGCGGGGAGCCGCCCGTCCGCCCCCAATGCGCGCGTTAGGGCACCTGCGCCCGGCGGGGACCCCGCGGTTAGTGGGCAGGGGCGGACGTCCCCACAGTCCCGGACCCCAGGGGTCTCCAGGGACGCCTCTAAGTGTGAGAAACAAGTGGAAGAAGTTCCGCGTGGAAATCGTCCACTCCTGTCCGTGGACGGAGTTTTTAACGAGTTTAGGGGGCCGTCGTGTGCCACCCTGCTCGTTTTGTTACGGGACGACCCCAAATAAGACAGGTTAAGGTGTGATATAAAACTGCAGTACACGTCTGCGTCCTAGCGCCTGTTACCGCCACAACGTGTGCCGGCGCCAGGGAGGGCGCGGGCCAGGGGCGGAGCTTCTGTCCTCTGAGTTGTTACACCCTGGCCAGGGCCGGGGCAGTGCTCCTGCCCACTCGCCCCCTACCTGGGCGAAGGGCCAGTCTGTCCTGACAGGGAGGGTGAGTGCGCTGCGGGGAAAGCCATCTGCCCCCAAGCGTTTGCTGTGTCATCCCGGTTTGCCTTTTGTCTGTATTCGCCAAATAACCTTGGTGGTGGTGGTTTTTCAGGTGTGCTGGGGTGTGCAGCTATGAAGGGAGGGGTGGAATGTGTTCCATCCGGCTCAGTGAACCCCTCTTAAAGCTAAGACCAAGAAAGGATCTCGTGGAGGTAAGCGCTGCAGTTAAAGATACAAAATGACAATAGATTAAAAGATAACGTGTCAAATAAAGATACATATGTGTTAAATATACAGGAATGAAAAAAAGTATGTCATCTAAACAGTTAACAAAATTGTGGCTACTTTAGTATCAGACTAAAGACCTTAAAGAAAGAAGTTCCATTAGAGAAAAAAGGGAACATTGTAATAACAAGCTAATCTGTTAAAGATACCCTAACAATCTAAATAATTATGACCCTGAAAGTCGTAACATATCTTTGAACTACGTGAGGCATAAATTAGCAGAGTCAGAAAAGTAAATAATCCACAACCGTAGCTTCAGTTAACACAACTCTCTTGATAACTCAGTGAATAAGCAGAAAAGAATAGTAAACATAGAACAAAAAATTGAACATGATTAACCAAACCAACCCTAACGAAGATGCCCAACTGGACAGGAGTAGCTTAGTGAATACCTCGTGTAAATAAACACATGGGCTACCTAAATTGGAATGAACGGGGTTCAGAAAAGCAAGGCCATTAAACCTATGGCCCATTCTAGAAAGATGGTTCGTGACTTTATCAGCTGAGAGGAACCTGTGAGCCAGAGGATTAAGATCCCAGGTAGAGTAAGGAAATGCATTATTTAAAAGGTACTGTAACAGATTAACGAGATTGTTCTGTGTTTCAGACCCTGTTGCATGAAATGATACACGCCTATCTGTTTGTCACCAACAACGACAAGGACCGGGAAGGGCACGGCCCCGAGTTCTGCAAGCACATGCACCGCATCAACCGCCTGACCGGGGCCAACATCACGGTGTGTGAGCCGCGCCCGCGCCCCGCGCACTCCTCCAGCGTCCCTGGGGCGGGACTGGGGAGGAATGACTTCTGTCCTTGAGGTCCCCAGTGCGCTAGAGGCCTAGGGACACAGCGCCTGTGCCCCAAGGCGACTTCAGGCCCACCACCCGTCCTGGGCTGTCACAGCTGTCCCAGGACCTGCCTCCTGTTGTGGTTTCCTCTGAACCGAACAGGACGTTAACCCCACAGACAGGAAACGCTGGCACTGTGGGTTTTCCCCGCCTTCAAAAGGCGGTGGAGGCCAGCGTGGTGGACAGCGGAACGTGCTCACCCTCTGTTTCTAGCTGTCAGCGTCACTTTTCTAGAGCTTGTCGAGTTACTTCAGCCTCTGAAGAGTGGTTTGCGTTAGAAAAGTCACACAAAATCCAGACTGGCAAAAGAACTTTGGCGTTGCCAGCCCACGAGACTTAGTTTCTTCATTAGAATTCGCGCTTCCGGCCAGGTCCTGGGTCATCCCTGCTGTTGGGGACGGCTGTCTTCTGCGGATGTCTGTGTTTGTCTAGGAGGGGGCTGGTTCAGCGCACACCCCTCACTCTTCCACGAACTCCACCAGGCATCCCGTTCACGATGTCGCCCTGTTTTATTTTAGTGACTACGTTGTTAAAAAGTGACATCCCAGGCTGTAGGGGTTACGGGAGCTGGAAGCAAAAGACCCAATTCCTGGACTTTTGGGCCATTGAATTAGTGAGCAGAGTCCTCAGCGTAATAGGGCAGGCAGGGTCGTACAGGCCTCTTTGCCCCCAGCGTTTGTCCTCCACTCTCTTGCAGCTGCTGCAGTGGGCACTGTTTGCATGGCTGCCAAGTAACAGACGTTTTGCTTACGATGAAAGAGAGTGAGTGTAAAACTAGCTGGAGAGTTATAGAAAGCTTAGCATTCTTCCCCACAAGGAGAACTTTTAAAAAATATCTTTGATAAAACAAAGCAAAACAAAAACCTCATGCTTGTTGTCTGATACCAGAAGTAGTGTCCCATTCAGATGACAGAAGAAAAGGCGCTCAGAGCCACTTAGAATCAGTGTGTAGTGGTGCCATCTCAGTGCCACCAAGAGGGGAGGGCTCACCTTTCTTTCAGACAGGACTCCTGTGTCTTCTGCTGCGGGTCTTGGGAGGAGGTCACCGAGGGTGAGACAGCAGGATCCCGTTGAAGGCACGAGAGGCATTTCTTTGATTGGCTGCGTGATGCTTTCCACACAGCACGGGCTTGGCACCTCTGTGCCGAGCCCACACGTGCCCTTGGGGCACAGAGAGGAAAACGTTTGCATTCGGGAGACCATTTCACTGACAGACATAACGTGGCACCCCGTAAGGATCTCTGTAGGGACAGCGCTGTGAGGACGTGAAGCAGGGCTGGCCGGACGCTCACGTGGTTTGGGTCCAGCGTCTAAGGCGACAGCCCCAGAGCTCAGTGGTGACTGACAGGGAGGAGGTCTTCTTTCCTGAGGCTTCACATGAAATCTCGCCTCTGTCCTGATTTTTGACCGCTTTAAAATTTATTCTCTAAAACTTGCAGCACGTATAGAGGCTTTTTTTGGGTCTTCCCACATTTGTCTTTTTTTGTACAGCCTGAGACATTACATTAGCTGCTGTTTGCCATTAAAATGACCTTCTGGACAGAAGCTAAATGTAATTCTTTCCCAAAATAAAATTTCCAAAGCTGGGGAAGCGGCGGCGCACGGCGGCTGCCGGTGCGCTCGCGGGGCCGCTGACCCGGCCGACCTGTCCGCGCAGGTGCACCACGCATTCCATGACGAGGTGGACGAGTACCGGAGGCACTGGTGGCGCTGTGACGGGCCCTGCCAGCTGCGGAAGCCCTTCTACGGCTACGTCAAGCGCGCCACCAACAGGGCACCGTCCGCGCACGACCACTGGTGGGCCGAGCACCAGAAGTCCTGTGGCGGCACCTACATCAAGGTCAAGGAGCCTGAGAGCTACTCGCAGAAGCGCAAGGGGAAGGCGGGCGGCAGAGGTGAGTGGCAAGGCCGACGCACGGACAGGCCCTGCTCCGCAGGTGGGGGGCGGTGGACGTCCCCCGCCCCCGCATGACCCGGTCAGGAGGAAGCGCGAGGCAGAAGGGTGCTCGGAGCAGGAGCCGCAGCTGGGAGAACAATGCCCGGATCGGCCGTCCTCACGACGCCCCTTCCTGTCGGCCCCGGCCACGTGGCCCGCTGGCCGTGCGCCTTTCCACTGGGAGGACGGGGACGGGGTGTGACATGCGTGTGCCAGCTTCGCCTCTCAGTCTCCCCTCCCTGGCAGGTTCGGGGCTCATGCCTGCTGAAGAGGTCACCAGGTCGCTGCTGCCTCTCTGGGACGCCGTGACGTGACGTGTCCCGAGTCTGAGCTGTTCACTTGAGGAGCTCAGGACACCCGACGTGGACAGTGTCCTGTGGGGGGCCACAGTACCCCCGGGGAGGGATGGGGTGCTGGGCAGTTTCCGGGCGCAGGGCCTCACCCCGCACGAGGCGCCGTAGCACTGCCCGAGGCAGCCTTCCCCGAGGACCCACCTAAGGACCAAATGGCATTTCTTCACGTGGAGGAACTGTCTTTTGGGATGGGGCATCCTACAGGCTCGTTGCCGTGTTCATGGTCACTGTGTTGAGGGAAACTCGTCTGCCTCTCTTGCAGATAAAGTCAGCAGAGGCGAGACGCAGCCGCTAGTGCCGTTCGGCGGGAAGGGCTACGTCCTGGGAGCCACGGGCAAGGCCGCCCCGCCCGGGGAGGGGGCCGCGCCACGCGCCACGCGGAAAGATTCCTCGCGTCACGACCGTTCGGCAAACGCTGCGAGAGCCAGTTCTAAAACCGAGGCGAAATTCGTCCAGAATGGTTCAAGTAAGAAAACTCTAGTCCCCCCTGTTCTTAGCAGCGGCCACCAAAGTGTTTTAAGCAACTACTTCCCCCGAGCGTCGTCGGCGCCCAGTGCGAAGGCCCTGCGGGGCGTGGACGGGCCTCCGGCGGCCAGCGCGGCCGCGGGCGATGGCAGCAAGCAGCCCGCCCCCGCCGGGTCTCAGAGAAGGGCTTCGGCGTCCAAGGTCGCCCCGAGAAATTCCACGAGAGCAGCAGCGTCGGCCTCTGTGGCGGCCCCCCAGGACGCGAGCCGGCCGGAGAATGAGGTCCCGGGCAAGCGGCCCCGGCTGGAGGGCGAGGCCGCTGGTGCCAGCGGCGGTGTCAGGGAGCACGCGCAGAGCGATGGCCCAGCCCGCGCGGCCCCGGGCACCGGCGATGTGGTCCGCTGCCCGGTGTGCCGCGGCCAGGTTCTGGCGTCTCAGATCAACGAGCACTTGGACCGGTGCCTGGAGGACGACAGCACCACCGTCAGGAGGAAAAGCCTTTGAGGCTGACGATGGCCTCCCGTCCCGCCGCTACCTCGCTGCGACCGTCGTGTCGGCCCCTCAGGGAGCTACGCTTCGTGCAGAGATTCGTAGGTCATGACCCGGTCACGTGGCCAGCACGGAATGTTCTCGTTTACATGTGCACGCACGAGATCGTGCTTAGGGACCCGGGCAGGTGCTCCGCCCACGCCCACGCTCGCCTTGCTCTCCCGGAGCCCGCAGTTCTGAATGTTTTTACGTGTATAGTTTTTATGCACTTTGTTCTTTCTTGCTCTTAAAGGTATTTAAATCTGTTAACCTACGCATTCTTCTCTCAGGGTATTTAACAAGGAATTAAATGTGTGGTTAAATTGAATGTTTGTTAATGTAGAAACCCATTCCCAGTACTGTTAGCATTTAGTGCCAGGCATAGTGACCAAAATGAGACTCAAAGTATGTGAGTTGTTTTAGAGTGCTCAAAGCGCTTTTCTAAGTCTTTAAACTTTTTTCCTCGAAATCTTAACAGGAAATGAGTTTCATACATTTTAAAGAATTTTACTTCTGTTTCACTTTGGTGGCAGCAGATTTTAGGTTAAAATAGATAAAGAGTTTAGTAAAGCAGATTTACTCTGGAATATTACTAGTAACAAACAGCCGCTCTGCTTCTGTAGGCCGGAGCTGTTTTCTCAGGTTTTAGCACGAGTGGCTAAAAGCTGGTGCTAAGTAACGGTACGTACAACAGCAAAGCTGCACGGTGTTTCGCAGTGGAGCGTTCTCTAGAAACAGCATTATGGATGTGAGCCAAAGTTGAAACCATTACGACAAGGAATACCTCTTGTGCCTGTCATTATAAAAGGCCGTGTGTCACGACAGGGGCAGATACTCCCCGTTGTCCTAGGGCCGCCCCCGGCATGCTGCCACGCTCCCAAGGCCGCGGTCCCCAGCCCTCTTTCTCCTAAACGTCGGTGCCATGTGACTTGAGTGTGCGTGAGGCGCAGGGTCCCGGGTGTGCGGCTGGGCGGCCTCGCACCCGTTTGTCCTCATGGCTGCGTCTCGCCAGCTGGCTCCCATAGCCCAAGGGCAGCCGCCGTTGTCACCTCTGCCGCACAGGCTAGCTTGCCTCGTTCTTGAACTTCACGGTGCAGTTGCTGTGTGTGACGGAGTTCCGTCTTTTTCGTTGCTCTGTAGCATTTGTGTGACTATGTCAAAGTTTACATATCTGTTCTAATATTAACAGGTGTTATTTCCAGTCGGGGCTGGCTGTTAAAAAGTGCCGCTAAGAACGTCACTGTCATCTTGGGGCGGACGTCCAGGGTCCGTTTGCTGAGTCATGGGGTATGTTCATGGTTAGCGTTGAATACTGCAGTTGACACTCCTGTGAGCAGTGGATGAGAGTTCTAGTCATTCCCGTTAACACTGTTCTCAGCCCTTGTCATTTTAGTCTGTCTGGTAGAATGTTCGCAGTTTTGATATTTCTTAAGTATGAAGTTGAAAAGTATTTAATAAATATAAATGATTTAAAGCGTGTGTATTGTGTTACAATGTATGCAGTTATACTTTCATAGAGAATCATTTAATTCAGTTCAATAAATTACGTGCAGTGAACGTTTTTTGAGCCCAAACGGTACAAGGTTCTACGGCTGTGAAGTAAGACAGCCACATCCTCAGGAGTGTGACAGCCTGGTTGGGGGGACACAAAACCAGATGCATTTCCACGTGGTTAGGGCTGTGACAGGCTTCCGCTAACACTGCGGGAACTGAGGGACAGCACAGCCAAGGGCCTTGGGTATGTTTCCTGGGGGAGGGGACATCTGAGCTGCTCTGGGACGAGGCAGGTCAGCCCGGTGAGAAGGGGGGAAGGGCCTTGCGACGGGAGCAGCACAGAGGAGGCGTGGACGCAGACGGGCCACCCCCTGGGAGGACAGCTGGCCAGAGAGGGTACAGACGGGACAGGTAGCCACACAGAGCGTCAAGGGCAGATCCCCATCTCTATGTCCAGTTCATACGGCCCCTGACGACACATCTGTCGATCCAGCGGGCCTGGTGCCCTGGGGACCGGATGGGTTTGCCAGTCCAGCCCGAACATAAGAAGTGTTTTTGTGGGTTCGCGAGGGGCACCGTGGATGCGGGGAGGGAGACAGGACCTGCTGGGGAAGGAGATGTCGCATCAGAAGAGTCGGTCGGGGGTGACAACAGAAATGTTAGCCGCCAAGGAAACCGAAGCTAAACTGGGAATTTAAACTTAACCTCACTTCAACCCATGTTAAACTCTTAAGGAAACCTGCGCCCTAAGAATCTGTTTCTTCCAAATGAGTCATTCACTAAAGAGGTTTTCCGTTCTAAGTTTCTCCCTTTGGAAGCAAACTTCCTACCCTAATAGCAGCTGGTGACTCTGGGTCAACCTATAAGCTGCTATCACCCTTCATTTGGGGAATGGACTTCATGTTTTAAAGTCAAAGTTGCACATCATCTAGCGAAACTATAGGAAGTTTTTCTTGCTTTTGAAGAAATGTAAATGTGCGTCCCAACTAGAAAGTCTAAGGTGGGAGAGAAAACAGGACTGAAAAAGGTCCCGTGCTCTCCCACTGTCCCAAAGCTCTGACTTTTTTGGCAACGCTGATAGGATCTTCGGATCTTCAAGCAAATGAGAAGGTAAGAAGCGGCTGCTGTGTCTCCAGCGGGGCTGCCGCCGGCCGCGGACCCGATCCTCTCGCCAGCGCCGAGCTCTTCCTAGTTCTCCATCGACGGGCAAGTTCCCGTCGTCTCCATTTCTGTCCTTGGGGCTATTGCTGCCTTTTTAGCAATCTGCAGTTGTTGACTAGCAGTGTATCCACCGAGTGAAGCCAAACACACAATTATTCCAGATTTAACCACCTGGGGAGCCGAAATTAACAAAAGGCTGCAGCGAGGAGCTGAGCTCAGACTTGTACTATTTCTGACATCCCACCACGATGTCCGAAGCCCTCGACGACACACGTCCTCTGAGGTGCCCAGGAAGCCTGATCCTGGGGGCTCTGGACCCACATGCTCGTCAGTTTCCCACGCTGGGTGCGGCGATGCAGGAAGGTGCCACTGTCCCCTAGGGCGCTAAACCTGCTGTGAGGTGTAGCATTGCCGCCTTATGCACCAGGTGGCGCTCTCGGTCAGCTAAATATCTGAAAACCCAACGGCAAGGGGTGACGGCCACTTGCCAGCCGCCAGGGGAGCTGCCCACGCGGGTTCACAGACGGGAGGGGGGTATGGCCAGGTCCTGGGAGGGGGGACACCGGGCGGAGAGCACGTGCTTAGGACAAACGACCTGACCTCGGGGCACCCTCACCTCCCACACGTTTTTCTTCACTTTCCACTCTGAACACCAAGGTGACATGGGGCTCAGGCAGCAAAGAAGCCAGCGCCCACACCGAGCCCCTCCCATGTGGCCACCTGGGCCCTGTGCTGGTGGCAGGCGCTGCGGCCCCCTGGGGCCCACAAGACGTCCCCCACCCCACAACAGGGTCCCACAGAAGCAGGGTGGCCGCTAGGATCCTGCCTGTCCGTGGAGGCCATGGCTGGGGTTCTCCAGCGCCGGTCACCTGCTTCTGTGAAAACACCACGATGAATGCTGACCCCTCCCCAGGCTCCTGAAGACTCCGAGCCTGTGTGTTGTCAAGCGCAGCCACCCCGGGGCACAAACCGTCCAGGTCTGACCATTTCAGTCGATCCTTGACACATGGCTTTGAACTCACACGCGGGTTTTTCTCAATAGATACTGTAGCTGTGTCTTCCTTACGATTTTCTTAATCAGGTTTTCTTTCTCTAGCTTACTTTATTGTAAGACTATAGACTACATAACACATATAACATACAAAATCCATGTTACCCGTTTTTGTTAGTGGTGAGACTTCTAGTCAACAGGCTATTTATTAGTAGTTTTCGGGGAATCAAAACTTACCATCATTTTTGACTGCGCTGGGGGTCGGCACCCTATCCCCCGTGTCGTTCAATGGTCAACAGTGTATGAAAATCTCATCTACCTCAAAGAATTGTTGTTTTACAAAAGCTCCCTCACAGGACCGTTGTCTGTATCTGTACACATTTAAAGCAGCAGATAAACGTAATTGTGCACGCACACACACACACGCACACACACACAATGGCTCCCAGGAACTCACTCACAGATGCACTTGCTCCTTGAGCTGCTTCATCACCAGGTTCTCCAACAGCTGCCTCCCCAGGGTCGGCGGACGGGCTCCGGCTCCTGACGGGCCGTCTGCAGTCACTGTGTCGCTGGTTGTCGATCACCCGTCCTCGTTGCCGTGTCGCGTTTCATTCTGGGAGCATGTGTGTGTCTGTTTTGAATTCTCGGTCACATCCCTACTTTTTCTCGATGCCCTTCATTATATTTTTCAGTTGAGTCTATGCTCCCTTGGACACCTTATAATCTTAATTTGAGATCATTTTGTCGTTTTCAATTTCTTTGCTAAGTTCTAGCAACTCGTTTCACAGCTTTCTGAGCGTTCTTTTTTTCTTTTCCTCCCCTTTTGTACCATTTTTGTTGTTGTTCTGAGACTGAATTTCTACTTTAGGTGTTAATTCTTGCTTCTGCAGTCCCGTTCAAAGACTGGACATTGGTCCAGTTCTCTTCTGCCTTACCGTTCAGAGAATTTTCGGGAGCTGTAACTGACTTTGTTTTCTTCCAATCGTAGTGTTTGTAGACATCGTCTTCCTTTTTCTGCTCACTCGAAGGGTATGATTTTGACTGGCACAGACAGTCGGCCCTAAGCAGGCAGGGACGAGGCTTGTGTGGCTTCTGGGTTTCTGACTCAAGTGTCTTCTTCGGTTGGGACAGTGAAAGGCAGTGCATGTCGGAGAGGAGGTGGGAGGGGCTCGGGTCTCCTCCGAGTCGGTGGGTGTTTTCCTTTAAGACCCCCTGCTTCTTCCCCTTTACCGTCGAGCCTCCGAGCCTCTGCGAGTCATCTTCCCCTCCACCCAAGGGGCACCCACCGAGCTCGTGAGCCCTCCAGCACCCTCTTCCTGACACCAGGGGGCCAAGCCCCGACTCACTGGGGTGGGGTCCCCGCTTCCCCGTGCACGGCCACGGGCGGCCCCGCTACCCTCGCCCCTCCCCAAGCTCCCACCGACTCTGCCTTCGCGTAGTCCTGACGCCGGCTCCGGTTTCGCACGCCCATTTCTCTTCCGTATGCGTTTACCTTTTTCTGTCTCACAGTCAGGCTGTGGGTACGGGGGACAGGGGACTCTGTTCTCCTGGTCTGTACGGTGTTGGGGAGATCACAAGAGATTCAGGTTCAGGGAGCTGCCAATATTGACTGGAAAAGCAGAAGCCCAAGCACCTCCCCTTAAACATGAACCCGGGTGCCAGCGAGATCTGCCAGGACAGGTGAGGAAAACTAACGTGAAAGACAAAAATCAGAACGAATAAAAGACCAGGTTAAATACCGTATCTGTCAAATAAGACGAGTTGTTATACATTTTTTAAAAATTTTAGAGCGAAAGAGCTCTTGAAAAGGAAAATCCTGCGAGCGGACGTGAGGCCCTTGCCAGGATGGGGAGCCAGGTGTGGCCGAGGTCAAGAATCGCTACAGCCACAGAGAAAAGCGAAGGCCGCGGCCGGCGGACGCAGTGCTGCTCGGCGGGGCTTCCAGGGGCGGAGCGGCAATGAACGTAATTATGATGTCCCCAACACAGGGCACGAACTTACGGCCAGCCACACGCCAATGCGCTGTCCACCCCCAGAGCCCTGGGGACCAAGAATAACCCCGCAAGCTGCCAAGAGGAAAAGCGGGTTCCGCGCCGGGAACCAGGCACGGGAATGGCTTCGGCTTTCTCAGCACGCAGTCTGGGAGCCAGGGAGCTGATGCCGTCAAAGCCCGAAGGAAAATCACCCCCAAACTAGCATTCGAAGCTCAGGCATGTCGCCGACGAAGAGTAAGGACACCGGCCTCGCAACGCGTACCAGCGACACACCCGCTCCCGGGATGCGCCGGAGGACACGCTTCGCCCGAGCCAGACCAGCGTGGGGGGCGGGGGGGGGCACAGGACAATGGGGTAGGGTCTGGGGCGCTGAGAAGCCACAGGGGAGGCGTGAACAACCACGATGGTGAAGATCAAGGTGAGCCGTGGCAGGAACGCAGCGCGACCCACGCCGGCCTGAGCTGCGGCCGCGGGTGTCATGCGCCACATCGGGGACGGATGGAGGACAGCGGGGACACCGTGCTCTCGCCAGCGCCCACCGGGCCACTCAGACGGTGCCATCAACGCGGGGCCATGCGGCTGTCACTCAGAACCCACTGCGGAAGGAGCCGGGAAGTGGAAACGTCTCGGGAGGGATGCGGGGGGCCGTCCCCGCGCGGCCGACGTCGGACAAGGTGGCTTCGCTCCGCGCACGTCTGCGTCAGGGAAGCCGAGTTCCGCGCCTGCCTCCCGGCTTCTCGACGCGAGCGAGCCCGCTGCACCCACCTTACGGGCCTTCGCCCAGAGCTGAACCCCCGGGTGGCAGGCCCGCAGCGCCCGTGACCTGGCGCGCTCCCCTTCCTTCCTGGACAGCGGCTTTTATTTTCTGGTTAAGCGTGCCTGCTACTCACAGTCGCCGCGGCCGCGCCCCATACACGTGCCCTCGGTCCCCGCTACGCGGCCCTGAGCCTTGCGCGTCTCAGGGGACGCTGCCCTGCCGGGCACTCTGAAGAGGATGCGCCAAACCCAAGAGCGGAGCGGGCAGAAGGCGTCCCGGGGCCTGGAGACGGGCGTTCGGTCCTCAGCGCTCGCATGCAGCTGCAAACGGCCCAACGCGCCATCGAGTCGCTGCGTGTGGTGCGAACACGTCATCGCTGCGGCCACAGCCAAAACCCGGCTCTCGTTCCTGGGCCGTGTGTGCCAAGAGAGCTGGACTTCGGCAGGCCTCACACGACTGTCTGGGGCCACTGCGCTTGTCGTCAGACGGGAGATGCTCCAAAGGTCGCACAAGGAGGAGGCTGAGCCAGAACTCAGCAGATCTGCCAAGCCTGTCGCGCTTTCCCTACGCGCCTGACTTACTCGCTCTGTCTCTAACTCATCTGCCCTCTCCTTTAATCCACCTGGCTGTGTTGCAGCGCAATGTCCCAAATGTCCCCAGACAGGCTGGGAAATAGCGAAGATGCCACACTCGAAACATTTAACTGAACGCACCCGATCGCGTCTGAGCTCGGAAGCTAAGCAGGGTCGGGCTGGGTTAGTACCTGGATGGAGACCGCCTGGGAAGGCCGGGCGCTGTAGGTGTTAAAAAATATTGAAGTAAGAGATAAACGAACACGTGCATCGCTCCCACATTCTAACACGAACCAAGCTTTCTCACACACGCGACGGGACAGCCACGGCACTGCGGGTGAGCCTCGAATGCCCTTTCTGCAGAAGGGCGACATTGGCACACTCAAGAGCATGCGTGTTTGAGCGACTTCTAAAATCCCACGCCAAGGGACAGAATGCAAGTGCAGAGACGCCGACGCGTGCGCAGAGACCCCCAGGCCCATGGTGCCGCCCCGGGACACCCCGAGTGCTGCCAGGCCCCGATGGTTCCTGCTCTCTCCCTTGTTACCGTTTATAAAAGTGAGCCGAACGTCCGGGGGTGGGCCGGACAGGTGTGGGGGGAGCTAGCGGCCGACGGAAGGGCCCGCGCAGAGCCGGCACGTCGCGGATGAGAACACAAAGGCAGCTGGAAATAACCACCATCGCTTTCCAGGGACATTTACACAGCGTTTTAATTAGATTAGCTTTACAAGCAGCCAGAGAGTGCTTTTGTAACGCAACGCTGCCGTTCGAATGGCACAGCTTGCAGCCTGTCCGGACACGGATCCCGAACCTCTGTGCCTGCTGTCGATAAAGGTCTGTGTTTTACAGCCGGTTAATGTGTTGAATAAAAACAGCATTAGAAGCTTTATCTTTAACCAGGATTAAACGCATTTAGGCCACAAATAATTTCAAATTTTGTTTTAAACAGAGTCCTGCTTGGCGACAAGGTAACGGTCCCACCACCGTGAAACGAACAGACTTGAAGTGGACGCCGAAGGGCGGGCGGTCTGATTTCGTGACCCTTTCACGACGATCTCCGAGAGATCTGACCGACTTTTCCAAACAACGCAGAGCGCAGGACCCGCTCGCCGGGACGGCCCCAGACGGTGGAGTGACACCGCTCGGGTCACTGCCCCGGGCTCCTGGATGCAGAGGCTGCTTCTGCACCCCGCGATGAGGCACGCCTCCCAGCACAGTCCCCGCCAGCGTCGGACGCGACCGCGCGGCACGGCAGACCGACGGCGAGGCGGCCTCTGCTCCCGGGCCGGTGGCGACATAGGCTGTGGAGACGTCTCATCCGGGACGAGGGGAGGGCGCGGGACGAGGCTGAACGCCCGGAGAAACGACAGTAAAGGACGGTTTTCTCCCCAAGTTCTCCGGAGCGGGACTGTGACGCTGAGTGTCTAATCCCGGCCCGAGTCCCCACCGTCGCTGCCACCAGCTGTTTTTCATGTTTTACATGAACCTAGCAATCTTTTAATAAAAATTACTGCGCTTTCCATAGAAAAGGTGTCTAACTGAATATGAACTCTGCAAATACGAAACTGTCTTCAGGTGAAATATACAGAAACACCTCTGTACACTCACGTGGTTTTGGCAAAGATCAAGGGCAGAGACAGAACGCTGCAGCGGGCAAGGGCTCACACCGCCGTGCGTGCCACGGGGACCCACGCTCCACGCCGCCCGTCCCGGCTGCCCCGCCAGGGAACGGAGTCTGGGAGGCGTGTGAGTCTGTAACAGTCCCTCCTTTTCTGGAAAGTAAGAAAGAAAACTCATAACACGTAAAAATAAAATCATCTTATTTTTTGCTTCTTTTGTTTTTTTTTTTTTTTAAGCTGAACACACGCCTGCTGGTGCCGGGGCGAGGCCCACACTGCGCCCCGATGCCGCCCCACAGAAACGACTCTGACCGGGGACTGGAGGGGTCCAGGGGCGGGAAAACCTAAGAGCAAAACTGGAAGTGCCAGCGGCCAGACAGGAAGCAGAGGGGCGAGTGTGAGGACCAGGCGCGCGTGGCGGCCAAGAGCCCTGCACCCCAGGACCCCCGTGCTGACGACCCGCGAGTTCGCCCAGCGCCAGTTGCTGCGGCTCTTTAAGAAATTAAAGACGAAATCGTCTTACTACTTTTTCTCATGTATCATGAACTGAAAGTTACTGGTGGGAGAACGGTGATGGTTTTACTGTTACGCTTCGTCATTAACGATGTCAAGACAGCGACAGCAGCAATCTTCACGAGTCCGAGTCGGCATGAGACGGGGCCGCAGCAGTCTGGTCTTCCTGCTGGCATAAAGTGCCCTCGTTTTCAATAAAAAGAAAATGAACGCAGTCATCAGTCACTGGCGACAACCATTACAAAAGGTCTTTTAGGGCGAAATTTAATAGTACGAAGAGGTTTACAAAAATAGATTGATGCTATTTTGGGGAATAATACTTGAGTAATTTTTTGCTCAATTCAGTTTCGATAAATTGTACCTGATCATACAAAAATTACTTCAAATTCGAACTTGACTATATAAAAAAGGGAGAGATGACATGAACTCAGCTAGATGACAGATCTGACAAAATATAAGAATGAAAAAATTCTACCCAGGGCACTTTTTTTTAAATGTCCAGGTGTAAATACCACTTTCAGTCGATAGCTTATATGCTTCCCATAAGCGATCACGGGTTTGGAGTCAGTCATGCAGTAAAAGCCACACAGTCAAAATCTTCTTTCTGATGCAACACAAGAAAGTTGTTTCTTTTTCCTTATTAAAATGCCAACCGGTTGTCCCATTTATTTGCAGCCACAAGTTACCGACAGTGTCGACGACCGTCGCGGGTGGCGTGGGGCGCTGCCGGACCGGTCTCTTTAGAAGGCGTCTTTACTGATGGAATCGGAAGGTTTATTTAGTTCCACCCTCACGCCCTTTTCGCCTGCAAGGCAGAACACAAACAAAAAACAAAAACAAACGCTCAGTTCACTCATTAAGCCAGACAACTTCCGTCACCGCCTCCCGCCTCCGCCCTGTGAACATGCGTCACCCGAGCGCTGTCACCCGAGCGCTGTCACGCGGCATTCCAGCAGCCGGCCTTGGTGCTGCCCAGGGTGACGCGCCACTCTCAACGAGGGAGCCTTGGGGGGAAAGCCAGGCTCTACAGAGACGGCGGTTTGTCTCTTTACTCTAAAAGCGACTTAAACTGCTATGAAATAGTAGTGTGTTTGGTAAAAGCACACGGCTAGGCTTCTGCCACAAATGACGACTTTGAAAATACACAGAAGACACGAATATCAGTTTTCACAGTTTTCTAAAAGGCTGACGTGGGAGTCAGAGGCTCGTGCACGTGCGGCTGGTTGATGAGCAACGTGAACACGCAGATGTCGGCAACAGGGGTGGGCTGCGGATGGTGGGGAGTGGCCCGTGGAAGGGGAAGCTGAGCCTGAGAGACAGTGCAGGGGGTGGGGGCCGGCACCCCGAGTGCCCTCAGGCTCGGGACAGGGTGTGACCTGGTGGCAGATGCTGCCTCCACGCTCGTCTGAGTCACCCATCTGGACCTTTCGTCTCCTTTCTATCAATTTTCTTCACATCCACGATCAAAGTGGAATAGCAGAGTTGGAGTGTTCTTTATAGCACGTAGGTTTAAAAGGAAAATGGTACTAACTTCCTTCTCAGGGGACGAGAGGAAGCCAGGTGGCGGTCCCCACGAGCTCAGCCGCCTGTGACGGAAAAGGCCGGTCACAGACAAAATCTCAGCTTGTGTCTGAGTACCTCTCTCCGGTTCTCTGCCTCAAACGTTCCCCATCTTGGGCCACTTGGTTGGGTACAGCTAAGGATGCTGATGACTGAACAGCGGCCTCTGTTAAACGCGGGAACTCAGGGTGGGACAGAAACGAGGCGCGGCCTTCGCGGCCCCCGCGCCCTGGCCCCAGTGGTGTTTACCTGTTAGATATTTCACTTTAGCTCGCGCTCTCTCATCTGCATCAAAATACCAAACAGTTATTGCGTACCTAAAAGAAAATTCAGAACAGGGTAAGAACGACTGCGCTGGGGGAAAGAGTGGTATGCTGCCACAGGGGTCTACGACACGTGTCACGTCAAAGAACTGTCCCGATCGCGACGTCGTCAGAGAGTGAACGAGCGTCATCTCAACGCTCCAGGAGCAGAGCGGAAGCCAGGAGCAGGCACCTGAAGCACCTGTCGCTCCTCAACCTGCCGGTTACGTGCTCTGCAAGGCCACGGCAGACCGGGAACAGACAGGAGGGCGGCAGAAGGACGCCGCGGGGGAAGAGCACATCTCCAGCAGCAGCAGGGGGTGCCCAGGACGGGGTCGTGGCCCCACGCCAGCGAGGCGACACCACCGCTTCTGGGGGCAGCGTGGCGCCGGGGCCGAGAATCGCTGTGGGTGGTCACAGCTTCGCAACTTGAGTCGCTGAGAAAGGTTTAAACCATGCTGGGAATTTCTTAGGATTTTTAGCAAAGCGATTATACTATGCTTTGATGTGAGGTTTAGCTAAACATTCTTCTGAAAACTTGTGTGGAAGGTCTCGTTCCACAATCAGCGAGGAAGTCCCAGTTTCTGAAGCACGGTACGGCGCACAGCTGCGCTTTCTGGTGCCAACACGGGGAGAAGGCGCAGGCAGCAGAGGGAGCAGGAGCGGGAACGGAACACGGGGGTCAGCCTGGCAGACGGAGCGGCCAGAGCGCTCCGCAGGCTCTGGCCAGCGTTCGCTGGGGACAGCGACGCCGACCCAACGACGAGCCGGTGACCATGACAAGGCTCAGCCATGTGGACGCTGGACGTGGGGTGTGCGTCTGGGCACCGGGGACGCGGAGACCGCGGACCGCCCGGCTGCTGCGTGGCTGGGCCCGGCCCAGACTCCCCGGCTGCTTTCCACGTGCCTGGCCCATTTCCTACTGTCCGGGCTCCCCTATTTCCGCAGTGGCCTTGGTGACAGATGAGGTGCACAGACATATAACTTTATACTTCCTTCGCCCCAAACTTCTAGTTCCCTAGTGACACCGGGGTCCTCCCTCTGGAGCCCTAAGTCATGACCAAAGCCGCGCTTCCTCGTCTCTGCCCGCGAACGTCTCGGCCTACTCTCCCTGAATCAGGGCTGAAAGCAACGAGGCTCAGAAAGAAGCGACGAAGAGGGAGTGGTGACAGCTAAGTCTTCAGAATTTGAACTTCATCAAAGGCTGGCCTGTGTCTTAACATCATTATTAAAAGCCACCACCTCCAACGTGTCTGGGGGTGTCCTCTCCCCACCAGGCCTAAGCGAATACATGCTAGTAATTCGCTATCACAAAGTTCAAAGTCCTTTCTGTCATGAAAAATATGTATTATTTTTCTACAATTATTTATTTTTATAATAATGTCTATTAACACCTTCCATCTTAACAGTCTTAATGTTTTAAATGAGTCATGGTAAACTGTAAAAAAAACCTTAAAGACTACATTAAATATAGTAAGTTTTGGATACTACACTTTGCAGAGGAAACAGTATAATGGAGCAAAGGAAATACCTATCATTAAAGCTAAAAGGTTACTTTTCTAACACTAACTCCCAGGCATGGCAACTTTCTGTCTCCTTTCCTCCGATCATTTGCTCATCACTGTACTCTCTGGTCAGCTCTTACTCCTCTGCTTCGCATCACTTTCTGCCTCGTCCCCCACCTTTACCGAAGGCCTCCCCCGTCGCTGTCTTAGCTGTTCCAGCCCCGCGAACGCGGCTCACTCCAAGCAGCGCAGGCCTGAACCGCCCAGCTCCCGCCACATCGAGTCTTTTCAACAAGCGCCGCCAATGCACTGATCTCCCTGGACGCTAACACTCCGCCTCTAGCTGACCGGACGGCAAGCACAGCGCAGCACACGGGGCGCGTTAGCCGACGGCTTCTGCTCAACGGCCAGCTCTTAGTGGTGACATTCTGGGGGGACTCGAAGGTCCTACGTGGCCTTGACTGCCGGGAGGGCCGGGGCCCTGACCCCCGCACCGGTCAAGGGTCAGCCACACTCTCACAAAGTCGCAGAAGGCAGAGAAGCTAAGAGCCGCAAGAGGCGGCGGCGGGGCCGGCCGCGCTCACGGTCCGTCCGCACAGAGCCTCCAGCGAGCACACCTCACAGGACCGTCCGCACTGCAGGCCGCGGGCTGGCGGGCAGGAGGGTGCTCGTCGGAAGCCGCGTCCACCCTGCCCGTGCCCTCTGCCCCACCGCTGTCCGACACGCAGCACTACCTGGTAGCGTATGCTGGCTGCACTTCGTGGGGGTTGCGGCGGTCAGACCAGAAAAACAGCAGTCTATCAAATTTGGGTTCAATGTCAGCAAACTGGGCTTTGCCTTCTGGAAAAATTCGAAGTATACCTCCACTTACCTAGGAAAAGAGCCAAATATGTAAGTATCACCAAGAAGGGTACAAAATTAAATCGGGGGCTGAGGGGCATACCATTTCAGTGAATCAAAATTCTTGACTGGATTATGCACAAATGTATCTCAATTAACAAGGTCTAAAGGTGAGTTGAAATTCCAAGTATACGCACTGACACTGATTTTCGTAAGTATAAATATTTCTGAATTCAAAAGGCTTAAAATGACACCTGAAGGTTTTAGGAAGTTTCAGAAACTGTTTCTTCTTTGCATGTGCTCAGGACCCGCTTACCCAGGTCTTCACGCGCGTGCGTCTCTGAGTCACCTGCCTCAGCTGCAGGCATGCTTGGCTTTCTTGTGCCGCACAGATGCATTTTTTCAGAAACTGAAGGCGAGACCGTCCACCAGCAAAAAGACTACGACTCGCTTTATTGCTATAGTTGCTTTACTGCAGTGGGCTGGATCCAAGCCCGCAATGTTTGGGGTAGGTCTATACCACAAATGGCTAGGGATGTCAAGCAGCTTATCACATTTCAACAGGTGATAGGACAGTCACAAATTTAATGTCTTAAAGAATTCATTGTATTAGAAAATATCATTTACCATCACATGACCCTCATCATCATCGTTACCACCACCTTCATCACCACCGTCACCATCACTACCATCATCATCATCATCAGCAGCACCACCACCCATAATAATCAGTCACCATCACCACCATCACCATCACGATTAGTCACCATCACCATCATCACTGCCACCACCAATCGTCACCATCACCACCACCACCCATAATCGTCACTGTCACCATCACCATCACGATTGTCACCACCACCACCGTTATCATCACTGCTATCATCACCATTATCATGATTATCGTCACCGTCACTATCATCACCACCAATCGTCACCATCACCATCACCATCATCATCACTCACTATCACCATCATCACCATCACCAACCATAATCATCACTGTCACCATCACCATCACCACCACCTTCATCACGATTATCGTCACCGTCACTATCATCGCCGCCACCACCAGTCGTCACCACCATCAACATCATCACCACCACCCATAATCATCGTCACTATCACCAACACCATCAGACCACCATCATTATCATCACCATCACGATTATCATCACCATCATCATCACCACCAACAACCATAATCATCACCATCACTATCACCATCATCACCACCCATTGTCATCACGTCACCGTCACCATGTGCCATCACCACCACTGTGGTCACTATTTACTAGTCTCCCTTTCCTGACTGGGCCTCATACACGGATGACCGCCAGCTTATGAAACTGGATCCCATCCAGAAAGGATTCTTGCTGTGTACCCCAACGTCCATCCTCTTCATGTGGGATTAGATGGACCCAGCGGCTCAGGCCAATTCTGACTGTCACCGTTCCGGCCCTGTGGAGGCCCTGGGTGCAGAGCAGGAAACAATGCACAGGTGCTGTCCTCGTGGTATCTGTAGTCTGCAGGACCAACGTGAGGCCAAACGCCCCCATCTGAGTAGCACTTTACCCCCGAGAAGCGAAACCCCTAAGAGGATGGCCTCTGACCCAGAACCGAGACGTCACGAGGCCGAGCCTTTTCCCGGGATCCACGGTTGGAGAGGCGGCTGACGAGGCTCGTCCGCAGGTCAGTCAGCCTCAGGCTACTGGCACCCTCGCTCGCCCTCCGCAGGTCCCTGTGCCGTCCGGAGTGATCCCCACAGCACTCCCGCACCATCGAAGAGCCTCCAGACTGCGACCAAGGACACGTCTCTTCTCCCCCCAACCCCTTCCCTCTGACTGCAGTCACTGGGAACCTCACCCGTGATCCACTGAAAATGTTTCAAAAGAGACATCTGAGCTCCCCATCTTCCCCTGGGAAACCTCCCCGACCCCTGAACCAGGGGCTCCTAATGCCCACAGCCGCCTGCCCCGCACTCGGCACGACCGACCGGCGCCTCGGTCTAGCGACCGGCGCCCTCCACGAGGCCAGGCTCTGTGAGGGCTGTCGCCGACACCCAGAACGGTGCTGGGCACGTGAGCCACAGTCAGCGCGTTCTCGTGATGGAAGTGTGCAGTTCTACACTAACGACACGAAGGACGTTTTTCTGCGTGTGCACTAATTTAAGAACTGTGTATTAATGGCTTTGGCTAGGCCATGCCAAAATTAAAAGATCAGCCTAGAAAGAAACTAACAAAATACAGAAATTAAGAGTTGATCGATTTCTTTCTAGCTTTCTAGATATTTATAAATCTGAAATTTTTTTCTTTACGTTTTAACCAAAGTTACACCAATTTATTTTGCGTATTGGGCTTTAGGTAAATTACCATTTTTTCCCCTCTATTTCAAAGTTCAACAGTTATAAAAAAAACCACGCTCGTCGACGTGATGCCTCAAACTCCCCTGAGCAGGAAGACTTACCTCCGTCTTGCATGTGGACTGGGACAGAGGAACCCCTTAAGTCGGGACGGTGGAGAAAGGCCACTGGAGCACTGTGAGCCTGTCCTGAATTTGAGGGGCTGCTTTTAGGGCAGAACTAGGTTTTGCAGTTGAGCCTTGGTTTCCGTTCATGTGTGTATATGTGTGTGTGAGCGGAGTGCGTTTTACAGGTTAATTTTTAAAAACTACCCTTCCTAAACAGGTGTGCTTGCTGTGGAGAGCCACTGGGCTCACTTTAATATGTGAATACTTTGCTTCAAAAACAAATAAAATGATTTAAAAAAAAAATCAAACAAAAACTTAGTTTATACCACCTCTAATGCAATATAATACATGACATACTTCTAAAGTTTAAATAATTTAAGCTTAAGTGAAACGCAGACTAATAGGAAGAGAACAACGTTTATAACGAGAGATTAAAAGTACTGTACATTCTAATCGGTTTATAGGGTTTTTCAGATACTGTTTTCCATAATCAGGGAAAGAAGAGATCCTGCCTCTGGGATTCAATCCAGCAAACAACACCAGATACCGTCTCTACAGCGATGCAAGGAATAAAATGCAGGTGTAAGGAGCAAAGAACCCACAATTATTTATACATAAGCCATTATAAAGCAAGCACTGGCAGAAGTATTTTTACAGACTATTAAAAGGAGTATGTTTTAATAAAAGATCCTTTTGTAAAAGTTAAATTTCGGATGAACGCTTCCATATCTGAAAATCGGGGAATCTACTTTTGCGATATGTTAGCACGTTTCATTTTACAAAGAAACCCCCGAGACCGAAGCAAACACGAGAGGAAATTCTACCTGTGCCATCTGTGGGACAGTCTCACTTACGAGCAGCGGGACTCTCGGGACCTGTGAGGTAAAGCAAGCGCTCGACTAAGCGGCGTACCTTGGCGTCCCAGCCTTCGTTCAGGTAGTAAATGCACGTCACACACCTTCCATCCCCGTTCGGGTTGTCGACGTGGCGCACGTAGCCCGTTCCGTTGCCTGGGTAGCAAGCCACCATCGCCTGCAATGACAACGACAGCACTGGTTCCAGACGTGGTGGGTGAGGGGCGCGAGAGCGCAGCTCTGAGAGGCTCTGCCTCCGAGAACCCCGTTGTGCAGACAGACGGGGCGAAGCCGCTCCACATCGGCGCCCGCGGGAAGCGCATGAAGCGCACGGGGAGCGGCGACAGCGCCGCGGCTGCGGACATGCCGTCATGAGCCGGGCGCCCCCGCTCAGCAGCCCGAAGGGCAGAGGGTGGCAGGCCGGCCTTCGCCACCTCCGCTCGTGGGGACAGCCGCCTCGAGCTCACCAGGCACCGACGCTGCCACCATCCGGCTCACAGTCGACCGCCCGTCCGATGCCGGCTCCGAAGCGTGCCGGATCCCACAGGCGTAACTTAGACAGTCAGCTACTCCCAGGATGGACTCGTTTAATGTTTGTGATTTAAAGAAAAGTAAATGGCCAATCAGCATGTGAGTAACCCCTCTTCGCATCAGAAAGAGTCATTTCTTCACTCGGATCATGACGAGCTGTAGCTCAGAAGGCTGCCGAGGTGGAAGGGGACCCCCAAAACAAGCAGACAGCCGCATGTTCTAGGACACGGCACGTAACAATCGACTCAAATGAGGAAGGGCGATTTTTTAAAAATCTCAAGAATTATGAAGAAAACAGGAAGAAGAACGCTCAGGGTTCCTAATAAGTATCCACGTCAGAGAATTAGTGTAAAGTCATCAAACGGTAATTAAGTTACATAATTACTTAAGATAAACTATAACTGCTAACTTTAAAGACTCCTATTCAACTAACTGGGGAACACGTCGCTCTGTGTTCCATCTCTAAGGGACCAGAAGGCATTTTAGACCTGCACGACTAGGACGTCGCGGTCCCGCGGGCAGCCTGCGTCCACGGCGCTCAGAGCAGGGCCCCTGGACCGCTGTGTCGGCTGCCGCTGCTGGCTCAGACGACGTGTGCCCCCCTTCTTGGGGCCTGACGTTGGCAGGAGCGCGGAGACGGGCGGGGCTCTGGTGTGTCTGATGCCCAATAAAGATAAACCCAGAAACTTTCGTCAGCAGCTGCTGGGGGAAGGCGCAGGCAGCACACCCGGGACAGAAGCTGTAACACGGCACTCATTTAACAATGCGATTAATCCGTTTGTGATTAACTGAGAGAATCACGGTGAATCGCACGGTACACTGACCCACGGGAAAGAATGCAAAACAAAAATGAAATCGCCTGAACTCTTCCCGAGGCGTCCTCATCTCAAAAGAGTCCACTGTGCCTCTCCAACAATCTGGTCATCTCCACGTCTCCGTGGGAAGAACAAGGGGAAGATCTTTCTCCCTTTGTGCTCCCCACCCCACCCCACCCCACCCATCCATCTGGCAAACACCTCCTGAGCACACGAAAGGCCCGAGTGAAGATGAGGAGCGGAAACAGTCCCTTGCTTTCGTTCGTCACGGAACCTAGTGCGGTGGGGTGAACACTAAACTGGGGTGTCACGCAGCGCCAGGGAGCGGTCAGTTATCTCCTCCTGAGATGTGAAAAGAACTAAGTCAAAGGATAAAGAAAACGACAGGACGATATTCTAGAGCAGGAGTCAGGAAAGAGCCCTCTGAGGAACTGACACGTGAGCAGAGACTTCAATGAAGGGAGTGGCAGGTCGTCCAGATACCTGCGGGTGAGCCACGCGGCAAGGACAGGAAGGCTGGTTCAGTGGGACAGCCGCTGGGAAGGGGCGGACCGGGCACGTATGGACAGAGAGGGGCCGGCCAGCCACGGCGAGGCCTGGATATTATACAAATGACAGGATGCCCCAGGAGAGGACCTCTCACTGATGTCTCAAGGTCAGTTTTCATTCTGTATGAACAAAGGCAGCTGCTGTCACCTCGACGCCGCGTACTGCTTAACACTTACTGCACGCTCGCTATCAGCCAGGCGCATCCTGGGCAGTCTACGTGTGACAGCTCATCTGATGCCAGCACCCGAGGCACACAGGGCATCACCCTCACCTTCACTTAACTGTTCAGGAAACCAAAGCCCAGAAAGGTAATTAATGCCGTGGGTGTCATGTGACAGTGGAACCGGGTGCGAGCACCGGAAGTCTGGGTTCGGGATCCCCACAGCGAGCCAGTCTAGACTGCGGGGGGAGGGGTGGGAAAAAGACGTCGGCGAGCTGGCGACTGCAGCCTCTAGGACGGGAAGAGGAGGCCGACCAGGGGGTGCAGCGGGGCACCCCCGATGGTGGAGGGTGAGACAGTGGACGGCGACCCGTCACCGAGCAGAGGTGAGCGGACAGCCGACGCCGGCGGGAACAGTCAGTCCCCTGACCTGCCACAGACCCGGGAACCAAATCGAGGGCGCCAAGCTGGGTCTGCTCGTCGGCCACTTCTGAGCTGCTTCCCTTGGAGCCCGAGAGTGACGCGGGGTACGGGGGGGGGGACGCGGCTGCGGCTGGCAGGTGGCTGTCCTCCCGCCCCCGTTCCCACGCCGAAACGCTGACCCACGCCTGACGGTGCGTGCGGCGGGGCCCACACATACAACCCGTGTCCGGGAGCGGAGGCTCTGGCTGGTTGTGCCCACGCACCATGCGAGGGCAGTCGGAAGCTCCAGCTGTGACCAAAAGTGGCCGTCGACAGAAGGCAACCAGCATGGTCCCCTCATCTCGGAGGCGAATGGCCTGAGGCCCCCACGAGGGAAAAGTGGACGTGAGACGTGCTAAGTTGCAGGGAGGGAGTGTGCTGACGTCCATCGAGGGAGACTAAACCACCCCCCGAGGCTGGCGGGTGGAGGGGGACACACGCCGGGAGGTGCGGCCGGCGTGGACGGTGGACGGCCGGCCAGTCTAGGCGGCTGCCTGGACAGGAGGCTGCGCCACCCAGCGCCCGGCCGGCCCCGAGGCTCGCGCCGGCTGCCACCTCCCCACACAACCTCAGACACTCAGCTCCCCGCTGGGAAAAGCCTGTTTAAACAGAAGCAAAACAATTAAATGCTATTTTTTCCTTCTTGATATGAAAACATACATGATTAAGGATGTCCTTAAAATAAGCAGCACCATTTTTTACTCTGAGAATAAAAGGAAGGAAGAAGTTTGTGATACTTCTTTGGAGCCTGAAGACATTTATTTCTGGCGTGGAGGATTTGCATTCAATGTCAAGTTCAACCAGGAAACTTAAAATTTTTTTTTTCTTTTTGAACTGAATTATTTTAAAACGCTGATTCAAAGGCAAGAGAACTGGGCCTCCCGGCCGGCCTCCCGCGGTCACCGGCTCCACGTCTGTGCGAGACGCACTCAGGTTTCACAGCACCGCCGCTCTCTCCGTTTTAGATGCTGCAAAGCTGAACCATGAGGAGAAACACTCGTCTGGGGTCGCAGGGACGCCGAGTGCAGAGGGGGCAGGGACTGCGGCCGCCGGGACCCCCTCATGCCCACTCGTGCCTGGCTCCGTCAGGCCTGTGCTTAGTCTGAACAAGAGTCCAGAAGAAATGGCCACACGGCTCCTACGCGACCCCCCGCTGGCCACCACGGGGCACGCTCCCTGCTAACGTGCCACTGTTCCCGGACACGCGGACACACGCACGCCCGAGGTCCTCTCCAGCGCCTGCCACACCTCGAGCCTCTTCCCATCCGCGCCCAAAGCACACATGCCACTGGCCCTCCCTCTGCGCTTTACAAAAACCAAGCCCAAAAAGCTGGAAAATAGGTCATCAGAAGAACCGGACTAAGAGAAGTTGACATTTACTATGAGAATCATCTCATTTTTAAAACTGCAGATTTCAGTTCTGCCTCTGTTTATGTAAATCTCATTTCGTAAACGATACAGTTAAAAACTTTACAAAAGTTATTCATTTTCTTTCCCAGAAAAGTCATTATACAAAAACATTTAAAGAAGCATTTAAAATCAGTGGAAGATTCAATTAATGAGGTTGGGATAATTGACTATTTAGTTAGGAAAAATGAAAGCTGTCCCCTTACTTCATATAAAAAATGGATATAAATTCCAAATACATTAAAGACCTAACCGTACTAAAGGAAACCATAAAAGAGCACAGAGGACATGTGAGGCTGCTTAAGGAACCTGGGCAAAGCACCCGAGGAAAAGGCCCCGGATTGCTCGGCCCTTGCCACGCCCCTTGCCACGCCCCTCCCCCGGCCCCTCCCCCTCCCCCTGTCCTGGGATTTCTTGCCCCGGGAGATGCTCCATGCGTGTCCTCTGTCCCTTCTCACTCATGGGCTGAACCCTCCCTCCTCTTCCCTGACTGCAAGCGCTGTACTTATTACTGTACGTTAATTTTGGCTTTATGGCCTTTTCTCTCCCTGGCTTCTATTCCGTTCCACTGATTTGTTGGTCTCTCCTGTGTCAATGCCATGTTCTAGTCACTCTCGATTTAAGGTGGATGTTTGTGCCTGCTAGGATTATTCCTTTCATCCTTCATTCAAATTTTGAGAAAGACTGGAATCAGCTTATCAAATTCTATCAAAAGCTCCATTAGGACTTTTGGTTGTTAATTGCATTGAATCTGTAGATCACTTTGGGAAGACTGGGCATCTTTTCATCTAGGAATTTTTTTAAATTAATTTATTTTAATTAGTTTCAAGTACACATCGGTGAGACATTTACACAGTTCAGAAAACGATCCCTCGCCCCCTTGCTCCTGCTCTCCCCTGGCCCTCCACCTAGCCAAAATATGAATGCTGACTGCGCCCCTGCTCCCCATCCCCGTGACCATCCATCAGCTACTAATCTGCACTGCTTTAACCCTTCACCCCATTATCCCAGCCCCTGAACACCCTTCCCCTCTGTCTGTCACCACAAGTCATAAATTTTGTTCACTGCATTAATCAGCATATTGAATGGGGGTAATGAGGAAGCGCAAATGACATGCACTGAAAAATTTAAATCTCTTGACTTTTTGCTACTAAACCTTAATGTTGTAAGTAACATATCTCACCGTAAATAAACGCAGACTTTTTTGAGAGGTAAATTTTTCAAATCTGTATCACAGCAAAAAACGAAGCTGGCACTGGAAACACATTACGGCCGTAGAAGCAAGGGCGGTCGGTGTCTCCTGGTCAAGCCCCTGCTGCCCAGGGCAGCAAGGGCCTGTCCGCAGACAGGGTCAGGCATAACATACACGACTGACTTCAGGGAGAGAGGCGAGGCCAGAAGGAGGCGCCGTGGGAGCATGCGACCGGTTGTGGCAGACTCAGAGGAGGAAGGATGGTCTGAGCTCCTCTTAGAGACGTGTAAAACTTGGAAAACAGGACATTTCAGACAGAGTGGATCACCTACGGGAAGTTTTAAATGCAAAATCGAGATATTTGGTGACAAGGACCAGTCAGATTTGCTGGCGTGAAGCTCTCGAGAAGGGGGAGGAGGTGAGAAGAGAAGCCACCTGCCGAGGGACCTGGGTGCCATTGCAGCGTGGCACGGCTGTCACTCTTGCGGGCGGAGGAGGGAGCCACCACTGCTGGGTAGGGAGCGACGTGGTCAGGAACACGGCAGGTGGAAAGCAATGGCTTTGGGGAAGGGGCAGGAAAAAACCAACACTGAGACCAGTCAGAACACAACTGCAACAGACAAAGATGTGATAGTCGGAACGGGGAGGGGGGCTCTGGGAAGGGTGACAAAGGGACCCGGCCAAGGGACACAGAGGGCCGCTGACCAGGAGAGCAAAAGGACAGAGAGCAAGGGACGGGCTGAAGCGGGCGCGGCTCGGAGGGTCTGTGTCAGGGGCAGGAACAGACCACCATTGGAGGTCGGGCACATGGCCAGGAGGGCTGAGCGTGCGCCCCGGGACACACTGGCTCAGCCACGCTGGACGGCCATCCGGGCACGGGTTCCAAAGGCGGAGGGTGGTCCTGGCTGGAGACGCAGACGGGAGGCGTCCTCGTGGGGCGGCCGGGCTGGTGGCTGCCCGACGCTGCCTGGGACGGGGGTGGAGGGAAGGACGGACAGATTCGTGGGAATCTCCGCGTGCGGGGCGCGAGCTCATAGGCTCTGCCTGCTGCTCCCCTGGTCACAGGAACGCGGTTAAACGGGAGTCAGAGGCGACTCCTTAGAAATAATTTTTGACTAAGTTTTTTACTAAATGCTTTTGGCTAATTGTAAATGATAAATACATTATAAACAGAACTTAAAAAGGGATTCAGGTTTTTCCTTTAAAGATTTTAAAAAGCTTTTGCTCTTATAAAAAATATTGTGATCAACAATTCTAAAACAGAATAATTAAGTCAGTGTCCAGAATCACACACAGTACGTTAGATAATCACTGTGCGGGACCCCCAGAAATGGGAATACGATGCTGGGGTGTAACCACTCACGGGAGGGGGTCCGGGAGACCTCTGGCGAGGCGACCTCGGAGCACACTGAAAGAGGCGAGGGAGTGAGCGCCCCAGGCGCAGCGTGCCGGGCAGGGCTGAGGCTCAGGAGGGTCAGGGTGGCCGCAGACAGCACGAGACGGGGGACGGTGGAAGAAGGTGGGGTCAGGGACAGCTTCCTGACAAACGGGTCGTGAAGGAAGGACACAAATCAGCCAGGCGAAGAGGAGGGAGAATGCCTGGGAGGAGACATGCCGCGGCGGGAGGCAGGAGACAGCAGGGGCACTGTGCATGCGCGTGCGGGGCAGGGGTCCCCGAGTGGACGGAGTGGGGGCGAGGGGGTCCCGATGGCTCCTGGAGGCTCGTACTCCCGGACAACGGACTCAGACCTTCCCTTCTGGGTAACAGAGGCCACTGGAGAGTCGTGAGTGAAGAAGTGACAACGAGCTCTGAGAGTCCTCGTCCACGCCAGCGGGCGTACGAGTGGCACCAGCTACTCACTGCAGCTGGTCAACAGCGGCTGCTTCCTCTTTGGGGTTACTCCGCAAAGGAATACACGTTCGCGTTTCGTTTTTAATTTTCTTGATGCAGAATCAATGCAATAATCATGAAAAGCTGATTTTTTTTTTTTTTTTAAATCTCGACATGAATGGGCTCAAGTGCAGACCTTGGAAGCTGAAACTCGGCCTGAGCCCCAGAGGCCCGTCAGGCTCCAAGATGCTCGTTTCGATCTGAGACACAACAGACACGAGTCTGCCCGACTCCTCAGCCGACGAGACCAGTCGTAAAACTTAGAAATCAGAACCCTCAAGAAGACAGGACCGCCGACGAGCTGAGTTCTTCAGTAAGAACGGCGTCAGGCAGATGGCCAAACGCCCGTGGGGCCGCCGTGGGGTGACCGAGAGGTTCTGGGCGCGGCCCCGTCAACACAGGCGCCAGCTCATGGGCCCTGCACGGAGCATCTCGCTGCAGTCCTGCGACAAGGCCACAGGCTACCCAGGAAAGCAACGCTCTGCTCCACAGACACACCCCTCTGGCTTCGCCTGAAGCCACACCCTGCCCGGGAGGACAGACGGATGGAAGGACCAGCTCTGGTCTTAGAAAATGGTGCTGGGCCTGCTCCGCACAGCGTCACCTTTGCTCTGCTTTTGTCCATGTTCTTGGCTTGTCACACAGTTCCCAGAAAAGTTGCTTCGTTATGTACCAATCCCCATACCCACACACCCTTGCGTATTTTCTGGGTTTCCCCAGATTTTCCCACAGGGCACGAACCAGACCCTACTGATCTGCGCCAAGCACAGGGACCCAAGTATCTGTTGACTAAATCGACTGAGGGGTGAAGATGGGGAGGATGAGAGACAGGGAAAAGCAGTTACTGAATGATGTCCACAGACTGGTTTTCATTGAGGACCACGTGGCTGTACTTTGACCCTAAGCACAGCTTATTTTTAAGCGTGTTCGAGCCTACCCAGTGAGCGGTTTAGAAAAAGTCTAAAAGGAACATGAGCGTTCCGTAACAACTATTAAGAAGTCACGTTCTCGAAACCCTCATACCTGGTGCCTTTCACGGCCAGCATTTCCCCCCCACCTGTTCCCGCCACCCAGGGAGCGCCTCCGCCTCCCCCCTCCCCGCCTCCGCCCGTCCTCCACGCTGGCTGCTTGGTCCGGTCTTCGGCCGGATGCCTGACTATGCCACAGCGTTCCCCGAGTGCTGTGACTCGCCGTCCGCCCCACTCGGCTGACCGGCATCAGCACCTGTGACGCTGCCGTGAGCAGAATGTCGGAGACCGTCACCCAGCGTCACGCCTGCACGTGCTGTCACCCAGCGTCACGCCTGCACGTGCTATAGGTAAGAGAGGACGGCACTCGGCCCTGTGGCCTCAGCACCAGGCTGACCGCCGCGTGGTCCCGACGGCTCTCCGCAGCCTCTGCTCGGCGACAGTGTCGGTGGCTCGTCTGCGCTGACTCTTCACGAAACAACGCCCTGCTTGAACCAGTCTCCCCCCGCAAAACTGGGGCCGTCCTTGACAGTCCCCCCCGCGCCCCGCGCCGTCAGCCGAGCCAAATTCCTTCTGTCTCCATTTGTCTGAAGCTCCCCGTCAAGGGGTCCTTGTCACGTGCCGGGGTTGCCACGCCTGCCCGTAACCCGTCTCCCCGTCCCCGGAGCCGCCTGCCCTGCTCCAAACGCTCCCCAAAGTCAAATCCCTCAGCGGCTCCACCGCCGGGCAGTGCGCTTCAAACGTTTCCAGCAAATGGCAGAGGAGTCTGCGGGTCTTAGAGAACTAAGACGCTCACTACGAATGAGCAAGACGTCTCTCGAGGGCTGTTTCACCTTAAGTGGTCAGTTTAATCTTACAGTCCATTCCATAAACAGTCACTTACGTATTAAAAGGATGTTTTGATACCTACTGAGTACATGACCTAACTTTTTCCACATGTTATCTGAGTAAAACCAACCCTCGAGGAAGATACCCTCGTTACCTGTGGCTTCGACGATCCTTTGGCACCATGCCACTAGGCCACGGCGGGCACACTGCAGCCTGCGGCCCGAATCTGGCCCGCCACCTGTTTTTGGAATGCAGCCGGTTCAATCATTTATGGATTGCCTGTGGTTCTTTACACATCATCACGGCAGAGGTGAGTGGCTGCAGCAGAGACCAGGTGGTCCAGGAGCCTCAAATATACTCTCTGGCCTCAGGGGAAAAGTCTGCAGCCGCCTGCATCAGACCGTGAGGGCTGCTCAGGCTCGGGACTGACCTGTCTCCATGCTCCTAGCGCAGGTCTAGAGGAAGCACGGAAAAAGGAAGGAAGACGTTGCCGGGAAACTCTGCAATGGCTCTAAGGGATGCGAGGTTCGGGCAGAATGCCCCCCAGGCCCTAAGGAAGCTCCACTGGGTCACATGGGGTGGTCCCTCACCATCCCGTGAAATCTGAAAGGCTGAGAGAAGACAGGTGAGCAGGACACAAGTGCGCGGAGGTCAGCGCGGGTCCTGAAGAATCTGGTAAGAATCGTTAGACCTGAGCGGCCCTCCCAAAGGGTCGCCGACACGTGTGTCTCGTCGCTTCTGAGAGAGAGGACCCACCATTCAGGGTAAATGCCGTGGGATGAATAGTTCTGGGACCCTGTAACTGCATCCCTTTTTTTCTACAAATGATGAGAAGTGAACCACTTAAAACTAAAGTCTTTTAGATAAGAGTAAGAAAGTGGGGTGCTGGGAAGGCTGTCAGGCCTTGCAGTCAATGTTGAAAAAAGAATCATTTCAGGAAATACTGTATGGAGTGTAATTTCAAAGGATGGAAGAAAGGGAACGAAGGAGGGAAGGAAGGACGGAGGGAGGGAGAGAGAGAGGGAGGGAGGGAGGGACGGAGGGAAGCGCACAGAGTGCTAACTCGACCTTGACCAGCAGAAGCCGCAGGCGCCCAGCACGTGCCCAGCGAGCTGACGCAGCAGGCACAGCCGCACTGGAGGTGGCTCTCTGCCCAAATAAAGACGACACGGTGAGCTGCAGTGGGAACAAAGCTGCATCGAGGCCGCATGACAGCAGGTCTCAGATGCTATGCTGAGGAATCCAGTCTTGATTTTTCAAGCTACAGAATGCCCAATATCACATCGACAAGCACTAGTGACAATCTGAGCTGTCATGTAAGACAACAGGAGGCAGAAAACTGGCCTGAGGGCTAAATCTAGCCCATCCCGTTTTTTTATAAATAAAGTTTTATTGGAACAAGCCACATTCATTCCTTTACATATTGTGCATGGTCACAACAGCAGAGCCCACGTGGCCCACAGAGCCTCCATCATTTGCTATGCATTTAGCTCTTGGAGAAGAATCAGCTGACTCCCCACTTCAGGAAGACGGGTCTGGTAGGAGGTGAGTGTAAAGGAGAGAGCAGGGAGGACGAGGGGTGACGGAGGCAGCGAGACGACTGCTGGGGACGGCGCACAGGAAGAGGTGATGGGGGTTCGTTTGGCTCCAGCAGCAAGACGTGGAAGCCACGATGGGTGTCTGGGTGTCTGGGTCCCGGAGGCAAGGGCCACCCTGGGACAGGAGCCGGGGCCGACGGAAACATGAACACGAACCAGGCAACGTCACCACGCTGTGACTCCCAGGACGTCAAGATAAACTGAAATACGGAACACACGACGGACAGCGAGTCTCAGAGGAAGATGGCGGAGGACTGGTTTGGTGTCAGTTACGAAAACTCTAAAATACCAAGTAAGACAGACAGAAAGTACCGTGACACTGAGGACGAAAGCCAACTAGGGAAGCAGAGTTAAGAACCAGCGGTTCGGTGACGGGGCCCGAGGACACACAACCAGGTAAGGCTGAGTGGGGACAAGAAGCCAGAAATGACGGCAGCGGCCGCAGATCCCGTTCGCCCCGCAGCCACCACGTGGCAGACCCCATGCTGGCACCACTGCCTCGCATCCTCCCAACAACCCTGCGGGCGGGGACGCAGGTCAGAAACCTGAGCTTGGGAAGGGTGCAGGTCGAGCTCCGAGGCCACCCCGCTAACACGCGGCAGGGGCAGACCCGGGGCCTGGGCTTATTGGCATCGAAGCCAACGGCCGACGTGAGTCGGGGGACATGCCTCCGTTGAGTGAGACAAGGAAAGGAGGCGGGGGGGGGGCGTGTGGTCACCCGACGGGGGCGGGAGTCACAACGGCGGCGGTGCGGACAGCTCGGCGTGTGCGAGGTCCGACGTCCTCCCCACACCCGTGCCCAAGTGCCACTGTGACCCCACGAGACAGAGGAGGGAACACGGTGGGCAAGCGCAGGCATCACACGCCGTGCCGCCACGGGGCTTGCTGCATTACCAGCGTCACCGCCAGCATCACCAGCTGGTGCCACGCAGTGGCTGAGGAGCAAAGGATGACAGAGACAAAGGGCCCGGCCCTCCTGGGAGACGGAATGAACTTTCAAAAGACCTGTTTCAGACGACGCTGAAGGTATGTGTCATATCATGAGGACGTTGACAACTAAGTGACGACCAGGTAAATGCAGATGGCATCACCTGCCTGCAGAAACCCTGGGGAAAAAGGTGAGAGAATATACATTTACAGGATTAAAACAATGAGAAAATGTAAGCCAGCTGTTTTAGTTAATAAAAGGTCCTTTTCCTTTGCCAACTTATTAAGAGGTGTTTAGAAAAGTTAGCAAATGTCCTTTGGTATCTGAAATAGCAGTGGTCACATTTTTCATATCCCTTATCCATTATGAGTATGCCCTTGACCAGTTGTCTCAGACCTAAATGTAAATTAAAATCTGCATGAAGTTTTAAGGGGCTGCCTGGCCTTTGCCCTCGATCCGAAACTGAATGCGGAAGACCCTCGACGGGCCAGACGCTGACAGGGTCCCGAGCAAAGCTTACACGCGTGGGGACAGCGACACTCTCTGCACACACTGTCTCCGGAAGTGATTAGGGTTAACGCGAGCGTCACTACCTGCCCCCTCCTGCTCAAGGGACTGCATGGCACGTTTATAAACTGCTTGTTTCTAATTTAATTGCACTGCGGTCCGAGAACATACTCTGAATGACTTCAGGGCTTTCGAGTTTAAGGAGACTTGTTTTGCGGCTCACACGGGGTCTCTTCTGCTGAATGCCTCATGTGTGCTTGCAAAGAATGGGTTTAATTCTGTTATTTCGAGCAGTGGCCAAGATGTCAGTCGGGTCCAAATGGCTGACAGTGTGCGAGCCTCGACTGTCCCCGCCAATCTGTCCCCTTGGTCCTGACACTCACTGGGGTGAAGCATCACGATCCTCACCTACGATTTCTACCCTGGTCGCTGCCCTTTTCTACCTCGTCCATTTTTGTTTCGTGTCTTTTGAAACAATGTATTATTTTTTTTATCAGAAAATGGTCAAAAACAAAGCAGCAATCTCTTTTCCATAAGATTTTTACAGTTAAAATATATATGCAATTCCGAAACTGAAAAGACAGTAAGTGCTAAAATTACCCAGTAATTAAGCTATATTAAATTATTCAAAGTAGTATATAATTGAAAGCAATTACCTTCTATAATAGCTAGGTAGCATATTTCTATAAAAAAGATACAAATATGGACATGTATAAGTTCAACTTCACTTTCCCCTCAATTCCTTTTCAGATAAGCTTTATTTTCTTTGTCAAAGACTAAATTAACCATCCAGTGTCAACATTAAAAAGCAACTTTCTGTACTAAGTAGCTCACATCTAAGTGGTTTCATGTTCCAACTATTAAAAATGCTAGAAAAAAAGTGTGGACTCCACAAGCAATTTCTTAAATGCTTCTTAAAATGCATTTTTCACTGCGAGTACGATAATTACAAGTCAAATTCCATAGCACACAGCGTTTTTAGGGTGAGAAGGTGAAGAGCTGCCACTGATTTCTGATGATGGGCCCAAAGCAAAAGAAAGCGAAGACCCACCAGTTACACGATTACCCCGAAAGCACTCGCAAGCTGTAGGGAAGGGGCGCTATTTATTATCGTATGTAATTTTTGTCAAAATTTTCTTTACTCAAGCGATTCGATTTCAAAACACCCCGGGCTGTCACCGCCCCAAACGACATCACTCTTTGTACACAAACTCTCTGGTGAAAACTAAACCTCAGGCCACTCTCCTTACCAACTAAACACTGTACTCGGAGGATGAAAAGACATTTTAAATGTTAAAATTAAGCAAAATTGGGACATGAAATTCTTTCTATGCATAAAAACATGTGAGCGCACTTCCAGACCAATTTCGAATGACCGTCCCGTGGCCCAATCTCAGCGCCCGCACCCCCTTTTCAGAGCCGCGTTGACTGTCTCCCAAGGTCGACGGACTGCCGGAGTGCGGTTTAAACCGGTGGTTTTCTGACCATAAAGAAATATTTCTCATCTTGCTTAACCCGTGTCTTATTCTGTGAAACATAACTCTTAACCCTTCTTTGTGTTATTCGGAATTTTGAATGAATTACAGTTCTAAAACCGAATCAAAACTATGACAATTTTAGAAGTTTAAAATTTTGCTCCTGAAAACCAGGACTTCCACCGCCGTCATGTGGCACCGACGCCGAGTGCCGTGTCAGCGTGCGAGCCGCAGGCCTCTCCTAGGTCAGGCACAGGAGTGCTCGAGAGGTCACGATCAACATCACACGCGTGACGCTGCTATGTGCTGAAATGCCGTGTGCTCCCTGGGGAATCCCGTGCCACTGCGGGGGGCGAGGGCACGAGGATTGCAGGCCGCGCCCCCGAGGTCACGGTGCGCAGGAGGCCACCTCGGCCGGTGGCCTGACCCGGGCGGCCGCAGAACTCACTCTACCTTCAGAGCGGCCCCTCCTCCCCGCACCTGGAGTGAAAACGGCGTAGGCCACGTCGGCCTGGGTCTTTCGGGGTCATTTTTATCTGGAAAACAGGGGCTGGCAACAGCACAGCCAGCACAGAATGGACAGATGGCTCAGCAGGACACAATCCCTCACCAGCTTTCGGAAAGTCTTCCCACCGTTTGAGAAACTGGACAGGACGAAGGCGAAGTGCGGTGAGTACAGGGCGGGCGGCCGAGGGCGAGTCGCTCAGTGTGACCCCGACGAGAAGGAACAAGAACAGCGTGAAGGTCGGCCAAGGTCGCCCTACGTTAGGCAGGCGCCAGAGCCGCTCCGCGCCCTCGTCCCTGTCACTGTCGCCGTCGGAAGGCACTTTAGGAATAAGAGGCACATGAACTTTTCAGGACAGGGAGGTCAATGGTGGCTCAAGAGTCTAGGGGGACACTCGGGGACGGGCCTGAAGCTCGATCCCGCGAACGTGGGGGGCCCACGGGGCCAGGGCAGCTGCGGCCCCGGCGAAGGCCACATGGGTGCGTGGGGAGGAGGAGGGGTCCGCGGAAACCGCTCGCGCGCGGGGCGTCACTGACAGCAGCGGCAGATGGTGGCGGCCCAAGCGGTCGGGGGCATCGAACTGCAGCCTTCGAAGACATCGCGGAGGTTTCCGATAAGGATTTTGGAAGCGGTGGTAAGTTTACATGAGACGGGTGTGGGGGGCACGTGGAGAACGCGTGAATGGAGGGAAAGAAATAACCACCGTGGAACACTCCCGGTGTAAAGTGACCCGCATCGCAGAGTGCCGGACGCGAGGGGCAGAGCATGCAGCACGAGGGGACAAGGGCCCCACTGGTCACGCCTCCTGTCCTCAGGTGGCCCACAATTCGCAGAGGGAGCCCCCACTGCAGGTGGGCTCTCGGTGATGGGAAATGCCACAGCCACAGGCAGGACAGACCTGCTGTGCTGCTCAGAGGCACAGGGACAAGAAGCAAGCCACAGTGACCGCCCTCGCTCTGCGCCCTGGAGAGCCAGGGGACCCGTGGGGCAGAGAGGGGCCTGGGGGGGCGCCGGCGGCTGGGCGGGAGCACGTCAAGCCACCAGGTGCTCTCTGCAGAGCTGTACGGCACCCCAAGACTCTGGGGGACACAGCTCTTCGAGCAGGAGAATAATATGCCCTGTGTTTTGGAAAGAGAAAATCAGGGGCGACAGATAGAATGGGCTGAAAAGATATAAAATTAAAAACGCAGTTAGGCTTCTGCAATAACCTAGGACGCCGATGAAGGTGGCTCTCGCCAGGAAGTGTAAGCGGAACGCGGGTCAGAAGACGGGGGAATTTTAAACGAGAGGAGCTGTCTGCTGAGGGAAGGGGCGCCGCCCCCAAACACCTGCCGTTCAGCCGCGGTCGCTGGGCGGGCGTTCTCCACCGCGGTCCCGCCGTCCGAAACCGCGGTCTAACCGCTGCTCCCTCACGGGGACCCTTCCGGGCCTGCAGACCGAGCTGGGTCCCTCTGCCGTGCTCCCACGGGGCCCCGGTCACCTCACAAGCACGCGTCACACGTAGGGCTGCAGGGCCAGCGCTGCCCTCCCTCCCATCAGTCACACTCCAGAGGGCAGGGACGTCCCGACTGGGCCTTGTGGGACTGGCGGTGCCCGGCCCGACCCTGGCATGTTAGCTGTGGGAAAGTAATGCAGCTCGCAGACGGGACCGATTTCCCACCTGTTCCCGGGTCCGCACCAGGCAGCCCCGCTGGCCCTCGTGGTCTGTAAGAGGAAGCTGGGGTCTGTGACACCGCCCGCCACCACGCAGGTGGAGCCGCCCCGTCAGCCCTGCCTCAGCCCTGCCGGCCCAGTCGCCTGCGGGGACAGACCAGCCTTTACCAGCCCTGAGTGAGGCGGCGGCTGGTCCGGCCCCTCCTTATGGATGATGGCCTGCTGAGCATGTCCCTCTATCTCATGACCCTCACACGGTACTGAATTGGGTGCTGCTGGGAACTCCTGCTACGCTGGTGAGGAAGCTGATGCTTTGTTAGAAAATTTGCCTAAAATCAGAGCAATTAAGCAACAAAACAATGGTCTGAACACAGGCAGGCTAACTTAAGACCTATGCTTCCCAGAGCACAGGAGCTCGTCAGGGACAAGACGGTGTGGGCAGAAAGAGAAGACGCCCACCGGCCTTCAGAGCAGTGACGGTTAAGGGGCAGACTCTGCAGGGGGAGAAGTGACCTGAGAAATGGCACTCGCACCCCCGTGTCATCCCTCCCCCCTTTCAGGGGGCCTCACACTAGTGACTTGCTTCGAACCAAAAGGCTGCAGGTGAGGGTGTCGCTTCTGCGGGCAGGTCACAGGAGGCTGGGACCTAAGCCTTGTCCGCAGACTCTTTACCGCCTTTTGTCCTTGAATAAGCAAGCCCCGGGGCTGGAGGGGCCCAGGATGGGAGGACCGCAGGCCGCGGAAGGCAGCCAAGCCTCCCCCATCCCACCCTGGGGGAGCCCAGAGCCCCGGCCCCGCGAGGCTGCGGGCGAAGGGGGCCGGGGCTGCGGCGGGCTGCGCTGCGCCCGCTCCACAGGATCCGGGAGAGGATAAACGCCAGGTCTGTTCCACAGCAACACAGAACTCACGTCACCCGGGCAGCAAAGCCTAGAAGTACAGACGTTCTCCCTACGTGTGTCACCTGAGGGGCAGAAAGCTGAGAGCTGAGTTTCAGGATCAAAGCACAGTTGAGAAAAGAAGACTGGAAAACGTACCGGGGAGCAGTAACGGAGAGGCTCACAGTGGGCAAAGGTCCCGGGGCCGTGGCTGGTGCTGCCACCGAGGTGGCAGGCCTGGCCCACACGGCCACTGCCGTGTTCTCTGCAGGAAAAGCCGTTTTCCAGCCATTCGGAGGAGC
This sequence comes from Eidolon dupreanum, assembly GCA_028627145.1. Lineage (NCBI taxonomy): Eukaryota > Metazoa > Chordata > Mammalia > Chiroptera > Pteropodidae > Eidolon > Eidolon dupreanum. The sequence continues at coordinate 17,723,729 of CM053516.1, read as the reverse complement.
CGTGCCAACGGGCATCGCTGGGAGACTCGACGGAAGGTAAAAGACGCCCCGAGACAGAAGAGAGATTATACAACAAAACCAGGGGCTCAGAATTTCTAACTCCTTTTCTTTAAAAACTTTTGTATTAACAAAAACTTTCAAACCTACACCACGGTAGAGAGAATGGTCTCACGGCCCCTCACACTGATCACGCGGCTTCCACTGCCCAGTCGACGCACGTTTCGTTTCATCCAGGTTATTCCGAAGCTCTAGTTACAGATGAGAGCTGATGACCGACATTAATGAGGAAAAACTCAGGTGCACGGTCAACCTTCTGATGCTCCAGACTCCTGGTGGGACCTTGCAACCAACGGACGAGACGCGGTCTTTCTGATCCTGGATCCTCAGCTCACGCCCGAGCCTTCGCGTTTTGTGTTTTTAAAACCATCCCAATGCTCGACACCCTAGCGTCCATCCTAATGCGACGAGGCTGCCTGGCCCAGGAGCCCTGCGCGTGCAGCCCGCGGACGCCAGCTGTGACCCGAGCAGCGGCCGACGAGCCCAGCATCGGGCTGCCCGTCGGGGCACGCTCTCGCACCTCTCACCCACGCTGGCCCCGAAGCGGCCACACAGTCGCCTGTATCTACGGGTCAACGGAGCCATTTTTGATATTTTATGGTCATTCCACTTCTTCTCAATTTTCCACAGCAGTTTTCTTTATCAAAAGCCCATCTGAACAAAATGTTTTACTGCTGACATTTAATCTAAATCGATGCTTGGCCCTCACGTGCAGCCCTTCGGTATTCCCCAGTGTTCCCCTAAATTTTGGAATCTGTGTAATTGTGTTCACATGGATTTGTACGCACAAGCCACCCTGAGCGTGAACCTCAAGCGACACAGCACAGACGTCCTTGTCAGCACTAGGAGTGCAGCAAGACTCCCTGCAGGGTGGCCGGGGCGGGGCTGACCAGGGCTCACTGTGCAGCCGCCACCAGGCCTGACGCTTCGGGAGGAGGGCGGAGCAGCAGGGCTGGATGAAGGAATGTGGAAAGGTGGAGCCGGGAACCTTGTCCTTCAGGCTTTGGCTGCTAAGAAAAGTGTCGACGATCTGATATCAATGGAAACTAAGAAGTCGGGCAGGGAAGAAGTACAGGAGAGTCAGGGCGAGGTGCGTAGCTACTTCCTTCCAACTGCTCAGACAAAACCCAGGGCGTCAGCCCCCGCTCCCACCTGCTCACGCCTCACACCTGATCTGTCCGCAAATCTCACTGACTCTACTTCCAAAATGTCCCAGAATCCAACTAATTCCTACCACGTCTGCGGCTGCTGCCCAGAGCACCCCGGTGCCTGTCCGTAAATGGCTTATTTTTTGTCGTGACATTGACCACCTAACGTGCCATGTATTTACTTACACGTGTCCACCAACTGTCTCTCCCGACCCCTCACCTACCTCAAGGAGAACTCGAGCTCCATGAGAAGGGGGTCTTGCTCTGTTCCCGCTGTTAATGTGGGTCTAGCTCCCGAAACATTACCTGTGCGTAGACAATACTCACTTCATATTTGTTGAATGAGAAGATTAACAAAACAAGATTCAGAAAATACAGTAAGGAGGGGCCGACTTTACATGTGTTTTGCTTTGGTAAAGAAATGAGATCTGGGATATGGAATGAGAGAAAGAATTCCAAACTCGTGAAAACTTGATGGTGACTTCCATAAGCAAACTGAGGCTACAGAGAGTATCCAAGCTCTTCAGGAATAAACCTATAACTTAGTTCTGGAAAAAATGATAATGACGTACAGAACATTCCGATGAGGTGGCAGGACAGTGCCGAGTTCGAACCAGGAAACGCAGCTGTGAAATAAACTACTGTAAGGGAAGATTCTGGTTAAGCACCCATCAGTTTGTTTCGTTTTTTTTTTTTTTTTTTTTTTTAGAACAGAAAAGTTAGAGCTAGAGTAAGAGTATAGACAGGTTGTAAATGGGGCTTGGTAAATGATCTGAACGATATCTCTTGTGGTCATAAACAATGTTTCAAGTGCAGAAACAAGGGCAGAGTGGAAGAGGAGGTAGAATGTAAACACAGTAGCAAAATGCACCCATGCAAACTGTTGAAGAATGTGCTGGAATGAATGGGAGACTAAAACATCTGGCCTAAAGTGAAAAGTTAAATAAAAACAACTAAGCTGATACCATGGACCCAAAGCCTACCAGAAAGGCAGAGGCATCAGAAAACACCGGAGATGAACAAAGACAGATTTCAGGGCTGACGGAGGAAAACAGGGAAAAGAAAACTGAATAAACACGTACATCAGAAAGAGTGAAAAGTGCCTACGGGGGCACGGGGAGCCAGGCCTGCCCCAGGGAAAGTGGCTTCCTTGTCCAAGCAGAGCAAAGAAGGTGAATGAAGAACATCTAGGGCAATTACGGAAGACTTACCTAAAGGAGGAAAATCTAAATTACAATGTCAGCTAAGTCAGAGTACAGAATGATTGCAATAAATGGGAGAGGGAAAAGGAAGACATAAGTGTTCCAGCAATCCTCAAATACGGTAGAAAGTAGACCAGACTAGTTAAGTAGGAAGGAATATGTAATTTTTACATGAGATGCGGCATGGAGTTGCAGATACAATAATGAACTAAATCAAACGTCGGTCAGTTTTGTCACTAACTAGCTCTATGACCTTGAACAAGTCACTTAACCTCTCTGGGACTTATTTCCTCTGTTTTCAAAAAAGTGTGTGTGTGTACCCGTGTGTATGTGTAGCAGTTAAGTCAAAAGTGAGTGATCACTGTCAATCTCTTTTCTTCCAGCTTGTAAGGAGGAGAAAGGGAAAGCACAGAACTCTTTAAAAACAGAATCAGAAAAAGAAAAAATTTAAATGGAGGAGTAACAGTTGACGTTCTTGCACAATCCTTTACAACTTAAAAAGTGCTTTTGCACACATGTACTCAGCGAGGTGAGAGGCAGAAAAGACGGGTATCGTTGAACACCATTTACAAACGGAGTAACCGAGACTCAGGATGATCAAGGACACAGAGTGGCCGGTCGATCCAGCCCCGACCCAGACCTAACAGCGGCACAAAGTTCACCACCCACGTTCCGAGGCCCTCCTGTGTGACTAAGGTCTTGCGGAGGAACTTCTGTAGCTTACTAGGTGGTAGATAAGTGAAAGAGTTATAAACATGTCCCGCCCCCAAAAAACCCTTTTAAAGTAAAATTCCTTTAGAACTAAAGGAGTTACCTTATATATAAAATGCGTGTAAATTAATTCACTGTACATGTTTTCCTACGAAGTTGAGCTTGGTTCCATCACAACCTATTGAGACTACTCTTTCAGTCGACGCGCATCTCTTAAATTTTAAAGTACGTGTCAACACGACTGCAGTGGCGATATTCTCAGCCCTTCTACATAGAGTACAGAGGAAGTGACAGCAGACTGAGACGAGCTCCGTTTGTAACATCTAAGAGGACTGTCACATCACTCTACGCTTCTCCTCGGCCGGTCTTTAAGAGCCGCCTCCCGCGGAGCTGAGCAATCACCTGTGGTACGAAGGGACAATGCGCAGGAGCCGAATCTGCTTACTGGTCTCAAACTACTGTATCTCTCCTTTGCCTTTATGTACATTTGAAACGAACAGAGTAAGCTTGGACAAGATTCCAAAAGCATCACATACCATTCTAGTATTTTTATTTTGACAGGCAGATTTCTTCCCTTAGAGTGGCTAAGAAACTCCGGCTGAATGGCCCAACAGTTCCCACGCTCCTGTCCTCCGCGTCCCTCTTCCCCCTCCGCCCCCACGAAGGCAGCTAGGATTTCCTACCGCCCACACGACACTACTCTTCACAAATCGGCAGACCGGGACTGCTCCCTACGGGATGCCACCACAAGCCTTCTTGCTGGAAGAGAGGCTATGAGAAAGCATAAAAGACCAAAGGGCCGTTTCAGGGAAAAAGGGAGGGAATTCCCCCAAAAAGGACAGAGAAAGTGGAGACGGGAGCTTGGTCACCTCAGTGGCCACGACTGTGTCCCCGTGTTTCTGCTGGTGAGTGCACCCCTCCCTTGCAGTTCCTCCTCTATGGCCGATGGACGCGCTGGCCCACAGGGGACGCCCAGGGCATCAAAGCGCGTGCTGAACGGGTCTGATCACCTGCTCGCCGGGCCCCGCACGGAGGAACGTGGAGATCACCAACACCAGAATGGGGGCGGAAACCCGCACCTAGTCCTGGCCCGCTGAGCTTCCCAGCGAGTGCGCACACTGCCCGAGGCCCCCTCTTCTCACGTCAGAACGGGGGTGACGCTCAAGCCACTCCACAGAGCTGCTGCGAAATCTAAAGGAGGGAAATACCTCGCATCGACGAAAGTGGCTTTGAAATCACTATAAAGGACAAAGTTTTTAACTGTAGAACGTCTCGGCCATCAATACCCACGTTCTGCCTCTCGTAAGAGTTACTGCACTGAAATGAGCATCGTGAGCTGGGGAACTGTAAAAGGAGCTTTCTGGCCACTATCCGAAACAAACACTGTGCAGTCACCTAATAAAAAGTTTACATAGCGCCACCATCAAATGAAATTATCCACATACGAGGCCAATGCTATTCACTGTTAGCACAAAATGTGTGTGACTCTTAGTGCCCGCAGTATGCTAACTCATGTCTCTAACTCCTTCTAACACCCCAGCTAGAGCCGCGGGGCAGGTGATCAACGCCCAGGGAACTGCAGCCATGCTGCCGGAGCCTCCGTCAAGTCTGAGCTGAACACCCTCAAATGCCAGTGAGGAGCGATGCCACCTGCTTCACAGAATCGGGATTATTGCGACTGTGTGGGTACGGAGCCTGCCCCGGTGCCCAGCACGCTGCGCCCGCTCAATGAGTGGGGGCTGGGAATCTGATGGCCTGCCCACTCCCCAGACTTTTTGAGGAGTACTTAAATTACACGATCAAATACGATCAGAGACAATTCACATGGCCGAGAAGTACAGAGTATTCACAGATCCTGAGACTGTGCCGGAGGTGACTGTTGTAAGCACAAGGTCAAAACTAAGGAGTCAGATCCACCCTTCCTTCAGCCCATCCCTTATCACACGGGGATGCCGGGATGCGTGTGGTCAAGCAGTCTGCAACCTATACCACCGCTTCCGCTGCTCCCTTCCGCCACCGGGACTTCTTAGGTGGCTCCTGACTGGCAGCCCCCTGGTGAGAAGCAACTGCCAGGCTGACTGTCCCTTCCCGGAAGACAGGTGGAAACAGGAAGCCTGGGAAGAAGAGGCCTGAGCTTAAGCAGAAGAGTGAAATTAAAGAAAGCAGGTCAGGGGAGACTTGGGCCACTGCCTCTTTCGGGACGTAGCCTTGAGCGTGGGCCCAGCAGGGGCTCCAGCCAGCCTTCACGGGCCACGTGAGCTCTCCCTCAGGCTGGCCCTGGCCTGCTTCAGGGTCCACGCCCACGTTGGGACCGGATCCATGCGAACGCTAAGAGGTGCAATGAAAACCTCAGTAAAGACTGAAGTCGATATTATACATGTTCCAGTTTGATGCTAAGCGACTTCATTTTTTCCCGGACTACCCGCCACACAAAAGAGCGACTGGAGGGCCGGCGTGAGCACACGTGCACGCGACCTGGGAGCCCGGGGGTCCGCTGGGGAAACGCCGCCACCCCGAGAGAAAACAAAGGGCCGTCGCCGAGGCGACAGGTTACAAGGCGCCTCCCCCCTCCCGCGCCACGGTTCTTCCAGGAAGCCACAAAACACTCCTGCTCCAGAGGAGGGTTCGCCAAGCAAGGAAAGGAAACCTGGGCTGAGGCTGGAAGCTGCCCACGCAGAGGTCTGCGGGCGGAAGCCGGACCCCTCCCCGGTTCCGCAGCGGGGTCGCCCCGCGGGGCCGCGGGAGGGGGCGGGGCGGCGCTCGGCCACGGGGGCCCCGTCCCCCAGGCGCCGTCCGTGGGAAAGCGGGTCAAAGGGCACGCGGGGGGAGGGCGGAGCGCACGCGCGAGCGGCCGCCGCCGCAACGCCGCCCCCGGCGTGGGGCTGCGGTCCGCGGCGTGGGGCTGCGGCGGGGCCGGCGAGGCTCGCGGCGGGCGGAAGCGCGCGGGCCGCGGCCGGCGTCCTCTGGCCGGGGCCCCGGGGCTCCTCGCCGTCCGCGGTCCTGTCGCGCCCCGTCCAGCGGCACTTACTTTCGTCCGGCCATTGATTTTGTAGCTGCCCAGCTTCCCGTTGCAGTGGCGGATCAGGTCGTCCATGCTGCTCATGAGCAGCCCGATGGTCTCGCAGCCGGGCTCCTTGCCCTCGATCCAGGTGATCTTGTCGCCCCGGATGTCCTTGGACGAGTCGCTCTTCTGGCTGACCAGCTGGCCGTCCGTGAACTTGCCGGTGTCGTGCAGGGCGCGCACCTCGTCGCCGATCTGCTGGCCGGTCTCCTTGCCCAGGAAGTCGTCCACCACGCAGATGCCGTGCTTGTTCATGCAGGGCACGATGTACTCCAGCGCCAGCTTCAGCGCCGGCAGCGGCTTGGTCTGCCCGTTGGGCCGCGGGCCGCCGCCGTGGCTCAGCGCCTCGGCCGGCGAGCCGCGCGGCGGGGACAGGCTCGCCTTGTCCGGCAGCGGCGTCGCGCGGCCCAGCGGCTCCTCCTTCGCGGGCTCCGCCTCGGCCGCCGCCGCCGGGCCCGGGCCGCCGGGCGCCGCGCGGGGCGGGGACGCGGCCGCCGCGGGCCTGGCCTTCGCGCCGGCCGCGTCCCCGGCGGCGGCGCTGTCCCGGCGCGGCGCCGCCTTCCTGGCCTCCCTGGCCCCGGCGGGCCTGGGCGGCGGCGCGGCGGCGGGCGGCGCGGGCCCGGGGGTCCGGGGCGCGGCGGCCGCGGGCCCGGGGGCGCCGTCGCCGCCGTGGCACACGAGCTTGTGCTTCTTCCAGTCCTGGCGCTGGTGCTCCTTGCTGCAGTAGAACGAGCTGCGGCAGCGGCCGCAGCGCAGCAGGTTCTCCATCTTCCCGCACAGCTCGCAGTACTGCCGGTCTCGCTCGCTCGGGCTCGGCCCGCCCGGCCCGCCGCTGTCATTGGCCATGGCGGCGGCGGCGGCGGCGGCGGCGGCCTCGCAGGGGCGGCGGCGGCCGGACGGCGTCGCCGGGGCCCGGGGAGCGCGCGGGGCGGCCGGGGCCGTCACTGCGCCATGCGCCCGCCGCTTCCTCGTCGTCGGCCCGGCCGCGCGGCGCCGGCTGCAGCGTCAGCGCCTCATGGCCGCGGCAGCGCGGCAGCGACTGCGCGGTGGAAGGCGAGCTCGGTGGGGCGCGGGCCCGGGCGCGCGAGACCGGCCGGCGAGGCCGCCGCAGCGTCCCGGGCGCCCGGCCGGCCTGTGCAGGAGCGCGGGCGTGCGGCGCCACTCGCTCTGCGCGCTCGGCACGTACACCACGGCCCCGCCGCGACCCGGGCGGGCGGGCGGGCGGCGGGGCGGGGCCACGCGGCCGGGGGCGGGGCGCGGGGCGGGGCCACGCGGCCGGGGGCGGGGCGGCGGCCGCGCGCGCGCGCGCTCGGGGGGCGGACCCCCGCCCTCGCGGCCGGGGGCTCTGAGGCCGGCCCGCGATCCCCGCACCGGCGCGGCCCTGCGGCCGGGCGGCGCTACACCTGCCGGGCGGGCGCCGAGCGGGGGCGCGACAGGGCTGCTGCGGCGTGGCCGGCGCTCGCGCCACGCTGCAAGGTGGCTCCTGCAGCCCTCGCCTCGCACCGGAGGAAACGGAAATTCGGAGAAGTCCAGTAAGCTGGCCGGCGTCACGCGGAGCCGGGACCGACTCCAGGCATGAGACCGTCAGATTCCAGGGCTGCTTCTCCCATCGCGCCGCTGCAGCCTTTGGTCCGGCAAGGCCCGGAACGGTTTAGCGCGAAAGTTGCGGTTGCCGCGGTGTTGGCCCAAACCCCTGTGCCCCACTGGGGCCGGATTTAAAGGGACCGAAATTTGATGTGCTTTTTCCACTTGCAAAGCCTGGGAAATCTTGCCAGTTTGAAACCTCCGGAGGTAATTTAACTGCCGAGTTAGATAAAGCGATCGATGCTCATTCTAACATCCACACTCAGGCACTTAAATTCGAACTGATGGAACTACCCCTGACAACCCACCGGATTTGGGCGGTAAATGAGCATAATTACATAAGCAACTTTTTAAATTCTAAAAAAATAAATCACTTATTCCTAGAATCTGTGCTGTGCTGGTGAATACAGTTCTTTGTTCTATGGAACACAAAAACCTTGCCAGAAATAAGCCCAGGGTGTTTCTTTCCGCCTGCCATTTATTTTAAGAATAGAAAGGGCTGTGATTTAGATTTTCACAGTCTGTGCTGAGCACTTGCTGAAGCAGACAATGCAGTGCTAGGCTCCTGGATCTTCTGAACAGGCTGTCCCCAGCATCAGCAGTCCCGCAGATAGTGAGACCACCGGCTCCCAGAGTTAGAATGCAGGAGCTGAAGTGTGTAGGTCAAAGGCAGAAGCGTGTAAGGAATTATTCTAAGCTGCTTTGTAGACTACTTTGTAAAAAACTAGCCTGAATCCAAAAACATGAAAGCTCTTCATCGACTATGCAGAACTTCAAATTGTCATGAATTTCTGCTGTAGAGACAGTATCCTAGAGATCCAACGTGGGCAAAGAGGACCGTCCAGTTCTCCTGGCCTTTGGAGACTATGAAAAGTATTACGCTCACAGCTTCAAATTCCAGGCCAAACTAAAATCTAACATTCTGTAAAGAATCAAGGCCTGGATCTATCTCAGATGTGTATCCAGCCTTTCCAGAGCGTTAGTGCAGTGAGATGTCACTGTTTCAGTTGTTACTAGTCAGGCCAGTCAACACATGTATGAAGAGCATGCGACGTGCCACGGTGGCTGTGGCACACAGCGGGGTTATGGCACACACACTCTGGAGGTGTCCAGCCCAGTGCAGGGGGTGACGTGGAGACAAATAACGACAGTCTGGAGGTGGAGTAAGTGCCCTAAGAGACGGATGGACAGGACGGGATGGGAACAGAGAAAAATGCCAGCTGCTCTCCCCTTCACACACATCGAGATGCCAAGAAAATCAATCAGAAAATTCTTAAGAGTGGCTTTAAAAAATAAACTTTGAAAACATTTTTGATATACATCAATTATGTGAAGTATAATGCTAATATGAGTAAAATCTAATACTTCTTTTGCCGTAGTAATTAAAAATGGTCCCTTACTATTCTCAAGGGCAGGAACTTTCCTAGGGAAGCCTCATTCCACAAACACTTGATCCTTCTAAGTTTAGTTACTTGAATGCATAAAGGTAGTCCACCAATTCCTTTAAAAATTACTGTCTGGGTCTATGGTGTGCAAACACCATAGGTTTGCAACTCTATATGCCCTTTTCATATATTTTCATTGATACCTACTTAAAAGAATAAACCTTTATCAGCTTTTATTTTGTTCCAATGAAGTATGCAAAATCAAAAACGTGTATCTCGAAAATACTTAATCAGTCAAATGTGACACTTTTCATGAATAGAACAAATGTGAAATATTACTTAAAACACTGCCAAAGACCCATGATTTCAGAATTTTCACTTATTCTGTCTTAATCTGTGATGGCAGGTTAGGGAGGTTTCACCAAACTATCTGCTGACAATGCAATGGCCAGTGACAAGGTCACCGGCAAGATTCTGGCACTCCACCAGCCTTGTGGCAGTTGTTACTTATTCAAATGTTATAGAGAAGGTTCACACTGTCAAGCAGAGATGTATCCTGGGAACACTTCTGTGGCACTTACTGTTATGTTCCAATCTCTGTCCTAAGCATTTTACAAACATGATCACATTTAATCCTCGTGACAACATAGATGCTGCTAAGACGCCTGTCTGCGGACGTGAGACAAGCAAGCAGAGTGTCCCTCCCGTTCCTTAAGGTGTGTGATTGGCAGCACTAGGTGTGTGTGTACCTAATACTCTGGGGAGAACAAGGGCTTGTGTCTCCCAAAGCCGGGAATTATGACACATTTTTCCCTGCCCCCAACCTAATCGAGATCAATTATTCTATAACCTGAAGGATGAGTTACAGTAAAAGTGACATCATCTCCACATCAACCAGCTGGGACCAAAGCTAACTGAGCACCTACCTGCCTCCCCTTTGCTCATCCGGCAATGTTTACTTACACTATAAAACAGTGGCCACCATGAACTGGTAAGAAATTTCCTAAAAGATAGAGGAAAAGCTGAGATTGAATGCAAAGGACAGAGTTAAATGAGGAAATGGATTTAGAAATGACTGTGCTGACTCTAGAGGAAAGCCCCGTGAGCAGAGTTTGCCTCCAAGCCACCAGCCCCATTTCTCCTTTAAAACGATGTCAAAGATTCGTGAGAGAGGATCCTTTCTGCCCGGGAAATCAAACATCTGATCATTAACGCGTGACCTCTTGTTTCCCCATCTGTGACAATCTTGTTTTAATACGTTACAGAGAATAGAAGAATCACGAGTATAGGCATACCACCAAGATAAACAGGAAGCCGATCTTTGAGTTCTGGGAAAAGCAACTAAAACTCTGAGCCATTTCCTAACCGTAGTGCTGGGACACGCGCAAGTCCCTGTCGTTGGGACCAGCACCTGCTCTTCTCTGTACTGGGGGTTCTGCCAGATGCACACATGAGCTGTGTGCTCCCCACGTACGTGGAAAAAAGCTGCACTGTCCACTGAGGTCGTTTCCCTATGAAACAAAACATTTAAATAGACTTTCTCTACATTCAGAGCAATTTATCTGTCATCCAACTTTATCAGTTTATGATTTAAAATCTACCCACTAATCCAGTTAAAAACAGATCACTTCAAGAAATATAACAAAGTTTTGCAACCATTTTGCATTATAGTGAATTCGTTTGTTATTCACGAACATGGGATACTATATATATATTATGTGCTGATGTAATTACACTCTGAGTTTTTTTCCTGTAACACTGATCTGATTTTAGTGAAGTCCCAATCTCTAACTTATACCAATCCAGGTTGGAGATAGCTAAATAAGTTTTTCTGTAACTTTTTTCCATGATACACAAAAATGAAGATAATAGTATATACTCAACGTCAACCCTAATTAATTCAACAATTATCAACATTTTACACTCATATCCTCTCCAATTTTGTCTTTTTAAAAATTTTTTATGGAGATATAATTGATACATGGCATTGTACTACTTTTAGACGCGTAACGATGACTTGATGTATGTAAATACTGTGAAATAAGTTAACATCCATTACATTTTACGACTTTTTTTCCTTTTTGAGACTTACTCTTAGCAACATTGGCACATAGAGCACAGTTTAAGTGTAGTCGCCACGTCCCCGAGACTGACTTCTCTTACAACTGGAAGTTTATACCTTTTGACTCGCTTCATCCATTTCAACCCCTACCTCCACTCCCACTCCCTGCCAACCACAAATCTGTTTTTGAGATCTATGAGTTGGGCTTTTTTTAGATTCCATATCTAAGTAAGATCGAATGGTGTTTGTCTTTCTCTGACTTATTTCACTTAGCAAAATACTCTCAAGAGCCATCCATGTTGTTGCAAATGGCAGGATTTCCTTGTTTCTCACGGCTGAATACTACCCAACTGCACTCATGTACTGCTACGTCTTCTTTATCCATTCATTCGTGGACAGGCACTTAGGGTACGTCTCGGCTATTGAGAATCGTGCTGCAGTGAATCAGTGCACAGATATCTCTTCAATTCGTCTGCATGCGTACCCAGGAGTGAGACTGCCAACCACATGGTAGATCGATCTTGATTTTTTTGAGAAACTGCCATACAATTTTCCATAACAGCCATACCAATCTCCATTACAACCAAAGTTCCCTTTTCTCCACATCCTCACCAACATTTATCTCTTTTCTTTTTGGTAACTGCTATTCTAACATGTAAGGGGATATCTCATTGAGGTTTTGATTTGCTTTTTCCTGATGAGTGATGCTGAGCATCTTTGCATATACCTCTTGGCCATTTGTATGTCTTCTTTGGAAAAATCCTTACACAGGTCCTTTGTTCATTTTTAGATTAATTATTTATTGCTGTGCTATTGAGTTTTATGAATTCTTCATATATTTTGGGTATTAATTAGTCCCTTATCATAAATATGGGTTGCAAATATTTCCTTCCATTTTGTAAGCAGGCTTTTCAATTTAATTATTCTTTCCTTTGCTGTGCAGAAGCTTTTTAGTTTGATGTAGTTTATTTTAGTTTTTGTTGCCTGTGTTTTTGGTGACTTATCCAAGAAGTCAAGGCTGTTTCCCCAAGAAAGAAAACCCTTTCTTCAAGGAGTTTTATGGTTTTAGGTCTTACATTTAAACCTTTGATCCATTTCAAGGTGATTTTTGTGAGTGGTGAGAGATAGGGGTACGGTTTCATATTTTTGCATGTGCATATCCAGTTTTCACTGCCCATTCCTCATTGTGTGTTCTTGGCGGCTTTGTCAAAAATTACTTGACTATATACGTGGGGGTTTATTTCTGGACTCTATTTTGTTCCAGTGATCTACATGCCCATTTTAATGCCAATACCATACTGTTTTAATAACTATAGTTTTGGAATATAGCTTGAAATCAGGTATTGTGATGCCTTTTGGGGGGGTGCTATTTAGGGTCTTTCATGGTTCCACACAAATATTAGGATCTTTTTTCTATTTCTCTGAAAAATGCCATTGCAATTTTTATCAGGATTACATTATAACTGTAGATAATTTTGAGTAATATGGACATCTTCACCAATTTTTCCAAGAACACAAACTATCGTTCCAGTTACTCATGTCTTCTTCAGTATTTCATCAATGTCTTATAGTTTTCAGTGTACAGGTCTTTCATTTCCTTGGTTAAAATTACTCCTAAGTATTGTATTGTTTTCAATGTTATTGTAAATATGATTGCTTTCTTAATTTCTATTCCAGATAGTTTGTTGTTAGTATACAGAAGTGCAACTGATTTCTGCATGTTGATTTTGTATTCTGCAACTTTACCAAGTTAATTTATTAACTCTAACAGTTTTTTGATGGAATCTTTCAGGTTTTCTATATAAAATATCATGTCATCTGTGAACAGAACATTTTACTTCCTTTCCAATCTGAGTGCCTTTCATTTATTTTTCTTGCCTAATTGCTCTGGCTAGGACTTCCAGTGCTTCATGAAATAGAAATGGTGAAAGTGGGCATTCCTGTCTTTTCCTGATCTTAGAGGAAACGATTTTAACTTTTCACCACTGAGTATGATGTGAGGTGTGGTCATATCATATTGGCTTTTATTATGACGAGGAACACTCCTTCTATATCCAACTTGTTGAGTGTTTTTTATAATAAAAAGCTATTGTATTTTGTCAAATTCTTTTTCTGCATCTCTTGAAGTCGTTTTTTTTAATCTTTCATTCTGTTAATGTGATGTATCAAACTTATTGATTTGCATAAGTCAAATCATCCTTGCTTTCCAGGAAGAAATCCCACTTGCTCATGGTGAATGATCCTTTTAATGTGCTGTTGGATTTGGTTAGATGATATCTTGTTGAGAAATTTTTCATATGTATTCTTTAGGAATATCGGTCTCTAATTTTCTTGTAGTGTCTTTCTGGCTTTGGTATCAGGGTAATGCTGGCCTCATAAAATGAATTTGAGATGTTCCATCCTCTGCTATTTTATGGAAGAGTTTGAGAAAGATTGGCATTAATTCTTCTTTAAATGTGTGGTGGAATTTGCCTGTGAAACCAACTGGTACTGTACATTTCTTTCTTGGGTGTTTTTGATTACTGATTCAATCTCTGTACCCATTATTATTGTGATTTTCTATTTCTTCATAATTCAGTCTTTATATGTTTCAAGTAGGTTGTGTATTTTTAGGAATTTATCCACTTCTTCTAGGTTATCCAGTTTGTTGGCCTATAATTCTTCCTGGTGGTCTCCCATAATAGTTGTATTTCTGTGGTATCAGTTGCATAGGAGGAAATAAGAACTGAGTTCAAATTCAAACTCCCTTTATATTTATGTGACGTCTGAAAGTGAGACACCTTCCTAAGTCTTAGTTTACCCATCTATAAAGAGGAAATAATATTACCTGGGAAGAGTTAAAAGAGATAATTTCCCTGCCTAATTCAAAGTGCTCTGTAAAGCACATGTACTTTTTACTAGCTTTCCAAACAAATTCCTTATGACCACTTTCGAAAACTTATTTTAAGCTGAATTTTTGACCCGTTTTGCCCTTTCTTCTATAATCATGTGAAAGTCTTTCTCTAAATCTCTTTATTCCATGAATCCTCATATATAACCTCAAGGCCAAACAATCAAAGAATACAAAGTAAAATCCACCTGCATATAGGTGGTCTGTAAAGCCATGAGACCCAATGCGGGTCACCAGTGAATGAGCACAGGTAAGGCCAGGAGGACTGAGGACCGTGGTAGGGGACTGTAACGTTCACAGGTCGGAGAGGTGAGGAGGGGCAAGCAGAAGAGGGGGACGGCGGCGCCCTGCAAGCTAAGAGATGCAAGTGACTCAAGGAGGAGAAAGTGACTGTGACAAAGCTGCTGATGAGGTGAGTGAAACGAGGACCGAGAAGAGATGCATAGCTTTGGAAAAGCGGAAGCTACTGGTGACTCCGGGCGAGCGGTCCACAAGGGGTGCGCTGGGTGCACACCTGGTTATGGGAGGTTCAGAGGGACAGAGGAGAGAGTTGGGGGACAGTACGGAACTTTGCTCTAGAGAGGACAGAAACTAGGCAGTGATTAAAGCAGGGAGTGGAACCAGCGGGACATTTTGTGAAACATGGGAGAAAGCCTGTCTGCGGATAGGGATTACCTAGGGAATGCTTCTGAGAATGGCAAGCGGAGACTCATGAACTTCCCTGACACCTCAGGATGACAGGAGAAGCAGAGGAGGGAGCCAAAGTGCAAGTCATGCCCTGAGGCCAGCCACAGTCGCCCCGGAGACGCTGTGGCTTTGGTTGCGGTAGGTGATTACGATGCCCACAGTTAATCAGGACTCACTGGCTGCAGAGCCGCGGCAGGCGACACAGTGCTTGTTTGCAGCTACTACCTCCGCAGCTGTGCATGCGACGACGCAGACAGGCCTGCGTCTCGCCTGCGCTGGAGGTCATACCCGTTACTCCAGTGCGGGGCGTGTGGTGTATAGCGGGTTACATAATGTGTATATTGTGGTGCATAGTAAGTGTACGTGATGTGTGTATATGTGCTATATAGTATACATGCATGATGTATACATGGCATATATATGGTATAGTGACATATGTGTGCATATACAGCTGTAGTGTACATATAGCAATGCACAATATTATTTACACAGCTATCTGTATGGACACACGCTACACATATTGTAGCAACGGAGAATGGCCTTCCATTACAGTGTACCTATACACACACACGTGCACACACATACCCATGCACGGACGTGTAATTGGTGCTGTATATTGCACACTGCCGGACGGACGGCATAACTAACTGAAAACTCCCGAGTTCCTTTCCAGTTTAACAGTCCCTGAACTCACTGCACTACGTGAAACAAACAGGCTGCTTATTAAAATGACAGATGAACACACATGCTCCGTGGGGAACGGCTGGATGCCGGAGGCACGGGGGTGGGGGTGGGGGTGGGGGCAGGGCGCGCCCCGCCGGCCGCGGTCACAGCGCCATCAGCACCAGCAGGGAGCGCGCCCGGAGCTCGCAGAAGGGGCGCGTCCGATATGTCCACGAGGACCAGGGTAGGTTTGGGACGCGGGGACACCAGGGACGTGGCGCGGTTCGCTCTGCCGGCTCAGAACGACCTTCCCACAGCGAGCTGCCGTTCTGCCTTCTGCACCAGGGCCGACAGTCACGTGTCCCCTACTCGCATTCCGTGTTGACTTTCGGCGTGACTTTAAAGGACTCGTGTTGGCCTGGACACTGTGCGTTTGTGGCTTCTTGGAGCCAAATCTGCATTATTGAGGCAGAGTATAAATACGTTATATAGCCACAGCGCCTCATTTATATAGTATTGCACACAATCACAAGAATTCAGTATTACGTTGAAGCCACGGTAACCTGATAAACCAGAAAATTATCAGCAGCCTGTGTTGAAAAATTCACGAAATTATCTGTGTGGCCAACACAGTTCAGGCAGTTCTCATCTACTCGCACCAGTTCGTTCTCATGACTCCTCTGAAGTAAGCATCGCTGAGCTGTCACCATTTTTAGGGACAAATGGCGACAAGTCTGATAACGAAGCACGATGGTCGATAAATCAGAGAAGGGGGTACCCCGTGGCTGACAAAACGAGGGGTGCCTGGGGAGGCCCCAAGAGTGGAGTCTGAGACTGAAGGGTTAAGACGCCGGCAAGACAGAGAAAGGGCGGGGGCCACACCCCCACGGGAGCAGGTCAGACAGGAGCCTCGGCCCGGCTTCTGCTCGTGTCTTTGCCTCGGCGGGGACTCGCAGCCCCGCCAGAGCCCGGCCTCGGTGTCCCGCCGGCCTGCGGCCCCGATAAGCTCGAGCAGCGCCCCCCCCCGCCGCTTTCCTTTCGTTTCCAGCCTCTGCCAGTCTCGCCGCTGTCTGAGGTGGACGCTCCAGTCACCGCGGGCTGCTGCTTGTTCACCGCCCGCCCACGTCTGTGCGGTGGCCGCACGAGTCGCAGGAACGAAAGGGCTGTCCACCCCCTTCCTCGGTGTCACCCGCTCCGGCACCTGCTGCAGTCAGGGCCGCGCATGGGAGTGAGGACGGTGTCTGGCGCCGGCCCGGCTGACCCACACGGGGGCCGTGAGGCCAGCGTAGCTGACACGGCAGCACAGGGGACAGCGACGATGACGCGGGAACGCGAGATCGAAGGGGCTCCAGCCCGTTCGGGCAGGTCAGACGCATCTCACCCGGTCGGGAGACGGTCCTGGGAACAATAGGGGCCAGCGGCCACCCGCCGCGTGCGCACCCACTTCGCTCCCACGCCGCTCCCACGCCGCGTCTTCCTCGCATCGCGCCGCCCACACGTGGGTCCCCAGGCTTCCCCTCCGCGCTCCACACGTGCAGCTGGAGCTGGGACCCGCTGGCCGCCCCGGCTCCCCCAGGCCGCAGCGCCCGCTGCCGACTGTGGACTCACTTCCCAAACTACCAGCTCAGAATGCCTTTCTCCAGAGGCAGTAAGGACTGCTCAGGAGCTGAAACAGACAGAACCAGGGGACCCATTCGGCAGGACAAGTCAGGCTCCTTAGGACGCCGAAAGGGACCCACCCCACACTGGCTCCACCCCGCTTTGCCAGCCTCAGCCCCTGCCACCTCTGCCATTATACCCACACGTGTTTTCCCGCAAATGAACAAAGTTCCTTCATGCTTGTGTTTCTCCTTACACTTTTTTCCGTCCTGGGATTACTTTCACTTTTTTTTTCTGCTTGGCAGAAACAAGAGACACAGAGAGACAATAAAGAGTTTCAATTGAAGGTAAGGAATTAGGACTCGCAAAACAAAAACCTTCAGCCTTCCTGAGGAGCATGACATAGATTTCTACTCAACGTGTGTGAACCCAGGGGGGCTGTATCTGCCAAGAACTTCTCATGGTTACTTGGGCCTAAATTCGTCACCAGTCTAGCAGCCGTTGCTGGCCTCTCCTGCACACTGTACATCAGGGAAAAGCCACCCTGGGCTGCCAGCCTCCTGCCCTGCGACCCGTGGTCTGAGCTGACCTCATACCGGAGCTCCTGGTAGCGTCTTTTGACCAACAGAACTGAGACCTGCCCCGACCAATTGCAACTGGGTGGCTATATCCACATTTGCATCTTTCTCAACCAATCAGAGTGGCCCCATCTTTCTCAACCAATCAGGCATGCAATTCCAACAAATCAGGACGCTTTTCGGACCAATCAAACTGTGTAAATTTGTATTTCTTCTTTGCATAAAAATGGGCCATCAGGGACTGTCAGGGGGACTTTCTCTATATAACCAGGCTTCCCCTTTGGGTGGGGGGGGGGCGCGTAATTTTCGGTTTCTGCGTTTCCCTGATTTGTACACTGTTCACTGCAGATCGGGGCCTCCTGTTGGCACTGGATTGGTGGAGGAGACCTTTTGTGAACACATGTTATGAAGACTTGAACAAATTCATATAGGGAAAATCAATGAGCTCAAAGTAACTTAATACAGCCTGATTATTCTGCCTCTACGGGGGTAAAGAAAAAGTTATCCCATGAAAACATTGCTTAAAATAAAGACATCTCATGATGACAAATGGACCATAGGGCTGTTCAAGAAGTACACTGGAGGTCAACCTTCTTCCTGATCAAAGTCATGCCACGTGCAACAGAGCCAAAGTTAACTTTGGTCTAGAGATAAAGTCCAGCCGATCTGTGGGAAGGAATCTGGACAAGAACTTCAGGTCTTTAGAGACACACCTACTGAACGTAAGGAAGAAAATTTGAAATGCCAGAAGATTTCAGTCAAGACCTAGGGGTTTGATTAAAATTCTGAAAAAATTTTGTTTTATATATCTTGGATCATTTTGTCATTGTTTCAGCCAACTGGTTTAATGTGTTTAAGTGTATGACTTAATTTGTAGTTTAAGGTAACTGAATGACAATTACAACATTGTCACACAAATACCAAACTATGGTTCATGATATGTGTATTAACACGGAACCGCATGCTTTCTAACGTTTTTATAATCTTATCGTGGAAGTCTACTTTGAGTGTGCATCTTATTATTTTTGAATGTACATTTTAATAAATGTAAAATAATTGGGGGAAACAAAAAATTTACTTTTATTCTCCTTGTTATTTTCCTTACTTATTAATTGTTTATAAAATAATAATTAGCTAAATAAAAAGACATTTTGTGAAAAAAAAATTATGGAGGACAAATAAAGAAATGGAATATTAAAGGCAAATATTTGAAGAAGCCAATAAACAAAAATACAAACAAACATCTATGGTGGAGAAACTTGGATTAAAGATACAACCCATGGCCTTAAAGAAGACAGCCAGAATATGTTGAAAGATCTGCTGTCATACTGAAACCAGGAAAGAATGTTAAGAAATGGATAAACTTGAAAAGACCGAAATCTATACAAATCTATGAGCAACTATTTCTGCAACACTTTCAGAAATACGAATGCATCCCGAGTGAGGCAGAGAGAGAAGGTGAAGTTTAGAGTCCTGCTTCCTGTTTCCTGCCGAAGGAGAAAACTCAAGACCAAAGAGGGACCCACGGGAGGAAGCGGCAGCCGGAATCAGAACGCACAGAGAGGACAGACCCAGTTAGCTCAGAAGTCTCAGAAAGACACAGAAAAACTCTTGTTTATAAGAAAAATGAAACTAAACATTTTAATCACTGCACTGTGCAACTGGAGTAGCCAGACCTTCATTCTGAATCAGACGGCGAACACAACACAGCGAAAGAGAAATGTAAGGTGTAAATGAGTTAATAGACGACCGGTGGATCACTGGAATGAGGTGCTAAAGGATCAGAAAACAGGTATGATTTATGTCCTGCGTCTGGGAACTAGACTGATGTAAGTTAAAGATGATAAGACCATCCATGATCCAAAACGAGTGATGGGGTGTGAGCGAGGTATAAATGGGGAGGAGAGCAAGAAGTCATACCTTGACTTTTGATGACTGCAATTGACCAAAGCACAAATTGAAAATAAACATGAAACTTCGTACCGAAAATGGAGGCATGTAAGGAACTTCCTGAGCAGATGGGCATGTGAGGACTGGACAGAACGGTCAATGCAGAAGAAACAAAAATGTATAGGCAAGAGTTCAAGAGGTGGTGTGGAAAACAGAGCTTCTGTGAGTGCAATTTGCTACTATTGAGCCAGAGACTGTGACACCTGACTTATGCTTATGCTCCTGAAAGAGCCCTTGCTGCAGAGGAAAAGGAGTAATCGGCATGAGACAGAAAAACAAAAAATAGCTTCGCTTCGAAGAACAGCCATCGGGAAGGCCTGCTCGGCCCACCCCTCCACGGAAAAGTCTTCCGAAGCGATTCTTCTGACTCCTTCCTGTGTCAGCTTACCCTGCCCTGTTAAAGACCGTTTCATGGATTCTGTCATCTACTTAGCTAAATGTGACAAGAAGTGACCCAGTGACTGTGGTTAGGACTGCACCTAATCTGAGCTCTTCAACGGAAACAGCTGTTTAAATGCTAACCTGGGACCCAAGGTCTGCTCAGCTTCATCCGCGGACTCGGAGGCCGAGGTGGCCAATGTCCCCCCAGCCCGGAGAGGCGGGGCACCTGCCAAGCCCCCTCCCAGGGCCCCTTAACCAGAGGTGAGACTGAGGGAGACTGCGATCCCGAGACCCGCCGGTCCTTGTGACGCAGCATGAGTGACCCATCTCAGGCGTCGGCGAATGTTTTCTGTAAAGAGCCACAGAGTCTCGCTGCAACTCTTTGACTCTGCCATTGTAGTGCGAAAACAGCAGCATTTAAATGAATGGGTGTGGCCGTGTCTCAATAAAACTTTATTTACAAAATTGTGGTGGGCTGGATTTGGCTTTCAGTAATTTTACGAGGCCTTAGATAAGGCAAGTCTTTGGTGCTCCGTCACGTAGGAAGGTGAGTGAAACATCCACACGAATACAAAGACCACTACCAACCATGGGTCGTGGAGGAAACTGCAAATACCTGGTCTACCCGTGAAGCGAGGGGCCTCTGGTGGCCCCGAACCATCAGAAAACTGACCAAGCCACTGCCTCGGCAAATGGGGCCCGTGGCACATTTTGGTCTTTTCCAAAAATGACTGCGATGATATTTCCGACCTTCCATGCTCCTCCAGAAACTTGGCATTCTTCCAGTCCAAAGGTCAAGTTCTTTTACCTTTGCATGTTTTGATTTTTTTGCGATGACCTCAGAAGGAAGACCGCCGCCGTCAAGTCGATAAAGGTGCCACAGCGGCCGTCTGCCTCTTTCTGTTTGGGGTGTGCACCCTTGAATGTCAGGCGATGAGTAAGGAACCACAGGCCACATGGGAGGCTACGTGCAAGGGTTCCAGCTGACAGTCAGCCTCAACCACAGAAAAGTGAGTGAGGAAGGCTTCGAGGTGATTCAAGTCTCCGTCCCTCTGCTAGACCCTTCGCAACGTTTGATAAATTCCCATTTAGTGTGTGATATCCCAAGTAAGAACCTCCTGAGCTCATTCAACTCCTAAACAATGAGAAATAACAATAAAACAGTAATTGTTATTTTAAGCCAGGAAGAATGGGGTGATTCATTATGCAGGACATGTCGCTGCAACGGGTTTTGGTAACTGCAGTGGGGTGCTGTGGCAATGACGTGCTTTAGGAGGAATAAACAGACTGTGAGCTAAAGCCTGATGGCCCTCAAGATGCTGTGAGGGCTTCAGGGAAAATAAGAAAGATGTTCCTGGAAGCTGGAGGAAAGGATGTCTTTGTTACGTAGTGGGAGAAAGTTTAGCAGTATCGTTACTCACAGTAACGTGAAAAATAGACAACGTACCTAAGGAACTGATGGACCCAGCTAAGGAGATTTCCAGACAGATGTCAAAAGTGTCACCTAGTTTCTTTAAGCTGCTTACAGACAGAGATAAGCAAAAGAAAGAACTGTTAAATATAATGATCCAGCAAAATTAAAAATAGGACTGCCGTATGATCCAGCATCCCCACCTCTGGGGATATGTCCAAAGGAACTGAAACAGGATCTGAAAGAGATGCCTGCATATCCATGCCCATTGCAGAATTCTTTGCAACAGGGAAAAGGTGGCAGTAACCTGAATGTCCTTTAACAGATGAATGAATGTAGAAAATGTGCGATATACACTTAATACACAGAGTATTAACTCTGCCGTAAAAAGAAGGACATCCTGCCAGCAACAGCAGCATGGATGACTCGGAGGATGTATTCTAAGTGAAGTAAGCCAAGGACAAACGCTAAATGACCATTCTTCCACTAAAAACACTAACCCGTAGAACCAGAAAACAGAACAGGGCTGCGAGGGTAAAGGGGTGAGGAGAACGGGGAGATATGCTCCAAGGTACAACTTTCAGTTACGAGACGGAAAATTCTGGGGGACCCTACGTGCAGCATGGTGACTATAGTTAATTATACAGTTTTGGATACTCAAAATTTGCTAAGAGAGTAAATCCTAAGTGTTACCACACACACACAAAAGGTAGCAGCTACGGGAGGCGATGGGGGTGTGAATCAACTCGATTGTGGTAGTCACTTCACATATATTAAACGTGTATTAAATCATCATGCAGTGCACCTTAAATATATACATTTTTATTTGTCAATTATAACTCAATAAAGCTGCAAAAATGTGGTATATGCACACGACGGATTATTCTCCCACCTTAAAAAGGAAAGAAATTCTATATATGCTACAAAATGGATCGACTCTGAGGATATTATGCTAAGTAAATAAGGCCATCACAGAAGGAAAGACACTGTATGACTCTACTTATATGAGGAATCTAAAGTAATCGAACTCATAGAAACAGAGAAAGGAGAAGTGGCCATCAGGCACTGGGGGTGGGGACAGGTAGCGAATGACTGTTAAGCGGCGCGGGGTTTTCACGCAGGACAGGGTGGCCTCCGTGGATCTGTCACCAAACAATGAGCATGTGGGTGATGGTATTGTACTGCACACTTGAAAACTGTTGGAGTAAGTTTTATGTTATGTGGGGTTGTCTGTTTCTTTGTTTTGGCCACAATAAAAAAAATTAAGGATCTAGGACTTGCTGGATTCAGAAACAACAGTTTCTTATTTTCTGACTCTCCAAGTGAAAAACGATGTTAAAATTAGGAAATGACTTTTAGGCAGAGATCGAATCAAGTACAGTGTCAAGAAAATGTGTTCCGGAGATGAAGCCAGGAGTGTGACTGGAAAACTCTTTGTTAAGATCTCAGAACGATTTAAGGGGCGCATCACAGACCCTTTCAAAAAGATGACAGTCTCTTTAAGAATCTTAAAAGCACGCGTTGGGGATCCACTGTAGCAAACAAAGCATCTGAATGTGGGAATCCCATAGCAGCCTTACAGGGAGGCCGAGGTAAAAAGTGCTTATCTCTGTGATATTTGTGGGTGTGGCTTTCGTTGAATGTAATAAACCCCAATAAGAGTCTTAGGAAACCCACCATGTCTTTTAGAGAACTACACTGCTGAAAATATTCATTTTTTTATTGAAATATCTGGTATGTATTTTTTGTTTTCCCCTACCCCATATTGGTACACAATTATGGTCTTTTGTGGACAAATATATGTCCACTAAAAATGTCATAAGGACACTGACAATGAATGTTTATATGTAACGTGGGACATTTAACACTGTTAGTATCCATACATCTGTTCTCATTTATGTTTTCTGGCCTTTGGTACACATTTTTCTTCCATTGTGTTCTTGTTCTATAATACACATTTTGTCTTCGTTTATATCTTCTTGCTTGCCTTATGTTTGATAAATCCATATATGAACTTTTATTTATCACACTCAAGGATAAAGTCAGAACTATACATAATGAGGAACTTACATTCTAAATTCTTCTTTTCAATTGATTTTCCAATCTTTGTTAAATAACTTCACAATTTTACTTATCAATCTTTACATACTCTATCAATATTCTTTTTCAAAACATTATGTTCCATTTTGTCCCCATAGCTAAAATTATTTATCCACCACTAAATCTTGTTATACTTTTATTATTTCCCATTCTTGAGTCTTGATTTAGATTTACCTTTTTGCCCGCTCAACTGTTATCTTTGTCATTTTTAAAGAAGAAAATTATACAAATGATGTACTTTCTGAGTACTTGCATATGTATTATAGGATTATTGAGTCATAAACTTTCCCAAATAATTCCAAACATATTATTCCATTTTTTTTCTTTTTTGTTTGGAAGTCTAAGGCTGGTGTGATCTTTATTCTTATGTAGAGGTTATCTTTGTTCACAGATGAAATTTAGTGACCTTTATCCTGTCATTCTTTCTGCCAAGAGATTCAGATGAGGGTGTGTTTTGCACTGAATTCTGAATAGGGCACTATGAGCATTTCCAGTGTGCACACTATTTTTTTCTCATTCTGGAAGAACGTTCTTCCATTATAAACGACAGCTGATTCTGTTTCAATTGTTCTTTTTTTCCTTCCTCAGGAACACAAATGATTTATTATCTGGATGCCTACTTTCTGCCTTCCATAAAGAATTAATTCTAGTTCCAGTTCAGGTTATTTCCCTCTGGGTTCTGAAAGATTTTATCTGCTGTCTACTCTCGAAAACCACTCACCGCCATTGTCTTGAGTTTTTCTCCCAGGTGGATTTTATTTCTACTGTAGCATCTTTGTATTTTTTTGAATTTTATTTAATTACAGAGAGCTCTTTTGCTAAGCATACTCTTATCACAGTGTCTTTTCTCCCCTACGGTTGTCTGCTTTTGTTATATTAAGGTCATGTTCTCTTGAGTCTCTTGCTGACACCAAGCACATCTATCCGAAAAATTTTTTGCAGAAAATAACTTTCGGAGACATGCCTGCCTTCTGAGTTTATAAATCATCTGATTCGGGCGGCCCTGACCATGCTGTGCAGCCAGATGCGGGCTCGGGTTCTGATCTTACAAGCCGAGTATGTGAAAACCACGTCAGCCGCCCCCTCTGCGCCACCGGCTCCCTCGGCCGCTGAGGCCGGGGCTCTACCATTCTGCGTGTGACCTGCGCGTCGCGAGGGGTCTCGGTCTGCTCCTGCTGCTGTAAGCGTCACGGCCAGTGGCTCGCGGGCAGTGGTCTGAGGCCGCCTTGGACCCGGGCGCTTCCCGCATCGTCGCGGAGCGGGAGGGCCGGATGCACCTTCCCGACATTTCAAAACCTCTGAAATCTGATGATGGCTTCACGTCGAGGACATTGTACTACTGCTGGCGGGCAGGCAGGCGAAGGACCTACCGTCGCTTCTGTGTGCAAAATCATTCATAATTGTTACTATTTTCATCACTTTAACTGACTTATTCTATAATCAAGGGAAAGAAATTCAGTGGGACTGGTTCAGCCTAGTCAGGCTGACACATTACGAAGCTACCACAAGATCACACGCTTTTAACATATGAATACAGTGAACTACGTTTATAGAATTCTTAATATTGCATCATATTTATGCTCCTACAATGAATGAACTCCTCCTGCTATTTATAAATCATCTGATGAAAGTTTTACTGGGTTCCATTGAACATAATTTTATCTACAGTTTTTATAGCGATGTTTATTAGCGAGACTGGCTGCAAGATTTTTTTTTTTTTATTTTTGTGAATAGCTTTATCAAGTTTTGATATGACAGTGATATTATGCTAATTTTATTAAAATATTGAAAGTATTCTTATGTAGAAAAGTAAAAACAGGTCTAAAATAATTTATTTCATATCTAAAAATTCATAATAAAAATGTTGAAGCCACCAAGGGCATAAATAAAAGTGATGAAGATGTCACGATAATATTTTATGGCATTC
The DNA here is from genome assembly GCA_028627145.1 of Eidolon dupreanum. NCBI lineage: Eukaryota > Metazoa > Chordata > Mammalia > Chiroptera > Pteropodidae > Eidolon > Eidolon dupreanum. Next base: position 17,698,333 of record CM053516.1, on the reverse strand, counting down.
CTGAATAAGTGAATGTAATAAACCAGGAATGTATAGATATATGATACTTCAGTTTAAATTCCATTAATACTATGGTCATCTACTCCAAGGATACGGGATGATTTAAATACTGCCAAAAAAGAAGCAGAACGTCATTCCACTCACTCTCCTAATTTCTAGTTTTCGGAGCTGCGTGGAAGGTATGCGATGTTCTTATTTTATACATTTATCCGACATGCAGAGACGTGACAAGTTTTCTACATGAGGAAATACACGTTTGAGAGACACAGAAAACATCTGTGTTTTATCCTTTCTTGGGAATTGGTGCACAATACTGATAAATAAATGCTCTTCAGTGACTGTTACCGCTTGAATAGCTAATCGCAGCTAGCATTTAAGCATTGTTTATGTATCAGACACTTTCCATACATCATCTCACTTAATAACCGTCACATACAGATGAGGAAACTGAGGCCCAGAGGGACGAAGCGACAGGCCCGAAAGCACACAGCTCTAGCACGGAGGCGGCGCCAGCGCTCGATCACCGGTCCAGGTGACTCCTGAGCGGTGCGCGTCTGCATCGCCCTGTTGCCTCTGTGTAACCCGAGAAGGCACTTTGGCTGCCAGTGGTCGTCTCGAATATCAATAACTGGGTATAGAATTTCTGAGGCTCTGTGAACCATCAAGAGCCACAATATTCTTGTCCTACAGGTCGCTACTCATCACTGCAAACCAAAACAATTCGTTATGAAATACCCACTGTGAGAAACTATGTTCAGTAGACTTGAAGGCAACACCCATGGCCGAAATTCCTACTTTCATGGGCTTATCTGGGCACTTTCAAAGAGTGCTGTTAAAAATGACAGGCGCACCTTGCATTTCTCTCTCACGTGCCAGATAAGAGCGCATCTCTGTCTTCCTTCTCGGAGTTTCAGCAAATGGTCTCAGGAAAACCAGGGGCAGCTCTGCGCTTAGGGTCAGAGGCACCCGGGGACACTGAGTGTCTGTCATGCAGCTGAGTCAGAACCCCAGCGTAACACGGGCTGCTGAGTGAGCTGTCGCCCCATGGGCAGGCGCGGCTCTGCTCCGGCAGCGCAGGCGGCCCTGCGACCTCGCTCGTGTGTCACACTCACGGAAAAGTTTGGGGGGAAGTTTCTGCTTAGCACGTGTCACAACAGATTCATTTGTTTTGCCCAAACAAGTCGATTTGTTTAAGGGTTTACTAACTTACCCTGGCCAAACACATTGATCAGACTTGAGCTGAGCCAGCAGAAGTAGGCCGTGCAGTTTACCAGGAACAGAGACCAAAATAAAACCTGTTTGGAGTCGGGTAGCTTGCCTAATCACGGAAGGAATTTGTTCTCCCCTTGTACACGCCCTTCCTCAGAACTTTTAGTTCCTCAGACTTAAAATTACGAAAAGAAAGGTGGACACTTTCCACTACAGACGCTCCGTTTGGGACCGGCTCACGAGCGTGAGCCAGAGAGCCAATCGAGTGTGTCACGTGGCCATGGCGTGCGAAGCACTGTGCTTAAAAGAAGCCAGGGAGTGTCAAAGGGTGGAGGGCGTGGAGGCAGCACCTCTGGGCAAGGAGTGGGCCCCCGGTCCTTTCCCTGAAGCCCTGTGTCGAAGGGCTCAAGTTGTGGATGCCCCGAGAGCACCGAGTCCTACCAAGCTTCAGATGACTGTCTTTCAGAGCGCCGTTCACTGAGGTTGTTCACGTGTCTGATGACCCAGTTTATCTCTGAAACTGAAGGAAGGAAAAAGGCCTAGAACATTTCAGTGGAGAGCAGACACCTGGGACCAAGCACAGATTGCGGACTGTCCCCCAAGTCAGAAGCGAGGGAGGAGCAAGAGGCTGAGGCCCAACATGGACACGGCGAGAACCCCGGCGGGGACGCGTGGGGACAGGAGGACGTGTGACCGGGGCTGTGTGGGGGTGGGCAGCCGAGGCCTGAGCCTGGGGCCAAGGAAGCCAGACAGGTGCGTTTAAGCCTGACCTGGCTTCTGCCCCACCCCGCCCTGGGAGTATGGGCCAGGCCAGGGGCGGCTCAGGATAACTGCGGCAGCTGACAGGTCAACCTTCTGAAGCAGTCACACCTGCGCCCACCCCACCCTGAACCCGGGACTCCTGCCTTCACAGAGGTCGTTTCTTCCCAGCACTGTGGCATCTTGCTAAGACTTGGAATTGCAAATCCGCAGCCAAAGTAGTCACCCGGGGTGGTGGCAGACAACAGGGTGCTGGACTGTCCCTTCATGGTACCTGGGGCTCTCTGCCCTGAAGCTCGTCTCTTAAAGTCACTGAGAGGAAGATAGACTGGACCCAGACACTGGTTCTTCCCTAACGCACCTAGCTAAACAAACAACAAACCCGAATAGCATATCCCACATGAATTCTCAAAGAATTAGTGGCACAGATAGACCAGGAAGTTAAAACAAGCAACACGTATCCTCACAGAAGGTATCAGCAACAGGAAGCTGGTACAAGAAGTAAGGAAAAAAGAACGAGTAGAAAAAACAGAAATGGAAAATGTAATAAGGAACAAAACAGGTAATAACAACAGCTAGAAAGCATACTTTACATCGTTCCTGGATGTGCGCTTCGTGTGTTTATACATTTGGTCCCATGACAACTCTCTGAGGTAGGTACTACTATCACATCCACGCTACACGTGAAGAAACAGGCACAAGGAAGTCGCATGCAAACAGATTTACACACAGATCCTCTGGCACCATGAAACAGAGCAACTGGAGACAGCCGAGCCAGGAGTCAGCGACCAAGACCCAGCAGAAGGGAAGAGGGTAAGGGCAAGTGAAAGGCAGTGCACAGCCGCCGGCGTCTGGGTGAGAGACTCGACGAAGGAGAGGAAAAGAGAACCCGACGGGCGGGAACGTCTCAGGGGAACTATGATGCCTTCTGCAGGACCGAATGTGGAAGACTCTAGATTTAAAGGGCTCAGAGAGCGCCAAGGAGAAAACACCCAGACGCATTCTCATGAAATTTAAGAAGAGCAAAGACAAAGGCGACATTAGAAAGCTTACACGAAGCTTTGCAAAAAAAGCTTGTTTCTTTTTTCAAAGAAACGAGAATTACACTGCCGCCACGTGTGTCACAGGGATGTGGGTGCAGGAAGACGATGGGGTGACGGTGGGAAGCACCGAGGAAGCACTCTGTACCTAAAATGTTGTATTCAGTCGAACTGTAACTGACATGCGTGTACTGACGATATTAAAGACACTCTCAGGCACACGACCTTCAGGTTCGTCAGGTAAAAATCCATTTACAAAACACTATGGAGAAGCCTTCAAACGAGGACAGTTCAGGAGGATGCTGCGATAGATACGGACAATAAGTGTGCTAAAACGCATTAGTAAAAGTGCAAAGACAAATATTTTTCAAAAGGAAAAGAGTATTTAAAAACCCCGAACTAAAATTGCATCTGTACCAACGTGGGGTTGCCAGAGGTGTGACTAAAGGGATGAGAAGTGACATCCGGTACTTGTCCTAATCAGGGGAAACGCAGGGGTGGCTCGGCCTGTGAAGCCAGGTCAGCCTGGTCCCTTGGTCCGTATGGTAAGGCACCCGTCAGAAGATGGGACAGGCAGACGGAAAGCCAACAGAAGACAATTTGGTTTAGCCAACAGAACGCAGGAAAAGAGAAAAAAAGGAATCAATACTCTTATCAGAAAGTATGAAATAGGTTGGAAAATAAGTTACGTAATATTATGATAAGGAAAAAGTAAATAAATTCACCAACTAAACTCAGAGCCTCTCAGATCATATTTTATTCATGTGTGTGAGAGAGAAACTTTCATCTTGTTTAAGCTGTTTGGGGTTTTCTGTCATGTACAACTGAAACGAATTCTAACTTAATCATCAACACGTTCATTTTCCAGACTTTTTGACAATAATGAAACAGGGGACATTTTGGAAAATAAAGAGAGAAATGCGTGGTAGAAGAATTCTCCTGATGTTGTAAGACTTTCAGAAATTCATGGCTACAGAAAAAAATCTGGGACCGCGCAACCTGAAGATGCCATGGTCATTCCGATGCCACAAAATGGAGCTCGGCGGGGGACAGGGCAGCTGCCACACACCAGGTTGGAGCAGCACCTCCGAGCCCAGTGTCCCCTTCAGGTGGAACCCATCACGCACCCCATAGCGGACCCGAAGGTGCCGGGGGGCGAGCCCGATCTGCCGCCGACCACAGCCTTCCGTTTCTGGAAGTTACATTTTGTAGATGTGGTGGAGACGAGGTTTCGTCCCGGCGTGGCCCCAAGTCCAGGATGGAGAACGGACGGGGTCATCGCGAGGGTGACCGAGGCCGCCGCGCAGTGCCCAGTCGCGGCTCCTGGGCGCCGGCGTGCCCGGCGGACGGGCTGCTCCACCCGCCACTCACCCACGTGGCCAGCGAAAGCTCTGTGGGACGCGCGACACCAAAGACGAGGAACTAAAACCGACGGCGAGCACAGACGAGCGAATGAGGGTTACTGCCCAGCAGAAGTCTGGAGAACAAAAAGAAGCTTCCGGGGAAGGAAGAAGTAATTGGGAATGAAAACCCTAGAAGAAGATGGAGACATGCTGAAAGGTTCTTGGGACCTGTGTGAGGCCAGAATCCCCCGTGCCCGGGAAGACGGCCTGCCAGTCCCCAAAGTACCCAAAGAAGCGAATGCCAGAAAGATCCTGCCGCAGGACTGCGCTGGAAGACGCGCCCGCAGACACGCAGTGGAACCGCCACGTCTAACGGCCGTGAAGACGGATGTCGCCGGTTAAAGAAGTCATGGCAAACCGTGCTCTGATTTTCACAAAATGCTCACATTTGTATTGCCTCATTTACAGCTGGAGTGTTTGGCATTTTCTTCGAGGAATTTTCCTTTCTGTAAAGAACAGAACCGGTCAAGCGATTAAATAATAGTTTACACAGGGTTTTAAAATAAGGTGAAAGAAAAATAGAAATTTTTAAAAGCTGTCAGACTATAACCAGTTCACCAAACAAGCAAATAAATATTTTAAAGAACCAAGACACAGCATAAGAATCTCTCTGGGAAAATACCTGAGCTTAAAAATACATTCGGAGATCTTGAAGAAGTAATCAAATGCTAGTGGGAAGGTGAGAACTAAGGAGGAATAGGATGTAAAGACATAGGACAAGACAAAATTGGGACAAGTTGAGAACAAAGAGAACTGCAGTAGATTGAAAGACATCAAATATATTTAAACCCATGAGTTCATAATTATACCTTACCCCCCAAAAGCTCCTTGTAAGTCACTGTTAGAGGATGCAGTAAACCAAGTCATCATTTAGAAAACTTGTAAATAAAGAGAAAAATGGGGCATTTATTCTGCCTTTTCCTATACGTTCTCTGCTACTGAGTAACTCAGTAGTAGATGAGGGGAAGTTATTTTTTAGAGAAGTAGTCCAGAGAATAAGCAAAGAGGAAATAATTAAATTGAGTATCATTCATTTGCAATAAACTAATGGATCCTACCATTGACCATCAATGGTTTTTAACATTATAGTAAAAAACAAACAAGGAGACATCATGTGCTTTCCGAGGGAAGAACATGACACCGTGTTGGAAGGAGTCTTGCTAGCAAATTGAACTTGAACCCCAGACACTACCAATGCACGGAACACAGGAGGCAGGAGGAGCACACGCAGACTGCACGGAAGCACCCCCGCATGAGTAATCCAGTTTCTCAGCAAGTGAACAATCCCACACTCTGCTCTGTGGTTAAAAAAATAATAACGATAAAAGATTCAAAAATAGAGAAAACCTCTTACAGTTCTTGAAATATGACCAAGATCGTTCTGCTTGACTAATTTTATTTACCGTATGTAATCTGAAGATAATTTCAAATTAGAAATACGTGATACGTTTTAAAAATAGCTCCTAATCTTTAAAAAATGTGTTTTCCTTGCCTCCTTTTCCTGAAAGCCAATTATTAGCATAAACCAGTGGCTTACAGAGGGACTGGTAAATAAGTGTGCTTGTTATTGTATTTTTCCATTATCTGTTCCAAAAATACAAAGAGGATTCTAAAAATATGTTAATAAAGATAATAAAGAGCCATAATTAGACTGACAACTAGACTGGAAGCAATGTAAGCCAGAATACAATGGAATGATATTTTTAAATGAGCTGGGGGAAAAAAAAAACCTATCAGCTTAGAATTCTATGCCCAGAAAAAATATCCTCCAACAAGACCAAAAAAAAAAAAAAAAATTTTTTTTTTAGAGCAATGAAAATTAAGAGACCATGAAACAGACAGACCCACACTGAAGGAAATACTATCTGGCATTATTCAGGCAGGAGAAACTACACTCTTAGGTCAGAAGGCTGGGAATGCAAGAAGGAATAAGATCAACGAAAATGGTAACCATTTGAGTTAATCCAATCAGTACCCATTACCTAAACTAATGATAATGCCTTGTGGAATTTAAAATATACAGAAAAATTTCAAATATGACAACAATACCATACACGTCAAAAAGGAGAAAACAGTACCTGCCTGTTTAGGAGGAGGGTAAAGTACCAAGTAACGGGTTTTGATAAGTCTAAGACTCATGCTGCAATCCTTAGAGAACCACGAACAATGGTAAAAGGGGACATAACAAGAAAGCTGAGAAATGGAAGAGGGGCTGGAGGGAAAAGAATTTTTAAAAATTAAGTCGATCTAAAAGAATGCAAATGAGAAAAGCAGGGACACAGAATAGATGAAAAATATATAAAGCAAATAGAGAGGTGGTCCACTGCAGGTGAGCATATCGGGAATGCCATTAAATGCAATTAGACTAACTGGTCCAATACAAAGACAGGCACGCTGAAAAAAAGAAGAAAACTCAGTTATACGCTGTTTATAAGTAACGTATCTAAAACATTAGGATCATTGCTATATTAATATGCAAAAAGTTGATTTTAAAGCAAAAACTGTTACTAAAGATAGAGAGGTCCGCCTCTTCGTGAAAAATGGTTCAACTGAACAGGAACGGACATGCACGTGTGTGGGTAATCTGCACATAAATATGTAGAATTTGTATGAAACTAACCAGCTCTCTGAGCAATCAGGCTGTGCCTGCCGCAGGACAAAATGTAACAGGAATGTGATCAAGGTTAAGAGCAGATAAGCGCCACCCAAGGAAGAAACCACTGCACGATTCTAGGTCCCAGAGAACAGACAAATCAAACTCTAGGCTCAAGGGGTCCAGAGCCCACTTACAGCAAGAGGAGGGTGATGATGTGTGCACACGATCCAGATGTTTGTGATTGCGTTGGTCCCCCATGGCCTGGGACCCCATCGGCATCCAACCAGGAGACCGCATGCAGCTCGCTTCAGGCTGTGGGGAAAGACCCTGATCCCTCCTCCCTTGTGGGTTCTAAATACACAAGTCTTGGACCCTGCCTGAGGGCCCCTGGCCCACAGGCTTATGCAGAACAAAGGCGTCTACCCCAAGCCCCCGGCCCTTCTATCTCCGAGCTAGGAAAGTTCCAGGCCCCAGGCCCATTCCTACGCCTCGGAGCGGGGCTGGCAGGCTGTGCAGGAATGCCCTTTGGAACATCTCTCTCAAAACTTGACAGAATCAGAGGGAGAAAGAGACAAGTCCACGATATTAAAAGGAGGTTTTCATGCACTTCGCTCAGTAACTGTGAGAACAAGTAGACAAAAAGTCTGTAAGGACATAGAACATTTGAACACCACAGGGACAAATAAGACCCACTTTATATGTATAAACCATGTACTTAATTATAAAACACAGATTCTTTTAAAAAACACAAGGTATGTTAACAAAAACGATGATGTACTAGGTAAAAATAACAAGTCTCAACAATTTTGAAGACTGAAATAGCACAGTATCTGATTTCTGTTCACAGTTATATTAAGCTGGAAATCTGGGAAAAAAAAAAAAAAAGAAAAATCCTCATATGTTTAGAGAGTAGGAAGTGCACTTCTGAATAACCAATGGGTCAAAGAAAAAACTCACAAATGGAAGTTGAAAAATATTTTAAATTGAGTGGTGACAAATATACTACGTATCAAAATTTATGGGCTGCAACGAAAGCCAGGCTTGGAGGAAATTTTATAGCCGTGTGTGTGTGTGTGTGCGCGCGCGTGTGTGTGTGTAAAGAAAAAATATGTATGCATATATATGTGTGTGTGTGTATATACATATATGAAAAGAAAAAAGGCTAAACATAAATGATCTCAGCATCCATCTCAAGAAAGGTAAAGAGAATATCAAATCAAAAGAAAGCAGAAGGAAGGAAATTATAAAGAGCAAGAAGCAACAAAACAGAAAACAAAATTAAGAGGCTCAAGCCCTAGAAGAAGGACTGACAAATTGAATGACACTCTAGTAAGAATGGGCCAGGAACAAAAGACCAAAAACCGATCCATGCATGACAAAGGGGCATCACTGTTCTGTAGTCATTAAGAAGATAATCACATACCTCCTTAGGCAAGGGAAACAAAAAGTAAACAAATAAATGCATGGGGCTACATCAAACTAAAAAGTTTTTGCAAAACAAAGAGAACCATCCATGAAATGAAAAGACAACCTACTGGATGGGAGAAGATATTCATCTATGCTAAATCTGGTAAGGGGTCAATATTCCCACTGAAAAATGGGCAGAAGACCCAAATAGACATTTCTCCAAAGAGGACATACAGCTAGCTGGCCAACAGACATATGAAAAGATGCTCAAGGTCACTAATCATGAGAGGAATGCAAATTAAAACCACAATGAGAAATCATCTCACATTTGTCAGAATAGCTATCATTAATAAATAGAAGACAAGTGTTGGTGAGGATGTGGAAAAAAGGGATCCCTCATGCACTGTTGATTGGATTGGAATGGAAAACAGTCAGGAGGTTCCTCAAAAAATCAAAAACAGAGTCCATGGCCATTCCACCCTGAACGTACCCAATTTTGTCTGATCTTGGAAGCTAAGCAGGATCAGGCCTGGTTAGTACTTGGATGGGAGACCACCTAGGAATATCAGGTGCTATAGGCGTTAATAAAAAAATAATAAATTATAAAAAAAAAACCCAGAACTACCTTTTGACCCAGCAAATGCACTTCTGGGTATTTATCCAAAGAATTACAAAGCACCAGTTCGTAAAGATCTATGCATCCTTATGCGCACGGCAGCCCTGTTCACAATAACCAGATATATGGAAGCATCCTAAGTGTCCAGCAACAGACAACTGGCTAAAGAAGTTATGCTTCATATAGACAATGGAACATTATTCAGCCATAAAAAAAAATGAAATCCTACCATTTGCAACGACATGGATGGACCTAGACGTTATTATGATGCATGAAATAAGTCAGATAGAGAAAGATAGATACCATAAGATTTCACTTATATGCAGAATCTAAGGAACAAACGGAACAAACTAAACAAAAACAGACTCACAGATACAGAGGACATACTGGTAGCTGCCAGAGAGGAGGGGGGTTGGAGGGTTGAAAGGAAAAGGTAAAGTGTTGAAGAAGTACAAATCAGTACTTACAAAACAGTCACGGGGACGTAGAGTACAACACAGGGAATACAGTCAGTAGCATTGTACAGCCATCAGCGACCGCTTCAAAAACTACATAAACGTCTAACCGATGGACTGTATGCCTGGAACTAACAATACAAGACATAGTCTTTGGGGGGAAAAAAGAGAAGATAATCATGAAGGGTTTTGTGCTAAATAGTTGGAAATTTGGGTAAATGGGTAAACTCCTGGCAAAATACAACTTACTAAAACAGACGCAAGATGAAGTAAAAATGTGAACAGTCCTATAATTACTAAATACATTTGATAGGTAATTTAAAAACTTCATACACATACATACGAACTCATAACATATGGACTAGTTATTTAGTGATAAATTTCAACATTTAAGAAATAAAATAATTCTGATATTACATGAATTCTTCCAGAGAACTATCATAGGAAAAGAACCATTCTCCACTGTCAGTAAAATGTAAAAATGAACAAACTGATACCATAAAGGAACACAATACGGTCTAAATTGTAGGAGTCAGAAAAATACTAGACAGTGTACATAACACAGTGTAATACAATACAATGCAACACAGTACAATACATTTAAGTCTTGAGGAAAGTAATTGGAGTTAATACACATTTTTTTTCATAGAAGAAGGATATATAAATATATATATTTTTTGGTATTGTTAAGTATAGATATTATGACTTCAAGGTGAGTACCAAATACAGACATATGTAACTTCCAATCCAGTGGAGGAGAAAAATACAATGATAAATAAAACCCATAATCAAATTTTTAATAATGGAAGAAAATAGAGAAAAAATTAGAAAAAGTCAGACAAATAGAAAACGAAGTACTTTGGTAGAAACAAATCATTATCAGCAACTATAATCGACGTGAATGTACTTAACTGTCAATTAAAGTGTATGTGTTGTCAGACTGTATTATAAAATAACTCCTTGCTGTCGAGTAAGACAAACTCCTGTAGTGTCAGAAAGAGAATGGAATGTAAATGATGAACAAAGATTTTAAGCAAATCAAAGGAAAGCCGATATAGCTATATTAGTTTTAGACAAATAGATTTTAAAGAGAAAAGAATGAGTAGGTATAAAAAGCACCTGTGTAATGACTCAGTATAATATTATATAACGGCAAAAGTCAATTCACCAGAGGACCTAACAGTTTTAATTTTTTATGCACCGAATAACATCTTCAAAATCCATAAAATGAATTTTGGCAGAACTACAATAATGATAAAATGATATATCTATTACCACGGAGGGGAAGATTTTTATCACTTCTTCAAGTAATGGAAAGGTCAAACAATTAAACAAACTAAGGAAAAGAAGATTTAAACAAAACAATTAACAATCTAACTGTAAGGAATCCTGCACACTGTAGGATGCTACACCCAACACTTATAAAAGACAAAGTATTTATGAAAACAGATGATGTATTAATTACAAATCTCAACAAATTTTAGAATCGGTCTAATAAAGACCACCTTTGCCAACCGGGATGCAAAGTAATTTAGAAAACAGTAACTAAAGATAGCTAAAACTAAATTTAAAAGTACTTTTAAAACAAATAACAGGTCAAAGAGGAAATCGTATTGGAAAATTTAAAATGTTTAAACAAACAGAAGTGAAAAATTACTCATGAAAACTTTGGGAATGCAACCAAAGTGGTGCTTAGAAGGATATTCGTGTCATGGCATTCACACATTGAACTAAGTAGGTGGTTTCTTTAAGAGTCACTAGTGAAAAGAGGATTAACCTTGTTTCAAAATCTTCAGGCCCTGAACTGTGATTTTCCTGTTGTGACTTGCAACAGATATCTCAGAGCATCCAAATCAGCCCCGATTCTTATGAAGCATCAGCTCTGCTGAGGCACAAGGGCCAACTAGCAACCCTGTACGGTAGTCTGGACCAGCTGGAAAACCTTTTTGCTCTGGGCACAAATCAAAGCTGACAGCTTCCTCAGTCACTTGGCAAAGGTATCGGGACAGAGTAACAGGAAATCATATACACCGTCTCCAGAATTCAAAGAGGCTCAGCAAGTATTGTGCCACCTCCCCTGTGGCTGTGGGCAAAAGATAGAATATCTTTTCTGTGACTCGGGTGAAAATATCTTGACATACTCTAATCTCCTAAAGGTGTAACTTCTGTAATGTGGCAGGAAATTGTATTTTCGTGGACTTTTATTTTCACAGGTAATATGTGCCGTAAATACATGGCATCTTGGGTGCCTGCTCTTTCCAGCTTTCTGGACCCTACTGGCGTGCCATTGTGACGGTGGTGAATTTCGTGTGCTGCCTTGAAGAACGATAAGGCAGCGGCCACGTGTGACAAAGACCAAGAGCTCAGTGTCCTGAGCCAGGGGAGTAAATGTGCACTGCTGTCCCCATCTCACGCAAGCAAATGCTTCTACCATTTTCTGAAATCATTCACATCCATTAAAAACAACCATAGTTTCCTTCACGAGCCCCATTTTCTACATTTCTCTTTAAATTGGCTTGTTTCGGTACCTTCTTGGTCTTTGGAACGTCCCTCTCAGAAGGCACATGGCCCCAAAGGCGGCAGGTAATAAATAACCTTCTGGCTTTGTGTTCCATGAGCGTCTACCTTCCCATCCCGGAACGTAAAATATGCTTCGTCTTATCCTTACGATCAACACTGTGTTCTCCCCACTTCTCTGCAATCCACCTGTGGATCGCATTTTCTGAACGGTTGAGTTCCTGTGCAGCATGCAAGAGAAACTGATTCTGGCTAATGTAAGCAACATGAAAGAACTTACCTGAGGTTCTGAAGAGCAGCCGGTGTCAAAATAAAAGATGAACAGTAAACCTTCGGAGAGGGTGGAAAGCAGGACAGTGTCAGGCTTAGCCTCAGCTGGAGCCACCCTTCCTCCCAGGATGTGTCTTTCGAAGCCAAATCTGGGTGAGAGAACAGATCGATTTAGGGTTACATGGCACAGAAGTGAACAAGCGACATCGGGCAGATGCCATATTGCACCATAAAGTAATACAATAATACTGTAACTAGATACATCCAAATATAAGCCCGGAGATGTGAAAAATCTAGAAAATGGAAGAATGGGAACCTACTACGTTCTACTTACCAAAGATTTTCACTGTTATTATTTTTAAAATAATATTTTCCCAAATGAATTAGAAAAAATACTATACCTTGAAACACTTCAAATGTACATAACAGATTAAATTTGCCAATAAACATGCAGATATAAACAATCTTACATTTGGGTAGTAGTCATGCTTTCCTTAAAATTTTTAAAGTTAAGGTGTTTTTTTTTTTAACTTACAAACATAACACATACAGATTACATCGCAGAGATATATGTGACATGAGCAAATGTTTCCTCTAATTCTGAGATAATCCCCAAGATAATCCCTGTTAAAAGCTGGAGATTTTTTCCCCATCATTTCTACATATGCATGTATTAAATGTTACTAATTTATTGGATATTAATTAAAAACTGGATTCCATTTTTCCTGCATTAAATACTGTCTTACTTTTACGACATTTAACTGTATCTTGGAAAGTATTTCCATATTAGTACGTATATTCTAACCTCATTCTTTTCAACAGCTCTATATTATCCTATTAAATGGATATATCACAATTTATTGAACTAATTCTACTGATGGACATTTAAGTTATTTCAGATTTTTCACTATAATCAAGTGTTTCAGTGTAAAGTCCTTGTCGCTATACCTATTCTGACTTATGTTTCTGAATCAGCCTTTCCATAAAAATGCACATATTTTATACATCAGTGTATGCAAACTTACTTCTTGCTTCATTAGTGTATCACAAACTTCTCAAATACTATCAAAATCTTTGTTAAATGTAATACATATAAGCTATTTTATACAGGTGTCATAATTTAATTCATATGATGGTTCCCACATTTGATGATTTTAGGTTGTTTCTAAGTTTGGTTAATTTAAATAATTTTGCACTGAACAGTTCTGTCTCTAAAGCATTATTTGCATCTTTGAATAATTCTAGGGTATTCCTGAAAGTGAAATCATTGTACGAGCATTATTTAAGGCTCTTGATGTATACTGACAAACTGTTCTTCAAAAAGGTTGTAGGATTTGCATCAGCAATATGAGTGTCTGTAATAGTGGCCTCTTACTATTGATATATTAGTATCTTTTTCTGTGCATAGTTAAAAAATAAGTATAATTACGTTGTATCATTTATTCACTTATATAGTGATATAAACAATTTGCCAGTAGGTTTCAAGCTGCTGGTAAATTCCTTTCCATGTTTACCACAGAAGTGGACCGTGATTTGGTTTACATCCTTGTTACAGGACACTCGAACAATCTCTTGATTTACTCTTTTATAAACGATGGCGTGCTGAGCATCTGAAAACATCAAAATGTTATTTGGGTCCTGTCGCCCTGGTTCCCCTAATGCGCAGACCAGAGCAGTGTCCTGCATGGGCCAGTGAGGGCAGGATCTGGCGAGGCTGGGTTCTTGCGACCCACAGAATCGAACTTTGGCTTCGCTTTTGTACTTCACCTCGGTGCTGAGTCTAACAACCTCAACGTCCTTTTGGCGCAGTTAAGCACACAGCTCCTGCTGCTCTCCCCGCGCCAGGAGTTTTTATTTTAAGCCGGTCGTGATCTTTCTCTAAAGCCCTTCGGCACTTAAGCCACCTGTTGCCGACAGGCACTGCATTCCAGTTGGCCTGGGTAATAACTTAGGCCACTCGTTGGCCTCGGCCTGCCGCAGGGTGCTGAGTCCCGGGTGCCTTCAGACTCGGCTAAGGCCGACAGCCATCTCCCTGGGCTCCTGTGGCTCGACCAGTCCTCGTAACAGTGTGTATGGATCAGTTTTCTTTCCAACTGCACAGTACAGTACGTTCTAACTGCTTTATCAGAAAAGGGGTTTGTTAGGAGGTTTTGGACTGGTCTCCCAAACCGAAGGAGTAGTTTTGGTAAGAGAAAGATGCTTTTAACCAGTCACAACCACTGGAATTTATTCACGAGATTTCAACAGAGATTACCCAGAAAAATGTAGTTGTTAGCTCCTCCCACTCCCCAGGAGGCTGCAGTAAAGTCTGGCCTTCATGGATAATTTCCTAGAACAGCAACAAACCCCCACCTGACTCTTGTTCATTAACATGTAAAATTTTTTTCCTGTGAAAGCCATCAATGAGATCCTTAATTCTCTGAGCTTATTAGTGGTCTACATGCAGACATCATTTTTTTTCATCTTTTGTTCTATCCGAAGTTTGTGATTTCTAATCCTTGGCATCGAGAGAGGTTCAATTTATCAGGAAAATCTTGTTTTGAAGTTAATTTTTGTGCCACTTAATAGGATCAGGAGTAAAAAAAAAATCCCGTGTGATACTGTGGGCCACTGTTTCAAGTTCAGGATCCTCTTAGTTCATCTTTACCCTAGTTCATCGTCAATGCCTTCTCCATTCATGTGGACAAACGATAAACGTAACGAAACGACCACGATACACCATAGATACAATGGCACGGGTAAAGAAAGGAAAAGAAAAAAATCTCATATAAGATACAGTGAGCAGGGGTGTAGCGGGAGAGCCTGGAGCTCTTGTTTCTGCAGCTGGTCTGGAGGCTCTAACTGGCATTTTCATCTCCTCCCGCTTATTCCATGCTTTGCCTGTTTTTGGCTAACACTATAGCGGGTTCAAGTTCTTTGCCTACTGGCAGCCTGTACCCGTTCTTCCCGTGGCGCTTGCACCCCCAAGTCCTCAGTGGTCCCGCCTGTCCAGGGCTGCAGCGATGTGCTGGCGACTTTGACCACCGCACCTGGCGCACAGCACAGGGCCCGCGGAGGTCTCCTGCGCCCCAGCTGCACCTCTCCCAGCACCTGCGGTGGAAGAGCGACCCCCACCTCCTTGCCACCGACAAGGTCAGTCGGCGGCTCGCCTCTCCCGCCACCGACCCCCGCACCTGTCTGTGTAGTGTGGATTTCTGATCTCCGGGCTACCGGCATCTCGGGTGGTAATTTGTTACGGGGACCGTTCTGGGCACTGTGAAATGTTGGGCGGTGTCCCTGGCCTCCACTCACCGGATGCCAGTTGCAACCCGCCCCCATCCCCCAGTCTCCCAGACAACCCCCAGACAACCGCCCGGGCTCCACCGCCAGAGAAAACCGCTTCGGCCGAGCACGGGTTTGAAGAACTCAACCGCACAGGGGAACGAGTCCCCTGAGCGGATGCTCTTCCCTCTGTTACTCTCACTTCTTGACCAGAAAAAGCCTTTTTTTTTTTTTTTTTTTTTTTTTTTTGCTAAAAGATCCTCTCAATTTACCACTGGAGTGAGGACAGGATGCTGGGTGGAACAACGGAGTAGAGGTTCCTATTGTCCATTTTACATTAAGCAATATCATTATACAGAGAGGAGGGGAGAAAACCTCCCTATCCCAACATCCAAAGACGCTTAATATTTTTCTAGATAAGGTTCTCTCCATCATGATGTATACTCATTGTAAACAATTTAGAAAACGAAAGTAAAAATAAAACCTCCTATAATCACATTATTCAGAAAAAAACACATTTAACACTGAAATGTTTTTGTGTTAGTCTTTACGACAAAATCCTACATGTTTCCTTTTAAATTATAAAAGTAGTATTTGATTATTGGAACATCCAAATATTGATTTATATTTTAGAAAGTGAAAGTTCTCCCTATTTCTGACTCCAGATAGAACTACTGTTAACATTTTGGTGTGCTCTTTTTCATATATTTTTTTGGTATGTATCCTAAATTATGTTTTTTAAAATTTATAAAATAGATCTCACTGTAAATAGTTTTACAACTTGCTTTTTTCTCTTGATGATAATCTTGGATATCTTTCGATATAAATACATAAATCCTATTCTTTTAAATGTCAGTATAGTATTCCGCTGTATCTGTGTATACAAATTTTGTTTAACGAATCTACTAGAGGATTTTAAAATACTTTCCGATTTTTAAATATTACAAACAGTGATGCCAGAAGCATCTTGTATGTTTGTCTGTGTACACATACACACACAGAGACATCTATCTTTGCATAATTCCCTGTACTTTTAAGCTATTCTTTAGAAAAATATGTACATTGCACCAGTGGTCCACTTTTCAGGGTTGTGTTTGCAGTGAGCGATCTTGAGAAACGGGTAACATTTTTCTCTAGGAAGAGGAGCAAGCGTGTTTACTGCTTTCTGTAAAAGCGGTGGGCTTTCCCATTCGGTGTCCCCAGCTGCGATGCAAGCACGCCAGGTGGACAGAACCCTCCTGGGCCCCTCTGCTACGGTGATGAAGATGACGTGCAGTGAGCACCTAAACAAATAGATGACTGGAACCGAACGGGAGACCCAGACAAGACCCGCGCATGCGTGGAATGTTGACACGTGACCACCGTGGTATTCTAAATCAGTGGGGAAATGATACAATATCCACTGTATGGTCCTAGGACAATCCTTTATCAACATATAACATGGATTCCAGGTAGAGTAAAGACCTAAAGTGGAGAAAGTAAAGGCTGGGACCACTCTGACACCGCACACGAAAGCGAAGCGGGAGGGGCAGGGTGGGGGGTGGGTGGGAGGGGGGTGCAGAATGGGTCAGGTTGGTCAAAGGCTACAAACTTCCAGTCATAAAATAGTAAGTCTCGGGGATGTAATGCCCAGCGAGGCCGACTATAGTCAACACTGTGCTGCGTATCTGACAGTTGCTAGAGAGTAAATCTTAGAAGTTCTCATCACAAGACAAACATTCTGTAACTACAGGTGGTGACAGATGCCAACTGGCCTTACTGTGGTGATCATTTTGCAATATAAACAAATATTGAATCATTGCGTTGTACATCTGAAACAGACATATGTCCATTATACCTCAATTAAATAAGACAACCTACATTCTGACCACTAAGAAGGATAAATATGTAAATGCAATGGCAATCATATGACAATGCATAAATGTACCAAATTAACGATTCCATCTTAAATTTACACAATGTTATATATCAAATATATTTTAATTAAAATACATGGAAAACAATCTGAAGGCAGGGATAATAGAGTCTCGTGGCATTCGTTCATTCATTCTTTCATTCAACAAACGTTGTCGACGTGCTTTGCGTACCAGCAGCTCTGCTGTACTAGGCCGTGGAGTGTCGCCAAGAACAAAACAGATCCGAAGCCTTGTCTACATGGAGCTTACGTTGCGGTGGAAAAAACGACAATAAATGAAATAAATAGCAATATATGTTCTCTCTCTCTCTCTATATATATATATGTAATAAAACATAGGGGATACGGGTCGCCATTCGAGGTGGGACTGTCGGCAAGGCGTATTCATTTTCCATTGTTTCTATAATAAATGAGCACGAACTCAGTGGCTTAAAGAAACAGAAATTTACTACCTCACGGTTCTGGAGCTCAGAAGTCAACGGGTCTCCTCGGGCTGAAACCGCGTGCTGGCAGAGCTGCATCCCTCCTGGAGCTCTGGGGCAGAATGTTTCCTTCCATTTTCCAGCTTCTAGAGGCTTCTCGGGCTCCTTGGTTCGGGCCCCCGCGGAGAGCAGCCTCGCTCCGACTTCTGCTGTCATTGCCACATCTGGTTCCCCGGCTCTCCTGCCCCTGTCACTCGCGAGGACCCTGGGGATTCCCCTGGGCCTACCAGCACAAGCCGGGGCGCTTCCCCGACCTCCAGGCCTTTCACTGAATCACACTGCAGTCACTTTTGCCATCAAGGCAACGTAGTCACAAGCTCTGGTGACTAAGATGTGGACATCATGGGAGGGCCGTCATTTAGGCTGACACGGAGGTCCTCAATGGGGAGGTGCCATTTTCAGTGATACACGAAGGCAAAAAGAGCAAGTGGTGAAGAACCCTGCAGGACGGGCAGAGGGAGCAGAGCGGGCAGCAGGCGCCAAGGCCCTGGGGCAGCCACGCCTTGTCTGCTGGAGGCCGGAGGGTGGGGCAGAGTCGCAAACTGGAGACAAGGTAAAGGGGTGGAGGGAGGGTCCACCCCTTGCGTCAGGCCTTGTAACTCTCACTTTCCCTCTGAGGGAGATGCGAGTCCTTGCAGTTTAAAGTAGAGAAGAGACAACATCGCTGTACGTTTTAACTGAATGACTCAGGCGCTGTGTGGAAAAGCGACTGCAAGTTGGGAAAAATTGAAAATTGGAGACGTGTGCATCATTACCTATTGCTGCAAAACAAAGTCTCCCCTGAACTTAAGGACTTTAAAACAAAAATTTATTTTTCCTGATTCTGTGGGTTGGCTGGCTGGCTTTGCTCCACCGTGGTGACTGCTGGGCCACCGCGTTCCAGAGGGAGCTCAGTGGCACGCGAGTGTCCCCGACGCCTTTACACGTCTGCCGCCCCAGCCGGGCTGGCTGCAGGGAACAGGACTGGTCAGACTTCTCGTGCAGTGGCTCTGGGTTCCCAGAGAGCTTGGGAGAGGCTGCCAGGCCCCTTACGGGCCAGGTCTGGATCCCGCCCAGGGCCACCTCCCCCACAGGTACTGTCAAACCAAGTCAAAGGCCAACACAGTCTGAGGGGCAGGGAAGCTGTGTCAGCCCAAATAATGGCCCTCCCAAGACTTCCACATTGTAGTCACCAGAACTTGTGAATGTTTCCTTAATGGCAACCTCTTAATGAGGGTGACGCCTGTAATCAGGCAGTGTTTCAGGTGACAGATGACAGTAGCTTGGGCTAAGGGAGTAATAGAATTTGGAGAGATGGGTCGTGTTCTGAATATACGTTAAAGGTGGAGCAAGAGGATTTGGTAATAACTAGTGTTTTAGTCGGCCTGGGCTGCCGTAACAAAATCCCATAGACTGGGTGGCTTAAAGCAGCGGTCCCCAACCTTTGTGGCATCAGGGACTAGTGCTCCTATGAGCATCTAATGCCGATGGTCTGAGGCGGAGCTGAGGCGGTGATGCCGGCACTGGGGAGCGGCTGCAGATACAGATGACGCTTTGCCACCGCTCACCTCCTGCTGGGCAGCCTGGTTCCTACAGACCATGGCCCGGTACCGGTCCACAGCCCAGGGGGTTGGGGACCCCGTCGGCTTAAACAACACATTTTTTCGCAGTTGTAGGGGTGGAAAGTCTGCGATCAGAGCGGTAGCAGGTCAGTTCTGGCGAGACCACTCTTCCTGGCCTTCGGATGGTCACCTGCTTGCGGTGTCCTTGGATGGCCTCCCCTCGGTGTGTGCATGTGGAGAAGTCAACAAGGTCACTCTTTTCCTTTTTTAAGGCGATCAGTCCCACTGGATTAGGGCCCCGCCCTCAGGACATTATCTAACCTTAAATACCTCATAAAAGTCCTATTTCCAAATACAGTCACATGGGGGGTTAGGGTTTCAGCATACGAATTTGGGGACACAGGTCAGTCCTTAGTGAATAGGATGTGGGATGCGAAAGGAAGAGGAGCCAAGGACTACTAGTTTTTTAGTCTGGTTAATTGGAAAAAGATTTACGTTAACTGAAATAGGGGATAATGCTGAAGAGATGGGGTTTGGGGGATTCTGTTCAATTCTGGACATGTTAATTTTGAGATATACATTAGATATCGCATAGGTAACCTGATCTGAGTTTGGAGTGGACATGAGCTGTCGGGACTGGAGATGTAAAACTTGATAAAGATATAACGTTCCTGGACTGGCCCTTTGATTGCAGGTGACATCTGACACCATGAGGACGGGAGCAACGAGTCAGAGTGGCGGCACAGTCTCCCGGAGCGCGACCCTAAGGGGTTTGACAGGAGGAACCACAGAGCACTGAGGAGGGCTGACCAGTGCGGCAGAAGCCAAGAGAATGTGGTGTCTGGAAGTGACACAGGGAATGACAACTGTGTGCAGTGTTGCTTACAGGTCAAGTGCGGTGAGGACTAAGCGTCGATCATCAACTACAGCAGTGTGGAAGTCATCAGCGATCCTGACAGGATCTGAGCAGCGACAGCCTGGTTAGAGACGGGCCCAGGGAGCATGGGAGGACAGTGTAGGGGGTTTGCTGCAAAGGGAGCAGGGAAGTGGTGTGTGAGCTGGAGACAGAAGTGGAGTCGCATGTATTTTAAGATGGGCAATATGACAGCACATTTGTATGGTGACAGGAACGAGGTAGTAAAGGGCAAAAGGAGAACAACGTAGGCGAGGAAGAATGACTGGCACACAAGGGAGGGAAAGTACCCCGGATATTTGCATAGCTCACTCGTTCACCTCCTCCGGGTCTATGTCTCCACGTCACCACAAAATGAAACCCATGCCCTTTACCTATCATCCTTCTGTCCCCTTCTCCCATGCCTCAGCCCTAAGTAACAGGAATCGACTTCCTCTCTCTACAGATCTGCCTAAACATTTCGAATGGAAACACACAGATCTGTTGTGACTGGCTTGTTTAACTTAGGATACTCTGTTGCCAAGGTTTATCTGCATTGTAGCATGAACAGTACTTTGTTTCTTTTTATTCCTAAATACTGCAGGAACATACATTTCGTTTACTCATTCATTCACTGATGGACATTTGGGTGGTTTCTACCTTTTGATTTAGGAGTGGAATTACAGGGTCATAGGGGAATTCCGTTTGACTCTTCAGGACTGTCTTCTGCAGTGCTGGGGAGATTTTACATTCCTACCAACAACGTACGAGCTCCAAATTCTCCACGTCCCCACTAACGCGGGTTTGAGGACAGACATCCTAGTGGAAGTTCCGTGGTAACTCGGGGCGATCCCACCCACCCCTTCTCGCTCCCTCCAATGCCAGCCTCCCTCGCTCTCTGTAAACAACCAGACATGGTTTTCTCCTGCTGCACCCCAGCAGTGTCTGAGAAATAAATGTGACCTTACAGGTATCTTTTAAACATTACGGTAATTCCTCAGGACCCCCCTCCTCCTCCCCTCCAGATTTTAGGTAATAACTACCTAGTAATGTAAAGGCTGAAACAGAAAACCTCTTGAGGGCTTATATTTCTTCTCTTGATTATCTGATGTTTTTCCAATACCAAAAACCAATTTTGAAAAGATTTTTTTCTTTATGACAAATGTGAGAATTTATGAACTGAATAAAAAGAAGTGCACTTGAAAAGCTTCGAGCTTTATTCAGAGTCAAATGTGGGAAAGTGGAATGCAACAATAGGAGGAAGAAAGAACACTATTCCGGAAGTAAGGTCTTACTGAAATCTCTACCTTCCTCTCCCCACCCCAACGTGGTAGTTTCCCTTTGAAAACCACCAAAACTACGCTTTGCCAAATACGGAAACGATGTACGTGCCTCTGAAGTAAGAAAACAAACAGAGTCAGGGTGGAGATGCCTTTTGCAGGTTGCCACAGAGGTTGAAAGGTGTTTCCTGACAAAGTTTGGCAGCTACGGCTGGGACACCTGTGGTAACTGCCTATGCAAATGAGTGCTGGGAAAGTGTTCCCGGGATTCACCTCCATTAAACACCGAGAAATCGTACAGGTTATAAAACTCGGTGTTCTAATCGTTACACTTATGGAGAGCAGTTCAAAGGCACAGCTGTATTGAGCAAGGGAACAGGGAGGGGGCGAATCACGGCTGAGCCGGGATGTGTCAAGTTGAGGTCTTGGGAACGGCCACTGCGGGGGAGCTGGGAAAATACCGTCTTCCCAGACTCTGGCAAAATAAGCATCGACTCCCAAAACGTTCTCAACATCCCGGTTTCCGGGGAGCTGGAGGAAGTCGCATTCAAATGATACACGTGTATCAGCGTCGTCTTTTCCCCCTCGTGGTCTTGTCATCCCTCATCGAAGAGGAGGGTGACGGTGCAGGTCAGAACTTGCACACACCGAAGATGATCGCCCAACACCCAGAAAGAGTGCAGCTCAGGTCCTCGGGGGCTGCTTGATACGCGAGGCTGCTCACGCCACGTGCGCAAAGGGGCGCGAGCGCGCGGCGGCCGCTCCCGGCCTCGGGGCTGGGGACGGCACTAGCGAGCGGCCGCGGCGCAACACCTCCGGGTGACACACCCAGGGCGCGTGTCGCCGACTTGAAGCCGGCGCCGCGGCCCGGCCGAGCGCTTTCACTCGCGAGTGATTCGTAACGAGGAGGCTGCGCGCGTCTTGGGGTAACAGACTCGCGTGTTCCCTCCTGGCCCGGCTTAGCGGGGTTCGCGTGGAGGACGCCGACTGCCCCCCGCCGCCCATCTCGGCGAACACCGGCGGAGGCGGCGCCGGCGGAGGGGTGCGGGGCGCGCGGCGCGGCGCCACCTGCGCACCGAGCTCCCGCGGCGGTGGCGCGCCCCCGTCCCTTCGCTATGACCGCCCTCCTTTCTCTTGCCTTCGGACGGTGACTTGCGCATTTGCTATGGGAAGAAGCTCCCACGCGCCTCAGCGGCGCCTCGTCCGGTCCCCGAACGACCCTGCGCGGCGGGGACGGCGCCAGCCGCGTTTCGCGGCCCCGACGCCGAGGTCCCGAGCCTGCGGCCGCACACCCGCCCGCCGGAGGGGCGAGGCTGCACGCCGGGGTCGGGCTCCGGAGCCGGGAAACCCGGCGTCACGCGAGCGAGGACGCGGGGAGAGAGGAGGCGGCGACCGGGCGGCGACGAGCGCGGCGACGGGGGCGGGGCGACGCCGGACGGCGGCTTCGCCTCCTCAGAGCACACGCGAGTCGCGCCGTCGCTTGCTGATTTGTATATTCCCACCAGCCTAGTCTGGAGTCTCAGCCAGGACGGCGAAGTGTAGAAGCTCCCGGCCCCGTGGGGTACCCCCGCGCCGCCTCAGCACCTCGGCCGGCCCGCGGGCGCACTACAGCCCCCAGTGTGCACCGCGCGGGGGCCGGGTCCACGCCGAGGGCTCCTGGGGGTGTCCCGGGGGCGCCTGGACAAAACAACCGCGCGTGTTTTCCGCCGCTTCCCGCCCCCGCACGGACGTCACCTTCACGGAGACGCACCGTCGCACCGGTTCGCAGTGCACGCCGCGAAGCGTGTGGCGTCGCTTCCGTCTTCAGGCACGGCTGAGGGCAGCGCGAGGACCGGCGCGCAGGCGCGAGGCCCCCCGCGCACGCGCGGGGCGGAGCCAGTGGCGGCGGGGCTGGACGCGGGCCGGAAGTGCGCGAGGCGGGGGGCGGGGCTTGAGCGGCTGCGGGCGCGCGCTTCCGGCCGTGCGTCGACGTCGGCCGGCTGCAAAGGCACCTGGGCCGGCTCTCTCGCCTCCTGCTTTCGCGCTCCGCCGGTCCCGAGGCGTCCCTCGGTCTCAGCTCCTCGTATCGTCGGCCGTGACGACATGAGCAACAAAGAAGGTGGCGTCCTCGACCGCGCTGGGCCTTATTTACTCAAATGGGGAGAACCTCCAGCCTTATCTGTCGGAATTCCCCTTCCGCCGAGGGATGCCCTCCCCTTGCTGGCTCTGGGAGGGGGGCGTCCCGGGGGCTGTCCCGGCCACGCCGGCCCTCTTTACACCTCTCACTTTCTCAAACCCTCGAGCTGTTTTTGTAAATCTTAACAAAGGTGACTGCTCCGCCTCGTGCCAGGTCCCGGAACCCGATGGAGGAGGCCTGGCCGAGTGAGCTTACGGTTTGGGGGCCTGGCAGGGCCGCTTCTGTGTCGGTCGGCCGAGGAAGCCTCTAAGGCCAGGACCTGTGGGTTTAAAGGAAGGAAGGGGTTTGCCTGCCCGCATTGTGTTTTGTCACCTCTCGGTGATGGAAGAGCCCTATCCAACTTTTTTCTCCATCTCTACGTAAGGTTCAGGAGGGTTCAGGAAAAGGAAGCATGACAATTTCCCACATAACCAGAGGAGAGAAGGGAAGGATGTTAATTCCTCTTCACCCGTCATGTTGGCCTTCAAATGTAAGTTCTCTGTAACGTAAGTTGGCGAAGAAAACAAAAGGTGGTGACGATTGTTTAGCCATTGTGCACAAGAAAACAGCGCCTTAGAACTTCAGATGTGCACGTTTTACTCTTCCTGGAGGTTTTGGATGGTGCTAGGTCGGCCATGAAAGTCAGGATTGCAAACGTCTTGATCTTTTATCCCCTTACAGTTTAACGGGTAAACATTGATTAGTGGATACGAGACATGCCATATAACTAAAAATTACGCTGTCCTTGCTACGTAAGTATATCAGACGTGGGTTCGCACACCGTCGACGCGTGGCGCTTCATGACTGGGAGAAACGCAGCGCTCGGCAATTTCGCTGTGCGAACATCAGAGAGGGTACGCACCCAGGTGGTGTGGCATACTGCTGTCATTGCACTGTTCTTTGTGTGACTGGCAGCACGGTAGGTTCAAAGCAACGTCACCACAAACACGGGAATGATGCATTGTGCTACCCTGTTAGGAAGGCTGTGATGTCCCCAGGTGGTAGGAATTTTTCAGCCCCGTTATCTTGTGTGACCACCGTTGTATATGAGGTTTATCGTTGACCGAAACACCATTATGCGGCACGTGACTGTATCAGGTGCATGTATATATACATACGTTTTACATTAATTTTTGAAACGCATATTGGGTTTGTTTCTTCAGCTGGATTTGAAGACAGGGACTGTGTTTTTGTTACGATCGGCACTTTGCGCAGTGGGAACTCCTGTTAGTGAATTGTATATACAGGTATATGGATTCACAGTCCCCCTTTCCTCAGTGTATTAACTTGGTCAGGTGGTTCCTCATTTCAAAACAGAACGCGAACCAAATTTCTTCCTCTTGTCCTCTCTCTACCGTCCTATACCTTGTAGTTTCTGTGGTTCAGGAATCTGACAGGGGCTTAGCTATTCTAACTTGCAGTCGTCTGAAAGCGTGATTAGGGTTGGAGGATCCACAGCTGTTGACAAGTTAAGGCTTCTCCCAACAGCCAGCTGTCAGTTCTTCACATGGACTCATCCATAGTGCTGCCTGAGTGTCCCCATGGGATCTGGCTCCCCCCACACAGCAATGAGGAGGCCACAATCCCCTATGTCCTAATCTCAGACATCATACACTTACTTTTGCTACGTTTTATTTGTTAAAATGGAGGCAGTTTAAATTCTCCCTTATATTTAAGGAAAAGGGAATTGGGCACCACCTTTCAAAGCGAGGAGTAATTTGTGGACCTATTTAAAACCACGGTAGCATCTACAGTGATCGTCAGAGATGTGACGATTGTGCTTGAGGAGAGAGCGTATCGATACAGCTCCACACTGAGTGGAAAAACTGCAGCAGGCCGCGTGTTCTCCACCCCGTTCTCCGACACGCTGTGCAGAGCTGCTCGTGTCCAAGCATGTCTTGCTGTCTTATGCTCCTGCCTGCTGTTTCACACATAGTTCTTAAGCGTGGAACTGCTTCTAACTTGGTGCTCCCCTTGTCCAGCTAGTGTGCTGTGGTTTCACTCAAGACCTAGCTCAAGTAGCTGCTTTGCTTTGAAGCCTTTCTGATATTTCTCTCAAGCAGACTTGATGACAGACATTGCAGTCATTCGGTATCCATCCTTTCGGTCATGCAGTATTTATGGAGCATCTACTATATTCGAGCTCGTGTTAGTGACCAAGAAAAATGTAGTCCCTACTTTCCTGAACCCTTTACATATGTTTGTAGAATGAGCACATTTTATTATTTATATGTCTCTGCTACTTTACTCAGCTCCTTGAGGACAATTACTGTCTTATTTAACTGTATTCATGGTATCTACTTCACAGTGGTCATTATGTATTCATAATAAAGAATACATTTGATTATTTCGAAATACTAGGCATAATCTTAGCCAAATTATTATCTCAGTAATAAAAGACCAGATGTATTTAGGTCCTTGTCAACAATTAATTTGGTTTATAAGTTTATTCAAGTTTTTGATTTTTTTTTTTTAACTTACGCAAAACACACCTGGGTGCATCTTAGGGAACAGGCATCTTGCTAGGTTTTTGGAGAGACAGCGCTTCTGAAATAGAGTGATAATGGAGTGTTAAGTGGTTTGTGGCTATTTCAAGACTAGGGCTTGAAAATTTAGACAATTGGTGTATTAAAAGTTACAAACTTAAAAAATTCTGGTTTCTTGAGGTTATTTATAGAGTATGTGGTAAGGTAATGAAAAAAGAACTTTGTTACTTAGGGAGGTAGTTGGAAGTTATTTTTTAAAGTAATTATGTGTGATAATTTTGTGATCTCATGTTTAATAGACATTTTTTTTTTTTTTTAGCAATCTGTATCTCATGAGGCTCTGAGCCGTAAAGCTCGGTTAAGACGAATATCTCTGAAGAAAGAATGTTTTGGTTACTTAGAAATAAATAAGATGATTTTGTCCTTATTTTTTACAGAGTTAACAGAAGTTGCTTTATTGTACATAGTAGTGATATTATTTGATGGCTTTAATTATAGAATATGCATACTTATGGTCATAATAATGTGTTCTTAGCATTTCAGCAGGAACTTGATGCAAGACATGACAAATATGAGAGACTTGTAAAACTTAGTCGGGATATAACTGTAGAGAGTAAAAGGACAATTTTTCTCCTGCATAGGATTACGAGGTGAGTAGATATCTTTAAAATTTGTTGGTTTGATACATAATTGTGTTATATATATAAAGCATTATTTTATGTACCTATGTTATTAGAATATTCTGTGACTTACTGTGAACATTGGGATCAGAGGACGTTAGCAGTAGGCAGATTTTAAGAATAAACATCTTAATAAAAACAGGAGGGAAAAATTCTTATTTTCAAAGCAGCTAGAGATTTTGCGTTCTCTTAAGACCTTTGATGTAGCTGTTTGTGAAAATATTAAAGTTTAGTGGTTTATTAGAGCCTATTAAAGCTTTACTTGGATGATATATGTGGAAATTTTAATATTAGGTAAATGTCAGAATCCGTTTAACTTCCCACTCATTTTCCAACTCATCCCAGTCTGTCTTTTTGCCTCACGACGGCTGAAATTGCCTTCGTTACCTTCGTGTTGCTGAATGCGGTGCACACTCAGGTGCTGTCGAACTGTTTTACATTTTTGCAGCATGTGATACTGTTGACTGCTTAATTCTTTGAAAATGCCTCTTCTTCAGCTCTATGACATCCTTCAAAATATCTTTCTCGAAGACTTATTTTTCTAGGTAGGCTGTCTATGTTTTGTAGATTTCTTGGTCACAAGTGAGAAACTAGCTTAAACTAGCCTAAGCGGAGGAGGGCAGTGAATTGCAGAGATTCAGGAATATCTTCTGAATGCAGCTGAGTATCTCCATCTTTCATCTTTGCTTGCTCCGTGTCATTTCATTGACGGGCCTTCTTTGCTTCTCTGTTCCACGTGGGGGTAGAAAGTGCCCACGCTGCAATTCCTAGAGAGAGATTCTCGTTTCAAATTCTGAACACCTCTAGGAGGATAGCAGTGATTGGCTTCCTCTGTGTATCTATGATATATTTAAGGAAGACCAAGTATAAGTTATCATCTTTGTATTATTAAAAATATTGCCGAAGCATTCTGTTTAATAACTTACAACTTTTAAGATAAGTATCTAATTCTTTTAATTTTTGGTCCATTAAGTGGGAGCAAATTTGCCATGGCTTTATTGGAATGTGGCATTGTTAACTTTATCCTACCTCGCTCAAATTAGTTTTTGCTTGTTTTTTTGAATGAGTTCTCAGGTAACTTGTACCCACTGGGGCTGTATTATGGAAAGAAGCAACACCATTTTAATTATGAATACTTTTTCAATACAAATTGCAATTCTAAAACAATTGCCGTCAGTATTCAGCAGTTTAACTAGAACCGTGACAGGAGAACTTAATGTTTTACAAAAAGCCACGTTATTGTGGAAAGTCATCTTGTATATATTTGGTCACTGCAAAATAATAAATGCTCATTATAGTAGACTTAGAAAATAATAATTTTTAGAAAAATAACGAATGACAGAACAGTGAAGTTACTGAATGAAGGAAATGAGTCACGGCACCCTCAGCAGCTGCGATCAGCGAGCAGCCCCGTGTTTATGTGGCCTCGTCATGCTTGTGACCATTGTGTGTGGTCATTTTTTGATTAGTAAACAGAAAATGGTAAACTTTTAAAAAATAATAAGCTACAGAAGAGAAAAAATACTTAATGAAAGAAATCAGCCAGCCAGAGTACATGAAGATAACTGCTTTTAGCAGATTCCACATTTTATCTGGAGACTCATTTCCTTTAATAGATATCAGTAGATATGTTTTTCTTTACTAGCTATCTTTGGTAGTTTGTGTCTTTTTAAGGAATTTTTACATTTCCTAATATTTCTTCATTATCCTTTCATTTCTCTAGAGTCTGTAGTGATGTTCCCTCTTTCATTCCTGATGTTGGTAATTTGTGTCCTCTCTTTTTCCTGATCTGTCTGGCTGTCGGTTTTATTGATCTTAAAGGACCAGATGTTGGCTTCATTGACATTGTCTATTTTTTTATTTTCTGTTATACTTACTGATTTCTGTTTTTTCCTGTTGGATTAATCTTCTCTTTTAAGGTAGAAACAGATCAGAGAAGAAACAGGTGATTTCTTCTTTTTGTACAGGCATTTAGTGCTGTGAGTTTTCCTCCTGGTGTCTAAGCTTTAGCTGCTTCCCATGAATTTTGATTTTTTTTTCATTCTGTTCGAAAGACTTTCCCAGGGAGGTTCTTCCGCTCCACGTAGGTGTCTCGCTCCTGCACTGTCACTTGGAAACTCTCCAAGCTGTACGATGGGACAGTTACAGGACACATGTCCCCTTTTTCACCCCCTGTCAGGGACGACCTTCCCATGCTGCTTGTTGTCCAATGTCTGAAAACCATTGTTCTGTACGTATTTTTTTTTCTTAGTTGTGTATGGTGGGAGGATAAATTCAGTCCATGTTGCTCAATCCCGACTAAACGCAGACATGTCTAGATGTCATATTTTTATGAACATAATTTTTCTTGTAGTTATCATAACATACAATTTTGTGTACTTTTCTCAATAATGTTATAGCTTTTTTCACGTTTTACATACTTTTAATAAAATCAGTTGTAGTTTTGAGTCAGGCATTCCCACGTAATATTTAGTCCTGAGTGTTAGTCGATAACTGGAATGTTCCAGTTTTTCACTGTAGAGCAGCTGGCCGAGGTGCTGAAAGTTCTGTGTCTTGATTATAGTGCTCCCGACATGGAAGAAATATTGACCGAATCAGAAAGCAAGCTGGACAGTGTCAGGCAGAAGATACTGCAGGTGGCCCAGGAGCTCTCAGGAGAAGACATGCATCAGTTCCACAGAGCCGTGACCACAGGTGGGTCCGGGTTCTTTTTGGTGGTAACATGTTCTATAAATAGCGTGTTACATGATGTGTGAGTTGTATGAATTTTAGTTGCTATTTGGTGAAATATTATTGGCTTTAGGCAGTTGGGACTGCTGAATAGTAATTTCAAGGTGACCCAGAAACATAATTGGCTTTATCTTTCTAACTGTAGTAGTAGTCATTGACAGATTTTAATAAAGTAATTGAGAAAACAGACCTAACAGGACGGATTTATTCTTGAGTGCGTAGAGTGAATTCAGACAGGGCGCATCTCATTTCTCACTGCAGGTGCATCTCACCGGTGGCTCTAAGTTTCAGATTTAGTAGGGTCATGCCAGAGAAGGTATCTCCTAGCCAGGTGGACCCAAGCCTCTCACAGCGTGACTTCCTACTGGGAATTTTAGGCTAGCACTGGATTTTATATTTAAAAAGTTCCAGGAAGTACTGAATCTTGGTGATTGTCATGATTTTCAAATTACAGTCAATCCTTAAGCAACCCAGAGGTTTGGGTGCTGACCCCACCAACTCCCCCGGTGCAGTCAAAAACCTGCGTGAAACTTTTGACTCTCAAAACTTAACTACTAAATGCTTAGTGTCGACGGAAGCCTTACTGGTAGCATAAACAGTCGTTGAACACGTATTTTGTGTGTTAGATGAGTTACGTGCCGTGTTCTTACAATAAAGTAAGCTAGAGGGAAGAGAACGCTTTTGAGAAAATAAATGTACAGAACTGTATGAATTGAAAAAATCCGCATGGACGTGGACCCGCATGGTTCAAACGCAGGTTGTTTGAGGGTCAGCTGTGCTAGCGCTTGATTCCTCCCCCGCCGCCCATCTTTTTCTTAATGTGAGTTCACCAACGGGAGATTCTGTAGAGTTCAGATGTACCCTGAAATTTGCAGAGACATAGTCAAAGGACGATTGGTACTCACAGGAGTAAACGAAGGTTCTATGTTTCCGTTAGACGCGGATTCTGAGCTCAGGTCACGTCCTGCTGAAGTCAGGTTGGTGGGAAATGACTTCGTGTCGTGTGTGTTCAGCGTAGGTCCAGTTTTATTCTGATCATTTATAATTTCAGGACTTGTTTTTCAGAAATGTTGACCTGTAGGATGTTTAAACGTCTGTCATTGTTCAACGATTTTGTATGTATGTTTTTATTGAGGTGTAATTGATCTACAGCGTTGTTAATTTCAGGTATATAGCGTAACGATTTGATACGTGTGTGTGTGCTGTGAAATGATCACTAGTCTAGTTACCATCCATCCCCATGCGTAGTTGCAGAATTTTTTTTCTTGCGATGAGCTTTTGCGATCCTCTCAGCAGCTCGCAAGTGTACGGTGCACGTTAGCTGCGGCCACCGCGCTGGCTTCGGAACCGGAAGTTCGTACCTTTCTCTCCCTTCGCCCGTTTCGCTCACCACCCTCTCCCGCCTCTGGCAGCCACTTGACTGTCTCAGTGTCAGTAAGAGAAAGTACCTGTACGCGTCAGGTAAAGCCGGGGTGTGTTAGGAACTGAAGCAATAACGCAGACGCTTCTACGCGGAGTCATGGCTTATTTCCAAAGGAGATACAGTCCCGTCGTCGTAATTCAGACTTCACTGACAGGGATTTGTTTGGTTTTTTAAACAATAGCACGTGCCGTAAAAGAGATTTAATGAATTTAGTTTGTGTTGTCAGGTGGCACAGATTTGAATGTGGCCAATGTGGCAGGGTTGGGAGAGGGAACCGGTGGTTTCGGGGAAGAAGGGTGTCATGAAAGCCGGGGGAAGCCTCTGGAAGCAAACAGGAGAATGTCTTCGTGACCTTGTAGCAGGAAAGATTTTTCTAAAATGATGCAAATAGGCGTTACCTGCTAAAGGAAAAATAAATCAGTTGCATTTCATTAAAATTTAGAAATTCTGTTCGTTAAAAGACAGCTTTAAGAAAAAGCAAGTGGAGTCTGAGAGAAGACATTTAAATAAAGCAGATAAAGGACTTGTATACAGAATACACGAATTCCTGCAACTGGTAGAGAAGACCAACCCTTAAAAATGGGTAAAAACCTTGATCAGAAGCTTCAAAAAGGTAAATATTCAGGTGGCTAATAAGCACATGGAAAGGTGCTCAGCGTCATTACTCACTCGAGTGATGCAAACCGCAGCGAGACACCGGTCACGCAGCTGCGTGACTGAACGGTGAAGGCCGACAAGACCACTTTAAAACCTTGGGTGCATCTAACTTAAAAATGTGCCCGCCGTGTGGTCGCTTCGGGTGTGTCCCTGAGACGGGAGGCTCATGTCACCGAAAGGCACTTGCAGGAACGCTTGTGACAGCTGCAGTCATGACATCCCGGCACTGGAAAGTGTCTGGTGTCCATCCGCAGGGGGATGGGTGGGTCGCGGCCTTGCTGTGCAGGTGAGCAGTGCCATGACAAGCAGAGCAGGCGAGTACTAGTGTCACGTTCTGCTGGGCAGACAGATGCCGAAGAGCGTCTGCCGTGTGATTCTATTCATGCGAGGATCAGAAAGCGGGGAAATTATTGCAGGGAGATGGAAGGCAGGAATGCGGGTTCCTGGGGTGGGGTCGGGGTCGAGGTTACTGGCTGGAGGCCTGAGGGAACCTTCTGGAGTGGTAGAAATGCTTCATGCTTTGATCTGGGTGGGTTACATAGGTTTACCCGTATGTAAAAATACACTGAGTTACACGTTTGAGTGTTATACACTTTACCATTTATAATTTAGAACCTTTTGAAACGAGGAAGGTCACTGTTGTCTGATGCGTTCTTAGCTCCTTTGCCCAGAGCAGGTCTTTGTATCTGGAGGTCATGTCACCTTAATGCTCTCCATGGCAGTCCCGTGGGGGACACGCGTGCCACGCTGAGTGACAGCAGTGGCGCCGTCCTCATCAACGATGCTCCTGGTCAGACTCCCTGGCGAGGAAGCCCTCGGGTGCTCTCGTCTCTGCTGGTCGGCAGGGCAGGTGACGTTTGTGGCCACCGGCGTGGGGAGCCCCAGGGAATGGCCGCTGCGCCATTCCCTCCCCTAGGGACGTGTGGCAGCTGTCGCTGCACCGGGGAGAGGTCTGGGCAGCCGCGGGTCACCTCGAGGGCTGGAGGGTGCCGCGCGGGGGGAGCAAGCCGGGTCTGTCTCTAGAAAGTCCTCGGTCTGCAGGAGCCACACAGTCTGTAAGTGTCTCGCTGTGTCAGGCGACAGGAACCCGTCTGCAGCTTCTGCGTGCCCGTTAACCGGGGCGGCCAGAGGCTGGAGCCAGGATGACTTCCAGGGTGTTGATCGAGTTTTCCTGTCACGTCATGCAGTGAACTCGTCACGTGAGTGTAAGACAATAAAAGCTGACGGCAGAGTCTTCACTTGTGACTTCAGTCCATGTTTAAAACTTATGCATTTTTATAAAAACTTGTGTTTCCTCACACGCTGGTGCTTCATCATAGGATGTTGTGTTTAGATTAAACTGCTCAATTCCACATACTGCAGAGTTGAGCCCCGCAAATTCTGCTGGCTTAGTTCCCAGATACCAGGTAGGACATCCTAGCTGTGCTTCGTTTGGCCCAGAAGTCTACTGTCGGTCTTCACCGAGTGAAGTCTAGGGCAGGACTACGCAAGGGCGGGGACTGTCCAGATGGTGACAGGGAGAGAAACCTAGGAAGTCGTGCTTCACTTCGGAACAAAACAAAGGGAGGGAGGAGGCGGATGGGACCTTGCGTCGGGTCGCCAGGGTCGCCACGGAGTGGAGGCGCTGCAGGCAGGGCGGGCGTGCAGGGGTGCAGCCCTCAGACGCCCCGCTTCACGCTGTCGTGGAGGGCTGTTGTCAGCGCCGTGTTCTGTTTTAGGCCTTTGATGATCATTTGTAACTTTCCTTTGAAAGTTCCTTACTCGTGGATTAATAATTTAAGGATTCCCAAATCTCACTTCTTCGTAAGAAGTCTTAAAACAGGGTTCGTTAAATTGAAACAATAAAGAGGTTTTTGCTTAAAGTTAAGGAGTAAAGCAGGCAAATAAAGAAGTATCTGGGACTTAAAATTTTGCTGACGTTTGATCTGAGAAAGCGAGGTTATTTATTATTGGGGTAACGGCAGCGACACGATGCTCGGGAAGAGCTCGTTTTGGTGCTTCTCCAAGTCGTTCTCTTGACTTGAAGGTAGAACGGTTCTGGCGTTGAACTCGAGGAGCACGTGCTTCCACATCAGGAGTGGCGCCGACGGCAGCAGGGCGTCTCCCTGGGGGCACTGAGTGAGCTGCGGCGCTCGTGCCCTGCTGACAGCGGCAGAGCGAGGTCTGCTTTCCGCACGTGCCTCGTCGGAGCGGATTGTCCCGGGGGGACGGGTCAACAGGCGGACGCGTCATTAGTTGCTTCAAGGTTTCGTGCCCTCTGATGTTTTTATTTTGTTTTTTTTCTCGTTGAAAAATTAAGTTGGGGGAAGATATCCTCCATCTCAAAGAAAAAAATTTAGTTTATTTGTATCACTGTGAGAATGAAAAAAATTGTCATTTAACATTGAGACATTTGGGAGCACAACTGTGAGTCAGACCCTGACTAGTATTTTAATTCGCTTACCCAAGGATGTGATGAGTGGGTTAAGTGGTCATTTGGGGCCAGTTC
Organism: Eidolon dupreanum; assembly: GCA_028627145.1. Classification (NCBI taxonomy): domain Eukaryota; kingdom Metazoa; phylum Chordata; class Mammalia; order Chiroptera; family Pteropodidae; genus Eidolon; species Eidolon dupreanum. The sequence continues at coordinate 17,664,071 of CM053516.1, read as the reverse complement.
GGATTTTTTTTAAGCCATCGTTGTTTATGTTTGTGACCTTTGCGCTATCCCTGAGATGTAGATATTATTTTTACCATGGAGGGTGGAGGGTGTGGGTGGCTGTCCCTGCACCTCGGAAGGTCTGTAGGGAGCAAATCTGTCCTGGGTCTTATTAAACGACCAAAGGGTAGGAACAATGCCACAAGTGACATCACACACCTCCTTTCTCCTTTTACTCCCTTTCTCCCGTGAGAGAGAGAAGCGAGAGGATGAGAGGGGGAAGGGGCCAGCTCCCCAGTCACCTAGTGACTCATTTTCATGCAGGAAGTCATGGGGAGAGTTTGATGATGTTCCCAGGAGCAGATCATGCTCGGACAGGGCGTTACTTAGCTGTAGAGAGAGATCAAACAAGAGGTCTAATAGCATGTACGAATCAAGTGATTTGAGTTATCAGAATGATTTGAATAGTTTATATCATATCTCATGACTTGGTAAGCAGTTTTATACTAAATGTAGTTTACTGTAAGAGAATAGAAGAAATATTTATAACTAGAGGTTTCTATTTCTGTAATGAAATATGATTATGGAAAGTGTTTCTTTGCTTGGCACATATGTGTTAATAAATATTTGTTTTATTTCCTCTGGAATTTAGCAGACTTGATCATTGTGCTAAGACTTATTTTCATCTTGGATAAAAAACTCGGTACACTTATTTGCTCAACGTACACTGTTAAGTTTCGCTGTTGGTAGCATAATTGCACATACTTCGCAAAGCTAAGGCTCATACATACATTTGTTTTGATGTACACTTTATGTATTTGAGGGTGGATTTTTAGCAGACTGGCCTGTGAATCAAATCTAGATCTGATTTTACTTGAGCATTTAAGCGATCTGGTAAAGATTACTTGTGAAAAAAAAATTAGGTGGTATCCTACAAATAGTTATGAATGCAGTTTTAAAAAGTTTTAAATTAACCCTTTTGAATTGTATAATTCAGCATTTTTTGTATAACCAGTTATCACCACTGTCAAATTCCAGAATACTTTCATTTCCCCGAAAAGAAACCTTTTCCCACCAACCCCTCTCCACCTCCCTTCTGGTCCCCCAGCGCTCCCATCCCTAGGCAACCGCTCGCCCACCCTCTGTTGCCATGGAGCTGCCTGGTCTGGGTATCTCACACAAGTAGAATCATGGAGTGGTGTGTGGCCTTTTGTTCCTGGCTCTTTCACTTAGCATAGTGTTTTCAGGGTTCATCTGTATCGTTCCACGTATCAGTACTTTGTTCCTCTTTTATAGCCGAATAATACTCCATCGTCCATATGTACCACATTTTGTTTATCTTATCTGTCCATCATTTTCTGGACACTTGGGTGGTTTCTATTTTTCTACTGTCCGTAATATTGTTGCGAACACCCGCCCACAGGTCCCTATGTGGACACGTGCTGTCATTTCTCTTGGGTGTACACCTAGGAATGGGATTCCTGGGTCATATGGCAGACAACTTGTAAAATACGGAAAGCCTGGAAACAGAGTAGAGATATCAAATTTGAATTTATAATGAAACTTCTGTTTTGTGTGTTTACCTTTATATATGGTTTTTGATGAAGATTTGGACTAAATGTATATTGTTTAAATATTACAAGAATAAGTAAAAATAATTAGAAGCCTATAATTGGGGTTCCTTGTATGCATTCTAATAGGAGAATGAGAAGAAAAATAAAAAATTCCATAAAAGCAGCCTACAGACTTCTCTCTTACTGGCAGCTGTGTCTGTAAATAATTCTAATTGGATTGCATCCAAGGCAGAGGCAGAAGGGGAAGGCATTGTTTGATGGAATATGGCAGTAGGTTGACAGTTTTCGCCTTGGGGATTATTCACCGAAAATAGCGGATGTCCTTTTCATCAGGTTGAAACGTAACTTGTTTAAACATCCTTTTACCTACATGTGACCAAAAACACTTTTCAGGGTTTTGGGCCAGGTGTCCTTGACCCTTTTTTATGGTGTGTCACGAAACCTAATTTCTGTGGAGCAAAAATGGTCACCTCATCTGCCAGTAACTTAAATCAGACGCACCCCAACGACAACTTAGATAATGACTTCAGATACGCTTGGAAATGTGCTATTTGGTAGTCACCCTCATTAATGGAGATTGACACCAGAGATGAATTTTGAGGGCTCCTGTTCTGTGTCCTGTTTTCTTCCTTATTAAAAAACAACCCAGATAACTCTACGACCCCCAACTCTGAACGTCACGAGTTTGAACTTTAATCTCGTAAGGATGTTTCCTTCGTAGGGGACATAAATCCAAAGCGCATTAACTGTAGTGCAGTGAGATCGTTCTGACCGTTTGGGTACCTTTTAAAAAACGTTTTTGTGAAAGCGCTTACAGTTTTATAAAACGGGTGAGGAAGGGCAGGGAGGGGTCGGTCTCAGCAGTTTGCCGAACTCTGGGGCCTTTTCTGTGTGGGTGCTCTCTCTGGGGCTGGGGAGGGACAGTCGCAGGGTGTGGCCTTTCGCTGGGTTCTGTGTGCAGGGCGTGTGACGTGCAGGGTTTGTGACACGCGGCTGCCTCCGGTGCAGGGCCGCCTGGCGCGTGTCCTGAAGTTCGCGTCTCGCGCGGTGGGTTTGGGGGAGTGAGCGCTGCCCTCGTTGGCTTTATCAAGGCGTTTACACTCTTTAGCGGCAGAAAAGGACTCGAGAGGGGGCAGCACGGACAGCTGCGGGGGGTCGGGAGGAGCTGGGACGGGCCACATCCCGCATGGGGGTGAGTGTGAAGGAGCAGGGGAGGCGGGAAGAGCGCAAGCCGTTGAGTTGCAGACACGTGTTCTCACGACTCTGTGTGACCTGGATGCATCGTCTTAACTCTCTTGGGCCTCGGCGTTTCCCATCCGTGGAGGAGGCCAGAGTGAGCGTGGAAAAGGTGGACACGGCGTGCATCGCCGCACACGTACCTGACACCCAGGACTCAGCCGCCGCTGACGCTTTACCTGTGTGTTCTGCAAGTGTCCGTGGGGGCCCCAGGCATGCACCTGGCGGAGCTGAGAGCAGGGGCTCGAGCAGACGCTTGTGCGCTGTGTCCGTAGGAGCGTCACTTCTGGTCCCAGAGGCGGAGGCAGCCTGAGTGCCTAGCGACAAACAAGTGGGTGAACCGAACGCCGTGTGGCACCCGGTGGACTGTCATTCAGCCTCGGAAGGAAGGACATCTGACATGGGTCCACCTCGAGGCCGTGACGCAGCGCGCAGTCAGCCAGTCCCAGGAGGACACAGACGGCGTGGCTGCAGCTGCGTGGGCTGCGTCACGTGCTCGGGGCCCCGCGCGGGCAGGAGGCGCTGGCGGGCGGGGGCGGCGCTGGGGCGTGGGCGGGCGCAGGGTCGGGGTTGCATGATGCAGACATTCTGGAGCGGGCGGCGGCGGTAGCCGCCGGCAGTGAATGCGCCTAACGCCGCAGTGCTGTGCCCCCAAACCGACGGAGGTGCTGAGCTGTATGTCGTTTACCCTCTTTGGTGAATTTACTTTCATATGCATTTGTTTTTAAGACTGCAAGCATTTTAGCAACAACAGTCTACTCTTTTAAATACCGTTCACCAGCGCTCTGTCGCAGAAGAAATGCCCTTCCTGGCTCGTTGCCGTGTAGTTGACCTTCCCTAGATGGATGCTTTTTTTTTGACATTTCTGTAGGAAGAACCGTTCATGCCATTCGACGCTTGAAGACCACCGTGGCGACCGTGGTGCTGAGCACTTCTGTTTTGTCATGAGACACAGGCCCAGAAGCTGGCCGTACTCCGATGACCTTACCAACGACCCCTTATTTCTTTAAGTATCATTGAATCGTTTCCCATGCTTTGAATCGCTCAGGCGGGTAGGACACGCGTGGACTCAGCCGACGCCTCTTCTCCACGCGGAGGGCGCAGGGTTCTGCCACGCGTCCCCTGCGCTCAGCCGCTCCGTTAAGCGAGGCTGCGCGGAGGCTGGGATCGGCTTTGAGAAAGCGGCTTTGTCGTTGCTCGTGTTGCTCGTGTTCTCTTTGATTCTTGCTCCCTCTGCTGTTGCTGAACTTTGAAACGTGAAGCCGCTTCTCCTGCACTCCGCAAAGCGCTTTGCTCCGTGGTCCCTGCCCTCAGCTGAGCTCCACTGCTACCCTGCATGTGCAGACACTCGTTCAGGGCTCCAGTAAACGAAGGAACAGCTACCCTGGGTGCTCCCGTCACACAGGCCAGCGCCGGTCCTTGCATGGGACCCGATGCTCAGACGTGACCCCGTGGAGCTGTGCGCAGGGGAGAGCAGTTTCCCGGTGTCCGCCCCACTGGACGCGCCCGAGCCGCTTGGTGCAGAGCGTGGCGTTGGTTAGGGTCCTTTCGATGATGAGTAGCGAGTGTCTCCTATTTCTCAGTATTTATGATCACATCATGTATATCGTGTTTTAGTTTTTTTTATGTTTTCAAGATAGGCATTTCCCTACTTATTGAATGTTTTAATAAAACGATTCACAATGGCTCTTCCAAGAGCGGGTCCCCCCATTTCACCGCCTGTCCTCGGGCCCGGGCTCCAGCAGTGAGCGGCACAGTCGCGTGCTGCCCAGCGGGGCGTGGACACGGCTGGTGCGGGAAGGCGTGTGGTCGGGTTCGGCCTGGAGTCGGGGGCCCCGGGGACAGCTTCTCAGGAGGGGGTTTGGTGGGAGGGTCTTAGCAATGGTGCTGGGGACGAAGGCTCCGTGCGAGGGAGGGAGAAGCCGGGAACCCAGAGGCAAGAAGGGGCCCTGCGGGGAGAGCCCAAAGTGGAGGCCGCAGAGGGTGGCGGCAGGGGCGCAGGTAAGGTCTGCGGATGCAGCTGAAGCCGCCGCGCGCGCACGTCCACCCTCCACCCTCGGGGCTCTGCAGAGACAGAAGTTTGGATGGAGGGATGGAGGGATGGAGGGTTTGTTGATTGATTTTAAGGAACTGGCAGATTGCTTCTTTGGTAAACCTCACTTTCTGTTCTCAAGGCCGTCAGCTGACTGGAATAAGTGGCCCCCCTTATCATGGGGGCGTCACCTGCTTCACTCAGTCTCTCGGTTTAAATGTTAATCACATCTAACATACTTCCACAGCCACGTGTGGACTGCTATCGGACCCGACAGCTAGCACCGTCGCTGGCCAGATTGGCGTGTGAGGCGCCCAGCCACGCAGAGTCGCCCTGAGGTGCAGAGCGGGCCGGCGCCCTGCGTGCCACACGCACTCTGCCACACGCCGTGCGTGCCACACGCACTCCACTGCGCGCCGGAGGGTGCACCTTGACCGTCGGGTCCGCTCGAGATTCCGGGGTTACACGTGGTCGTCCTCCGTCCTCACGCGTTGCTGGCTGTGTCGGCGTCACCGAGCCTTGTTGTGAAGCCTGGGGGCGTCGTGCGGGCCACCGCCACGGTGCTCTGGGTCGTCAGGCGCCCTCTTGCCCCGTCGTCCCCTGCGGGGCCAGCACTGCCAGCGCGTGTGGCCTTTAAGTGCTCCGGGTTCTGCTGAGCGGGGCCCCCAGCGGCAGCCAGCTCCCTGGGCTCGGGGACAGGGTTACGCTTGGGGGACCCAGAGGCGGTGACAGATAGTAACCTCGGGGGAATCGCGTCATGGGTACATACTGGTTTTGCACCTATTGATTTAAAGGATTTTAGGAAAAATTCTGATGTGCAGATGCGCATTCCTGTGCCCTCCGTGACGGGTGGCCTCTGGGAGCTGTCGCTGGGCCGTGCAGTGGGGCTCGAGGCCGATGCGGGGCCCGGGGCTTGAGCGGGGTCTTCTGAGCCACGCGGCAAGAGCTCCGGGAAGCCCCGTGGGCTCCGAGCGGGGGAGCGACGCGGTCCGTGTGTCGTCACGAAGGAAGCAGTCTGGGGTGAGATGGGGTGAGCCGTGGGTTTGGGGGGCAGAGGGAGGCCAGCAGCTGCTTAGAACCGCCAGAACGGGGTGCCGGGGGTGGAAGGACGACCGAGTTGGTCATTGGACATGTTGAGTTTGGGGCATCTGTTGGGAATTGTCAGGTACACGTTTGGAGCGTATGGCTCTAAGCTGGACGTGTCAGGTCAAGGGACTAACTGAAGCCACACGTGGACACGTCCAAGGGAGCCCAGGGATGACAGGCAGAGGCTCCGACGACGCGGCCGAGAGGCGGGAGGCGTGTGCCCGGGGTGATGCCGTCAGGACCCGGAGGGAAGGGGAAACGTCAGCCTCCCGGGTGCCGCCGCCGTCACGGTGGAATGGTCCCTTGCAGTCCCGTGTGGTTGGCCTGGTCGGAGCGGGCGAGCTCGTGCAGGAAGCGTGGCCGGCCGCCCACGGGCTGCGCTCTGACGGGGACAGGCACAGGAGGGCGGAGGCTGGCAGGACGGCGGCCAGGCGGGCTGGGTCCACAGGGAAGGTGAAGCGGACACACAGGGCCCGGGGGACAGTGCGGCTGAGCTTCCCGCCGGGGCACGGGGGGCAGTGACGCCCGGCAGGGAAACGGGGTGCAGGGGGCACGGCGTCCTCTTTGTCACATTCACCAGGGTCCAGACGGGGAGCAAGCTGCGCAGGCGTTGGACAGGGATGTCTGATAGAAGGCACTGCCCGTGGAGGGGGTGCCCGGTGAGAGGGTCTGGGGTGCCAGACGAGGAGCGGCCACCGCCCGGGATGGGACAGGACGAAGCAGAGCGCAGGGCAGGACTGGCTCTGGCCGGAAGCCCCCGGCCGTGGCCCCGGTGGGCAGCCGAGGAGTGGGCTGAGGCGTCGAGCTGAGGGAGTTCTCTGGAAGGCTGTCCCCAGGGAGCTGCTGTGCACAGCGGGCCGCGGGGCCACACCGCGGGCAGCCGCGCCCCCCCTTGCTGTGCTCCTGGCGCCTCCGGTGGACGCGGGCTGGCCAGGGCCGCTCCGTTGTCGGTCCTTCGCTCTGTCCCCTGCTCTGCTGTCGCGGTTGTGATGACGGACGCCCCTGTGATCTCGTTTCGCTCATTCGCACGCTCGTGCACACTTAGGGAGGGGGCATGCGGTCCTTAAAGTCTGCTGTTCGCTTTCCACGCGTGAGGTGTTTCTGGACAGAAGTGAGAAATACAGACTGTCCTCAGGGAAAGGGGCTGGGTGGTCACCTGTGCATCGAACTAAAATGCCAGGTATTTTTAATTGCAAATAAAATGCCGTCGCGTGTTTTGTTAAACTCAGCTCTCTCGTTGCGCTTCTCGGCTCGCATGGTCATCACGCAGGGTCCTTCTCTGCCACGCCGTCCTCTGCTGCTGCGGCCGCCCTGCTCCCTGCTCGTTTTGACATTGTTCGTGGCTCACAGTGGGTCAGGATGTCTCCATTTAGGTGTTTCCTCCTGTTGCCATCCAAACCGGGTCATCCGTTTCCCTTTCTGCTTTTGACCCTCGTCTGGCCTTGGATGCGACGGTGCACGTGGTCAGCCTTCTCGGCCCTGTGGCCGCCGAGCCCAGCTTTAGTGCCGGCTCCCGTCACACTAAGCGTTAGACAGACGCCGATGATTCTTCTGAGTTCCGTTCTGAGTGTTCTTTCCACAGTCAGGATTCATCCTCCTCTTCTTGTTTTCACATTAAAGCCTTCAAAAAGAAGACTAAGGTAGTTTCTTAACCTGACAGTAACGATAATCATTTTAAAAAAATATCCCTGTATCACTTATAAATTACAACATGTTAAAGTAAGGTTGAAATCGTGGCTCTAGAACTTAGTCGTTTTATAACACTCGTGAAAATGTTTATAGTACTTTTGACCTTTTCCAAAATGTATTTTTAATTCAGTGTGAATTTTGTACAAGTTACATTTGGTACAGAATTGTATTGTTCTTTAGCTTTTTTCTTTAACTTAAAGTACTACAGCAGGAAGGAGTTATCTATGAGAAAAGTACGAGGGGAAAAACATTTTGTATTTTCACACTAATCTGCATTATTTATAGTACTTGTTACTTAGAATTTTTAGAAGGCTCCAAATGATCTTTAATTGTTTCATACGATTGTTTATTTTGCTGCTTAAGGGAGAAAAAAATAATCCGCTATATAATGTTCATTAAAGCCTATCAGGATTTTCATAAAAAGCCCTTTTTAAATTCTTAAAATTTTTTTTCCTAACAATTGTTGACATTCTCTGTAGGGAAGAGTAGATTGTCAAGACCAGTGACTCCCGAGCTAGAGGAGGAAACCGCGTGTGTCCTCACGCGGTCTGCGTGGCTCGGTGTCAGCAGCGCGTGCCGTGCTCGGGCCAGTCCCCAACCCCGGTGACCGTGCCTTGGGTGTTGGGTCCCGGCTCACGCTGTGGGGAGGCGCGGCCGAGCGCGGGTCGAGCGGCTGGCAGTGGCCGGCAGCGTTTCCTGGGGACGTGCGTCTTGAGGGAGCGGAGGCCCTTCGTAACTCTGTCGGTTGGTTTTTCAGGGCTGCAGGAGTATGTGGAGGCCGTCACTTTTCAACACTTTATCAAAACACGATCGCTTATCAGTATGGATGAAATTAACAAGCAGCTGATATTTACGACAGAAGACACTGGGAAGGAAAATAAGACCGTAAGGATTGAAAACCCTGTTTCGTGTTTATTGCCTCGTGTGGGTCACGGCATAGCGAACGTGGGAGATTGACCGGCTGTGGGCAGGACCCGGAGCCGTGGTTTCTTTCTGAAGCGTGGCTGCGTGCCCCCCGGGGAGGGTCGTCCTGCCGCTGCAGCTGGGGTGTCGAGGGAGGAGGACACGGTGTCTGAAGCCTGCCGCGTGGCGGCCATGCGGTCACTCGTGGTTTCACTGTGCATGTCCTGTGTGTCCTTTGTACTCACAGCCTCATTTTGTCCTTCTGTTAGCCTGGGAGGTAAGAGTCACCACCCCCATTTTACAGAGAGGGAAGTAGGCGTTGAGAGTTTGAATAACGTACCAAAGCCACACGGCTCCTAAGGGTGACAGCTAAGCTCAGAGGCCAGTTGTCTTGAATCCAAGCCAGCCCCTCGCTGCCTGGCCAGTGTTTCTCAGGGCATCTACCTCCAGGGAGCGTTTCGAAGGCTTTGACTTAGAGGCTGTGAACGGAGCAGTGTGTGGCACGTGACACAGTCCTCACAGTTGTCATCGCAGAGGGTAGCGGGAAGTCGCTGTGACGCAGGGAGGGCTGCTGGTCCCTCACTCGGATCTTAATGCTCGTCTCCGAAAACCACGTGGTTCTCCTGAGGTAAGGAAAGGGAGACTTGCAGTTTGACTTTTTACCGATGCTGCTTTTCCCTGGATTACAAGGTGTGATATTCCAGCAGTGAGCTTGAGGGTTTGAAAGTCTCATATTCCCTGAGAGAATGAGTATACTTAAAGATAAAACTATAGTGTTTTCCTTTATTTTTTACCTGTATTCTTTGCTTCATTATTATTTTTAAACATGACTCAAAAAGAGTCAGGATAGGGAGACAGAAGAGAGAAGAAGCCGTAGGAGTGGTGTTTTCTTAACTATTAACTAAAATGTTAATATTGGAAAATGAGAATTTGGCTCGACATGTAACACTCTAAGGAAGCCAAGCATTTTCTCAGTTTTTCATATGGTATGAAGTTTATTAAGGAAGAAGTTAATTCTGAGGAGTAAAATTTCTCCCTATTTTTGATTCATTTGGTGCAGATGGAGTTCCAGAAAGAAGGGAGCCTGGCCGGCCGCTCCCACCCCTGCGGAGGGGCCGCCCCTGCCTTCCCTCAGGCTCTCATTCGCAGGGGGAGGATCGGGCACGTAGGAACGAGAAACTGAGTAAATGCACATTCCAAGATGAGATAGTAAATTATTCTAGGATTATGGCATCATCACATTCAGATACACTTCATATTATTAAGACTATGTTCATAAATAATTTTTTCTTTTAGTATTAAAGATTCTTGGTGCTCAAAATTCTGGGAATTTTGCCCTGATGTGCCTGTAGAGAGTATTGTGAAACCATTTAATTTTTAGGAACCTTTTATTACGGAAAATTTCAAACAGACTGAAAAGTAGAGAGAATAGTAACAGGTGGAAACCTGTACACCCACGACCTGGATTCAGCCATCGTTGACATTTTGCCATAATGTGTCATCTAAATATTTTTTGCTAAGCCTCTTTAAATTATGGATGTCATGCTATTTCACTCCTGAAGTCTTCAGATCCATCTAGAAAACCTGCATTTTAAGTAATATTCTTTTTCCTAGTCCGAATATGCATTATCAGTAAAGCAGAATTTATTTCCTTGAAATGTGTTCATTTTTAACATGTTTTTTCCTTCAAAATCAACTTCTTAGTTTTATCAAGGGAACTCCTGTCTAACGATAGAAATAAAAATATTCTTTTAAGCAAAAGTAATTTTTATAAATGACCCATGAAATTCAGCACCCCTTCCCCTACCACGATCTAAAAAAATGTCAGTTTTCCAGCAATTAACAAAGTGTAGTAGGTGCTTTTATGTCATAATGTAATTTCAGAGGCATCAGAGTAATTGGGGAGCCAGCGTGGGGTACTTGCCCTGAGCTAGCTGTGGTACCTGTGGCGATACGGGGACCCCATTTCCCACACTTAACAGTGAGAGGGTCGGGCCACGTGGGTCCTGATGTGCAGTCCAGTGGTGTTAAATGACCTCAGTGATGACTGAAATGTGACTGTCGTTTCCTTGTTTAATTCTCAACGACACTCTGTTACTTGCAGAGTTCAGGTTGCTTCATGTGACTTTCTGTCGCTGTCCATCTTTCTAGACTCATCCTGTGCTGCTTCTTTAAACTTTTCACTAGTTTCCCAAACGCACAGCGCAGTTCTCACCTCCACACCTGTGCAGTCCCCCTCTGCCTAGCACGTCCTTGGGTGACTGCAAGCTCCCCTCGCTAAGTGCCATGCAGCTTTTTCAGTAATAATTTAAGCATCGCGTCCTCAGAGAAGTTCCAGTGGAGAGGAGGCAGCTAATATTTACTGAGTGTTTACATGGGTTGGGCATGATGCAAGGAACTTGGTACATGTCACCTCATCCCTGAAATAAACCTCTGAGGTAGGCACTGTTGTCCCGTTTTTCAGATGAGGAAACTGAGGTTTTAGAGAGATGAAATAGCTTGCCCAAGGGCACACACCCTGAAGCAAGGTCCCGGAAGAGGTGGGAGGAGATGGGTCAAGGTCATTTGGAAGAGGCGGGACAACCCATCACCTGAGGCTGGAGGATAGAAGGTAAACATGGGTGTGGCCGTCAGCAAGCTCTCCCGTTGTAGGGATAAGGTCTTTGAGAGCTTGTGACAAGGGATCTGGCAAGTGACCGGGCTGTTGACAAGAGGCAGCGCTGTCTGCCGAGAGCGAGGTGGTTTGGGGTTGAGTAGGGGGCTGAAGAGAGTGCCAAAGGTCTAGACAGAACTGCCCGAGGGCCAGTGCAGGACCAGGGGAAGCGGGGCCAGGGGAAGCGAGGCCGGGGGGCGGTGGCGTGTGGCCTGGCGGACTCCATGTGGCTTTGATTCTCGTCATCGTGCAGCTCAGCGGCACTCAGCCCCTCGAGTAAAGCACTCAGGAAAGTGGGTTTTCAGACCGGTTCAGGGCTGTGTTTTTGCTGGGCGGATGTGGTAGAAAGACGACGTGTCCAGCTGCCTGGGCGGGTGTAGCGGGAGAGGAGTCAGCCCCTACGGTACCGACGGCAGGTCGGAGAGAGGCCGGGGAGGGGCCGAGTGGCCTGGCGAACCAGGAGCGGGTCACAGACGTGGAGGGCCTTAGAGGTTGTCATTTAAGTAGTAAGTGGATGTCACGCAGGGAAGTAATTAGATCTCGCTTCCTTATTTAGTATGTCAAGTGAAGTTGGAAGTAGTCGATTTTATAGTGACACAGTATCAATTATCTTAAAGTAATTTAGTTCAGCCCCCCTCCCCCCAGGCATGACTTTGTCTTGTAACAATCACAAGTGATCATTAAACAAAGTAGATCATTTGTTTAGAGAGGGTCAGTGCGGCGATCTGCCTTGATGGTGTACCTTATAGCAGCTGTGACGCGTGCGTGCCCACGTTCTCACCGTGTGTCTTCTTTGCGTGTGTGTGTTCTTCTTCCCCTAGCCCTCTTCCGAAGCTCAGGATAAACAGTGTGCTACTTGGAGACTGAAAATCACACCCGTTGATTACCTCCTGGGTGTGGCGGATCTGACGGGAGAGCTGATGCGGATGTGCATCAACAGCGTGGGCAACGGGGACATCGCCACCCCCTTCGAAGTGAGCCAGTTTCTGCGTCAGGTTTACGACGGCTTTTCCTTCATCGGCAACACTGGCCCTTACGAGGTCTCGAAGAAGCTGTATACCCTGAAACAAAGTCTGGCCAAAGTGGAGAATGCTTGCTATGCCCTGAAGGTCAGGGGCTCAGAAATCCCAAAGCACATGCTAGCAGATGTCTTCTCAGTCAAAACAGAGATGATTGATCAGGAAGAGGGCATTTCTTAGAACAGCGTTACTTGGTTACGATTCTCTTGAGAACTCCTAAGACAGACCCGTTTATAAGACTGTTATTTAGTATTTTATTTGACTTCATTGTGGCTTTTACATAGAAATCTCTCAGTTGTACTTGTTTTAAATTATATACAAGCTGCACATAAAATTATCAAAACGAGTCATTTCTTTTACTCATGGAAGTTTGCATACAGATGTTGGCATATATGCCCATTTGAGTTTGTGCTGGCTAAATTTCATCACTTTCCTTTGTAAAATGAAATTGCTTCAGTGCGCATTTTCTGCCATACTCATTTTAATTTACTTTGAGTGAATTTGGGAGTGGTAATAGTTAGTGGGAGACATTTATAATTTATGTTGGTGATTGTTATAGAAACGATTTCTTAGACATCTGGACTTGAGGTTTTTGTATAAATTTCTTGGTAATATTGTGCCAAGCCTCCAAAAGAGGCTTATTTCATAGGATGGAATTAAAAATTCCTAAGTGATCAGTATAATTTTATGAGGCATTGTAGGGAGAATTCATATTATTATATTCCAGCTAATTTTAGGCCATTTCGAATCCATATGAAACAGCCTTCCAGAAAAATAGATGGATACCCAGATGCTGGTTTCTACATTTAACTTTTTTATCACAGGAAGTCAGGTAGAAAGTTGGAACTAACATTGTAATATTTTCACTGGTGTTTGAGCTGAATTATATACTTGTACATACAACTGAAAAGCTTTTAGTAGCAATTAGCAATTTTTTTGTTCGTTATATTACAGTAGGCATGTTCGGAGGCTTTGCTATTCTAGCATCTATAAAAATTACATTTAAATAATTATAATGAATTTTTGAAATTTTTGAAATACTAAGTAAATCCAAACGTTTATAGTTGTCCAGTTTGTTCCTTGATAGTATAGTATAAAACGTTGCCAAAGAAAAACGTATCACGTACAATTCAGCAATAAGACAACGGCCGGGAGCAGCAGCGGCAGCCCCTGGCTCTGTCGGGGTTGGACTTCGCCTGCTGAGATCGGCCCGGACCGTCCCTGCGCCGTGACACGCGACGCCGGTGGCCGCCCGCCAGACGCTTCCATTCGTTCCTGTGAGTTTTGAGAATCTAGATACTGGATTTTATTTTTGGAGAGAGTAGCTGCTCTGTTTATAAAGGCTGATTCTTTGAAAGTGTAATTTTCCAAGAAAAGATCACCTTGAGGAAAAGAAACCATAGACAGGCCTGATAACTTAAGGTCGGTTGGATGGTTTTGGGGGTTAGTGAGTTTTTCTGGGTTCCCTGTTTGAAGATATACTGCCGAAGTGTGGTCTCGTTATGTATTTTTGTTTCTTCTGTCACTTGATGTTAAATTTGTGTTCAAGTAATAATAGATTGATGAATATCTTAGAGATGTTAAAAGCTGAAGTCTTTGATTAAAATATTGAAACATAAAATTCAATGTTGTTTTTCGATCACGTTGAGAAATACGTAAACCGTTGTCACTTTGATGCATTTGCAAATTGCAAAATTACTGTTATCAACTGCCAGTTACTACCTCTGTCCCGTCACACCACGAAAGTGTTTTTTTGTTTTTTTTTGTTTTTTTTTTAGTATTCGTCATCCTACATAGTTAACAAACGTTTCTTTTTGTGATCATTTGAGAACGTTTAAGGTGAACTCTTGGCAACATTCAGGTATAGGACACATGTCATTAGCTATGATCACCGTGCCGGGCCCAAACCTGTCAACGTTATCATCACTGGGACTTCATCCTCTGAACATGATGTCCCCGTTTTCCCCACCCCCAGCCCCTGGCAACCACCACTCCGCTCCGTCTCTCTGAGTTTGTACTTTTATATCCCAAGTATAAGTGAGGTCATACAGCACTTGTCCCTGACTCATCTCATTCAGCACAGTGCCCTCGAGGGCTTTCCAAGTTGTCCCAAATCACAGGGTTCCCTTTGTTCTCGAGGCTGAACGATATTCCAGTGTGTGTGCATGTGTGCATGCGTGTGTGCACATGCACACGTGCTCGCCACATGTTCTTCTTTACCCTTCGGCCATGGACAGATTCGTAGGGCATCTTCATATTTTGCTGTGAGCGACACTGCAGCAGGCACGGGCGTGCAGATGCCTCTCGACACTCCGTTTTCACTCCCTTCGGGGGTGTGTGTGGAGGGGTTGCTGCGGCACGTGCTCGGCCTGCGTTTAGCTTTCGGAGGAGCCGGCTCGTCGCTTCCGCAGTGCCTGGAGTCGCGCCAGCCGCACGGGGTGCCCCCCGCTCTGCTCCCTCGCCCGCGCGTGGTGCTCACCTTTTTGGCTGCAGCTGTTCTGACCGGTGAGAGGTGACATGTCACCGTGGTTTTCTTCTGCACGTCCCTGACAGGCGGTGCCGATGAGCCCCTTTCCGTGTGCTGGCTGGCCATTCACGTGTCCTCGTTCGAAACTTCACTTCCGCCTACGTTTAATCGGGTGGTCAGCTTGTTTGCCGTTGAGTTCTAAGAGGTCTTTATGTGTTTCGATGACTAGCCCTTTCTCAGTGACGTGGTTTTGCAGACATTTTCCCCCATTCAGTAGGCTGCTTTTTCTTTTTGATCATTTCTTCTGCTCTGCAGAAGCTTTTTACTTCGATGCAGTCCCACTTACTTATTTTTGCTTTTGTTGGTGCTTTTGCTGTCAAAAGTGTTTCCTCCTGGCCTACTTTTCTAGAAGAATTCTTGTGACCCATCTCAGCGGTCTTCTGACTAGGAAGAGCAGTGGCTTACCCCAGATCACAGTTGCTGCAAGACACGTGGCGGCAGGCCACACAGACCCAGGGCTCAAAGCCCGGAACCGTTTTCCATGTTTATAATGCGATCAGAGCCCCCAGCTGCCTCGTCCGCCCAATGCCAAGCACACGTGCCCACCGTTGTGCCTGGGACACCCCTGGGTGCTCGCGTGAGTGGAGGTGGAGTCGTGGACGTCTGGAGCAACCCCGAAGACGCGGAAGCCCAGTGGTGCTGGCGCTTCAGGCGTGGAGGCTGGGGTCACCCACAGGTAGAGTCCCAGCCAGCTGCGGTTTTGTCTGAAGGCAAAGGGAACGCAGACGAGCGGTAGGAGAAGAAAATTTAAATCCCGTCACCTCGGGAGCAGCTGCAGAAACAAGGATGTCGGTGACTGTTTCACCGCTTTGCAACCCACGTGTTTTTTACGTTAGTCGGTTGCGTCTTTTCTTCTTCGTCTGCTTTGTCTTTGTTTTATGTAGGTTGTACTGTTGCTGGTTAACCGTTTTTTTTTTTAAATTAAGTTTGTTGGGGTAACATTGGTTAATACAATTATATAATTTTCAATTGTACATTATCATTTAACATCTGTGTATTCTATTGTGTGTTTACCACCCGAAGTCCAGTTTCCTTCAGCTACCATATATTTGATCCCCTTTACCCACTTCACCCCCCGATCCCCCTGTATTTGACCGCCTTTACCCCGTCTATCTCCCACGTCCTCCACCACCCTCTGCCCTCTGGTAACCACTAGTCTATAGTCCATGAGTCTCTGTTTGTCCTGTTCCTTTGTTGCTTTTAGGTTTATGTCCCACATGTAAGCGATATCACGTGATTGTCAGCTTTTCCTGTCTGGCTTATTTCGCTCAGCACGGTTATCTCGAGGTCCGTCCTCGTTGGTTAACCTTTTAATTTGGTCCTCAGGTGCCACCTCGTGTGGAACAGGAGGGCTGGACCCAGAGGCGGGCCGTGGGCGGTAGACCCCCGTCCCCTTGTAGGGAGGCGGTGACTGTGCCCCTACCCCACACGGCCGGTTGCACCGTGTCTGTGGAGCTCCGGGGTTCCCTGGCAGCCTCACCCTCGCCGGATGGGTGTGCATGAGTCCGGCGAGGGTGAGGCTTCCAGGGAACCCTGGAGCTCCGTGCGGGGTGGCCGGGGACCGGGCCGGCCGTTGCCGGCTGGTGCTCATGCAGGGGCTGCGTTCTGGAAGGGGCTGGAAGCCCTGGAGCCACACGCCCTTGGTTCTCGTGCTCGTGGGGAGCATGCGTAATGCTTGAAAAACGAGGACAGAAGCCAGCATTGTCCCTCGGGCGTCGCCGGGCATGACGGCGTGTGCAGGCGGCATACGTGCGGCTGTGCAGGAGCCCCGTGCCGCCGGCCCCCTGCCTCGGCGCTGCAGGCGGCCGAGGTCAGCAGCTGCGGCTTCCTGTGGCTCCTGCGCCTTCCCGAGTTCTGGACCTCGCTGGCCGCGCTCCCCGTCCTTCCTGTCACCCGGCCCGTCCCCGCCTGTGGAAGCACCTGTATGAAGTGCTTTCCCGTTGACACCTGCAGTGCCCTTTGCCTTCTTCCTGACCGAAGGCTGACTGATAAGAGACAGTTTTCAGGCACGGAATGCACATAGCTCTGAAGCACGGAGGAGACGCCCGAGCTGTGACTGTGAGAGAAAGGCACCCTAAAACGGCAGGGCGTCGCTGCTGCCTGAGCAGGTGGGCCGAGGGCTGACGGCCGATGGCACCGGTGATGCGCGGCGCGTGGCGCTCACGCCGGACTTGCTGTTTCTCCCGGGTGCTCGGGCCATACCTGTCAGTCATTCATACCGTGGTGAAGTCACCACGGATTGCTTTGAACATTAAAAAGTTTGAAATGTGAGTGCGTAAATGACGGGACAGCCACCCAATTAAAAGTCGCGAAACTGCTGGGGACACAGACGGCTTGGCATGGTCCGCCCCTGACAGGTGCCCGCGTTATTTTCACTGAAGAGAGCAAAATGCAGGCGCGCCACACCCGTGCGACGCAGGCGGCAGGCTGTGTCGGTTAGTGCACAGCAGAGCCGGCGGGGACCCCCCGTGCCGGCGGGGCCAGACGCGGAGGGGCGCGTCGAGCCTCCCGTGCTGTGGAGAGCACAGCACCCAGGCCGGCCTTGGCGGCACCATTTCTGTCAACGTCTCGGCCGTCACAGAGACGGGTGGTGTCGCGCTGTGGGTCTGAGCAGCCTGCAGAAGCCGGGGAGCGTGTCCAGCAGGCAGCGATTCTGGCTTGAAAATCGTGCT
Source organism: Eidolon dupreanum (assembly GCA_028627145.1). Taxonomy (NCBI): domain Eukaryota; kingdom Metazoa; phylum Chordata; class Mammalia; order Chiroptera; family Pteropodidae; genus Eidolon; species Eidolon dupreanum. Next base: position 17,646,701 of record CM053516.1, on the reverse strand, counting down.
CACGTCAATTCTATCAAATCTTTTTCTTGGATCTATTAAGATCATACAGTGTCTGTACTTTAATCTGTTTATGTGGTGAATTACATTAACAAAGTTTCTAATGTTAAACGATGCTTGTATTCCTGGAGTAATACAAGGGTGTTTTCCTTGTTTTCTTTTTAAGAATTACACACCATAGTTTGGTTCTGCTAATTTAGGATTTTCGCATCCACCTTTGCAAACCAGAGTGGCCTGTGCTTTTGCTGTTTCGTGTTCTTTCTCTGGTTTTGTTATTGGGGTTAGGCTCGATTAAATCAGTGGCATGGGAAGCTGTTGCGCTTTTATTTATAATTTTGGGGGTAGGGTTGTGCCTAGGAGTCTTCTTCATTTGGTGTTAATTTAGCTACATACCGCCTTTTCGTTTCGTCTTAGACGTGGATTTTTTCTTCTTGCTTTGTATTTTCCGTTTACCAGCCCTTCTCTTGTCACTGCTGGTTCTTCCTTCTGCTTCTTCCCTGCCTTCTCTTGGGTCCTGGAGCTTTCACGTCCCCTTTCCTCCTCCTGCTTTAGAGGTTCTGTGTTATTTTGTTGGTAACTCTTACGCTGAACGGACGTCCTTGACTTAAAATCTAAGCTGACTGGCGTTCTGGCCGTCCTCCTGAATCACACGAGATGCTCGATTCGCTTCACCTCCGGTCACCCCTTGTCTCACACGTCGTCATCGTCGTCATCGTCGTCCGCTCCCAGCCCTGCCATCCCCTGTGTGTTTTTGTCGTTCTGGCTGTGTTGGTGCTCATTTAGGTGCACACACAGGTGACCAGATTCTCTGTGTGCCGTTGCTTCTTGCCCCCGTTTTTTTTTTTTGTTCTAGGATTAGTTCGTTTCTTACTAAGTCCTGTAGATGCTAAACTGTTTCAGTCTCTTTGTTTTAAAGTGCTTTAATTTTGTTCTTACTCTCAAATAACAGTTTACTTGGGCCGAGAATTTTAATTTGACAGTAAATTTCTTAGAATGCTTTGAAGACAATATCTGACTATTCTCTGGCATCGCTGTGCTTTTGTGATTTCTTTTGTAGAAATTCTCTCTTTTTTCCCCAGCCATTTTTAAGATTTGATTTTCCTGGCGTCCTATGGTGTCATTACAGTGCATTAGAGATGTATTTCTTTTTATTTATACTACTTGGGACTCCTTGGGATTCATCAGGCATGTGGATTCATGTCTTTCATCAATTTAGGAAACCTCTAAGCATATTCTCTTAAAATATTGCTCTTACCACATTGTCCATAATCTCTCTTTCCCTTCTCTGGTGTATCTTGCACCTTTTCATTTTCTACTTCATCTCTCTTAGCCTCTTTTTCACATTTTTAATATTTATCTTTTTGGAGTCTTGCTGATTGATTTTCTCAACACTATTTTGCAGATCCCTAATAATTTCTTCATTGAAACTTATTTAATCCCTCTATTAAACTTTTTAGCAGGAGGGAACCTATTGATTTTTTGTTTTAACCACTGTGTTTAGTTTCTACAATTTTATTTATTTCTCAAATCCTGTTTTTGTTTTTTCATAATATCTTACTCTTTCCTCATAGTTTCATCATTTTCTTTTTGAAATCTCTTTAATAATTTTAAACATACTTAGTTCATAATCTCTTTTACACTGTTCTGTCCGACCCGAGATCTTGAGGGGATAATGTGGTGTGTGAAGGGGGTTCAGCGTGAACTCAGGTTTCACCTGTCCACCTGCGGCATTGAAATCCAAGCCTGGTGTTTGGTGCCTCTTGGGGGGTCCTGTCTCTACTGTGCCCTCCTCTGTGACGTATCAATTCAGTGCGCCCCAGTCTGCATTTCAGGTCTTTTGTTTCTGACGGACTAGCTTTTTCTGACCCTCTTCTCCTTTTATGTGTTATTTCTTTGGATTTCTAGTATGTGGCATTCCACTTTAGGTCAGTCTTTGGTGTTGCCAGTTCTGGGAGTCAAATTTTTAAAAGAAAAAAAAATGTTAAGTTTTATATGTACTTTGTAGAAAAATTGAAAGACAAAAAATTCGAAGAGATAATTACTATGTTAACTCCACGTTTCTAATCTTGTTTCTCTGTGTGTGTATATATGTGTGTATGCAGTTGTATGCACACACATGTAATTATAGTTAATTAAAGAGGAATTATGGGCTTCACACCATTTTATAACATGATTTTGTTCACTGAAGATAAAGCCAGAGCATTCACGTGCTCATCAGTGTATTCTCACCAGGACTTTTCATGTCTCCAAAGTTTCCCACCATGGCGCTAACAGTGTACTCAACCAACTCTGCTGCTGAACGTTTACGGATTATTTAAAGATGTTTGTGATTGTAAACAAAATGGACACAAATGACCTCGTCCCTGCGTCTGTGTTTATTTCTTTAGGATAAATTGCTGAAAGTAGAATAGCTGGAGAATATGAATGCTTTTTTATTTCCTGACAAATTGAATTGTTCTAGAACAGTTGTCACCCAGACTCCCTTTTTAAACTCTTGTTCCCTAGTCTCGAAGATGTAGCTAGCACAGCTGCATAGGTAGACGTGTCCTTCCCGGAGCTGGAGGCTCTGGAGGCAGCATGCGCTCTGCCAGGGTTACTGCAGGGTGGCCCCGGCGTGACTGGCCAGCTCCCTGCACCCTGTGAGAGCTCACCGGAGCCCCATGTGTCACGTGCTCCCCAGTGTTGCTACGTGCAGCAGGGAAGGAAGGTCGCCGTGATTACTTTTCCACACGGGAAGGAGCATGTGCACACCTCGCGTTTATCCGCCCACTCCTGCACCCAGCCCGTCCTGCCACAGAGGAGTTAACGACACTAACAGGTGCCGTTTCCTCAGCTTCGTGACAGCGCTGCCAGGTAGCAGCTTCGCCTGGAGTGACCGGGGCTGAAGCGCAGACCGGTGGCGGGCGGGCCGGGTGTACGGGGGGCGCCCCTCAGCTCCCCAAAGTCCTACTGGCATCTGCCCATGCTGCCTAAAGCCATTTATGGACCAGAAACCTCCAAGTGTACCAGTTTGTTATTCGAGTATTATTTTTGTTAGATTGTGCATTACATAAAACGTTGCCATTATTTTTGCTTAAAAACTTTGAAAAGAGACATGATCCGATTCCAAGAAATCGTTGATTTTGTCGGGTTTCCCAGCAGCATCACGATCAAGAATAAGCACGTTTTTCACTCACGCGTGTCATAGTGCATGGGGCGAAAGCCCGTTAAGTGTGGGCTTTGCCGTAAATTCAGTCACGAGGGAAGGAGGGAGGTGGTGTATGGTCGAAGCAAGTGTGGTGAACTCGCTCAATTTAGGTGGTGGTTTCCGGGGACCATTGCGCTATTCTCATCTTGTGAACTTTTGCCATTTTTCATAATTTAACAAAAGGGTGGTTTCTCTAAGAGAGGAAGAGAGAGAGAGAGAGACGGACAGACTGAGAATCCCGTGGAGTCTCTGAGTTATGGAGAAAAGCCACGGAACCCTGTCTGACGAAGGGCGGAGCTCAGCCCCGGCCAACTTTGCCGTGAAGTCGCTTCCTATCGCCATCCGAAGGCGCCCATGCAGGTGCTGTGGGTGGGTGTGTGCGGGCAGCACACACGCGCACATGGGCACCGCACACGCTCGCACATGTGCACACTTACGCACACACAGGTACCACACTCAGGGGCAGTTGCCCTTGCCGAGAGCCTGGCCCTGGGCTTTGCCGGCTCAAGTGTCACTGCGGAAGGCACACGAGCAGTCACGCAGTTGACCCTTTTCAACTCTTGTGAAGTTGCTGAGTAAAACATACAGATTTCCCTGCATTTACCATCGACACATTTTCGAGGGGGAAAAAAATGGGGATGTTGCTCTATTTTTGCACAGGAATCTGAGATGCTGGCTTTGCCACGTGTGAAAAGCTTGACACGACCTTCCTGAGCGCAGGCCTTTGATCCCCACCCAGAACCACGCTTCCTGGTGTCAGCCCCTGAAACGAATAAAGTCATTGACATCACCAGGACGTGAGTACGGAAACTCTTCTCAAACCATCACGTCTACGAAGTTTGAGGCCTAAATTTACATTTTGGCATCATAAACTTCGTTCAGTACGTGTAAAATTATGAGTGTTCAAGTTCAGAATTCAGCGATATGGTGTTTAAAGAAATCCGATTTTATTTACAAGACATGCATTGCTGGGTGGTGCCTGACATCTAGAATTACAGCCATGGAAACAGGCCGCTTGTGGGTGACGGCACCCAAAGGTTAGACCGAGCGAAACCTCTTGACAAAGGTGGCCGTGGAAGTGCTGAAGGTGTCCTGCGGCCGGACGTGCTGGGCCCCGGTGGCGCTCGGAAGGTGACTAAGGAGGTGGCGCGGCCCGTGCTAGTGACGCCGCGAAGGGGACAGGGAGCAGCGAAGTGCAGGTCGACAGCCAGCCCAAGGGCTTGTCTTGCAAACAGCCACGAAGGCGGCAGAGCCCAGCCCGAACCCGAGTTGTAGCCCGCCTCCAGCGGCGACGGCGGCACGTTTGCGTGGGAGGGAGGCGGGTCACGGCCAGTTTCCGCCCCTCGAGCCCGGTCCCCTCCTTTGCGTCCAGCCTCTGTCCTGAGTAAACACGGCCGTGAAACGGGCGCCGCTCGTCCTGTGTGGAGAAGCAGATATTGCTCCGAGGGCGCAGCCAAGGACGCAGCCAAAGACTGCCAGAGTGCAGAGGCCAGGCCCGGGTGACACTTGGTGACATCCACAGAAAGGATCCTGCACACCGCCGGCCTCCGGAGGACAAAATGAATGATGAATTTGACCAGTGTTTTCTATCACGAGGCAGAGCTTTAACAGAAGAGTACCCGGGGCTGTGGATTTAGATACTCCGGCCACGTTGGGTGTCCCTGGCTCACCTGTGGCAGTCGGAGGGCAGCGTGTGACTGTCGAGAGTCCCTGGCAGGAGAGGCAGTGTCCGCACCACTTTTATTCCGCTTCCTTTGTAAATTCCCGCGTGCTGATTCAGCGCCAGCCGCTGAGAGCCGCGGGGTGGGCCTGAGCCGGCAGCGACCGGCCCGCTCGGCCAGGACCGGTGCAGAACCCGGGAGGAAGGACACAGCCAAGCGGGCCCGGGCTGGAGCGAGCCGGCTCTTCCCCTTTGCTGTTCTGCCACCTCCCTCCCCTGCTGTTCTTCCCTCTGTCCCCGAAGCACCTCCTGAGGCCTCCAGGCCACAGCCCGGTGTCCCCTCTGCCTTCTGTCCTGGTAGAGAATGCTGTCACACTGACATTCTCTGGAATCCACGAGGCATCCCCTCTTCACACAGACCGATTTCCGCCATTTACCTTCTTAAGTAGATTTTTATCCTGAAAAGAACCTGAGCTCACACCAGGTCATCACCTTGGGGTGCCCGCTGGAGAGCGGCTCAGTGGGAGGCAGATTCCTGGGAGACGGGACGGAGGAGCTCCGAGAGCCTGGCGGGCGCCGTGCCGCCCCCGCTGGCTGGCCGCCACACGCCAAGGCTCCTCCGGCCCCTCGCGCAGGCCTGCGACCTCGGGGCTCGGAGCGCAGGGGGTGACCCAGCAGCGGCCGGGCCCGGTGGCACCTCCGTGCGTCTGGAGCCCTCTCCGAGCACACTGGCACCTCTGTGCCGGGAGGTCAGCAGAAAGTAATAACCCATTTAAATGACAGACCCATTAAGTTATTTTTCAATGTGGAATCGTAAAAAAGAAAACAAGTGGTTCCCAGTCCCACGGCGCAGCTGACACCTCTCTGGACGTTAAAAAATTACAGACAGAGGCTTCAAATACGCAAAACAGCGAGGAGAGGTTCAGGGTGAAGGGGAAATGGCCTTCGCTCCCAGTGGCCCCGTCGCCGCAGCCGATCGTTTTATGTTCCTTCAAATTGTGTGTGTGCATCTCTGCGTGTATCTGCGTCTGTGTGTGCGTGTATGTGTCTGTCTCTGTACACGCGTGCACATATGTTTGTGCACGTGTGTGCAGTCCATCTCTGTGCATCTGTACATGTGTGCATGCATGTTGTGCACACGTGTACACACATATCTTTGTGGGCCTGTGCGCATGTGTGCATGTATATATGCATTTGCATGTGTGTGCACATGCACATGTATCCATGTGTACATGTATATGTGCGTGCATGAGCATCTGTGTGCGCATGTGTCTGCGTGTACTCTGTGCAGTGTCTGAGGTCACAGGACTTCGGACAGAGCCAGGGTTGCCACTGGTCTCGCTCCAACAGAATGCCGAGATGGGTCACCTCCTGTCTGAGTTTCGACTGAGGGCCTGAGCCCCACCTGGGCACAACTTTGAAGAGGTCAAACAAAGATGTACGAGGGGACTCGGACAGACATTTGCACCCTGCGTTCAGGCAGCATCATTTCCAATCCCCAAAGATGGAAGCAACCCCAGCGCCCATCGTGGATGAATGGGGTCTGTGCGTACAGTGGGGTGCTGTACTGCCCACCCCTGAAAGGGGAGGATGTACATCTCACGCAGGCTACAACACGGATACACCCGGAGGAGATTAAGCTCGGAGAAATTAGCTGGACACAACAGGACAAATACTATATGACGCCGCTAGCAAGAGGTAGAGGTACCTCGAATTCACAGAGACAGAACATGGGGTGCCCGGGGATGCGGGGCGGGGGCTGGGGAGTCGGCAGTCACTGGTCTCGGTGTCGGTTGGGGAAGATGGAGAAGTTCTGGGGACGGATGGTGGCGATTGTTACATGGCAGAGTGAATGCACCTGGTGGCATTGAACTGGGCACCTAAAAACGGCAAGTGCTACACTGTGTACCTCACAGTAATTTTAAAAAATGAAAAGGGAGCCGGAGTGTGGCTGGAAGAGGAGGAACGCATGCCACGCCTCTTCACACCCACCGCCACCAAGGGGTCACTCTGAGAGCCGGACGTGTGTCTGCAAAAGTCGGGGCACCTCCGCAGTGGGGTCTGACTGCCGGGGAAACGCCGGGGCGGGGCTCGCTGGCCAGTGTGGGGTCAGGTAGGCTGCTGTCTTGGGGACATCAAAGGCCAGGATCCTGAAGCATTTCCTGTTGACCAGAGTGGGCTCCGCAGGGGAGAGCCGTCTGCAGCCATGTTGAAGTCCTGCCCAGGAGAAGTGTCTGGAAGTGGAGGAGCAGGGTCTGCGAGGGCAGGAAGCCGTGGGGTGCGGGGGCGGGCGGCAGGGGCTGGGGCAGCGGCCCGGGGCAGGGGACCAGATCAGGTGGCTGTTCTGCGGATTGGGTCATTAAAACAGAAGCAAAAACTTGTGCAGTGGCTTCTGGAAGGAGTGTGGTTGCACCGTCTGTCAGTCCCGGGGGACAGGAAGCTAAATGAAGTGCGTGCCCCCCGCATCCCCAGAGCTGCCATCTGCAGCAGCGAGCCAGCGGGAGGTCGTCGCACCCCCCCCCCCCCAGGGCCAGCGGGGAGGGGGCCGGGAGGCCTTAAAATGAGGATGGGAGGTTTGTGAGCATCTCGGACTGGACGCGTGCAGACTGCCGAGCCGTGCTGGGTCTGTGTGTGCCAGTGTAGGACCATCTCTTTGGAAGAGTGAGCGGAGAAGTTGTGGGTCTGCCCAGGTCCCCGTGCGGGGACAGGGGACAGGCTAAAGAAACAAGACGCAGGTGTGTACTGGTCTCGGTGCGCGTCCCGTTTAACCAGCACCGCTGGTCGGCCTCCCCGCCTCGTTCTTTCTCCCAAATCTCGCCTCGTACGTCTTTTCTGTGTCTGGCCATGATCCCACTGTCTCTGTGAGGACGTGTTTCATGCTGTGCGTGTGGCGTGTGCTGGGGTAGGGGTCAGGACGCTCAGGTTCCAGTCTGTCTCACGGTCTCAGGCTTCTCTTTGGGGGAAAAGAAAGAAAAGGCCACGCGCCTCCCGGTATTGTGTAGCAGCAGCAGGCCATTGCCGAGGGGGGAGGCGGCAGCTACTGCTGTGTGCATACTTTAAAAACGTAAATTGCAATGCTGATCCTAACGTGCAGAGACTCCTTTCTTTGCATTGGACATGAAATAGTTCGGCAAAATGGGGATTGGATACAATGGCAGAAAAGCAGTCTTTGTCAGTCAAGGTTCAAATAGCAGAACCATCTGGACCTATTCTAATTAAGAAAGGGTCGTTAGAAGGCCTTGGGGCTGAGGCGCAGGGAGCAGGTGGGGTCAGGGACTCCCAGGCCTTCCGAGTTCCAGCCACGCAGGGAATCATGACTCCAATTCTATATTCTCAGAGGAAGAACCAGGTGGGTCCCTTTGTACAGGCGGGACTGCGGCAGCTCAGCCGGTGAGTGGGTGCGGACACGCCCCCGGCAACAAGGTCCTTAGATGGGCTGTAAAGGAACGTCTGCTAGTAGCCTTGGCCATGAGGGTCCAGACAACACATTCCTGCCCAGTGCCCTGGCCCCGCGTGTGGTCGATGCGAATAAACTCCGGTAACAGGAAGGGTGTTATAATTCCTCCTCCCCCGCCCCCCGAGTTTACAGCGACAGGCTGGCTAGAGATTTCGGCGTGGGGGGCGTTAGCTCCAAAGCCCACACGTGCTCGAGCGTGCGTTGTCCACGCATCCTCTGTGACCTCTGGAGAGACTGCAGAAGGAAAGGATGGGCTCTCTTCCCCCGAAGACCGAGCGGGGACTGGGGCCAACCTTAACTTTCGCAGACCTCAAACAGTCTGGAACTCCGGAGAAATTCCTGAGAAGACAGAGAACGGGCGAAAAAAGTGAAAATTGAAAACACTCTGTTCCAGATGACTCCGCGACATGCGAGTCGAATTCCGCGGGTGTCATGTTTGTCCTCAGAAATGCTCAGAAGCCCGATCGGTTTTAAAGGGAGGGACTGTTTGTTTGTGTGTAAACTTGGAGGTACAAACGATCCCACAGGGGAATTGTCCTACGGAGCCTTGAGTTGCATCTCACTTAAAATGTTGAGCAAGGAAAGTCCTAGAACCTTTAATCCATTATTCAAGCATGAAAGCACCGATTCACCCATGTGTCACCCGTCAGCCTTCTGTCCCCGCCCCTCCTGCCTCTTCCGCGGCGGCTCGCGGGCCTGGCTGGTGTTTGGGACATCGCACCAGCTGCCGACCAGGCCTCACTTAGCCGCTCTGATGCGTTCGTTTGCCGTCACGGCGTATACACTTTATTGCGCAGAAACCAAAGGCAGACGCAGGTTCGGGGCCCTGGAGAAATTGGACAGAGGTCCTTGAAGCACTTGGGTCTCTCCTGCCTCTCTTCTTCTCTCTCCTCCTGCTGGGTCTTCCTGGCGTCTGTGCAGAAGCTGGC
>CM053516.1:17600640-17621257 GCA_028627145.1 Eidolon dupreanum | reverse complement strand
GGTGCCAGGAGCACACGGGCCCTGTGGCAGTGGGCGGCTGTCCCAGGCCGCGAGTGCGCCCACAGCGAGCGTGGCATCCCGGCCGAGGGTCGGTCGGTCTGGTGCCATTCTGCCCCTCGTGCTGGGAGTGCCATGCTGTGCTCGCGGTCGCTGGAGGAGGAGCCGTGTGTCCCAGATCCGGGGCGGGGCCCGGTGGTTGCACTGCAGGCGGCTCGTGGTCACTGGAGGAGGAGCCGTGTGTCCCAGATCCGGGGACGGGGGGCGGTGGTCACACTGCAGGCAGATGTGCTGCAGTGTTCGCAGCTGCCCGTGTGGCCAGGAGCTGGGGGCCCAGGGACCAGTGGCCCGCGTCACTGGCCACACGTCAACGTCTTTCTTGGGTTTGTCGGCCTCACGGCCACAGTGGCTGGCGTAGGTGGGTCCCCCCCATCCCGGGACATGTCGGCATCAGCGCCTTGGTGACATCGCTCTCTGACGGGACCAGGGAGGGCGCACGTCCCGCTGGCATTTGCTGACAGCCCTGTCCCTCCGCCTAGTGTCCTGCGTGGCATCTACCCCATGTAGCCCACTGTCTAGCCGTGTGGCTGTGTGACAAAGCTCCCGGCTTAGTAACCTAAAACCATGGTTCACTGTCGGCGTGGGTCTGGGCATTGGCCTGGGCTCCACGTCCGCGATGGCCTGTCCCCTGGCTGCGTGCTTGCTCACAGCCTGGCGGCTGGGTCCCAAGGCAAGTGGCCTGAGGAGACGCACCACCTGTGGCCATGCGGCTGTGGAAGTCACGTGTGTCACCTTTGCTGTGTTCTACTCATTGAGGGACCTTCAGAGGCCCACCCAGGTCCACGGGGACAAGTGATGACATGCCTCTCGATGGCAGAGAGGCGGATTCTGGACGGCCACATGCACACTCTGCCTGACCGGGCCCAGCATGCCAGACGACGGGAGGTTCCACCCGGCCTTGCTTGGCAGGCGAGGCCACTGCAGCTTCGTCTGACCAATGCCCAAGGCCCTGGTCCCACTCGCCTCTGTGGACAGATGTGCTTCCTTGGGGCAGAGTGGAAATTTTGATCAACTTGATAGAAATACGTGAGTCTGGCCTCTCATGACCTGTCCCTTCTCAGTTTCGATCATGAAGTAATTCTATTCCCAGAATTCCAAGGGAGAGGCCTGTGGTGAAGTCATAAACCCCTCAGATAATGGCCACCCAGGTGGCCCCAGGCAGCGGTCTGAGCAGGAGCCTGACCGGAGACGTGACCCCCACCTCAGGGGGCCAGTCAGGTCCGGTCATCTGCCCCGGAGCCCGCAGCCTGCAGACTGGAGTTCTCTGAGTGTGTTGGCTTCTGCCCCCATGTCTTTTTAATCTTAAAAAAAAATTTTTTTTTCATATTCAAGTGTATTTTTTCCATACTTATCCATGATAGTGTTAATTACTGTTCTTAGTAACTTTTTTCTTTGCTCTATTTTGGAGATTTGGAAAATACAACAAAGTATAGAGAAAGAAAATAAAAATTCACCCTAACGCTGCCCCTCGAAATAATAATTGCGAATATTTTAGCACTTTGCCTATTTGAGTATTTCCTCATCGTTAAATGTTCTCGTATTAAAAATGATTTTAATGGCTAAATATGAACTGAATATATCAGACTTTATTTTCACCATCGCCTTTATTGTTGAGTGTTTATTTCCTTTTCCCCATACTTTGAATATGATTACTTTCGCATTATTAAAATACTATATTTTTATTTAGTGTACATGATAAACATTTTTTCATGCTTAAAGGCTTAATAAAGATTATTTAAAATTTAAACGTATACATTTTTTGAGAGATTCCAGGAAGCAGAATTATTGGATCATAGGATATAACAATTTAAAGTTTTTGCCACATAGTCTGAGATCGCTTTCCCAAATTCACACAATCTGTACATAATTTTAAAAGAAAAATGGGCAGGGATTATATGTTTGAGGGATAACGTAAAGCCATATTTTAAATGCTTTGATTCAGCTTTGATTTATACTTGTTTTTTTTTGCCTTAAAATGAAGATTGAGTCATTCGATTCCATTTAAGAGTGTTTTAAATGCCTCGGTTCCATCTTCTGTTTTCTCTCTCTCGAAGTGTGTTCTCAGCTGTGTACTTTCTTCCCCGCTAACACTGCGTTTTTCTCCTCCGCGTGTGGCTTGTGGTTTCGCTGCTGTCAGTCATCTTTCTCCAGATGTTCTTTTTCTTAGCGTCTCGTTTATTTCACGCACGATGGCGGCGTTACTCCTCGCTCATTGTCCCGGCGTCCCTGTAATCAGTCTGCTCTGTAATCCTCCATCTTTGGATGGTAATGTTACTACTCTTAGGATCAGTGACATACACACGTGCGTGTGACCTCTCTGTACTGGCTGTGACGAGAACGTCGCGGCCACGTCTGCGGACGAGCAAGCCTTCACGTGGGCCTCACCGGCCCCTCGTCGCTTCGTGCCCATTGTCCTCGGAAGTGTATGTTGTTGTTGCCGGACTTCTTTCGCGTATGCACATGAGACTTCTCCAGTATGTGTGATAGCTATTTAGAGTTCCCACGAGCGCTGGTTTATTCTCATGTGGTTGGCCATTCGGAATGTGAACTTGGAAGCATTCCGGAGTTACGGCGGTAGACGTCACGATCCGGATTTAATGGTCATTCCTAAACTCCGATCACAATATTCTATAACCGATGACCTCCAAGGATTTTTTAACACTCAATGCCACCACACCCAGGCATTTCGTGGTTCTTCTTGGGTAGTTTTTATAGCTTCTGTAATAACTCTGTAGGAGGATTCGAATAGGTATCGTAATTGTTTCCTTTCTGCGAAATTCTTCTCAGCAGGCCTTCTAAGACTTTCGCTCTTCGTTGGGAAAACATCACTTTCACATTTGGTTAAGTTTTCACTGTGAGCTCCCTTTTCGCTGCCTATTTATTTTTTGTGCTTTCGATCGAGATGTAATCGACGTACAGCGGCGTGAGTTTAAGGTGCACCGCATGTTGATACAGTCGTAAGTTGCGGCGTGATGACCACTGTGGCGTTAGCGGGCACCTCTATTGTGTCACGTGACGGTCACTCCTTTCTCGTGATGGGAGCGTTTCAGGTCTAGCCACTTGGCGTTTTCACGGGCCAAGGTGTCCCAACGTCGACTCTGGTCCCCAAATTGTGCTTTCGCTTCCCGGAACGCACTTGTCTTCTAGGTTCGTGCCCTGAATGACGTCGCCACCCCGCCCCCCCGGCCCTGGAAGCCACCCTCCTCTCTCAGTCCCTACAAGTTCAACTGCTCTCGATTCCACGCACAGGTGGTGACGCACAGTATCTGTCTTCGTTGGGCTCATCTCACGAAGCACGATGCTGTTTTTTCTCCTTTTCCTCAATTCTGAGAGTCTCTGTTTTCTTTCCTTATTTTTCTGACCTTATTTATTCTTGTCTTTGAATGATCAGTGGCCTTCTGTGTGCCTGGCCTTGCTGCTGAGGCCTGGGATGCGTGAATGACCTTTGGCCCTGCCCGCGGGAGCCTTCAGCCACCTGTGAGAACCTAATGTGTGTCGGAAGGGCTGTGTCACCAGGCGGACACATGTTCGGGGCCTTGCAGCTGAGGTTGGGCCTCAGAGTGGAATGCGGGAGAGAGAAAATGCACACCTGGAGATACCGTGGCTATGTGCGTGATACGCACCTTGTGGCTTTTCAAGTTTCCTCACTAGTCTGGCTTCCAGGGACTGTGACCGGCATGTGAGCAAATGTCTAGTTCCTTGTCGGATGTTTTCCCCTTACGAGAATCTCTCTGTTCTCACAGGTCAGCCGGGTGCTCCTGGGACTCTCCCGAGCTCCCCTTTGCTTAGAATCCCCACTATGTTGTCTGTTTGCCTTGGCTGCGGCTCAGAGACTCAGACTTCAGCAGCTGACGTACTGGGACTGGACCTTTGAAAGGAGCAGGTGGGGGGCGGGGTGACCTGTGCGGCTGCGTGGATGCACCCCTTCATTCGGAAATAGTCTGAAACTGGTTCCCGTCTTCTCCAGCTCGACCTCCGGGGGAGACGGGTTCTGTGTGGGGTGCAGAAGCTGGGGGGTTCACCCGAACCGCCGGGCGAGGCCCAGGTGTGTCCACAGCCCTGAAAAAGGCTCAGCTTACGAGTGATGTTTGTCTTTTTCTCTGGCTAGGAATCTGACCTCCTTTCTGCAGCACTTGGAGAGAAAAGTGAAGCCGTAGGCAGGAAGTCATTGTCCTCGGGAGATCCACTTCACACGGTGACCCGTAGCCGTGATGACGGTGTCATGCACAGCGTTTCATCTTGCAGATCAGGCACCTGCTAGGTTGTTTCATAAAAGCCAGTCTTAAAAAAGCACGTGGCTGCACCACGCCTCGGCGGCCGGGAGTGGCCAGGCGCCGCTGCTGTGCGTGGGGCAGCGCGCGTCACGTCTCTGAAACTAGCCCGTGTGTGGCGTTTTCTGTCTCGTGGCGGTGAGTGAGTCAGCGTTCCTGATGATTAAACCTGCGCCAGAAGTTAGCCCCAGACTTCAGACATGCCCGCACCGCGTGACCGCAGCGGAACGCAGTTTTCAGGGGGTGGGAAGCTGGGCGTGGGGCGCAGATGGGTGGGCATCTGGCTGGCTGAGCATTCGGGGGGCTTCTCGATACCAAGAAACCCAAACCCCTGGCTCGTGTTCTCTACCGCGTAATTCTGCCACGTGGCAGGCAGTAGGGGGTCACGACCAACAGGACTTTGCAGTATAACTCGTCACTTTCTCTTGCACAAGACTCAGTACCCCGGCGTCACGTCTGCAAAGACGTTCGTCAGAACCGGCCGCCAGCGAGCGAGACAGCGAAGGGGCACAGCCCATCCTGTGTCCTCCAGTTACCTGATCACGAGCTGACACTTCGGATGCAAGCTGTCTGCTCGTGTGTCCTTTCTGCTCAGTCGTGTGACTTTCATTCCATGTCCTTGTGGGAACTGCAGCTATTTTTGTCTTTGCTTCCCATTGCAGTCTGACCTTTCAGAGTTCCAGTTCTCATCGTGCTTCATCTTGAGCGTGTGTGTGTGAGTGTGTGTCTGTGCATGCAAGTGTGGATGTGTGTGCATGCGTGTGAGTGTGCACATGCATGCATGTGTGCGTGAGTGTGTGCATGTATGTGTGTGCATGTGTGCATATGTGTATGTGTGTATAAGTGTGTGTATGTGTGCATGGGTGTGGGGCGTGCGTGCATGCACGTGTGTGCAGGCAAGTGTGAGTGTGTATGTGCGCACATGTGCAAGTGTGTGTGCACGTGTGTGCACGTGTTTGCGAGATTGTGTGTGTATGTATGTGAGTGTGCACATGTGTGTATGACTGTGTGTGTGCATGGCTGTTGGGGGTGTGTGCATGGTGTGTGTGGTGTGTACATGTGCGCGCACACATGTGTGTGCATGTGCATATGAACATGCATGTGCATGTATGTGAGTGTGTATGACTGTATGAGTGTGTGTGCATGGCTGTGGGTATGTGTGCATTGTGTGTGTGTGGGGGTGTGTGTACATGGGTGTGTGCATGTGCGCATGTGTGTGTGTATGTGAGCACTTGTGTGCATGTATGTGAGTGTGTGTATGACTGTGTGTGAGTGCGTGCATGGCTGTGGGGAGTGTGTGCATGGTGTGTTTGTGTGTGGGGGTGTGTGTACATGTGTGTGCACACGTGTGCACGTGTGTATGTGAGCATCTGTGCACATGTATGTGAGTGTGTGTATGACTTGTGTGAGTATGTGTGCATGCATGTGAGTGTGTATGTGTGTGAGTGTGTGTGCATGGCTGTGGGGTGTGTGTGCATGGTGTGTTTGCACGTGTGTGGGGGTGTGTACATGGGTGTGTATGCACGCGTTTTCTGCTCTACTCACAGATGCGTGAGCCCCATGGCGGTGGTGACTCAGTTCACCCCTGTACTTTCCAGATCATTCTAAGCACACAGCAGGAGCTCAGCAAACGTTTGAATGAAAGAATGACAATCTCTACACTTGCATTTCCCCAACTGCTTAATGGCCCGGTGTTTCAAGTGGCTTCTTTTATAAACACCTTGATTTAAATATGAAAGTCGCTTGTCTATTGTGAATATTACAGAAGTGTGAAGAGAAAGGCTACCTCTCCCTCCTGTACCAGCGCCTGGAGGGCCATCTTTCTAGCTAGAAAGGGCTTATCTCTTTTTTGCAAAATTAGGGTCTTTCCATATAAATTGCAATTCCTTTTTTTCCCCATCATTCCACATTTTCTCCTGGATTCTCGTCCATTTCAGTACACCCAAAATGTCTTGGAACACACTTTAGTAAGGAATCGTACAGGCAAGTTGGTTAGAGAAAAGTATTCTGTAAATAAAAACACGATTTTAATCATTTTGGTGATTATTACCCCACTAAAGGGGTTCCCCAGATTCCCGATGTCTGGCCTGCTTAGAGCCAAAGGTGTCTGTGACCTCTGCCCTACTAGTAAATGAACCTTCAGTCTCATGTGGCCTCACGGAAGGCACTACGTGCTCACGGGAGAGTATTTCTTTCCGTCCGAGCCCCATGGAGAAGTGTGAAGTCCTGCATTTCACCGGCGAGACGGTTAAAGCTCTGAGTGACTTGCCAGCTTCCCAGAGCTCGGGGTCTGATACCCGAGTCCCCGTCTGTGACTCCTCTGTGTGTTGGGACACTGCTGTGGGAAAGGTTGCGTTACTCTATCCTATAACTCAGTCTTTCTCTTTTGTGGAGTCTGTCTCATTCTCTTTTTGAAAACTTTTGTAGGGCCTCCGGCCAGTGACAGGAACGTGAGGTGTTCTTTAAGAAGCATCCCATTTGGGTTCGGCTTCTCTCTCTGAAAACCTTTGTCATCATTTAGTATATTACAAACAGGAGCGTGCGGTCTCAGGCTGACTATCAAAGGTAATTAAGCCCGAGGAGTTTGTCAGGATCCATAAACTGCTTCAGCTCAATGCTTACTCTTTACAAATGTCATGTGACTTTGTGATTAAATCGCAGCCTGGTGTTCAGTCTGGGGCCATGTAGGCTTTTGCTTGTGTCAAGTCTCCTGTGTTTGCACTAAAGACAAGCAGAGAGGAAACCTTGAAAAAACACATTGATTCTTTCTTCCTTGTACCTCCTCAACCCCACCCTCGGTCCCCTCAAGTTCATGTGCAAAGAGTGAACCATCGTGGGAAACGTATGTGAATTACAAAAAAAAAAGTGATGCAGTCTGGCGAGGCTTAGAGGGGATGAAAAGCTGCCTAAAGCTTTTCAGGGCAGTTTGGAGGTTTTTGCTTAGGAGAGGTTCATTTGCATAATTCCCAGGATCCTCTGGAGTTCCTTATTTGAAAGGAAAGAGAACGCTTTGTGCATCAGTACCCGAGGCTGTCTTTTCTCTTGATATGGTGCTGACATTGTCCTTAAAACAACACTGTCGCTAGACAGCCTGGGTGGCAAGATCTTTGCCAGCTCCGTTTCCTAAAGCGACCTGTATTCCCGTGACCAATCTGGTTAACATGCAAGTGGGCTGACCCCGATGCTGATTTAATGGTATTTAAGTGGTGTCAACATGTTTCTGTCTCCCTTTCGTTCCTGTTGGATGAGGTTAAATCAGTTTGCCTGTTAAATTGAAAGAATTCAACTCACCTCTCATCCTGTGTTTATCTTAGAGTTTCTGATGACAGATTCAAAAGCAAAGGGCAGAGGGTCCCCAGGGGTAGACAGAAAAACCACCGTTGGTCCACTGTTCTCCAGCTTCGGCACCTGGAGAACAGCCCATCTCTTAAGAGGATATCAGCCGTACTTACTCCGTATGATTCTTTCTGAGTTCTCGGTACAGCTTTCTCTGTGTGAGAAACAGCTCTCCAGGTTAGAAAACTACACACCTGTCCATTTAGGGAAAACAGACACACAGACGAGGCGAGCTTCTTGCTCGCCGTCGAATCTGAGGACCAGAGTGGCGATGTTACAAGGTCCTGGGATTTAATAACACACGACGGCACATTGGCACCTACAGGGGTTTAGGAGTCATTGATTCATGAGAAAACTGCAGTTCCAGGTGATCTGCACCAAGGCAAGGCCGGTGATGGCCCGCGGGGACCGTAACTCGTGGCTCTGAGTGTGGACCCGCGGCGTCCCCAAATCCCAGATTTCACAGGGGCCCTCTGATTCCCAGCCTTCTGGCCTTTGCAACGTCGGCGCCCTTGGCTGTGACGGTGGCCCCGTCCCAGCCCGGGGCTTAGCAGGCGTCGCGGCCACACGGGCTGTGTATCACGCAGCACCCCAGCCGGCCATCTGTCCAGTCGAGGAGCCGCGTCTTCCTTTTCCTTTTGAGTCCGCACTTGCAATAGTTAATGACCCCGGGCCTCGCAAGAACTGCAGGCACTCCAAAGAGACGTGTGAGCTGTGTATTAATATTTAATTCCTACAATTTGGAAGAACTTGAAGCTGCAATTAGATGGCTGTGCGCATCTGCTTCCCGCACGCTCCATGCTCTTCCGAGGTCCCCCGAGGCTCAGAGGCCACCCGTCACCTTCCTGCATGCTCCGTCACGTGCATGCAGGCTCTTGGGAGAGCGCTCCAGATGGCGAGGGGACCTCTACAGCCACGATCCCGCAGCTCCAGCCGGCGAAGCAGGCGGGGGGAGCGAGGCCGCGGCTTCCTGTACGACAGCTGGTGTCCAGGAAGCACAGACCAGAGCCGTGGCAGGATGGGAGTGGCGTGGTGACCGCGTCGCCCATGTGGGGCTTGGTGGCCGCGGTCAGTGTGCCCGAGTCGATCACGGCTCAGAGCCGGGGGCTGCCCAGCGGGAGGGTGGCCCGCGGCCGCTCCCCCCGCTGAGCCCCGTCTGCGGCCTGGAGTTCGCTGCCCTCCCTTCTCCGTGTCAGTCAGAGGCTCATGCACGGGACTTGGAAATCTTTCCATCTCAGCCCCCACAAGGCAGAAGTCGGGGTGAATTCTGCTAGAAAAATGTCTCTTTTCCTGAATCATCTTGCTTTCTGCTGCTGTTACAATATCTCCTCATGTACGTACCTGTAAAAAAGAAACCACGCTCGCCTCCCACCTTACCTGCTAGACCTTCCTACAGGCACATGAGATAAGGCAGGTAATTAACCCTGGAATGTGGAATTAGCACATGGGGAGCCAGGGGCTGCCAGCACAGAAACCCCCGATTTCGTCTAACCCCGAACTCCCCGGGTGAACAGACTGTAGATTTTTTCACGCAAGCCCTGGTCGTGCCCCCGACCCCGTGCCAGGCAGCAGCCGGCCCGGGCTCCGGTTCTCGCCGGCTCAGCGTGTGTCCTAGAGACAGACACAGGCTTGGCAGTGCCAAACCGGTCCCTGCTTGCCACCGTTTGGCAAGTCGATGGGTGACTCGTTCCTCCTGCCCTCGTGGTCTCGTTGCTGCTCACAGGCACTGTGCGTTTCCTGCCTTCGTGGGCATCACGGACACGAGATGATTCCTGTCATTTCCTGAAGTCACGCTGGTGCTCGGCTCAGCTTCTGTGCTGCGTGGCACTCCTGTCCTCGGTCAAGGAGGGGACCTGTTTCAGCCAGCGGCCGCCAGGGTCCAGGGGGCGAAGCAAAGGCAGGACGTGCGAACTCGCTCGTGGCGTTTCTGCTGTCTTTTCTGGAGCATTTTTGAAACTGTTCTGCACATTTTAATAACAAATGAAATTAATTTGTTCCAAGAAGTCTTGGTTTTCCAACAATGGACCAAATTCCCGAATTATTTATAATTGCATCTAAAAATGATTATGTGCCAGTCACATGGCACTCGGAATCTTTGCATTAATTCCAGTGAAACAGCTTGGAGGGAGCCGGGCTTGGCCATATTCGCTGTTGCCAGTAACCAGCCCTGACTCCGACACGTCCCTGTGAAAAGCCCCGGACGCAGGACGCCCCGCAGACACTAACCGCAGCAGTTACTCAGGGTCCCTTGCGAACGCTCCGTGAGGTCAGGATAGATTTGAAAATTCCGAAGGCTTATGACAGCTCCGTGCGCGGGCTCGGTGCGTGCTCTGTGTGCAGCCTCACTTCGCGTGCGGGCTCCGCGTGCGGGCTCCGTGTGCGGGATCTCTAGCACCTCCAGGACACACCGCGATCCCTTCCTCGCTGCTTTCGATTGGGGCGTGTGTTTACTTTCAGATACAACCGGTTGGAAAACATTGGAATGTTCTATTTCAGACCCCTGACTGAGGAAATTGAAAATAACGTTACCGCTTAAATGGTGTGCGGGATCGGAAGCGTCCCTTGCTCTGCAGTAAGGCTGTGTCCCTGCCCCAAATGTGCATTAAGACTGCTGGAAGGATTTTACTGGACATACTGGCTGAGTCAGGGTTGCAATTTGGAAAGAAGGAGATACGTTAATATTGACGGGTGAGGTAACTGTAGGCCAGAAAACCTAAGAGAATTAACAGAAAAATTTCCACACAACACAATCAGTATACCAAAATCAACGGGCTCTACATACACAAACAAATAAAAACCAGAAGATAAACTATAAGAAAAGACCCCATTTTAAATAACAAGAAAAAGAAAAATGGCTAGGAATAAAATTAATAAAATGTATGTGCCTCAGATGAAGGAAATTTTAAGGAGAATCGAATAAGTAGACATATTAAGCCAGGTCTGGAGAGGAGGTCGTCATAAATCGTCAGATCTTTGTAAATTAATGTAGAATCGTCCCTGATCCCAGCTGAGTCACAGATGCCCCGATATCCCCAGTGTCCTCCTCCGCTTCGTCCCTTCTGGTGACCCCCATCCTGGAGCCTGCTGCGGATGACTTATGCATGCGTGGAGTTGCGGGTGTACGTTCGTATGGTCGAGTTGATTAAACAAGAAGGACGTGGGACCGAGGCAGCTCTAATGCCCTGAGGCTGACGCTGCAACCCAAAGCCTAAGCCTACAACGCCTCGCAGGCTGCGAAGCCGGAGCCCGAGGCCGACCGGTCACATGGCCAACCAGGCTTTGGGCCGCAGCCAGTCAACCGTTCCCCGGCTCGGCTTCCACCTGTCGCTGTGAAGGTCTCTGCCCAGCGCCTGCAGACCTGTGGCTCGCTCCCCACACTCCGGCCTGGCACCGCCCCGCCTGGATTGATGTGCGCTCAACCAGACTCTCAAAATGTTTACTAAGCCTCAGTTTATTGTCTAACCGTGACATTGTTTGTAAGGGCGATGGGACACAGCCTGAATCTTCGTCGATAGTCAACTAATTACATAAATACAGTGCATCCCCGTGGCGGGACGCTTGGAAGTTGCTGAAAAACCATTCTGTGCACATAGCTCACATCTGTGGGGGAATGACCGGGCAGGGACCCAGGTGACGAAGCACGAAGGCATGGCCAGGGGACTGATTTTTCCTGTATACTCTTTTTCTTTGAAAAATTTTGTACTAAGCGCTTATATTTACTTATCCAAAAAATGAATTAATTTCTTAACGTTAAAACCATAATCGAGGACACCAGGGGTGGGCCCAAGGGTAGAGCAGGGCCTGGAGGTCCAGGTCTGGGGCCGGTAGAGGATCCGCGCCCATCAGCACCCACTGTGTGCCTAGCACGGTCCCAGGTACATCCAGTGCCGGACAAACGCGATGTAACATGATCCAATGACGTGAAGCAACGTAATTGCCATTATCGTCATTATTATTGCTTTAAAAGTAAGAGATGAATTTTGTGTTCACGCCTTCTTAACTACGTCCAATGGTTTGGTACCAAAAATTCAGCCCTCTCTGGAGTCTCAGTTTTCATTCTGGTTGGGAGTTCTGCTAAGTCTCACCCCTTAAGCACTAGACCAAAGAGACTCCCGAGCTGATCGTGTGGAAAGAGTGGGGACTGGGGAAGTGGAGTCACGTCTAGCCCCTTTGTCCCGTAGGAGCCACTTATGCGATCAGGGTTTTGTTCGATTAAGTCGGCTTTTTAATGGACACATCACACACACAGCTTCACACCACAGACAGGAAGTTACGACAGAGCCGTGTGGAGGGCAGTTTGGAAAATAGCTTTGTCCCCCTCACTTCTGTTGTAACAGGAAAGAACTTCCTGTCATCACTGCTCCCTTGTCAAAGTTCGGAAAGTGTCTATCTGACACAAAGCTCCTGTCCACGAGGCGTTCCCTTCCTGCCGTCCGTTTACTCGTTTACTTAAGAAATGTTTATTGAACTCCTACTGTAGAATAGTTCTTCCTAGAGATGGGTGAATTTATGGGTACGAAGGTTAAAAGGCTTATGTGAAAATCATCTGGCAAGTAGTGAAAATGGCGAGGGCTGATTCTCAGGGCTCTTGGTTGAAATCTACTGATAAATTATTAGACTTATATGCACGCCCACATACACACAGACACATGACAGTTCAGCTAATGTTGACTAACATTATTATTTTGTGTTTCCTATATGATTTTTATTTGTAAGAACAACATTTAAAAGAAACCCTTTAAAAAGAGTCAGGTATAACCACCATCCTCACTTTTCCAGTCTTTGACCATAAAAACACCTAAGCTGTAGCCGGCATCCTTTTTATTCTGCTATTTGTGTTTAATATGGTGTTATTTTCCATTTTACTACATAATCCTTATAATCATTGTATCTACTCCTGCATAATATTCTATCAACTCGATCTACTGTAACGCACAGATTCCTCTATAACTGGGCATTAAATCTGTGCAGTGTTTTGCTGTTGTAGCTAAAGGCGCAATGACATCTTCATGCATACGGCTTTTTCTTTCCTTCGGATGATGTCCCCAGAAGGAGCTCCCAAGAGCGAGGCTGGGAAGACAGATGGCAAGACAGTGTCACAGTTGACAAGAACGTGGCGTTAGGGAGGGAACCGTAAAAGCCAGCCTCACAGCCTCGGCGTTGAGAATCCCCAGCCAGGCACTGACCGGCCCGAGGGATTTCGCGGTGTCCCTTGCTGTCGCGAGTCCGTCCACAGTGACCGCACCAGGCAGATCACGTCACAGGACCCATACCGTGGAGGACGGGCAGGGGGTGCTGACTGCAGGCGTGTCGACCCTGTGCGTTTTACACGGCGGGGACCGTGCGACTGTGATTTCACTTGCCTCTGTCGATGTTGCTCCCGTTGGTCTGTTTTGTCCCAGATGGAAAGTGTGGGTCTGGCGAGACTCAGGGTCCAGGGACCAGCGATCTGGACCGAGGTCATTTTCCGCTTGCCTACTGTGCGACTTCGGGCGCCCACCTGTCTGCCTGGTCCCTGAACGCCTGTGAATTGGGGTTGGTAATGATGATGCCCACCTTTCGGGACTGTGGAGAGACTCAGGGAGTCAGTGGATTTGAAAGACTGTGAAAACATAAAGCGACGTGCACGGGCATCTAACCCCGAGGGGGTCGCACAGGGAGTACAGTCAGTCTGAAGGGGACCGTCCCCCATCCGTGCCACCGTGCCAGCCCGCAGACAGGAAGCCCTGCCGCGTGCTTGGCAATTCAGTGGTTACAGGCCTGGGCGGGAGGGCGCAATTCTGTCATCCAAGAAATGAGCCATCTTCCCAAATTTCGTGATCCGATTGGTTTTGTTTTCACTGGAGCTGTTAGAAATGCTTAGCAGAATGAGGCCGAGGACGCAGCCCTTGACCGCGGACCTCCCTCCCTGTGGCAGGGGGTTCATTACTCATGGGAGGTAGAGTCCTGTGACCCGGGGTCACTGGGGGTGCCCAGGGTAGGATACTTGGGTTCACTGTGCAGCCGGGGGTCCTGGCTGTTTGAACCGATCTGGTGGAGAGGGTTCAGGGTCAGGAGCCCAGTAGCTTCTCATCAGGACAACTCACTGCCCTTGGTCAAGTGCATCCAGTTCTGTCCCCTCCACGCGTCCCCGCCACTGAAGTGGACGTGACAGCCATCCCCAGCGGCACTGCGAGAGCCCTCCGAGATCCCGGCTGCAAGCTGGTACCTGACCCGGCTCAGGCGACACTCCATGCTTGCCGCTGCGGTTTCTAGAGCAAGTCCTTTTGGGTGTCTCCTTCGGCATGTCCCGCGGCTGGCATCTGCTCCGTGCTATTCTGACCCTCCCTTCTGAGAGCGAGCCAGCTGTCCACACTCGGTGAGTCTGGGGAGGACCCCGGGCCTGGAGGTGTCTGCGCGCGTGTGTGTCCGTGAGTGTGTCTCTGAGGGTGCGGATGTGATTGTGGAAGCAGCCAGGTGACTCCTGCTGGTCTGGTTTGCACAAAACATGTTTGTGCGCAGTCGGCAAGTTTCCGACACGTGTCATTCACATCAGTCCTCGAAAGGGGTGAGCTGGCTCCCGCCACCCACCGCAGTCCGGACAGCTGCTTCTTGGTGCCTCTTCCCCCAGCCTGTCCTGCCCGTCTGTGCCCTCTGGAATGCGGTGGCATCTTGGGCAGCCTGTCAGGGGAGGGGACGGGGCTGCGATGGAAGAGGCATCGGAAGAAGGACGCGTCCTCGGTCGGACGGCCACTCCTCGAGCTCATGCTGGTGACTTGTGTGTCCCCTTGCTCATGGGTCTTGGCTCATGCCATTTTTAATTTTTTTTTTTTTTTTTTTTGCATTTTGCCATTTTTATTTGTAAGGGAGTAGAAAGCAGTGATGAGACGTCCGAACGAAAGAGGGGCACGTGCATGCACCCGAAGCATCTTCAGCCTCGGAGCGATGCTCCGTGGACTTTGGCCAGTCCCGCACGTGGAAGGAAAGCGACAGAGCTGACCGTGTCAGATACTCGATAAAGGATCAGTGACAGTCTCACATGTGTGCTGTAAATCGGGGGTTCAAGATAGTTTTCTAACTATTTTGAAGCATTTAGTGGCATCTCGTTGTAAACCAGGCACAAAAAGTTACTTCGAATTCTAAACTCCATGAAAATTCGAAGTTGCATTTCTATGAGGTTACCGCTCTGACTGTACCTGGGGGTTCGTGATTCTTAAAGTCTAAATTATTCCGCTCCCCTCATCTTATCCCCACCCCCCCGCTCAAGAAAGCACTTCTTCTTTCGTGATTTTTTTTTGTTCCCAGTTGTTCCAGGGGACAAAGAACAATGAACAGTGCTAAGCTTTCGGAATGCTCAGCCTGTGACAGAAGTTACAGTTATCTGATGCAAACAGAAATAGGAAATAATATGAACAAATGACATCTAATAATACTCCGTTAAACTTAGTTTGGTGGTTTCTCGCCAAGTCATTTGGCTTAATCTTCAGCTAGATCGACCCAGTCTATCTCGACACACCTGTACCTACCTGTGTGGTCACTCGATTGATGGCAAAGGGACAGGGTGCGTTCTCTTCTCAGTGAATACGTGTGTATGCGTCAGGGGAGTTGGATAACTCTGTATAAAAAAGTGAAACTCGAATCCTACCTCACACCATATAGTAAGCTAAATTCCAGGTGGGCTATGGATCTAAATGTGCAAGGGAAAACAATACATTTCTGGAAGATAACACAGGAGGATAGCTTCAAAACCTGGAGAAAAGCAGCGATTTTTAAGGACGCACAGACAAAACAGCATGTACAATCAATAAATCAGGCTTCGTTAAAATTTGGAGCACCCATTGATCAAGATACCAACAAGAAGGGAACAAGGGAAGTCCGCTGAGCGAGCAGAAGACATTTTCAGCAGACGGAACTGACAAAGGGCTCACGTCCAGACTATTTTTTTTAAACTACTACAAATTATTAAGAAAAAGGCAATCAGTTAAAAAATAGGCCAACGCATCAGAGGAAAAAGGATGGTACCAAGCAGCTCAACATCATCGTTAGTTGAGGAAACAGAAAATAGAACCACAAGATACGCTGACACCCTGACCTCCCCGTTCCACCTCGAATATCTAATGGAGGGTGGCAGGGACGCCAACTGGAGGATGTAGAAAACACTTGTGGAAAAAGCCCTTTCCCGCTGAATCGTTTTAGTATCTTGAACTAGAATCGATTGATTGTATGTATTTCAGATTTTTTCTTTTTGCTCCATTTGTCCATTTTTATGACAATGAAACATTTACCTCATTACCATAAATTTATGTCTTAAAAACAGGTAATCGAAGTACCTATACTTTGTTCTTTCTTTTCAAGATTGTTCGGTCTATTCGACACCCTTTTCACGTTAATATAAATTTTGCAAGTATTGTGTCAGTTTCTACAAAATACACTGCTGAGATGCGACTAAAATGGATTGGTATATAGATTGATCTTTTGGTGCTATTATTTTTTCCTTAAATGGTTGATAGAATTCATTAGTGAGAACATCTGGTCCTGGAATCTCCTTTGTGGGAAGATTATTTTAAACTATACATTTAATTTCTTTAATAGGTATAGAGCTACTCAGATTTTCTACTTTTTCTTGTGTCAGTTTTCTTAAGCTGTGATTTTTGAGAAATCTGTCTCATATAAGTTGTTAAATTTGTTATCATAGAGTTGTTTATAATGTCTGTGGGATTTATGATTATGTCTCTTCTTTCCTCCTGACATTTATAATTTGTGTTTTATTTTTTATTATAAATATAATATAAATACATAAAATATAATATTTTATTATAATTTCTTTTTTTTCTTATTCTATCTAGGAGATTGTCAATCACTTCATTAATGATTTCGGAGAACAGAGATTGGTTTTGTTACTTTTTCTCTATTTTATGTTTTTGATCTGATTGATTTTTTTCTTTGAAATTTCCTTTCTTCTGCTTACTTCAATTTAATTCGCTCTTCCTACCTCTAAAGATAGATTTTAAACCTTCAATTTTAAACCTGCCTTCTTTTCTAAGATGAGTATTTAGAGCTATAAATTTCTCTCCAGCTGCATCCTGCAAATTTTGATGTGTTATTTTTATTAAGTTCAAAATATTTTTCAATTTTCTGGTGATGTTTTTCTTTGACAGTTATTTAGGAGTGTGTTGTTGAATTTTCAAATGCCTGAGTACTTTCTGGGCTTTTATTTGTTAATGATTTCTTATTTAATTTTCTTGTGGTTGAAGAGTAGACCCCACCTAATTTCGATCTTTTTAGGCTTGTTTGGGCTGGCTTTATGGCCTGGCCCTTGGTGTACACTCCATGCACTTACAAAGAATGTCTTCTGCAGTTACTGGCTTTAGTGTTTCTTAAATATCAATTATAGAAAGCTGGTTGTTCAGTGATAGTTCTGGATGGTGGTGAAAACGGTGGCTTCCTGTTTGGCGCTCACACCTCCCAGGCAGGGTGGCGAGGGAGCCCTTTGTGGCTGTCACCAGGCCTGAGTGAGTCACTGCCTCTAGGTAGGAGCGAGACTACCGGCTCCGCTCTCGGGCAGCGGTGAGACCACCTTGTGCAGGTAGGGGGCAGGAGCAGGGCGGTTTTGTCTAAAAGTCTTGCTTGTCTCTCCCTTTCCTTGTCCTAGGGCTGGAGAGAGCACACTTTTCTCTTTTTTGTCTTTTCTCGTTTGATGTTCCCACACCGCTTCCCCAGCTGCCAGTCTGGAATATTCAAGGCAAAAAGAAAAACCAAGAAGTCACCTCATGTCTGTCCCTGGGTCCTGAGGTCTCTAGCTAGTCTGTTTGCTTCTCTCTACCTTTCACAGTCTTCTTATGTTTGCTTCCTATATGATTCTCAGGGGTTTGTTGTTGTTGCTGTTTTAACCCAAAGCTAGTGGGAGAAGTAGGAATAAGTGTAGGCACTGCGTCTTGGTCTGGTCACCTTCATTTTGGAAGAATATCGAAGTATATTTTTGCTGGGCTTCTAGGGTGACAGTTTTTACTTACGATGGAAATATCTCATTCTACTGTCTTCTGACTTGTCCAATTCCAAAAAATTCACAGTCAGCAGCATTCTTATCGTTTTTTAAACGTGCATACATACCTGTATCTTCAGGGTCTAATTTCAATACCACCCTTGTGTCAGGTATAAAAACAATTGGCGAATTCATGTAAATTGGCAAGATGTTTTTTCTCAGTAAATAAGAAAATGCTCATAGTATTTTTTGGAAATTTAGGAGCTTTTTTGTGCCTGACAAATAATAGAGTCTTGAAAGAATGAACGAACACTATTAAATTAAAAATAGAAGCGACCCCTTCCTCCTGTTTTCCTGGGTGACAAGCTCCTAGGTCCAGAGTCAGCGTTTGTCACGATGCATCTGGACCCAGCGTCAGCCTCGGAAGCATTTATAAACTTTGGCGATTCTCATGTCACTCGCTTAGGAATTTCTGTTTACCTGAGTTTTTACAGGAAACTGGAAATTTCGATTGCTGCGTGAACTTGGTGTAGTTCTGTTTTGGCAAGTGCTTGGAGCAAAGGGTTGCCCGAAGCTGTGGTTTTCAGACTACGGCGTGGAGGCCGGAGCGGGCGGGTGGGTGGCCGGCCTGTCCGGGAAGCTCACGTGAGCGGCCTGCGTGCGCTCCGTCCTCTGCAGGTGCCATTCTGCTCAAAGAATGGGGTGTAGATTTAATTCGATGCCAACAAAAAACATTTGACAGACGTGGCAGGTGCCGCTCCAGGCCCTCACCCCCCACTCCGGCCCCCGGGGAGGAGGGTGAAGGTGTACCCATTAGAGAAGGCGGCTTCGAGAGAACCTTCCAGTCTGGGCTGTGTTTGGGAGCAGTGCGGGGAGGGATGGGGGGTCAAGAGGACTCGGTTTGGGAAAGACGCGACAGTTTAAGTTTTCTCTGCTTTCAAGTCCGGGACTTGCAGATTAGCGTAGATAGAATCGGAGACTTACTGTAAAAACGTCTAGAAACATAAGAATGATTCTAGAAGAGGAAACGTCAGAATCACCTGCAAGACCTCATGGTGATCACGTGATTCACGAGAAGATGCATAAAGGTCAAAAAGTGGACAGTGCCGCTTCGTTTCCCGACCGAACCCCAGAGTCGTGTCAGGCAGCCCCGGAGGTGAATCACGCGAGGGGGAGGGCTCCCGAGCCTGCACCCGCCCCACCTGCGACACGCCACCTGCGATGCCTCAGAGGTGGGAGCAGTGGCTCCCCGCCGGCCTCACTGACCGTCCGTTCTCCCACCTGCAAAACGGTGCCGTCTTCCTAAGGGCGACGTCGCATGATCATAAATGTCCATTGATCCACACGGCCAGCTGGAGTTTCACATTTCCCCACTCCAGGGAGGAAGCTTCATGCTGGAAACAGAATTCGAAAGACCGTCGCGATGTCGTATCGCTTCCATGATGTCGCAGAGAAAACCGCTGCCCGGAGCCGCTGTGGCTCCCGGCCACCCCCGTGCGCCCGGCTCCCAGGCCGCCGCGCATCGAATGTTCTCGCTCCCTGAGCACGGCTTCGCGGCCCTGTCCTGCCTCCTGTCTTCACAGGGACAAAACACGAAATCTGAGCTGGGGACGATATTGCAATTTGTTATCAGCGGCTCTGCACGTGTGCTTTCCCCTCCCACGTCCTTCCTTTCCTCCAAAGGAAGTTTCTGAAAGATGTTTGGCAGGCACATTTGTTACTTGTCACGATTCAGGGATTATCTGTGGGACAGTGTTGCTGTTTCTCTGATACCGGCCCCTCCAAAGAGCGGCTCGTTCGGCTTTGGGGGACACACGCGGCCCGATAAGCACGCCCGTGCCGTGGAGACGTCACAGTGGCACAGGCGTCATTCCTGTCCCTAACTGAAAGACGCCTTTTTATGGAGCTCATACAGAAAGATCAGGTCGCCGGCTGTCTTCTGAGGCCATTTTGCACCAGATGCCTTGTGCATGCGAGGGGATTAGCGGGATTCTCCCTTCCAATAAACCGTTATCTCTGAAGACTATTCCGCTGGGGCATTCTGCTGATGAGCCATCAGGTTTTAATTTTAATACAAAGGGCATTCTCTGAAAATCATTCTTGGTACAAGGCGACAGATCAAGACCCCAATGTCAGAGACAACTTGACACCTTTATCGTCATTTTTCAATTATCTGCTTCCCTCTCCCTCCCCCTCCTCTGCATTTTCTCCATTTTCTTTGATTCTGCTGCTTCCCTCCAAATCTCTTTCTCTCTGCTCTCCCATTTAATCCTATTTCCAATTCTCTCGATAGTTTCTATTCTCTCTTTTATTTCCCTCCTCTGTCAAAGCGCTAGGCTGCCAATAACCACCCACATTGCTTGGTCTCACACAAAATAGAACCTGAAATGATGAGATCGTGCCAAGTTTTAATAAGCGTCTTAATGTGTACTGTAGGATGTTGTCTTATGGTGGTCGTTATGTCTGGATATAAAATAATTCTAGTAACATCCCAGGTGAAACTAAGGACAGCAAAAGCAAGGCTTTGTTAAGCACATAATATTTACGAGTTTAAGACAAATACCTACCTATTAGGAGAACAAGCTTTCAAAATCCCTGTGCAAACCAGAGATAGGCTCATTACCTTGTATTACATTTCGTGAGAGCAAATCTCCTTATGACATTTTAGAGCCGAGTTATAATTATTACTGAAAAAAGTTGTAGTAAATGGAACCATGAAAAATTCTACAATTTAGTATTTAACTATATAATAGTGTATTTCCCTTAAAACAGTGCGAGTAGGAATAGTACGGTTTTGGATTTTCACTTAGTTTGCTGCTTTCCCATCTTGTCCCTCAAAGTACTGAACATGGAACTCTTGACCCAGAGAAACCGGATGGTTAGGGGTGAAATCAGTGGACGAGGATATAAGAAGCGGGGCTCCTCCGTCCAAAGAAACACCGTGGGAAGCGTCTCGATGACATTTCAGTTTGGCAACTATTTCCCGAGAACC
>CM053516.1:17561427-17600140 GCA_028627145.1 Eidolon dupreanum | reverse complement strand
GAAAAGGCGCCTGGTTGCTGCATTTGCCCGGTTTGGGGTGATGATTTTGAGACACGGATTATGTTTACTGTGCCTGGTGCAGACCTAACAGATGAGGAGACAAGTGGAAGCCACGCCAAGGCACCTGTGTCCAAACGACGCCGCGAGTATCAGCAAAACCCGTCACGTGCGCGACTGTCGATGATGGAAGATTTAGCTGCCATCGCTGGTACCTGGTTAATCAGAAGTATCAAGAAGGGTCCCAGTCACATCGGGGAAAATGTATTCCCCAGGTGACCAGGCAGCGGCCCCATCGGCTGGATGGACGGTGTGAGTACCTGCGGGCGGCCCATCCTCAGCCTCTGGGGAGTCCGGCTGAGGAGGGAGCAGCCACATGGCAAGTCGTCGTGTGACTCTCAGCGGAACCGCCAGCTGTTGACATTAGCCGGCCAGGTGTGCAGTTCTGATTTCTCTTTTTTGGTGGGCTAGAAATGAAAGTGCATCTCATTTTTAAAATGAGGTATTGAAAAGAGTAAAAACCTTACCAAACTGTTTTTTCCTAGCAACCGCACCATTTTTCATTTCCATGAGCAATATATGAGAGTTCCAATTTCTCTACATTCCTGTCAACATTTGTTATTTTTATCTGTCTCTTATCTATCACTGTCTATCTGTCTGTCTATCTATCTATCTATCTATCATCCATCCATCCATCCATCCATCCATCCATCCATCCATTCATCCATCATCTATCTCTGTCATCATCATCATCCTCATTCTCCTTCTCCTCCTCCTTATCTATCTATCATCTATCTATCTATCTATCTATCTATCTATCTATCTATCTATCATCAATCATCTGTCATCTATCCTCACCATCATAGTCATTGTCGTCGTCGTCATCATCATCATCATCATCGTCATCTATCATCTATCACAGCCACCCTAGTTGGCGTGACGCGGCACCTCACTGTGGTGTTGAGCATATCCAGCAGTGATGTCGAGCACTGTTTTGTACTTATTGGCCATTTGTACGTCGTCTTTGCAGAAATTTCCACTTGAGCCCATGTCTGTTTTTCGATCGAGTTGTCTTTTGCTGTTGAGTTGTGGCGGTTCGTTTAAACCCTTCTCAGATATGTGGTTCGCAAATATTTTCTCCCATTCCGTAGGCTGTCTTTTCACTTTCTTGATGTCACACAAGTTTTTTCTTTGAATAAAGTCCAATTTGTCTAGTTTTTCTTTTATAGCTTGCGCTTTGGGTCTCGTGCTGAAGAACCTATCACCAAAGCCAAGGTCGTGGGATTTAACCCTGTGTGTTCTTCTAGTCTTTTTATAGGATTAGCAATTATGTTTGAGCCTTGACCCACTTCCAGTTAAGGTTTATCTATGGCCTGAGGCAGAAGTTCAAATTTACTGTCTTGCCAATGGAGAAGAAGTTGTCCGAGCATCATTTTTTAAAGAATCTATTCTTTCCCCATTGATGATTTTAGCAGACTTGTTGAAAATCAAATGGTCATAGACATATGGGTTCATTTCTGGATTCTCAATTGTATTTCATTAGTCTATAGGAAATACGTCTATCCTTACGCTATTACCGCACTGTTTTGATTACTGTAGATCACAGTAAGTTTGAAAACCAGGAACACCTCCAACTTTGTTCTGCTTTTGCAGAATTGTTTTGTGCATTCAAAGGCCCTTGCAGTTCCATATAAACATGAAGATCATCTTTTCCATTTCTGTGAAAAAATATAGTTAGAAG
Source organism: Eidolon dupreanum (assembly GCA_028627145.1). Classification (NCBI taxonomy): domain Eukaryota; kingdom Metazoa; phylum Chordata; class Mammalia; order Chiroptera; family Pteropodidae; genus Eidolon; species Eidolon dupreanum. The sequence goes on along the minus strand of CM053516.1, from coordinate 17,598,402 downwards.
TTTGATAGTATCGGATTGATTCTTAGATTGCTTTGGGTAATAGCGACATCTTAAAAATATTGTCTACCATGAACTCAGGATAGCTTTCTGCTTATTTAGGTCTTCCCACATTTCAACAGTATTTTGTAGTGTTCAGAGAATGTCTCACTTCCCTGGTTAAATCTATTCCTGGGTACCTATTTTTTTATATACTATTATAAATAGATCTTTTTTCTTAATTTTCTTTCCAGATTATTCATTGCAGGTGTACAGAAACACAACTGATTATTGCATGTTGACGTTTTGCCCTGAAACTTTGCAGAATTTATTAACTTCAGAAGCCTTTTTTTTTTTTTTGGTGGGTTCTTTAGAAATTTCTATGTAAAGGATTATGCCATCTGTAAATAGGGAAGTTTTACTTCTTCCTTTCCAATTTGGATGTCTTTTCTTTCTTTTTTTTTCTTGTCTAGTCGCTCTGGCCGGAACTTGTCTTCTTCCGTGCCCTTAGGGGAAAGGTTCCAATATTTGACCACTTAGCACGATGTTTGCTATAGATTTTCATAAATGCCCTTTGCCGTGTAGGGAAAATTCCCTTCTATTCCTCGTTTTCTAATGTTTTTACGATGAGAGGGTGTTAGATTTATCAAATGTTTTTGTCTTCAGTTGAGACTATCACGCGCTTTCCCCCCTTCATCCCATTAAAGTAACATATGACATTGGTTGGTTTTTTCATGGTGAGTCACCCGTACTCCTGGGAAAAACCCTTCTCGGTCATGGTGAATAATCCTTTTAATATGCTGTTGGATTCCATTGCTAGTATTTTGTTGAAAATGTTTACACCTATATTCTTAGAAGATGTGGACTATAATTTTCTTTTTTGTGGTGTGTTTGTCTGGCTTTGGTGCCAGATTCGTGTTGGCCTCATAGAAACGAGTCAGGAAGTGTTCTCTGGTATTTTTTGGAAAGGGCTGGTGTTGCTTCTCCTTTAAATATTTGGTAGACTTCACCAGTGAAACCATCTGGTCTTAAATATATCTCCGTTAGGAGGTATTTTACTTATTTTTTTATTATTGATTCAGTTTTTTCATTTGACCTATTTAGTTATTGATCTATTTAGATTTTCTACTTTTTCTTGAGTCAGTTTTGGCATTTATGTTTTTCTAGAAATTTGTCCAGTTCACCTAAATTATCTAACTTATTGGCATACAACTGTTCATAATATTCACTTAAATCCTTTTTGTTTCTGTAAGGTCTGAAATTCTGACCTTTGCTCTACAAAAAAATAAGCAATAACAAATGAAAACAGGAGAATAAAACAATTTAAATAGCAAGGACAGCGCTCAGGATATTTGCTATGATATGGAAGACTGTGGAAAACTCAAGCGCTGATGAGTAGTTAGTAATGAACTTAGAATCTAAAGTACAAGGTCTCACTCTAGTTCTTCCTTTAACCACTGGGTCACCCGAGTCACAGGCCAGTGACCTCCCTCTGGACATTCCCTTGTCTGGTGAATGAACGGGACGGACTTCGTCAGTGGTTTCCAAGCTCAGCTCCAAGGGGGTGGAAGGAGTTCGTGGGCAAAAAGGGGTAACTGGATGAATTTCCAGATGTCCTATGCCAGTTGGAGGTGCTCCGCTTTTAAATGTTTTATATGTTTGAGCCCCATGTAAGATTTTATTTGACGACATGATTGTATCACTTTAAAAGTTTGAAACCATTGCATTAAATAGTCTCTAGTTTTTTTCATAGAAAAGCAAACTCTTTTCTGTACTTCTATCACGTATATAGCCTAATTTAGGAGAAGAGCAAGAATTGTAAAACATAGATTCTAGTCTGGCTCTTCCGTTTACATCTCTGAGATTTTAATAATGTCTGTCATCATCTCTGTCTTTATTTTCTTCACCTACAAAAAGAAGGTGAATTCTGTACGCAATTCCTGGAGCTACAGAAAAATAATAGAAGAAAATAGATGGACCTCGACAAGTTCAAAGTTTTAGGCAAGTGTGAGATATTACCAGTTGCCGTGAGAGCCTTGACCATCCCAACCACAGTAAGTCTGAGATCTTGAAAAATTAGGCAGTATCTCAAAGGCAGCAGCAAGGAATGTGTTCTCAGCTTCCAAGAGTTAATCAGTGCACTGCACGGCTACGGAGCTGTGTATCGTTGCAAGAGGTAGGTCCTGCCAATGCTGGATGTGACGTAGAGAATGGAAAGATAAGGATCCTCCCTTAAAACAAACTTCAGTAATGGTTGCGGGTAAGAGTTGAAGGCAGTGACGTGGATACCGAGCGTTTACACAGCTTCAGACCTTGTGGGTGCTGCATCTATTACGAGTTTCCATAATAGAAATAATAATAATAATAATAATAATAATAATAATAGTAATAACCACTCGTTAATGCCTTGTATCAATATTTAATAAAACTTCGGAGTTTCACAAATGCATCTGCTTTTCTCTCTTACTTTTCTGAAAACTTTGTCAGCCTAGTAGCTGGCTTCAAATAGACCTTTCCTTGTGCAAGAATTTCGTGGAGAATGAAACGGTCAGCACAGCCTCTTCAGAGAGAGATTTGATGGCATCCACGCAAATTAAAATGTGCCCCAGGGAGCTCCAGCCCTGTAAACACACCGGGAGAGACCCCGCGAGTCTGCCTGAGACACGGGGAAGAATTTTCATTGTCAAACCAGTAGAGGGCAGTGTAAATCATGTGGCAACTCGTGGGAAGGAATACAATGCAATCATTAAAAACTCTGCAGGAGATGGTACAGGTGGGTAGGTATGTAAAAATTAAACAAGCTGCAGACTGCTGCTAGGGCATGAAACCATTTATGTAAAAGTTTAAAACACAATACTTCCCTCATTTTGGGATTCATATAATGCCACGTAAAGTCAAAAAGTGGGCTAGCAAAACGAATCGAATCGATAACGGGTTAGTTTTAGAGAAAGGAAGGTGACTGGTCTGAATGAAGGAATCTGCAGTTTCACTTGTAAATGTTTCGCTTCTTTTACTTTTTTAAAAAAAGACAAAACAAACATGACGAGTCATTGCTAATCTGGAAAGCAGATGCACGTATGTCTATTTTAGGATTTTCTGTACTTTATGTACATTTTTAAAGGTTTTAAAATTAACGAATGTTAGAAAGAACATAAATAGAAGTAAAGGAAGAAAGAGGGAAAGAAGACTACCTCTCAGGACCTGACTTTGTAAGTCTGAAGCTCAGACTGCACAGGCTGCGGCGGACCCCCCGGGCTGCCCACGGTCATGGGAATGTGCCCGCAGCAACGAAAATAAGCCGACCGGCAAATGCGTGTGAATAACTTTGAAAATAATAACAAAAGCCTTTTTCTGAATGATGATGGAAGGCTTCTGGAATCGTTGCTGGGGAGCCCAGGGCCATGAGGGCAGCTCGGGCCTCATGACGAAGGCATGGCCGTGCAGCAGACAGACCGCCCACTGCTCTGGACGCGGGCGTGCGGACGAGCTGGCACTGGGCCCCCTCAGGGCGCTGGGCTCTGACTGCAGACCCATCACGACTGAGCCTTCGTCCCCTGCTCGGGGACATCTGGAGGCCCGGATTTTACACCTAACACACCAAGACTAAACTCATCCCTGTAGGAGCACTGCAGGTGTCTTCGGGGACACACTTTGGCTGATTTATTCTAAAGTAGAGTGTATTAATAGATTTTGTATTAATAGAATAGAATAGAATTAATAGAATAAGAGAATAAAATACACTGTATTAACAGACTAGTGTATTAACAGCATTTGAGGTACAGTAAGGTCAACGGATCAGGAGATGACTGCCATTGAATAGGTCATTTGGTCCTCATCGTTCCCAAGAGGAGGGGACACACTGTGCTACGTGGGGCCACACGGGGAAGCACCGGGCCGGGCAGGAGGCAGAGGGAGGGGACGTGGCGTGGGGCTTTCCTGTGGCTTCCACGAGAGGGGCCAGGCGAGGCAGGGCGTGCAGGCTCAGGGCTGGCTGGTGGGGAGAACTCCAGGGACTCTGATGGCTGTCCCTAGTTTTCTGGTTTCTGGCCCTGGAATGATTAGGGCGAGAAAATGGTGTCCTGGGTGTGACAGCTCCCTGAAGGAGGCGGTTTGGTGTGGCCGTGAATGGGGCTTTGTACTTGGAAGGTCTGCTCCAGGCCAGCTGTTTACTAAGTCCAGGAACTGGCCAGCCCTGGGACGGCCCTTCGGGGTCAGGCAGCTTCAGAATATGGCAAAGTATCAGAATGTGACATTCTTCTGAGATGTAGATAAAATCCTGAAAAAAGAAGACGACACAGGGAAACCTGATCACCACTAAGACGGTGTCTGCCGTCATCTTTGGCACCTGCGTGTCCACGTGGAGCCGGCTCCCGGGACGCCAGGCCTGTCACCACAGGAGGGCCACAGGCTCCTGTCCTGACGCGGGTAGCGGGCTCCTGGAAGGTCAAGGTCCGGCAGGCCCATCACGGCTGAGCCTGCGCTCCCCTGCTCGGCCAAAGCCACCGGTTGGCTGTGAGCACCCGCCAGGGCCGTCGACGGCCCCGCATGGAGCAGGCGCGGGAGGACAGCCGGGCAGCACCGCTCAGTCATCCCGGGGAGGAGAGCAGCGTGGGGCAGGAGGGTGACGTGCTGCATCAGCGACCTGGACTCGTCACGGCCTCCCTGTGAGGAGCTCAGCCGTGGTCACTCCCGCGGGCGCGGCCGTGCCGCACTGCCAGGCCCCCTCGGGCCCCCCTCGGTCACTCCTCAGTCACTTCTCGGTCCCTCCCCAGTCCCTCCCCGGCCCCTCCCATGCGGGCGCTCCCTTCCCACCCCTGCCGCTTTCCACTGTTGCCACCGAGAGCGATGCCTCGTCGCCGTGAGGGACCACTAGCTGTGCGGAGGGCCACCGAGTCCACGTCCCCTGTGCGGGCCCAGGGACAAGGCCTTCGTGTAGTTCCGCTGCACCTGCGTCTCCTGGAGCGAACCCTAAACCAAGTCTAAGGTGAAAGGGAGGCGGCCGCACCCCAGCACACACGAGCACAGGATGCTGGGTGGGGGGTAAGAAAACAAAACTCCGGCCTCCTTGCTCCGAGCAGCAGATGTCCGTGCTGAGCGGAGTGGAGGCAGCATCTCCAGGTGACACTCAGACAGCGAGGCGAGAGCGGCCGCCCGCGCGTGTCTCTGCTGTGCCCAGTGCGCCATGCCCAGCCTCCTGCCGACACTTCCAGAGGGCATTGCGTTTTCCTTGTGGGTTATGTGTCGCCGAAGGTTGTCACCGTGGGAATAAAAAAAACCACCAACCTGTTTAATTGTACTGAATGTCTTCTTTTGGCCTTAAATGATGCCTTGATCCATCTGTGACATGTGAGTAAAATAAGCCCGTGGGTCGACTTTCCATAATTGCCTCTGTTTGCTTGGGAAAGTGTAAATTGCTCTATGACGCGGGCAAAGTGAGTTGGGTATAAAAGCCGGCAGTGCCTTTCCTGTTTCTCCTTCATTTCACTGCGGTGGTGAACAGTCACGTGCCATGAAAAACCGGTTGGCCAGGCCGTCCACGGAGGGGCCCTGGCTTCCAGGAGCCGTTCCACAGAACCCCTGGGCCCCGCTGCCCACTCCGCTCCCCACCATAGCCTCTGTTCCGTGCTGCAGGGGCCACCGCCATTGGGACGACTTTATAAATTGTCCCAGGAGGGACGTCACAGCCGGAGTGTGTTCGTGCACCTGCCCGCAGACCCAGCGGAGGGAGGGGACAGTGTCTCTTGATGCCTGTGTCATTTGCAGTTTCTGGCAGACTCCTGTCCAGTCGTCATGTCTGCTTTCTGCCTAACTCACCTTGGCCAAACTCAGAGCACCGCGGACCTTGAAAACCGTTTTCTTCATAATTTCTAGATTTTTTCCCTATGTATTTAAATAAACCTCTCATTCAGGACTTTAGGGGGAAAATTCATGCAGGAAGCTCTTAATTTCCTCTAGCCTATGCCTTTAAAAAAATTATACTTTGTTCATTTCTTTGAAAGAAGGGCCATCATCTTTTCTGAAAAGACTATGATGAAATATTAAAATGGTAACTAGAAAAAAACATTAAAAAGAACAAGAAACTGTGAGGGAATACGGTGTAATTGTCTTCCTTTTGGCACTAGACACATTCCTGAAAAAATCATAGTGTGTAAACTATGTGAAGCAGAGTTTTTAATGTGTTGGGAGATCCTGTTCTATTATAACATACTCTATAAACTCGTTTTAATAAAATAGTGTAACCACTTCGACGTGTTCTGTTTTGGCAAAATGTGTGCGAGGAAAGATTGGTTTTAAATGCAGATTCTTACGGGGGTTTGGGAGGCAGGAAAAATCACTCCTGTGGTTTGTGACGCGACTGTCCACAGTGTCCTCCCCTCACGCCTCCCCACTCCCCCATGCTGTGACGAGGACTGTGAGGCAGTGTCTGTGGAAAGGCCGCGTTTCGGGGGTGACAAAAAACGACACCAACGGCACTTTATTTCTATTCATTTCTATCTAAAGCATAATTTTTTTGCTTTACTTAAAAATTAGATTTATTGGTTTCCATCACGTGGGAGCCAGAATACATTTGTAATTTGTTTTTCATCTTATTTTATGCCATTTATGAGTCTGACCATGAGGTGGAGTTGGGAGTTTGGGGACAATATAAAGGGAACGAGGTTCTGGGTTCTGTAACTGTTCGTGAGGGAAAGTCTTATTTTAAGAATCTGAAGTTCTTCAGACAGAATCCCACGGGAATGACGACTGAACGCGTTCCCAAGACGGGCCTGACAGTCACATGGTCGCTTACGCCCACCGCCTCTCACTGAAGACAGGCAGCGGCCTCAAAATTGAATTGCAGGTACTTTGGCTACATTTCTTAGATTTCTCTGTAAAGTTTTGTGAAAATTAAAAAATCGATGCACAAAAATATAATACCAGAATAATCACTGTCGGGGGACATTTTCTTGAGTATCAGCCATGCCTGACGCATTCGCCTGACCGGGTGACGGGCTGGGCCGGCCACCCGGGCCTGGAGGGAAGCCAGAGGCCTCTGGCTCAGCGAGGATGGTGGCGAAGGCGTCTCGCATACAAAGGACCTCTCCAAAGCCACTCGCATGGGCAAAAGGCAGAGCTCAGCTGCCTCCACCCTGGACGGGGAAGCGGGGGGCTAGCGACTTGCGATGACATTGTGCACGTATGTCTCAAACTTCTCCCTTTTAAAACAGGCTACTGAAGTATAGGAAACTTCGAAAACTCAGCAAGTGTCAGAGTCTATTAAACGAGGGTCCATGAATGGATGAAGAGATACACAAAACGTCTCAGTCCATAAGGTGGAATATTATTTATTTGGCCTTAAAAAAAAAGAAATTCGGGCACCTGCTGTGACACACATGAGCCCTGAAGACATTCTGTTGAGTGAAATGGGCCAGCGACAAAAGAGCAAGCGCCGTGTGACGCCACTCGTAGGATGTCCTTGGAGGAGTCAAGTTCATAGAGACAGAACGTTGAAGGCCGATCGCCGGGGGCCGGGGGAGGGCAATGGGGAGTCACTGTTTGATGGGACGTTTCACTTTTGCAAGATGAAAAGAGTGTCGTGACCAGAAGGAGGTGACAGCAGCACGAGAGTGTGACCGTCCTGAATGCCACAGAGCTCTCCACACTTAAAACTGGAGATGTTAAGACGGTAAATTTTATGTCTAACCATAATTTAAAAGAATTGAAAGTACATCAAGCACAATTCTCCATGCTAATAGGGATGATGAGGGTGGGACTTGTAAGGTGAAATTTTCTCCAAATGCATGTTGGTGATATTTAGTCCATTTACGGTTCATGTGCGGATGGTCCCACGCTGAGTGTGAGCACGTTGACTGCACCGCACCGTCACGTAGAAGCCTGGAGCAACCGGGGCGTCCGCTAACACGCGGCCATTGAGGAAATGACGGCGCCGTCATTAAAAGAACACTGGACAGTCACGACAAAGGCAGTCGTGCCAACGTGGAGAGAAAAACAAAGCTGAATGCACTGGGCAGGAAAAATGCAGATTGATATATAGAGTATGATCTCATTAAAAACAGAACATGAGTCTGTACACAGATGTGCATGCACGTGTATACTTGGGAAATTTCTGGAAGTATAGCTGTCAAAATTGTAATATCGGTTACCTCTTTGGTCTCAAATATGGCGTAATAAACTCAGATAAAATGTGAACGAAGACAAACCAAAGCAGCAGTAACTCTGACAAATGTGAGTGATGGAAGTGTCGGTTGGGAAGACCTTTACTCGCCATTTTCCATGCTTTTCTATCATTTTAATTTTTTATACTAAATAAGAGAAGCAAAGAAGCATAATTAAAACCCTTGAAAATCAAAAAAATGCACATACACTTTATCGCTTTCTAAAATATACATTCATAAAAATAAAAGAAAGAAAAGAGTAATAATACAAGACGCCGTGAAAACGAGTGTCTGTCAGAGAAGAACCGTGAGGACGTGGCTGTGACTCTGTCCAGGCTGCAGGACACAGACCTGCGACCTGAGGGCTGGCCGGTCGCTCACGTCTGTGCTTCCGCCATGACGCAGGGTGTTTGCCCAACAAGCCCCTGAATTCTGCCTGCTGTTCCCCGTCGTCGTGGACTTTGCTAACTCTCACTCTCGGCTTTGCAGGGGACTTTGTGAGCTCGCGGCGTGCAAAGTGACAGGTGCACCTCCCGCTGGACTTTCCACGAGCCCAGGACCTCGCGGGGCCGAGGGATGAGTCACGGCTTCTTGGAACTGTGGGAAATAGCTGCCAAGTAAGTAATGCTGTAAAAAATCGCTCCCGGTCCCTGAAAAATGAATGGCTGATTTTAGGAAGACAAGAGCGGCTTGTGTTTCCCATCGTGGGGCGTAGTGCCAGAGGCCCAAGAAAGCCGTGCTTGTCACATGGGAATGCCGTCTGTGGGGCCGGGGACGTGCCCGCGACAGGGCCTGGCGCTGCCAGGCGGGGGCTAGCCGGGGTGAAGCCCGAATCGCCCCGTGTGGAATGTGGAACGCGGCGCTCCGAGGTGTGACGCGGGGTGTGACCCACGGAGGCATCCTTTCTTCCAGGCGGTGGTCCCGGGGGTGCGTGTGACCGGGCGCAGCGGGAGATGCCAGGCCAGAGGCGCCGGTGCCTGGATCTGAGGAGAACGAGAAGGGAATCGAGCTCGACCCACAGACGCCTCCCGCGTAGATGGATGTCGCGTCTTGGCGCGGTCCCCTCCGGGCCGTCCTCTCTCCCCGAGCTTCCGCGTGGCAGTGGGTGGGTGGCAGCCACCTCCCGTGTTGTCTGATTTTCTATGCTGTGATCCACTGTGATTGACCTGTTTTTGGCTTAAATGGCACCAAAGATGCAGGGGGACAAGTTTAAGTGGCGAGGACGGATTTCGACCAGCGGTGCTCTACGGTAATGGGGGCCTGGACGCCACTCGGACTGCTACAGAGGTGACCGGCGTTCTAAAGGGAAACTGAGGCAGTAGGGCTGGGGACAAGGTGGGCCAGCCAGCGTCCGGGCAGGGCACAGTCATGACAGCAGGGAGGGCGTCGGCTCACAGGAAACCACCTGGATTCGCTGACCGGTGCTCCCCAGGTCAGGCCCGAGCCTCCCGTGGAGGGTGGAGGACGGGGCCCGCGCCTCAGGGGTGTCGCCTGGCAGCCTTGCGCTTCCTCACGCGGGCACTCTAAAGGGCCCGGGACCCCCAGGGATGTGGCCTTGGGCCGTGAGAAACACGAGGTGTCCGTTCAGGGAGAGAATTTTTGTCCATCGTCCACAGGTTAAATTATCTTGGAAAAAAGGGTCACTGGAAAGTTTTGTAAACAGGTGGGAACATGACCTTGAACCCAGTTTGTACCTTGTAGAGGTTCATAGGTCATCTCAGGACAAAAAAGTTGGAGTTGTAACGTTGAGTGAAGATTTAGACATTTTTCGTTTACAAAAAGATGCACGTTCTAAATTTGGAGACTGGTGACGATGACATTGTTGTCATGGGAGCCCGTGTCCCCACGGAGTTGGGGACAGGTTAGCAGTGACAAAGGACAGGCCCGGGAAGAGCTGCCCATGGGTCAGAGAGTGCCGTCTGCAACATCTCCCTCCGTCACATGACTTACCTTCACATACTACGTGTCCCTGGCTGCGTGTCTGTGACAGCCAGACCCAATGAGGTGCCTCTGCCCGGAGGCATTCAGAACCCCTCTCAGACCCTGCTCCCTGGACGGCGCTGGTGGCCCCTGCCTTCATTCCCAGTGCCCCCCAAGGTTCCTGCCCCCTGGGATGGGCCTCACGCAGCCTCACCCACGCACTGGGAGCCCCACAGAGCCCAGGGCCAGCCCGATGGCTCGCCCCAAATCTGTGGCCGCCACAGCCCCTGCCTGCAACTGGGGAACATGGCCCCAAAGGCAAGGGAGTCAAATGGTTCGTTCGACCTTTGTCTCGCTCTGTCATGCCGCCTGTCACTGAGTGAGCGTGCACAGTGTAACGTAGGTGTTTGTAATAACACACAGGAAGCCAGACATGATTTACTCGTGGGCTGCACACTCAGGGGAGCTGGCTGTCCACCGCTACAGACTGGGTGCCCCAACATGCGCTCGCCCCTTTGTGTGGAAGCGGGGGGCGGGGGAGGAGGGCTCAGGCTCGCGTGCCGTAACCCGTGGGTGCGAGACCAGTGCTGGGCCTGCAGGGAGGACGGGTGGTCTTCTCCTGACGTCGGGTCGCCAGAGTAAAGATCGTAATGTCACCCAGAATCTTATCTGGGGGGGAGCATCCCACAGAGGCGATACCACGGCACCCACAGCGTGCCCGGGCCTCCCTAAACGCCCCGCGGGAACAATGACAACCTCCGAGGGACTGACCTGGGCGGTCACCCGTCGCCAGCTCTGCCCCCCGCTCTCTGGCATCCCCGTATTCTCCACAGGCTCCGTCCAGCCTCTGTGGGTTCCATGTACAAAACTCAGGCGGCAAACTACCCCCTCCTCTGCCATCGTAATTCTAACACGGTGGAAGGAGTGGAAGGACTTGGACACAAGTCCAGCCATTTGGTGACTTTGATGTTGCTTAATTTTTTATTATCCTGAGTCAAATTTTATTCCAAAAATATCGCCTCCCCTTTGTTGGGGGTCCCTGCTCTGCCGCGAGCCTGCGTTGTCGCCCACATTTCCTCTAGGACAGGTCGCCCCGTCAGGCCGGCGCTCCGGGGTGCAGGCGGGGGTGTGGCTCGTCGGATGGGGACCCCCGTGGCCCCACAGCTGCCGCTTTCCACTCAGGGTTCGCCCCGCTCTTCCTGGGGCTGCATCGGGCCAGGCGTGCTTCCTGTGGCCGAGCTCCCCATCCCGCCTGGACCGTCTGTCACCGTGGATGCTCACAGAGGTGAGTCCGACGGTGACAGTGCCCGGACCTAGATTGATGATGCGACAACCGTTAAGGCCAGATCGGTGTCAGGTTCGGCCACTGTCCCGACCGTCCCCTGAGGGCTGCTAGAGTGTCCCGTTTGCCTCATGCTGGTGCAGGCGCCGTGGGTGGCGGTGCCGGGTGGCAGGGCAGGCGGGGTGACATGCCGCCTTGACTGTTGCTGGCACTTGGATGTGGATTTGTCCTTTCCTGCAACGTTCTTTCAGGGCGTGAATTAAAAAACGATTTTAGGTAACAAGCACATCACGAGGGAGGGGACAGGAATGCCACACCTGCACATCTGAGGAGTGGGCGCCCCCCTTACGGAGCCAGTCAGAGTTACTGCCATGTGGTTCTTAGACCCCGAGGGCTGAGTGAATCACTGCTCAGCCGCGCTGCGTTTTACGTTCCACTGAGCAGAACTCTGGGAGGAAACGCGTCTGGGTTTGGGGTGTAAAGAGGAAGATGTGGTGAGGGAAGGGGGGCCCCCGGGGCAGAAGCAGACGCGTGGGGATCCGGGAGGAGGGCGCCCAATCTGAGCCCCGCTCTTGGGGGGCGACCCCACCAGGCACAGGCAGTGGGGAACTCGGGGCTTGGGGGAGGACGCGACGCTCCCCAATCTCACCCGGCCCTGGGCGCCGGGCCGGTGACCCCACCGTCAGCCCGTGCCCCTCCAGCTGCGATGACGCTGATCCGTGCACCGGTGCCGGCCCCGCCTGAGCGCTTGACCTGCGTCACCCTCATGTCATCCTCACGGTGACCCGATCGGGCAGAGACACCTGTTCAAACATCTCAGGTACAGTGAGGCACAGAGAAGGTAGACGACGTCCCCGAGGTCGCACGGGCGGTAACTGGATGAGGCGATAACCGTTGAGCCCCAGAACCTATTGGTTTTTAGTATCCTGTATGTGTCACTATTAAAGCAAGTTTTAAAAAATATTTTCTCCTTCTTTTATATTCTTTACTTCTCCTCTACCTCCCTCCCTGATATTGGCAACTGAAGAAGAGAAAGGAGGGGTTCGAGACGTTTTAGTGATGAAACAGGACAATGGACAGTGGAGAAATACGGCAAGAGTGAACCCCGACATAAACGACGGGCCCTGGGTCACGACGCTGTGGGACGCAGGTTCACCGGTTGTGACAGACGTCCCTCCCCCGTGGGGGACGCTGGTGTTGGGGCTGCACGCGGAAACTGTGCTTTCTGCTCAGATTTTCTGTCAATCTAGAAAAGCTCTAAAAAATAAGCTCTCTCAAGACGACTCCCAGTGGCTGCCCGTTGTGTTTGGGATAAATCGTTGCTGTTACGACCAGCGAGGGCAGGGCGTGGGGCCCTCGGACGCCACCTCCCCTGTCCGGGGTGCTCTCTCCGTCCCCAAAGCCCACCCCCATTTCCTCTCAGCTCCGCGTGCACCGGCCTAAGGCGGCTTCCTCTGCCCCCAGGTTCGGTTGTGTGTCCCCCAGCTTCCTCCGCTGTAAGGAGATTATTTTTCTCTTCGTAAGTAATGAGTGTCTTATTGGGGAGATACCTTGAGACTATGCAGTACCCTGTTTCTCAGCATGTTTTTGCCATTAATTTTATCCCCATCGATGATTCTTGCTTGCAATAATTACCTCCACAGTGTTTGCTAGGTGGTGATTTTCCATTTCTTCATTTTGTTTACATTTATTACTGAACGAAGAGCTTCTGCTTCTCCACTGGTTTCTTTGTTAGATCATTTACCTGCGTCCGTGTGGAACTGTGGATGGATCATTCCTGGTTCCATTTACTGGGGGGCCTAGAAGCAACGGCGCCCCAGTACCAGTGAGCATGCCGAGTGCCCCGAACCTCCATCCCACTCTGATTCCAGCCTCCGGGCAGGGAAAGTACCAGCGAAAACTGGGGCAGCGCGAGGTGCCGGAAGTAAGGAAGTTCTCAAAAAACAGTGGGGACGTAATGGGAGTGCCCACACCCAACCTGAAGGCTCTCCCGATGGTCAAACGAATACGGGACGACCTGAGCAAAGTTAACAATGATAACGGCTCTTAACCCATGATGAAAGTCTATGCTGTTATAAAAATAATTGGATATGTGTATAAATGACATATGTCACCAATTCATGTTTTTGGTAGCCTGGCGTTTTAATGATAAAATGTTCGTACTATGGGGACTTTATCTTCTTGATGGCAAAAGCCACTTACAATGCTTCTAGCATAAGATTGCAGGTGGAGCTCGTGCACCTCTCCATCTTTTTGAGATTCGTCTTAATTAAAGACAGAATGCAAATTTTCGAAACTGAACAGCAATGCCAGGAAACACCGGAGGTCCCGACAGCAGACCAGAAACTCCGAGGAGTTGCCGACGCACTCGAGCAGAGGTGGCAGAGGCCGGAACGCGGGCGCAGAAGCGAGCCAGATCGGACCCCTCACCTTCCGAACCGTCGGCTGAGACGAACCTCGCACTGGAGCACTGTGAGTCAGTCGCACTACGTTAAGTGCTTGAAATATTTAGACAAATCTTAACTATAATTGTTCCCTTAGCATTCACCTTATCCCTGTAAGAACCATGCCCACATTTAACTGCATCTCCTCTTCCTGAGTGTGGATAAATCATACTCTCAGTCCCCAGATCGGAGCCCGGATGGAGAGGAAACACCGTTGCATCTCCGCCTCTCATCCAGGCCTCGAGCGAAGGCTGGGAACCCTCGAGCCTGCCGCTTTACCGTTCGGCTGTCCAGCAGAGTCAGACGCGCCTGGCCGCCCCGGGCGACCTCGTCGGTCCTCTGCACGGCTCTTAATTTCAGACGAACACGGCGGGGAGCCGAGCACAGGATTTGCATCCACGAGTTGGCGTTTGAACCTGGTGTCTATTGCTTATAGTTTGAGCTGGGGTACCTCGTTTAAACCCTCAACGCCTGTTTCTTCCCCCGCTTCTCCTACCCTCCCAGTTCTCCCCCCTCCTGTCTGCTGGGTTCATGGAGGTCGTGTAACACGGGACCGCGGCGGGGGCGGCCAGTCTGTCTCAGAGTTCCAGGACTGTCACTCCCTCCCGTTGGTCCACGCAGGAAGCGTTTGCCGTCGGCGACTCCGCAATTGAGAGCAACGCGGGAAACCGTCGACGTGAACGTTCCACCACTGCATCCCGTGGACCGTCCCCGCTGTCTTCTCACGCCCCCGGGTCCGTGCCTAACCGGCCCCGAACCCCGTTTTCACCAGGCCGCATTACCCACCACCACCCCTCGCGCTGACCGTAGTGCCGCTCGGGGTTCTGAACTGCAGACAGCAGAGTGGACGTTCACTGCCGTGCGCGATGGGAAACCAGAGTTCTCTGTGAGTTTTGAGAACTTCTGGGGGGGCCAGGGAACCGGGGTGGCTGGGGGAGATGCGCGTCGTGGCACAGGACTGACCCGTAGAAGGAGCTGCCGTCGGCTCCCGCCACTCAGCGGAGCTGACGCCTGCCAGCCACACTCTCCCTGCTCCTGCTGCTCACGGCCGGCCCCTAGACTCACCTGGCGCACCTGGACTTACAGCCCGGTCACACGTGGCACCCCACCTGCAAGGAAGCGTGGCAAATGCGGAGTTCACCTTCCAGACATGTCAGGTCACGCTGAGGACGGCATCTTACGAAGTCTGCAGCATCGCGCGCACCACCCGGAACGCACGCAGGGCGCCCAAAATGAGTCCTGCTTCTTTATGTGCTGTCCTCCCACTTGGCTGACCTGACCCGGTTCACTGCCACACGCTCCCTGAGGTCACTAAGGACTCCAACACAAGACACGCGTTTTTCTTCAAAAACGAAAACTGTATAAAGAGGCGGACCGAAGGCGAGGCAGGACAGCTCCACGGCACAGCGCCGCGTGTCATGGTCATTTTCACATGCGCGGTCTCTCTTAGGGGGGTCCGCCGGAGCCCCCAGCACCTCGCCGGCCTCTCTCCGCCGGCCTCAGTTGTGAGAACGCATCAAAGGACAGCTGGCCAGAGGGAGTGACGCGATAGCCTTTCGGTGGCAGGGCCTCGTCCGAGCCTTCCCCGACGGGGCCCACACGACCAAGGTCACGGCGAGTAATGAAGTATGTACATCCGCTCGGCCTCAGAGGGTACTCTGTGCGTGACCTCACAAGGGTCCGGCTCTGGTGAAGCAAAGACGACGTTTAAGCCTGAATTCCATTTCTGATCACTAAGTGCGGCGCAGAGAGAGCGGGGGTGGGTCCCCGCCCCGCGTGCCCCGAGGAGCCGGGGCTCAGGCCGCCCGTCAGAAGCGGGCCCGAGTGCACGCAGACCCAAGTGGAGCTGCAGGAACAGGTCCGGGTTGCTGAGGAACTGACCCTCTGAGCCCCTGGAGTTGCCAGGTGGGCCAGGAGCAGCCGGGGGAAGCCGCCTGCCTGGCGCACGGCGTGGGGGAGCCGGGAAGCACTTCTCCAGCGGCCCGCCGGCCCCCGCCCTCCACGAACGCTTTCCACCAAGCCCGCCGCCCAGACTCAGCCCTCGACTCTTCGGGGGCGTCCAGGGGAGCCCTGCAGAAGAGAGTGAGGTGCTGCCCGGCGTCACATCGGAGACTTTCGTCTGGCTGAAGAGAGGTCGACCCCGAGAACGCGGGGTGCCCAGGGCCTCTCACGCCGTGTGTGCTGGGGAGGAAATCTCTCTCCACGTATGTCCCCCGAACTGTGCTGTGACACTGCTTTGCCCTCGTCACCTGTGGAGCCACAGACAAGTCATGCGAAGGACGGGGCTTCTGTTCCTTTGTCTGTAGTAACTATTGGACTATTTGGCTTAAAGGTTATTTCTAGTTGTAAAAGGCTATGAATCCACCTGAAGACGTTGCCCATGTACTAAAATTGGGTGGAAGAATGGCTTTTAAAATGACACAGTTGAATTTATTATATTGATTTGGGAGCGATGAGATCCCAGGAGAAGGATGTGGCTTTCTGCTTACTCCGGCGAAGTGATCACTGTGAGAAATATCACCATTTTCTGTGATCTCCTTCTTGAACGATTATAAGGAATTAAGCGTTCATTTTCATCATTCGCCCACTGTTCTTCACGTTGTTCATTCTGTGTTTGGCGTCTAACGCAAACGAGCATCGTTATCACGGGTAAACGTTTGTTTTACAAGCGGCGTGACATCCTGTGGCATTAGCATCATGCAACTCAGATGGCGAGGACCTTAGAGTTGGTTTCTGGCTCTGAGAGGAGGCGGGGAAGGTGAAAGGACATTTCGGCGCTTGGCCTCGCGGGTGCCGGCCGCAGAGCTGCCCGCCAGACCGGGGCCGTCGCGACCCGGACACGGAGGACTCGCGACCCGGCACAGGCCAGACCTCGCTCCTCCGTGGCCGGTACCAACGGCCTCGGCCTGACGGGCCACAGGCCTCTCGCAAACGCCGCGGCTGAGCGGGGAGACCGGCTTCCGCGAGGCGCCCGCCCGGGCGTTCCACCCGGGTCGCAGCTGGGGGCTTCGGGACCGCGGAGGACGGGGCCGCAGAGCACGGCCACCCCGCGTTTCCCAGCGGCCACGGTCGGCGTCTGCGTGAGCGACAGCGATGACAGACAGGCATGCTCTGAGCTGCAGAACCTCATCGCCAAACCGGACAGGAAAGTGGGGGGCCGGGGGCGTGGCGAACCGTGCACGCGGAGACCCGAACGTAATGGAGCCTCGAGTCCGGGCTCCGCTGTCACTGTCACTGTCTGCAGGAACCGGAAGCCGGCCGGGCTTCTCACGGGCGAGTGACGTTTAACGGCAGGCTCTGGGGAGTGCCAAGTTTACGGGTCGTCGGCCTGCGTCGACTGCAGACTTCTTTTCTCCTCTGTCCCTGGAGCAGGCAGAAGGCTGGCGCGTCATTCACGGCAAAGACGTGAGACCATGACGGTGACACAGAAGGCCGTGGGACAGGGCGGCAGCGCTGCCCCGCCTGTCCCTTTGTCAGTGTGGCTCCAAGGCCACGGCTTAGGTGGGCGGTCCGGTTTACGTCCAGCTTTGAAGTGCTCACGGCACGGGCACCTGCACGCTCTGAAGACCAATTTCAGTAAATCTGAAAAGTAAACACGTGGACGAGGAATCACAAACCAAGCCGTGTCCCTTTGGGGCCGCCTGGGCTGTCTGAGAGCTCCCCCAGTCCATCTGTCAAGGTCCTTTGGGGTGCCCCTCCCCTAACCTCGTGCAAATCCATGAGTCCCCCACAATGGAGAAAGGCTTCCTGGGTACTGGCGTGACCGGGGTGGTCAGGCCCTGGGTGCCGAGGTGTAGCCTCATCTCTTGGGAGAGCCACGGAGAGGAGAAGAAGAGACTCTCACACGGGCCATCGATGACACCTGCCTCCCGCCAGAGCCAAGGAGACGGGAGCTCCCCTTCGGGGCCCAGGTCCTTTGCTGCTTCTCTGATTCGGCTACTTTGCAAGTGTCACCTCTAAGGTTTAATCTTTTAAGCATAAAGAAATGTGCAATAGAGAGAGAGAGAGACGATGCTCCCGCAGAAAGAGAGAGAGAGTGCACGGCGCCCGGGAGCCCCCACGGCCAGCGGCGATGGGGCGGGAGGAGCCTGTGTGTCACCCCCCGCCCGGGCTGTCCCTTGGTGCATGCGGTCTGTGCTCAGACGTGTCACCCCAATGGAGAGGCGATGTTCCTGGCTGAGAACAGAGTTCCGCCAGAGCCGAGGTGTGTCTGCGGCCCGTTTTATTGTAGCCAAGCGCGCTTATGTCTCGAGTGACAATCAGAGCCCAGCTCAGAGAATCAGAGAGAAAAGACGTTTCACAGGAATAAAGCCGAGCTTCTGACGTTTCCCGGGGAGCGAGCTGTGGAGTTGGGGACCCTCCAGC
Organism: Eidolon dupreanum; assembly: GCA_028627145.1. Lineage (NCBI taxonomy): Eukaryota > Metazoa > Chordata > Mammalia > Chiroptera > Pteropodidae > Eidolon > Eidolon dupreanum. The sequence goes on along the minus strand of CM053516.1, from coordinate 17,580,259 downwards.
CAGCCAGGGACCCCCAGGGCCTTCGCCCCTCGGCACAGGGAGAAGGGAGCATTAGGCGCCTGCAACCGCCTTGTACCATTTTCTCCTTGAAGGGCGGGGGAGAGCCGTGGGCGCCGAGGGGAGTGTTGGGGGGCCGAGGACGGAGAAGGGAATCTGAGGGAAGCAGCACCAGGCTGGCTTCCTCCGGGTCCTGGGGCCTCGGCGCAGACTCTGCGGGAAACAGTACGGCGCGTCCTCAAGAAGTTCAGCCAAGCGTCCCTGTGGGACCCGGGAGCCCACTTCCAGGCACACGCCCCGAAGAGCATAGAGCAGATGCTCGAGGAAGCGTGTCCACACCCACGCGGCACCCGCCACCCACGTGGCCGCGAGCGGGAAGCAACCCGAGTGCCCATCGCATACGGACGGCCCCTGCGCTGAAGTCCCCCCGCTCAGCGGCATTCCCGCAGCCCTGCAAGTGGAAGGGCATTCTGGCACGTGGGTGAACCTCGAAAACATCACGCTGAGCCAACCAAAACAGACGCCGAAGGGCAAAGACTATGATTCCGCTTAAGAGAGTACGCAGAGAGTCAGGTTGACAGAGACAAAGCAGAATGCTGGTGAGCCGTGGGGACGGAAGAGCAGCGGCCGGGGTCTAGTGGGGACAGAGTTTGTGTTCGGGACACGGATCGTGGCGATGGACGCTCAGCAGTGCGAACGTGCTTCACATCCCTGAGCGAGACACTTAAAAGGGTTAAAATGGAAGATTGTATGTTCTGTGTATTTTACTACAATTTTAAAAAGTCAAAAAAATTGCCAGGCTACAGACTAAGACCAGATCAGTACGGTTCCGGGGAGAATACGTTACCCCAGGCATCGTGGCCTCAGGACGGCTGCTGTCAGATGCCACTCGGTAACCCTTGTGACTACAGCAGTGGGGGGTGGTGGCATTTATGTGCAACAGTCCCCGTGAAGCACGTAGCTCACGAGCTGGAACGTGGTCGGCATGTGATAAAATTAGCTCCTATTATTGTTCTGGGGTCTGTGTTGTTGTTGTTATTTTTACTTCGAAAGGGAACTGCATTTGATCCTTCATACACATCTAAAAAAAAAACCGCCTTTTAAATTTAAAAAATGCATTGTTTTTATAGGAAATTTTGAAAATATAGATAAGCAAAAAGAATAAAGTCAAAATCAGTCACAATCTTATCGACCAACCATAGTCATTGTAATATTTTGGCGTAAACTCTCGAATCTTTCTACTATGTGTGTATTTAGAAAATAGAATTATATAGCACGCATTGTTTTACAATCTGTCTTTTTCGGTTCATTCATTCATTCAACAATTATATATCGAGCAACTTCTATGTTTCAGGTTCTCCAAGCCAAGAACAGCACATACAAGCCATTGTCTCTGCTGTAGCAGATGAATTCTACTCCTCTTTTGTGAGAAAAAATGGCACTAGGGGGGTGAGGAGGAGATTGTTCTACTCAGGCTTTTCCTACCTAGTGGCTTCATATGGCCTTGACCTCTGCTGGGTCCCCTGCTTTGGTCAGCAGACAGGAGAAGGGGACCAGGGAGAGCTGCGTGCCTGCCATCGGTGGGCAGGCCTGGGAGTGGTGGCCCTCGCTGCTGCTCACATTTCTGTGACACGAATTGAGCTGCGGGGCCACACCTGTCTCAGGGGCGGCTGGCTCGGAGGAAAGGAAGGGCCCGGCCAGCAGCTGGCTCGTCCCCAGGCCAGGGGACTCGCGCCTCCTAGCGCACGTCACCCGGGCCTGACACCCAGTAAGCAGGGGGAGGTTCAACATTTGTGCCTCTGTTTACTGGTCAGTTTCACGGTTTCGTTTATGAGTTGCCCACTTCTGTTCTTTGTCCCCAGAAATAACGAAAACAACTTTTTTTTCCAGCGTGCCACTTTTTCCTCACTTAAATGTCTAATATTTTTGCAGTTTATTTCGGCATATGATATTGAAGTAGGGAATCGCATCTTTTCCCAAATGCTCAGCTTCTTCTCTTCCAAACCGCAGCATCGTTTATTGAGCCATCCATCTCTCCCTCCGAGGACTGACGGCGAACATGTGCCTTTCATGGAGGAGGAAGAGTCCGTCGGCCGCCAAGGCTGAACACCGCTCTGGAGGTGACCCCAGGAAGCCCGGGCCGGCCCCGCACGGTGGCTCTAGAAAATTAGACGTGACTGTCCAGCACCTGCAGTTCTATGAAGACGTGAGGCAGCGATCACGGGACGTAGACCACAGCTCAGGGGTCACGGTCGGTCGTGTGGTGTTGACGCCGCATAGGGCCAGGGGGGACCAGACTAATCGGAGGTCGCTTCGTACGGTGTGTAGATGTCCAACCGCCGCGCCTGAAACTAATATAATATCATATGTCAACTATAATTGAAAAAATATTAAAATAAAAAGCGATGTCCATGCAAAGGTAACCGGGCTGGGACCGCTCACGGCAGGGGCCTGGGCCCCAGGTCCATGGTCCCCCTCCCCGCTCCTGCTCCTCCCACAGGACGGAAGCCGCCCCCGGGCGTCCCCCGCGGCCGAGCATCGCCCGGTGTGCCCTCACGCTGCTCAAAACCTTGTCTCCCCCGATGATAATTCTGGTTTCCCCCATTGGCGAGTCTTCCTGATTTAGTGTGTCCCCAAGATGGTCTCATGGATTGGACAGCCCTCTAATTCAGCTGCCCCGATCCCACAAAAGGGAACCAGTGACGTCTGCCACCACCGAGTTCTCCTTTCACTGGCTAGTAGAACTTCTTTGCCACAGGGACAGAAAACGTTAGCTCTGTACGGGGTTCAGAGATATAGTGTCCTGTCCTCTCGTTTGTCAAACGAGCAAACTGAGGTAACTTTGTCCAGAGTCGCAGAACCAGTGGACAGGAGGGCCAGGTCGCAAACGCGGACTCTCGCCTCCTGACTCAGCTCCCTCTCTGTGTCTCTGCCATGTCCAGTCCCCTGGCCTGCCCTCCCGCTGCGAGGACCCAGCGGACCCGGCGGGCGGAGGGCGGCCAGCGCTCACACTTTGTCACGGGGACCCACGTTAGAAGGGAGGCACCAGAGCGTAATCGGTAAATGTCCCCAGGAGCAGACACTATGGAGGTGATGTGGGATTCTCCATGCTCACTGCATTCTAGATGCTTCAGATCGAAGAGAGGCAGTTGGGGAGAGAAGGCCAAAATTCAGTGCCCGTGGACGGTAAGGCGGATGATCCATAAATTCCTTACATGCCATCCGCTTAGAATACCATTAACATTCTAACCCCATCATACAAAAAAAAAAAATGCGCCAACTCAACAGCCTTGAGCAAAAATCTCATTAGCTTTCCGTCCTCATATTCGAGACATTGTATTAAATCAGACATGCAAGTAGGAGGGGACACAGTTCCCTTCCCACCCCGAGGACCGTGCGGCCCTGGGCTTGTTCCCAGGATTGGTGCAAGGGGCTCAGCTGGAGATGGCCCCTGATGACCAGTCTCCGGTGTAGCCACAGAGAGAGGTGCCGAGCTGGGAGACGTCACTGCAGGTTACGCCGTAGCTACGGACCTCCTCCCCGGTGTGCCTCTCCTGCTTCCACTGTGGTTCTGGGCTTCTTTTCTTACAAGTACTGGGATTATATTTTCCAAATCTGAATCCAGGTGCGTGACATAAGAGCGTCCTGGGTCTCATCTGGACTAGGAAGTGGACCGTTAGAAGTCGCGATGCCCGGTGAGTGGGCAGAGGAGAAAGCACGGAGACACGTGGGCCAGTGTCAGTCTCACCGTGGGTGGCCTTTTGTGGTGTTGGACAAGAAATGACGTGCAGGGGTCATAGTTTAATTTAGTGGAAAGAAATGATCTCTCAAAGGTCTGGAGAGCCCCTGTCCAGGAAAAGCCAAAGAATGTGGACAAGAGAGTACCGTTAAGTCAAAAAAGAAACAAAACGAAAATCTTAAGAAAGGAATGAGCCGTTCCTCCACCGACTCCGTGATTTTCTATAAATTAAGCATCTTGATTCCACGTTAAAAGTGTTCCTGAAACCTACACGGCCGTTCCAGCCAGCCCGGGAACTACAGATGGAATTGTTTCATATCCTTGAGACTGGAAGTTTTTGAACTTGCTCATAAAAACAGCAATAGAATAAAGTAACGGTCAATGACGTACACACAATAAGGCCAGAAAACAAACACCCGGCCTGCCGAGGACCCAAAGGCTCGGTTCCGGAAGCCGGACGGGAAATCGCAGGCGGAGCCGTGGGATTACCGGCCACAGCACTTCCGTCAGTGAACTTGGGCTGCTCAGGTGTCCTTGGCCCCAGGCAAAATCTGGAGCAAAGAAAAACAATCCACGGGGCAGGAAATGCTATAAAAAAGACTCTGTTTCCAGGAGTTCCTATTCCTTTATGGGGAGCAGTGGTGGCGGATTTGCATGAGTGGCCCCGGAGGGCGTCCTTCCTGTGGACGGAGTCATGGGCCAAGTGCACCGGCCTTCGCCGGAACCTGCCTTGTCGGTGGCTGCAGGTTGCGGAAGGAACAAAAATGCGACACTCACACACAGGAGGAATGCACCGGCGAGGTAAGTATTGCAGCCATCGCGATTTACACACACGCACACACACGTGCACAGTCCACCGCGTTTTACACCCACACACACACACGTGCACAGTCCACCGCGTTTTACACACACACACACACGTGCGCAGTCATGGTCCGCAAGTGTGTGTGTGCAAGTGAACTGCGCTGTAGACAGCAGCCTGAGGTTTTAAATTTGAGAGTGATTAATCGCGGTATAAAGAGTTCTTGTTTTTAAACCGGCGTCATAGAGGTCTTCTTTCGGTAGCAGGATCCTCCTGTGCATCTGAAAGTGTACACGTTCATATTTACCTACGGCTTCAGGAGACAGCCGTTACAGATAACGGTTGTCAACATTTCTTAGGCGCCAGTGTGTATATAGATTTTGCATGCCCACCTAACTATATCTTAGCAAAATTAATTCCATAATTTATAGCCAGATCAACGTAGCCCCCAGCAAGGCCATTTTCGGTGATGACACAGGAATTCACACCAGTGAGACGATTTCCATGGGCTTCTCCCTGTGGAAGGGCAGGAATGAGGTAATTGAGATATTAAGCAGGATTTAATAGAGATACCGAGTCAGACTTCATCTTGTGTCCCTAATACATAGACGTCATGGATGTGCAGCCCCTTGACCAGAAAGTCGCAGCCCTTGTCCTGGGTCCGGCCATAGGAATGCCTGTCACCCGCGCAGGACCTACCGACTCACAGGCAACTGTCTGTAGTGTGACTCCAGCGAGCTCGCCGGCCCTAAACCGTCTCCATTAACTCGCCACCTGCCTGAGTTAGCGCCATGAATTATTTCCCAGGAACAAGACTTTACCACTGAGAGGCCATTGCTGCCACTGGGCCGTTCACCCACTTGCTATTTAACGCAGTTCCCTTTGTGGCCCCATAGTGAGCTGGACCCCCAGAGGATAAGATCGGAGGAGGGCCCGCCTCGGGCTTTGCGGGGAGGTGAATCAGGCCCAGGGAAGTAACGGGGTGGGGGCCTGGGTGGGGGACGCGGCTGAGAGCGATGGGTGTGCGTGCGCCCGGGTAGGAGAGGGGTCGACAGGAACTGTGTGTACCCAGTGTCGCCCAGGTCCGGGCCCGGCGTGGCCTGTTACCTCGTGGCTCCCGTTGGGCGCACATGTGCCGTGGGCGTCACGGTCCCTGAGGCGTGCGACGTGGTGCGGGCCTGTCCGCCGCACTTCACCTCACGGCCGGGCACGTGGGGTGGGGGAGGGGGCAGGACGCTGCCTTTTAAATCACATCTCGGTTCAAACTGGGGTTGTGGCGTTTGGCCTTGGAGCATTTAGGCGAAGCTCATGCGGGCCGTGACCAGCCCCGTTAACTGCATCAGACCCGACGAACGGGGCCGGATTCCGGTGCCCCGTCTCCTCCGCCTCCTTTTAATGTTGCCACCGAGGACGTGGGGTGTCTCCCTTCAGAGCCAACGCTGCCTGTGTTTAAATTAACGAGGACGGTAGCTAGGCCACTTCGGGCACCGTTTAAAATTACCCGGCAGGTTCTCGGTTCCCCACCGTCCCCGAGGAGCCTGTCGACACGGGGGCCGTGCAGCCCTCGCTGTCCCAAGGGTCCTCGGATGTTCCTGCTTCTGCCAGTTGTTATTTTCAAGACGTTTCTATACGGCCCCCCCCACCCCCGCCGACTGTTTCCTTCCGTTTCCTTCGCTAAGGTCAGTTTTGAGGAGTGAGTTCAGCGTCTTGGCCGTTTCCGAGCCGTCACGGGAGCCTCGCCCGCCTCCTCTGTCCACTCCGCATCTCCTTCCCCCCGGTGCGTCCGTACGAAGGCCTGTGCTCCTTTCAGCCTTTCTCTGGCTTTTTCTCTACAGCGTCCATGCAAGTGACACGTGACACAATGCGGTTCAGAGCCCTTTCTCCTTCCTCCAGGGCTCAGCCTGGCCCTCCCGTCCCAGGAGATCTGCGCTGAGCATCCCCCGGCCCCAGCAGGGGTTTGGGTTGTGTCATGTCTCTCTCCTCGGTGGGGCTGTGACCGCGGTCACCGAATCGGCCCCGTGGACGGTCCGGTCTTTGCTCACAGGCGTTGGCTGCCCTCGCGGCCTGTATGAAGCTGGAACGTGCACACCTGCTTCCGGTCCGGCTCTGCTGAGAGGACGCTGGACCCGTGCTGCCACCCCGTGCCACTGTGCCCTCAGGCAGCTGGCGGGCTGGGGCCGGCCCTGCCTGGCGTTGGAATCGGGGGTCGTTTTGGAGCCTCCCCTATCCCCCCAGAGGGGACGAGGCCCGGGCAGCACGCTCTCCTGTCCGTCCTTGGAGCCACGGCTGGTCACAGGATCCAGCTTCACTTGGGGGTCCCTGAGGCCGAGCTGAGAGACGTAGGTAACCCCCCTTTCCTCTTCCGGCACCCCCACTCCCAGCGTCCAGCATCTCATTCCAGTCCCCACCCATCAAGCCCAGGTCTGACCTCCCAGGGACGTGCCCCTCAGGGACCACGCCTCCTCTGTCACCCGTCACTGTCACCGCTGGGAGGTGGCACAGGCAAGTGAGCTCAGCTGCCTCTCTGAAGAGGTCGACAAGCCCAGGGTGATGCTGTCTCATGCTCTGAGCGTCCTCCGATGCTCCTCAGAGGGACAGCGCTGTCCTGGCTGCCCCTCCCCAGGGAGTAACTGCGGTCAGGTGGCAGGCTCTTAATTAACAGAATAAACTCAGAGAAGCACACTCAGCGTCAGATGGGGCAGGGAGGGAGCCGCTTCGTGCCTGCACGTGACTACGGGGAGGAAATGGCGTGGGCGACTCCAGGAGCAGTGACCAGGGCGTCACCGTGGCCGGGCGTGTCCTGCACTGCGGGTGGGCAGAGGAGGCGGAGCTGACCCGGGTGTCTTGACTTCGTCCCTGTGAGTCCCGGGAAGTGCTTTGGCAGGTGGCCCCGCTCCCTGCCCACCAGCCCCAGCCCCGACCCCCACAGGCCATACCCACCTCGGCCTCCGCGCTCCGTGTCTGCTGTAGCCGTCTCCAGCTCGCTCCCGGGAGCGTCCGGTTCAGCCCAGGCCGCTGACCGTCCTCGTCTAGCTGACTCTGATGACGCGCTCCACGGCCACGCTGAGCGTCAGGCAAAGTCATTCTGTCTCCTTGTCCTTAGGAATTCAGTTTACTGGACCGAAGCTCAGGGTCGTGGCCTCTCGTGTCCCGTTCTCAGATCTCAGAGCAGCAGCTGGGGGGCGGGGGCCACACCCTCCCTAACTGCGGCCGGGGGGCCTCGCACCCGGGCTTGTCGCACAGTGGGCGGGTGTGTGGGGGGCGGCAAGCCTGGGATGCCCGGCCTGCTCCTGGCGTTGGGGGGACAGGCAGCTGCAGAGGTTCCTGGGTTTGGGTCTAAAGTCCCGGGAGGGGCTGAGGGACGTGGCGGCTGTGGCTGGAGCTGCCACTCGTCACCTGCCTGGACTCTGCCCTCACTTGTCCAGCTGCGGCCGGGGCGCCACGCGGCCGTCCACTGCTGGGGGGGCGCGGCCCACCGCCCTCCCGCTGCTGAGCCCGGCCTGACCAGGGTCCGGGGTGACCCTGCGCCCCATGTCTGTGTCTGTGACCCGTCCGCGCCCAGCTCCGGTCCGTGGTCCCGCTGTGGTTCCTGTGCTCTGGTTTCTTTCTTGATAATCTGCTCGTTCCTCAGTTTCCCCAAAGCTGGGGTTTAACTTCCCGTCCTCCTTCCTGGGGGCTGAGGCTCTGCCTATCGGGACCAGGTCTCGTTGGCAGTGAGCCCCACTGTCCACTGGGGATCCCTGTCACCTGGCTCCGCCTATGCGTAATGAAACCGCCCGTGTGACCACCGGTTCTGAGCAGCTGCTGACGGCCCCAGGGTGGGCCTGAGCCGCGGCCGCCTGGGCCCGGGCCAGCGTCTCCCGGCCACGTCGGGTGTCCAGGCCCCCGGCCCTCCTCGCCAGGCTCGTCTCAGGTCAGGGTCCGGCAGAGTCGAAGCCAGCCGAAGATGTCACCTCCTAGGGCACGGTGACTGTTTCCTGTTTAGCTTCTGAGCGGGGCTGGAATTTCAGAGCCGGGCTGTCGATGCGGAAGCTGGCACCACCACTGTTTATGACAGAAAGAAACGGGTGTGGGAGCAGGGGGCAGACAGGAATGAGGGGGCGCTGGGTGCCCGTCCCCCACATCCCCATGGGGTGCAGGGCCCAAGAAGCAGAGAGAAAGCCGGGTGCTGCCGCGCTTCAAATCTGATAGGTCAGGTAGCGGACGCTGGACCAACACCTTGGATGAAGATAAACTGTGACTTACGGCTCGCAGCAGGAACGTCCGCTCCCCTCGGCTGTCCGTGGGATTCCTTCTTAGGGGCTACGGCCAGAGCCGAGCCGAAATCGAGGGGTGACATTGTGGCGTGACGAACGGAGGCGAACAGGGTTATGGCAACCTTACGAGAACGTAGGCGAGCAGACCGGGTATTAAGGAAGACGATGAGAGGCGAGCGAGCGCAGAGAGAGAGAAATGACGATAAGACCGGACACTCCCGTCGTGCGCCCGCCGTGGGCTGGACTTCACGCATCCTCAAGTCATTTAATCCTCGCGGCGGCCCCAGACGGGACGCGCTAGTCAGAAGTGCGTTAAAAGGTAAACTGAGGCATGTTAGAATTTTTAAGAATTTGTGTGAGTGCAGCTTGAGTGGCGTTGGCCAGCATCCAACCTGGCAGATGGAAGGGCGTCCGGGAGGCTGCACAGACTGGCAGGCTGTCACAGCCGGAGGGGGCAGGCGCAGGAAGTCGCACGAGGCGAAAAGGCAGGCTGGTTGTCACCTCCTTTGGGGGCGGCAGGGGTCTCCCAGGCGGAGGACCTTCCTCGTGCTCATTGGCTGGTTCCTGACCGACAGGTTTAGGATTGCATTTCGTGGTTAAATCTCGGGCTGGTGACATGGGACGTAGTATAAGCAACTCCATTTGGGACCTGCTGTCTTGTTGTTGCTGTTGTTGTTGTTGCTGTTTTTAACCAGTGTTCAGTGTCTCGCCTGAGGTCAGGCGGTGGGAAAGTTGAGACCTGAAACCGCACGGTCCCTCACTGGAGCATGTGCCCTCAGAGCCCCTGTCGTGCTGTGTGTTGGAGGCCTGAAGGGCGGGAGGTAGAAAGAAGCCGCTGGAGGTGGCGGGACTGAATCCACGCGCGGCGCGAGACCGGGCCGAGGGGGGAGCGGCTGACCCGTGGCAGCTGCAGAGACGCGGAGGCCAGAGCCGGAGCGGGAGGCGGTGCCCGGGAAGCGCGTGTGCCGAGGCCAGGCCTCCCGGAGGAGGGGGGCGTGGGCACTTAGAAGGGACCGGGGAAGGGCCCTTGGGAAGACAAAGGGAGGAAAGGGAAAGAGTTCGAGTGACTCACGGGGCCACGTGGAAGTGATTCAAATCGAAGCTCATGTGTTTTCTAAGCTTCCGTAAGAATCGTGATGAAAACGTCCCGGAGAGATGCGCGTCTGTGTCTTTAAATCTTTTGCTTTTAAATTTGCACGCAGGGGCATCTCGGCCGGAGGGAAGGGGCCCTTCCTGGGCCACGTGGGCGGGGACCCGACGCTCATGGGGGCAAAGGGCACCGTGGCCAGGCTGTCATGCTGGCACCTGGCCGGGGACACCCGGCTGACTGGTGGGTGTGTCCGGGTGAGGGGCCGGGAGGACTTTCCCGGGTGCTGGTGGCCTCAGGGCTTTCCGTGCCGCTCACTGGTGCTCCTGGGCACGCGTGGCTCGTCGGCAGCCCCTCCCCCACACAGAGCTGCAGCAGAGAGCACGGGGGGGGGGCACCGCCCGCAGCACCCAGCAGCCATGGCGGGGGTGAGGGGCGCAGAGCACCGAGCGGGCATCGCGGGGGTTCTGAACGTTTCCGGTCGTCAGGTGATTTCCGTTGACGAGCAAGCTCAGCCCAGGGCCTGTCCCCACCCTGCCATCCGCATCATCGTCCCCCTGCCCACGCCCGGCTCTCACCTGGAGCAGGAACGGCTGAGGCCTCTGCCGAAGGTCTCCAGGGAGCTGGTGTGTGATTTCACGCCAGGTGTCGCCGAGGGGGGTGAATACTGCTGATGAGAAACTTTCAAACCAGACAGCGCTCATTCCCAAAGCTACGGCCCAACTGTGTGTCAGACCCTTGTCCCCCGAAACCCTCCGCCATGCTGTTTCCTGAGTCCCCGCAACAGGCGAGAATTTTGCACGAAACCTTCCTGTGTGGAGGACGCGTGCGTGGCAGGCTTCCTCGGCCGACGGGAGCCTCGGTTTCCCCCGGGGGCGCTGGGACGCCCCCTCCCGCCTGGCCCCCGCGAGGAGCCCGTCGCGTGCACGCAGAGGCTGGGATCTCACCACTCGAGGTCCCTCCCACCTCCGAGCCCCAGGTGTCCCCGAGGTGGCTCGCTGCTCCGTCGCGGCTTCCTAACGGGCACCGTCCACTGCGGGTGAGAAACGTCCTAACTTTCTCTCCCCGTGATCCTCACCGACCGCTGCTAGAAAAAAGAACAGCAGCGGCCACTCAAGGCTGAGTCCACTGTGTCACCATGGGGCCGGCCGCTCCTCTGCAGCGTGGGGGGCGGCCGCGACCCCAGCACCGGGCAGCCTGGGGGCCGAGGGGCTGTGGACAGTGGGCGCACGGGGCCGGCCCCCAGCGGTCACGGGCCGGGGTTTCCTTCCTGGCCACAGTGTGGTCAGCATGGACCCCGCCCCAGCGATCGCACATGCAGGGCAGCGCTGTGCTCACCATGGCGGGGCACACATCGGGGGGGGCACACCTGGGCAGAGCAGCACCTGTGCCGTGGGGCGCAAGGCCAGCGCTCACTCTGTGCCCCCCACGCCTCCCGCAGGCCCCCACGTCGGCACGTGGCCGAACCGTCCAGAACTGAGCAGGTGGGGGGCTTTAGGACTGAGGCTCCACTCATTCCCTGGGCTGCTGGGCCGTTGGGGGCCAGCGGCCAGAGCCGCTTGGCCTGAGGGACTGCTCCCTCAGGAGAGATGACCGACAGGACCCCTGGCCTCGCCGGAGGCCAGCGCCCGGACCTCACAGCCGCCCTCTGTCGCCCGGTCCTGCCAGACGGCAGCGGCCGGCGCAGGGCACAGCCGCCCGGACGGGACGCCAGGCGGCAGAGCCGGACAAAGGGCCGCCAGCCCGTGCCAGCCGTGCGCCAGCTGTCGGCAGAGGCCAGGCGCGGGGAGGCAGGCGGGAGGTGGGGCCTGGTGGCCGGCGGGGGGCCTGGTGGCCGGAGGGGGGGCCTGGTGGCCGGAGGGGGGGCCTGGTGGCCGGGGGCGGCCTGGTGGCCCACCCCAGCTCTCCGCTGCCACGCGCCGGCCACCTCAGCTCTGCCCTGGGGGGCCTGGCGAGCACGGACGGCACACAGAGCTCAAAGCCAGTGACCTCCTGGCCACGTGACCTGGAGCGAGTGGCGTTGTCGTTCCTGCTCTAAGCAGGGGGCTGTGCGGCGAGTTAAGGGGTGTGCGTTGGGGGGGTTTGCAAACGGCGACCTGTAGCATGTGTCACAGCTTTGCCGCGACGCTCCGCAGATGGCTCGGCTGCTCTGTGTTTGCAGACAATGACAAGCTCGGCCGCTCGGAGGGGCGAAGGAGCTGGCACGGACAGGACCGGCGGCGGTGACCACGGCTGGCGGCGTCCGCAGACTCGCGAGGGCAGCTGCGTCCCCGTCTGCTGGCTGTCCCCACGCCCTGTCTGCTGCTGCCCTGGCCGCTGCGTCCTGGCTGCAGCCCGCACACGGGTGTGGCCGCAGAAATGCCGCCGGCTGTCGCCCCCTCCGTCCGCTCCGGGTCCCCCCACTGGACAGCACGCGCCCCACGTCGCGGTGGAGACGAGTGTGCGCGCCGCCCGGCCCCGGCCGCCTGCCGGGGTCGTCTTCGAGGCCACCGCGGGTGCCACGTGTGTGTGGACGCCCTCGCTCCCGCCAGGCCATGTGACGGCACAGCGCCGATGTCTCGGAGGCGCGGGCCGGCGCCGAGGCCCCTCCTGGTGTCCGCCAGCCGCGGACGAGTCCAGCATGGGCTGCTTTCCAGCGCGGCTCCGGCTGTCATGTCTCTGGAGGTCTTTATTCCCGTAACGAGCCCAGGTCCTCTCAGCGGCCTGGGGTCCCCCCTCAGGAGGGAGGTGCCGCTGTCCGGGTCTGAGCTGCCCCTGCGTCACGTTGCACCAAGGGTCCCTCCCGCACACTCACCCGCCCCCTTTAATTCATCGCCGTCCTACGAGGTATATGTTTAATTTCTTCATCTTGTTTATGATCTGTCTTCCCCACCAAAACGTAGCCTCTGCGAGAGACAATCAGTGCTTTTCCCAGGGCCTAGAATCACGTCTGATACCTAAACACACAGGCTGGGTGCGCTGTATGTGATCGTGTGGAAGGGAGGGAGGGAGGGGACATGGGGTGTTCCCGGGACAGGCGCACTGTTTCTGGTCCCCGCCCAGTGGGAACACTTGCCGTCTGGGTGGCCGTTGACTCAGTAGCGTCCTCAGATGAAACGCGGATCAGGCCTCGTCTCCTGAACAACAGCCTCGTTCTGGATCAGAGCGCCGCCCCCTGCTGAGGCTGCCACGCGTCCGGGCAGAGCGCCGTGGCGTGTGCCACGTCGCCGTCCGGGAGCGGTGCGTGCCCGCCGGCCGGGCTCAGCGGCCGTGCACATGTCACACCGCGTTCGAGGCGGTCTCCCCAGTGTGGGGGGCCTGGGGCTCCCTCTCTAGCCCCTGCTTCTGAGGGGAAGCCGCTGTGATCTGTACCTGAACCCCCAAATGTGGACTTTCTGCTTCTGAAAGTAAGTTACTGTCCACGAGAGCTGGAAATGGCTCTGCCCGCCGGCCAGAACACCCACGTATTTTCTGATTTCTTGTCATCTTATCCTCCAGCATGAATCCTTGAGATAAAAGACCAGATTTCAATGACAATGAACGTCTTTTCTCTCTGAGGCGTTCAGGGTAGGGTGGGGTAGTTGTGGGTTAGAAAACTCCAGGGGCAAATTTCTTAATTCAGATCACTTTCTTGATTTGTCCAGGCGACCCAGATTCACGTGTTAAGAGGAAGAGCTGGGAAGGAGGCGGGACCCGACTTCCCAGCATGCCACACCAGGGTCCCCTGGTTTTCTCAGCCTCTGGGGGGGGGGGGTCCTGTTCAGTCCTTTAAATCTCGGCCAGCTCCCCAAAAGGCTGCCTTGTGGGACCCGCCCGTTCTCATCGCCACGTTGAGCTGATGCCGCAGGGCCTTTGAGAGTTAACGAAACCCTACCCAGACCCCGGTGTTTAGGGGTTTGTCTGCCTGCGGGCACCGGCCCAAGGCAACGCCCCAGCAGGAATCCACGGTGTGGAAGGAGAAACAGTTTCATGCTGAGCTGGCCAAAGCAGAGAGGGCGCCGATGGTGAAGACCCAACTTCCCCGTGGTGTGGGGGCGACAGGTTCTACGGGGCAGAGCCGCGGTCGCTGTGTGTGAGGGGCGAGCGGCTGCCGGGAGCCGAGTGCCCGGGGGGGTGGGGAAGGGTGAAGGACCGGGTCTCCGGGGCGGGAGGACAGCTCGGAGGTCGGTCCCCGTGTCCCTCTGTCCCGTCTCACGGGAAAGTAGCCGGGGTCGTTCACGCCAGGGCTCGGGAGCTGAGACACGCGTTGCATCAGGATGCCATCGGCAGTCTGCAGAGGTCCTCCCCCCCCCGAGGAGCACGAGTCAGGCCCAGGCCCCCTGCTGCCTCGGGGGCTGCTGATAACCGGGGCTTGGGGTCTCGGAGGGCGTGCGTGTGGAGGGACGTGACTTCCAGCGCCGGGGGTTAGAGCCGAACCTCATCACGGGCAGAGGGACCCTGGTTCAAAATGGCCCTTAACGAGATTCTAGCTAATGGAGCAGAGCCCGGGCCCGGGGCTCTGTGTGGCGCCCCCGGGAGGGCAGGCCCCGGGTGGCCGTGTGCCCTACGGCTCAGGCGCTGGTCAGCGGGCCGACACGGGGCTGCGTGGCACAGCGGAGCCGGCTCATCGCTGAAAGAGCTCACTTCTGATTTCTGAAAAGCCTCTCCAAAGCCTCTTTAGAAACGATTCTCAAGGACCCTCACGGAGAGAAATTAGTCCCCTAAATGCGCGGAGTGGGCTCAGGCCCAGGTTTATAACCCACAGGCCTCTCGCGACGCTGCCTGACGTCCAACGCTGAAAACCTAGGTTTAGCGCGATTTCGTCTCACTCCTTTTCGGGGAGGGGCTCAGAGGCCGGAGCAGGACGAGGAGGCTGAAGAAGGAAGCCAGTCCCTCTGCCTCTGCTGAAACCATTCAGAACCACTTCCGACACGTGCGCTGGGGATAGCTGAAGTATTTAGCAAAATGGATGAGGAAATGCCCACATGACCGGCTTGAAGTTTTATGGAAATTTCTTGGAAGGAGCAAACTTACACTGTAAAAACGATAGTAATCAGTGTGGGGTGCCCCCCCCCCCAGAGCCCGAGGCCAGCGGGACGTTCCTGAGACGCCCTCACCAGGCCCTTACGAAGCCCTTCACAGTAAACGTTATTCCCCCCGCTCGACGGATGCAGAAACGGACCCAGTGACCTTGACCGACTGGCCAGTCGTACGACGTGCATTGTACGTCGGTTTGAACCGAGGGCTGCCCAGCTCCAAACACAGCCTTCCTTTTTATCCTTCCATGTTGTTAACCAAATCTAAGAGCAGCAACAATAATCGTCGCAACTCAAAAACGTTCAGGACAAGAAATCTGAAGTCACGATTGTTAGCGTATCTGTGACGCTTTTTAAAACCGCATTGCCGGTTTCCGAGTGTCTGCGTCGGCACCTCCCAACGGCGTTTTCTGCGATGGTGCAAACGTTTTATTTCTGTGCTCTCCAACTGCGGGACACGTAGCTCACGTGACTGAGAAGCTCAGTTCTTCGCCTTCTTTCATTTTAATTTCAATTTCAATAATGATATGCAGTGCGCCCACCACAGTAGGTAGTACAAGTCTACCTGTCTATAACAAAAGGGCTGACAGACGTAGTAAAAGAGACAACTTTAATATAAACATAATATCAATGTGGATTTTTTTCCTTGTGAACATTAATGGAATTTCGAGACGATCGATGGGCCTCGCCCATGGGCACGTGTGCTGCGGGTGGACGGTTGGTTCTCGTGATGAAATCCTACACGTCGTCACCGTGCAGATGGATTTGGGGCACAGTTTTAATTCTCACATCTGCAAGGGGCACATGTATTGGAAAAACAGGGGCACAATTTAGTAAATTTAAGTGCGGCAGAAGAAAGGTTTTCTTTTCTGTTTTTGTTCCTGCTCTTTGCTCACACACTTAACCGTGTGTGTGCAGACATATGTTCTGGAAAGACTCTCCCTCCCATGCTGAACGTACAATCCAGCTTGTGGCCAAGCAATTCTTGGGTTTTCTAAAAACGAAGCTTCTCAGAGATCGTGTACTTCTGCCGATGGTCTTTATTTTCCAACACGTGTAAAAACACGGCCTCAGAGATCATGACCCGCATTCTGCCCGGTAGACGTGGTCCCCTCTGTAGGGGGCGCTGTTTCTGCTCCATCTGTGCACTTGTCTCTCAACTGCTGGGGGTGTCCCCTGCTAATGGCAAAGGCCAGTTGGGCTGAGTATATATTTTGGCCACAGTACAATTTAGAGAGGTAGGTTTTTTCATAAGGTAGATGTGTATGATTTCGATTCAATAGACAAAGGAGAGAAGGAGCAGGAGCGGGTAGAAGATGAAGGTGGTTTCAATACATCGGATTGTGAAAACCACAGCTCAGTCCTCAGCAAACAAAGAAATGAGGACGCTTAGGCTGGAAAAAAGGGGGTTTGTGTTTTCTGTTTCCTATACCGGCTCTGGTCTCATGGAGAGTTAAACAAGAACAAAAGTTCTCACTTAAATTATGCAACGGTTTCGTAGAAAAGAGAGTGCCAATTTATTCATTCCTAATGAGAAACAAAGCCATCGAGCAGACTGGATACCCGTGTTCTCATTCAGTTCATTCTACCCCTCTAGGCAAATTTACAAGAGGAGGAAAATTAAAATCAGAAGTTTTCATTGTGAGTGTGGATTCTGGGGAGCAGGGGGCTTCGGGTCACTTGAAATGCTGGAGCGACTGGTGTGTGACCGCCTGATAACCCTCTCCCCTGTGGGCACGTCCCCGTGGAAGGGCCACCTGGACGCTGGACCTGCCCACCCTCGCCCCCAGGGAGGGTGGCAGCACCCAGCCAGCAGGCCCCTCCAGCCGCATTTTCCTGGATGTCTGTGACTGGCCAGCTCCCTTCTGACTGCCGTGTTTTATATATTTTTTCTATAACAATACTTTGTTCCTATTTAACTTTTTTCCTGTCAAAGACATATGTGATCTACGACAGTCGTTGAGAGAGTAAGCCCTAAGAGTTCTCATCATGAGAAAGAAGGCTTTGCTCTCCATGTCTGTGCACAGTGATGGACGCTGGCTGAGCACTGTGACTCGTTCCGTGGTGTGGTCGACCCTCGGACCGCACGCGTCCCCCTGCACCCGTCCACGCGTGCGCAAGGCTTTTCGATAAACACCTGCCCCATTTTCGACCTGCGGTTGGGAGTCTGCAGTGGGGAGGGCCGACTGTTCGCACCGACCTTCCCCATCCTACGGAATGGACGTGAGCATCCATGATTTCTGGTACCCGCGAGGGGTCCTGGGACCAGTTCCCCGAGATGCGAAATTTATATGCAGACCTTCGACTGCAGACGGGAAAAGTTCTCAGAGCCCTGGCTCCGAGGGATGAGTCGAGGGGAAGCCAAGACCCCCGACTGCCCAGCCATCTCTGGGGCAATCATGGCTCCCCTCCCCCCTCTTCTCCCGTCTGCCCGGCCTCCCTCCGTCCGTCCCGCAAACACTGCAGGGTCGCTGTTTGCAAGCCCAGCACCAGGGCGCTGCAAAATCTTAGTTTTTCAACGATAATCTCAAACTAACCTGATGCATATACGAGCTGATAAAATGATTCAAATGTTCCCAGACAGAAGCCAGAGGATCCAGGACCCAGCAAACCACAGTGCCCAGGCCAGAGACGTGCAGTGGGCATCGGTCTGCCGCACCGGCTCGGGGATGGGAGCTGGCAGCACTTATCTGAGTCCCTGAAGGCTTCCTGTGGATGGACGATGCGGATACCAGCAAATACGCACCAGAACATTTTATGCGTCGTTCAGCCGCGGTGCAGAGAGGCCTGGGCCACAGGGACAGTACCGTCGGCCCCGGCTCCGGCTCGCAAGGGGGTCGCAGACACTCGTCCGTGTGGAGTCACTTACTTTTGGCTTCGGGACATTTGCGATCGAGGCTTTCAAAACACTCTTTGCAAAATGTAGTGGAGTAAAAATTATACGAAGGGATGATTGTTGAGGGAAGTGAGTCACTCCCGTACTGCGTTATAAACGTGCACAGGAATCCACTGCCTTCGCTGTGTCAAACATCTCCTCTTTTATCCTGGTTTTGTTTGTGGACGCGTATGCGGCAGAGATGGCCATCATGGCTGTCCACTGTGCCCGATACTGAGATAAATAGCTGTACAAACAGTGCCTGTGGGAGCGAGGGCCTGGCTTCACCACCTCTGTCCTGTCTCTGCGCCAAGAGCAATATTTCAAGGATGCTGTAAAATTCATGAGGTCCAAGCAGCAAGACCAGTGGTTTCTTCCCAGCGCCCAGCTCCTGACAGAAGCTGCCGCATGCTGCCCCGGGTGTCACCATAAACCGTGTTGCAGAAGCCGAGCTCAGAGCCTGGTCTTGGAGACCCCCCCCACCCCAGAAGGAAAAGTTCAGCTGAGAACTGCCCTCTGCTTTGGGTCATCGGACCCCAGTGGGGGATTGGGGGGCAGTGGGGGAGGGGGAGGGGGGGAAGGAAGGGGTCAGCCACCACTTCATTGGTCCCCCCACGCAGAAAGAAGGGCGTGGACCGACTCCACGTGCCTGTCACCGCGGGGCTGCGCCACGCAGCCAGCATCTTCTCCCGTCGCTCCCGTCCTGGACACGGCTTTCACCAGCTCGCGAGAGTTTATCGTTAAATTTTCAGGACTTTTGTGAGCCTGTTGTTAAACACGGCCCTTGTTAAAAACCGAACCGTGCAAACTTATCACTCGTCAACTACATTTTGAAGATAAAGGCAATGAGTGCTCCAAGTTCTTCACGTCCTCATTCCGCCGCCGCCTGTGCTCTGCGCACCTGTCGCGTCTCCGTGGTCCAGGGCCGGGGCTGCGCGTCCGCCTGCTGCGAAGGCCGTGACGTCAGAGCCGCGACGTCAGAGCGAGTTCCGACTTGCGGCTGTGCGTGGTGCGCACGCTTGCGCCACAGACATCGGAAAATGCTATGGGGAGTTTGTGTGGTTTTGATCTTCACTCTGTTT
>CM053516.1:17518285-17560927 GCA_028627145.1 Eidolon dupreanum | reverse complement strand
GGAAACGCGTAGTAGGCTGGACCCACCCGGACCTGCCCTGCCCGCTGGAGGCCAACTCGAGACATGGTTTATTCTTTTGCTAGTGCAGACTGCAAGGCGTTTCTTCAAACAAACAAAAGCCACGTCCGGTTTCATCCACAGGCCTCGAGGAGACGGGGGCTGAGGTCAGAGCCCTTCATTTCTCTAAGCGATGCACCCCCACCCGCTCAGTCACCCTCCAAACAGAGGCCCCACCTCTGCCCAGCGGGGAAGAGCAGCTGTCCAGACCCTTCCCAGGGGATGTGACCAGCTGCCAGGCTTTCGCTGAAGGCCAGGAGCGTTCGCGGCCTGTCTGATGGACACACAGCGTGGCCACTGCTCCCAAGTCTGGGGCTCGTCCCTGAATGGGGCCTTCCCCCCTCCGACCCAACCGCACTTCCCTGGGTTCTGTCTACAAACATTTTGAGTGTGGCCCCGCCTCCCTGTCCCCTCCCCTGCTGGTGCTGCCTTCTCTGTGCCCCTCCCCTGGGGTCGGCGGGCCGGCAGCGTGCTGGGGCCCTCCCGGCTTTGCGGGTAGCACACCTGCACTCAAAGGCACAAGACGCAGACAGCATTGTCCCAGGGCCACGATGCCGAGTGCACGCCCGGCAGAGGGGTCTGCAGACGCCTGTCCTCCCGGATGCCTCGGGCTGCGGCGTCGGACAACCCCTGGGGATGCAGGTCACACTGCTGCCTCCTTCAGTCTTGGAACAAAAGCCCAGCCCTACCATGGCTTCCAGCTGCGGCCCCCGCCCGTCCCCACCGCCACAGCCATGCCCCGCACCCCATGCTTCCCCAGCTTGGTGCCCCCCAGCGAGGACACTGCTCCCGCAGCTCCGTGTCCCCGCCCGCGTCAGGCTCCCCCAGCGCCTGCATCAGGGCCTGGTCCTTAGGACGAGCGAGCACAAGGATGCCCGTGGGGTCTGACCACGGGCTCAGAGCGGCGCCCAGCACACAGACCGGCTCCAACGACGTCACCACCGTTGTCATCACTTCAGGGAGCCACCCGGGAACTGTTCAGGCCTGTCCCTCACATGCTGGAACAGTCCCGTCTCCCCACGCAGACAGGCCCGTGCGTCCCCATCGGCTCCAAGTGCAGTGCGGGTGCAGTGGCAGCAAAGGGGGAAGTGGGGGGACATCGGCCTGGCCGCACACGCCCTGACCTGCTGAGAAGCTCTGTCCACTGGTGCGTCCTGGAGGTTCACCCAGGCCTGCCAGACACGGTGGCTTCGAGTCGGCCCACGGAGCTGCCGCTGTCCCTGGCAGGGTGTCAGGCCACTGTCCAGGGCTGCTCATACGAGGCCTATGCCGGGCCACCTTCGGGGTGAACAAGGGCCCCTCTGCTGCCGCTGGTGCCTTGACAGTCTGTTCTCAGAAGGGGGAGCACCCGGCCCTCACGTGGTCTGCGTCCCACTAAGGCCCACGCTCTGCCTTCCCTCTGCCTTACGTTTGCTTCAAATTTATGGTTTACTCCTTCCTGGTGACTTTTCAAATTCCTGTTGTTTTATCATACGTATTTTCTTGTAAACAACACTAAATTCTTTGTTGACTATAGATGCTAATTAAAAAAATAAGGCAACCTGGGGTAAACCACTTACCTTGAATGTCAGCTACCTAGTAGGTCACACAAGACGGGAAGGGCAGGGAACAGCGTCCGCACGGTCCAGCGATACTGGCCACTCTTTGCTGGGTCAGTCTGGGACTTTCTGAGGAGGCTGAGCAGGACTCAGAAATGACCCGAAATAAATTCATACACACTCAGATTGCCGACATATTACGTCGTAAAAACCTGCATTCACTCGACAGCACTGTTACTTATGTGGACTCTTTTAACATTTATTAAAAAAGCAAAACGTATGTTATCTCAAATAGAACAGTTAAAAACGGTAAAGCAATACAAACAACTCGCCACTAGCAGCATCCGGTCGCCGGGACCCCGCCTGCTCCTGGCCCGGCTGGTGCGAGCGCACCGCCCCCTCGCCGTGCGGGCCAGGCCGGCGCCCATAGTTAACAATTCAGGGTTAAATAAGCTTAAATAAGGGTGTTAAATATGAGACTTGTGCAGAGCTGTTCAGCGTCGCGCCCGGCCGGGCTCACGGCGACGGCCGGGCGCCACGAGCCGCCGGCTCTTCCCGCAGAGTGCGAACTACACAGAAGCGACGACTTAGCGAGCCATTTACAAGGCATGTGTATCTTTTCTTAAAGAAAATCAGAACACTTAACATCCAGGCACCATTTGCTCCTGCAAATAAATAAGTCTCTGATGGAACCGCATCGAACCGGGCGTTCCAGGCGGCAGCGCCGCCGTCCCCGACATGGCTTTCTGGCCGCTTGCGACGCCCTCGCTTATTGCTATGGTAACGTGGCTGTGGGAGGAGACTACATCCCCCAAAATAGAGCACCTTTAACGCTGTCGGACACGTCTGCTCGTCTGTCTGCTGCTTTACGGTACCCACGCCCGACCGTGGCCAACGGCCTTCGCGTCTCGCCCAGGGCGCCTGACGTGGGGACATCGACCCAAGCGCCCGCCGCGTGCCGAGAGCCGGCCAGGGCGCCGTGCGAGACGGGCCAGACCACGCCGGCCACGGTCATCTCAACGCGACGCGGGCCATGGTCCCCTTCACGCGGCTTCCCGCCCCCCACCCCGGCCGCCGAGAGCCCCGCGCTCTTCCCGCTGGGCGGGCGGTGCAGGCGGGGAGGGACAGCGAAGACGACGACCCGGGGCACCTAGCGCCACGCCACAGCCCGCCCTGGTCCCTGGCAGTGGCCTGGCTAGGGCGTTTTGTCCACGGCGTGGAGGAGCCACTGGGTGAAGCGCCGCAGCTGCGCCGTGGCCGTCTGCGACTCCTGCTGCAGCCGCCGGTTGTCCTGGCGCAGGTGCCGCACCTCCGCCTGCAGCGCCGCCTTGTCCCGCTTCTCCTGGGGGCGGAGACAGCACGTCAGGCCCCGCCCCGTTTCTCCTGGGGGCGGGGACAGCACGTCAGGCCCCGCCCCTGTTCTCCTGGGGGCGGAGACAGCGCGGCAAAGCCCCGCCTCCCCGCCGAGGCCTTACTTCCCCCGTCACTCATGCGCTTTGTGAGGGGGCGCGGCTTGCGTCAGGTGGCCTCGCTGCTCCGGCCTCTGCTGAGTGCAGACCGTGGCCACGCAGCGCACCGTCCCCTCGTTCGTCCCCTCTGCTCCCGGCAGACACCGAGGCGGCCGTCACGTCGGAAGGCCCCCGGCCGGTTTAAGTGACCCTCTCTTGGAAGGAGCAGGACCACAGCGCGGGGCTAAGAGCATCCGCTGCGACAGCGGCCCCCGTGAAGGGACGTCCTGGCCCCAGACGTGTCGCTGCGGCTGCCGTGCCGGGTGTGCCCGGGGCAGGGACGCGGGCCTTCTGCCGCCGCGGGGCTGCCCTTCAGGGCGTGCCTCCACGATGGCCCTCCAAGGCGGCCGTGACAAACTGTGGGATGCTCTTACTCGCCACCTGCGGCCCGGCGCCCACCGGCTGTGTGGGGAGCCAAGACCATGGCCTCGTCAGGGACTCTGCCCACCCGGCAGGTCTGGGTCCACCCTATCTCTCGGGCCTCCCCAGTGCCACCAGCCTCCCAGCCCCCCTAAAGGACACCAGTCCCAGGAGGAGGCTTTGGTTGGAACGGACTTCCTGTAAGGACCGTCTGGGCCTGACTTCCAGTCACCACCAGGGGTTCGAGCTCCTGTGTCACCCCCATCACGGGGACGCTCCTTCTCGACGCGTCTTAGAACGCCTCCTCATCTCGGCTGCGACTCAGCTGCCCGCATCTCCAGGACCCTCCACCCCCTCCACCGTGACCCACGGAACTCATGCTCCGTTGCCGAAGGCTAAACTCTCCACTGCTTCTCTGCAAATTCCCTCATCTTCACACTGGAGTCGAACCCTGCCCTCCCTCAAGGGACGCCCCCCTGGGCTGCCGTCCCCCAGCCTGGCCAGCATGGGCCTGGGGGCCGCAGGAGCCAACCGGTCCTCGCCCTGCACCCCCTTCCGGCTCCTCTGAGAAGCAGGACCTCAGCTGCAGGCCCTGCCCCTGCTCATGCGATGACCTGCTGTGTCTCCCGTCACTAACGGCCAGTTCCGGAGCGAGGCCCACTTTTCCTCCCCCCACCCGTCACGCTGATGGCCCTTCCACATCCCCGCAGAGGTCCTGCCTGGGTCGCTGTCTCCATCCCATTTCCCCTCACCCCGCTTGGACTCGGGGTGTCTCAGTGTAATCACACCCCGTACACACCCCGGGGCCCGGCCCCTCAGCCTTGCCTTAACTTCCTGCCTAAACTCCAGCACTGACCCGCTCCAACTGCAGCCCACGGCGACAGCCGCGCACAGGGCGGCCTGCGCCCCCACGTACCTGGGGCTGTCCTGTCCCGGCTCTGAGGGCTGTGTGTCTGGGGACCCCTCGTGCCAGGCAGACCAGGGCAGCTGTTCCTCTGAGCTGGAGAAACGCAGACGTCTGCTGAGACAGCACCTG
Source organism: Eidolon dupreanum (assembly GCA_028627145.1). NCBI lineage: Eukaryota > Metazoa > Chordata > Mammalia > Chiroptera > Pteropodidae > Eidolon > Eidolon dupreanum. The sequence continues at coordinate 17,556,428 of CM053516.1, read as the reverse complement.
AACTCGCGCTGCATTTGCATGCGCACCTGCAGCCTTGCGGGCGACCTGCCTGATGCAGCTGGTCTGTCAGCCTCCATCTGCGCCTCATCCTGTCCTGAGACCTCATGCCCTGTCCCACCACCTGCTCTGGCTGACGGAGGGAGCTCGTTGGCCCACCTGTCTGGACGTGTCTGTGCACACGTGTACACACGTGCGCACACGCACACAATGCTCTGGGGACTATTTGGCTGTCCCCACTGGGGCCCAAGGCCAGCCCCGCCCTGCGCGCTGGGTCGGGGTGACCCTGCCGCTTCCTGGTCACTCCTCCCCACGAGACCAGTTCTGTCAGCAGTCAAACCACTGTGCACTCTTCTTCAGCCGACGAAACGAGGGCGGGACGGAAACCCTCTGGCCACTGCCCCACGGCCATCGCCCCCACTGCCCCGTCCCGTCTCCTCAGACAGCACAGGCGCCTAGCACAGTGCGGGTGTCGCGAGGGCCCGGTGCGTTTGTCGGGGACGCACATGGGTGTGCTGCTGTGTGGGTGCGCAGTCCCGAGGGTCACGCGGTGGCCTTGGCGGGGGTGCGGCCACTTCAGGGACCAGGCCTTCCGGCTGCGATGAACCCCTCGCACCAGTGGGTGTGACTGGCATCTCACTGCACCGGAAAAGCTGGCCTGCCCATGCCTGCCTCCCCCACACCTGTCGCCTCTGCCGTGGCCCCCGTGGCCCCCACAGAGCACACCTGCGGGCGACCCGCAGACAGAGCTTGGCCCTGGAGCCCCTGCCTGTGTTTGCTGCGGGTGCCAGGCAGCGTGGCTCCATCCCCTGGGTGCCGGGCAAGGTGGCTCCATCCCTGGGTGCCAGGCAGGGTAGCTCTGGCCCCCGGATCCCTTCACTTTGCGTCTTGTGGTTCCCAGGGGTGGGTCTCATGAGAGAAAGCGACATTGGCAGCCTTACCTTCCGGAGGTCAGTCTGAAGCTGCCGGAGGATGACCTCCAGCTGGTTGACCTTGCCGGTCAGCGTGGATGGAGACTGCTCCCTGCAAAGCAAGTGAGAATCAGGAAAGTGCCCACGTGCTGGCCTCGAGGCATTCACTGTTGTTAAAGGTTTCCCTCAAAAGCTATGTCACACGCTCACGCCCAGCGAGGACATGGACGGCATACGTCAGCTTTGGAGAGCAGCTGACGGCCACGTGGGTGGGATGCCCCCTGGATCTCTGCCAACCTGGAGCCTCGGAACGTCCCAGGTGTGCACGACAGTAAGAACATGAGAGATGATCTGAGTGCGGCCAAGACGAGACCCACGGGACGTCCCGGGAGCCAAGACGGATTTGGGTCCCCCGACCTGCTTTCCTGCCACTGCCGAGGTGGGTGACAGGTCGGGCGTGACAGAGGAAGTGGGGTCAGGAATGGATGACGGAGGCAGGGAACACGTGGCCCGTGGGCGACGGCATGCCCAGAGCTCAGGAGAGAGATGGCGCTCCGGACGCCCTTCACTGGGACACACGGGCCGGCCAGGGACCAGGATCCCGGGAGGAAGTGTGTCCTTGGCTGAGCGCCCACTCAGGTGTCCCTGTCTGGGGCTGTCTGTCACCAGGCGGCAGAACTGACCCGGGCCACACCCCCTCTGTCAGCAACCGGTCCTCCCAGGCTACCCGCCTTGGTGGCAGGACCCGCCCTCGGAGCACAGCTCTGCCGCCAGGCACCGGCCACCCCAGCAGGGCCGGAGACTCAGTCCCACCTCTTCCTCTGGTTTGGGAGAACGAGGGAAGGCACAGGTGGCAGCGGTCTCCTGGCTGCCCGGGGTCGGCGGAAGGCTAGGGCCACGGGGCTCACGTACCCGGCTGCGTCCATGAAGTCTTGGTCACTGCTGGGATCGACACATAAAGGCAGCTCCGGGGCCCCTTCCAGGCCCTGCCCGTGCTGCAAGTCACTGAGGGTGCAGAAGGACGCCACTCTCTGGTCTGCGGAGGGGCACACACATGGAAGGAGGGTTTAGTGCCAGCTCCAAGGCCCTGGCTCTTTGTGGAAATCAGTTTAGTCATTAAACAAAACCTCCCCCAGCCCCCAAATCAGTTACCGCTGTTTTAAACAAAACAAAGAAAAACAAACTCAGGCAAGCTGCCGACAACCAGAAGGCAGGGACTGGCTGTCCCCTGGGCTGTGTGGCGTCTACACATCACAGCTGCGGGGACCGTTAGCAGGCGCTGGACGTGCTGGGGGCAGCGTGCTTTCTCCTCGCACACCCCACACACGCCTCCGCTGCCGTGGGGCGGGGCAACCGCGTCGACAGGAGGCGGCCCCTCCTCAGGCCGTCCCCAGACCCCAAGAGCACCCTCGAGCCCCCACGGCTAGGACACGTGCCCCCTGGGCATGCCCACCCCTTCAAGCTCAAGTAACCATGCAGACGTGCAGACACGTGAAACATCAAGAGCCCACGGCCACCCCAGACGGTCACCTAGATAGGACGCGTGGTGGCAGAGCAGCCCAAGGTCCTCGTCTGAGTCAAGACCTGAAATAAGATTCAGAGTTTTCCTGTGAACAGTGACATTGCTGTGCCCACAGGAGCCCCCAGGGCCCGCACATGGCTGGGATCACACGGTGTCCACTCGTCTGTACGTGTGTGCGTGTGCGCACATCTGTGTCTGTGTGTGTGAATGCATCTGTGCGTGTGTGCACATCTGCATGTGTGTATGTTTGCATGTATGCGCACATCTGCATCTGTGTGCATGCACATCTGCGTGTGTGCGTGTGCACACATCTGCATGTGTTGACATCTGTGCGTGTATGTACATGTCTGCATGTATGCAATCTATGTGTGCATGCAAACACGTCTGCATGTGTGCGTGTACGTCTCCATGTGTGCAGGTGCGCACACCTGTGTGCACAAGTGTGCGCATGTGCACATCTGCATGTGTGAGCACATATGCACGTGCATATCTACGCGTATGTGCATGTGTACACGTGTGCACATCTGCGTGTGCGCACACATCTGCATGTGTGCATGTGTACACATCTGTGTGCATGCCTGCATGTGCACATCTGCGTGTGTGTATGTGTGCACGTGTGCGTGTGTGTGCACGTGTTCTGCTAAACAGAGCACCCAGCAGTGTGGTCAGAGCACATGTCACGTGTGGACGCACGGCCGTCGTGTGCCACAAAGGCAAGTGTGTGCCACACACATGGCCATCGCGGGTTTGCTTCCGTGACGCCGTCGTGAACACAGAGATGGGGGTGGTGACGCGTCGGCCACACGGCCTCCTGGGAAGCCGCAGGGGACGCGGCCTGAGGGCGAGTCACCGTGGCGGGGTGACCGCCCTGCTGTCCTGCACGCAGGGCCACTCCTGTCCTCCGCACCAGCTCCTTCTCAGCCGGCGAACGGCGGGCCGGGCAGGAGGGGACGCCATGTGCTTCTGAAGCAGCACGGGGCTGGCCGGGCTGCACGCTGGCATGGGAACGTCCCGCTTCTGGACAGTGGAGGTGAGCCGGGGCCTGTCCCCATGGGTCCCCTGTGCCCCCTGCCCCATGCCCCCCGTGCCGGGCTGCGCACCCCTCCGCGTGGGACGCCAGGCGGCCGAGTGCCTTAGTGCGTGGGGTCCTGCACGCCGTCTGATGAACGGTGGGAAGCTGCACCGTCCGTGTCCCGGCCCTGCTCTGTGTACCCCACGTCACCCCGGCTGCCGGGCGCGGCTCCCGACCATGTCCCCGCCTGTCTGCTTTACGGAGGTCACGCGCTTCCGCTGACGAGGTGCCAGGAGTGGGTGTGGAAGCGGCGGGCCCTGGGAGCTGCGCTGGGCGCGGGGGTGACCAGCGGCCAGGCCTGTGGCCGTGCACGCTGCTCTCCTGTCACACTGTACTGGGGACACGAGCGCCCGTCCACTGACGCCTCCTGCACGGCGACCAGCGCTGTAACCGGACATCCCCGAGACAGCCACGTCCTGACTCGGCTTCCGCATGCGATAAAATACCTGGTCACCTGATCAAGGCTGGCAGCGTGAGGTGGGCTCTGCCACCTCCCACACGTGACAGGCCAGGACTGGCAGAGGCCGGGGCACAAGTGGTGTGGCCCTGGCTGCGGTGGGGTGGGGAGGGCCCGGCTGACGTGATGTCCAGGTTACCCTCTGCTCTGTGACAGCCCCAAAAAAGGGCACACGTCACATGCACACAAGTCGCAGCAGATGTATTTTTATTCCACCGTGAATTTAACTACTGATAAAAGAAGAATGTCAGAAGAAGATAGAGTTTTTCTCACTTTTTGAGAGTTCTACTGACTCATCCGTATTTCATGCAACACTGTGATAATCTGGCCAGCTTCTATCTTTGTGACATGTCTGATGGTCCCGTCTAAATATGTGGATGAAAACGTCTTAAATTGCTCTGTCTATTTTTACCTTAAGCCATGACACATCCATACATTTGACATAAATAGAACTTGCTGGTGGCAGCATTTCAAACATTCCTGGGGCGGGGGGGCGGGGGAAGGTCCTATTGGTCAGGAGGCAAGAAGCCAAATATGGAGTTTCCAGCTCCGTAATTTCACAGGGAGGGTTTCCTTGGGCCTGACACGCTTGGGAGGCTGAAATGCAAACAGAGCGTGGCTTGCTCCGGCACAGACACCAGACTGCTCTGTGACACGGCCCACCTCAGCGATGGCTCCCGCGGGGGCCTCGCTCCGCCACCGCTTACTCCTGTGATGATAAATATTCATAACTTAGCAATGGCTGACACGGAGTCACACAGTACAGGCAAAACTGTGAGAAGAGAGGGGTATGGGGGTGTGGCTGCACGGAAACGGGGCGCGTGGCGAGGACACGGCCCCCCACACCGCACACACCCCTACTCCTTCCTGCACGAGCCGGTCAGCTGAGGGGGACAACAGGAGTGACCCGCACATGCTACAGTCAACTGCTTTAATTTTTTTTAAAACCCTTATTTCAATGTCAGTTTCTTATTGGAGCGAATTCGAAACTAAAAAAAGAGGGTGAACTGTCAACGGACAGTCCCGCAGCAACTAGAGCTGAGATGGCAGCAATGGTGACCGTGACCTGGCCAGGCTGCCGGACGCGGGCAGGGCCCTGGGAGGCCAGCTCGAGCCTGCAGGACGCGCATGTGGAACGAGCCACATCTGCCCGGGGCGCGGCAGGACAGCACGCGGCGGTGACCCTGGACCTGCTCCCACAAAAGAAGCTGCTCTGACGGGTGTTCAGAGAGAAGCCGGGGGGGCCTCGTAACTTCCTTCAGGAAGGTGGGGTTCAGGTTCTGACGGCTGTTCTGGTCCAATCACGGAAGGCGGACGCAACTGACCACTCGGGGGACAGGGTCCGCAGCTGCTGAGACGGAGCTTTGGTGCCTGGCGATGACCGCAGGCAGCAGCGGCCCCGGCTCTGCCTCCGGGTGCCGAGCAGAGAAAGCTCTGGAATTATTTGTGCAACATGTAACCGTTGTTCTTGCCCCGAAACCACTTTCTCACTTTCGAGATAATTTAAGTCAATTTATCAACGTTGCATTTTTCATCTGAGTGATTGTGATTTTCCTCCTCTACTTTTTAAATGAATTGTTACCTTAGGAGTTACAAAGCACGTCGCAGTTCCCCTGCTTGCACACACACGCACGTGCGCACACACTCCCTCGCTCGCGTGGAAACCGCACTTGACGAGCGGCAGCTCCGGCCCTTCGTCGACCTGGAGGAGTGGCTCGGCCTGGAACGGTCCTGCCGGACGACGCAGGCGTGTGGCGCTGCCTCGAAGCCGAGGGCACGCACGGGACGTGGAAACAAGCGCACGCTGCCACCCGGACACTCGCTCGCACGCACGTCCGCGTGCCGGCGGGGAGACGTCACAGGTGCCCCCGTCGGGGAGAGACGCCGCCAGCGCGGACGGCAGGCCCCCTGCGGCGTGTGCGATGCCCACGTCCCGTCTCCCGTCGCCGCTGGCAGCAAATGTACCCTTAAAGCCCGTTTTCATTCAAAATATCATCATCCACTCCTGCACCTCCTACTTCCAGCCGCTGCTGAACGAGGACTCGTCCAGAGCGCGCTTCCTTCCCTGGAGGCGCGGGGGGCTGCGGCGCCCCTGCAGCTGGCCGGGCTCCCGTCGCACACCTCCGCCTCACACCACGCTCGGGACAGCGGGGGCGAGGGGCCCCGCGGCTGCCCTGGTGACTAGATCGCCCTGCGCAGGCCATCGGTCCGAGTTCCGATGTGCACGGGTCGCGTCTTGCCCCCACCAGACGAAGACCCACACGCGTGAAGCGCCCGAACCGTGGCTGCGCCCGTCACGCTCGCCGGCCCGGGGCAGGAGGCACGGGCTCCGGCCGGGGAGCAGACCCCTCCACGCACCTTCTCTCTCGGACCTCAGAGTCGTTCTTGATCTTTTGACATTCGTTTTTTGGGTAGAGTTTGGTAGACTATTTGCTTATTGATCTGTAATAATGCTGCTTTGTGCTTCTATTGGAAGCTTTTCCCCTTCTTTTGCATCATTTCCAGGAAGCAAGTTTCCAGGAATGAGATTTCTGCTTAGAGGGTGGGTACATTTTTGGCTCTAGCTACGTGTTGTCATATTGTTTGAACAAAAAGATGAATCATTTTATAATCTTTATAATGATACCAGCTGTGAGTATTCTTCATTGCTTTCCAGAGCTGTTGAATCTTTTTTTTACATTTAAAAGGTGTGAGTCGGTAGCTCATTATCATGAGAATTTACACGCTTTACAAGTGGTTCTCCTCTGTGGATGGCACGCCCACCGCCTTGCCCACTTGCTCCTCACGGGCCCGCTGCTTTTTATGGTTATGGTCCTTCGGTCACATGAGGCACCCGGCTTTGCCCATCACATTTACTCCAAGTCCCCATGGTCCCCTACTCCCCTTTTTCTTTTAATGTTCTTTCCGGTTCATAAAAGCTCTAAATATTTAAACATTTTCATTTGGTCACATAACATTTTGTATGTTCTCGTGACTCCTGGCCTCCAAAATAGTAATTTCCTTTCTTTTTCTAGAAGCCACTTTTCTAATTCCTAAAGTCCAAATAGAGTAAATGAATTCCATTCCCACTGAACTCTTAAATACATTCAGATTTCGGTCTGGGCTCTTTATTTTTCTTCAAAAGAACTCATTTATATTGTTTGAATCATTATTATGCTGTTTTAATTATTATTGATTTATAATAGACTTCTTTGTTGAACATTGTTCATCTATTTTCCAAATGGATGCAATTAAGTTCTTTTAGATATTTGAATTGAAATGCTACTGAATCTACGAATTAATTCAGGAAGGGCTGTCGTCTTTACTACGAGCTTTCTATCCTTTCCCATCCTCACATACATCAGGACTTCTCAGGTACTGATGTGTTCTGAGTTTTCTCACTGTGATTCTAACGATGGCTTAACTTCCAGAAAATTCACCACTGACCTTGCTGGTGTGTGTCAAGGGTCCTTCGCGTACTGCTGTCACAGCAGAAGGGTGTCTGAGAGATGGCGCCGGGCCCTCGGCCTGGAACCCGGGCTGGCCTTGTGACTTGCTTGTCCCATAGACTGTGGTGGATACAATGTCCTGTGTTTTGAGAAATCACTAACTTCCACTTTCGTTCTCCCAATTCCTAAAGCCACACGTGAAGAAGTTCAGTGACCCTGCTGGGGACCGGGGTCCAGGCCGACACAGACACCAGCGCCCCAGTGCCAGCCGAGTGCCCCTGAGCGGCTGTGTGCGGGGCCCCAGTGACCACGGCGAGTGGAAGAACCACTGGCTGAGCCCAGCCAACCCTCAGACCACGACACTTGATAAACTGCTGTCGTTTCCAGCCGTAAATCCTGGGGTGGTTTGTTATACAGAAATAAACAACTGAAAAATTAACAATGCCTTGAAATGATGCTTATAAAGATGTAAAATATATATTTCAAACATCTTTATTTTGTAATCACTAATGATTTCCTTTTAATCTTCTGTGTTTTCTAGATACAGAAGCATATCCATAAATACTTATTTACCTCCAAAACCTATTCTTCTTTTCTTTGTATTGCTTGTTTAAATGTCAAGGAATCCAGGACAAACATAAAGAATGCGGTCTCAGAGGATACCCGTCTGGCTTCTGCATTTAAAGGACACGCTTATGAACATTTTCCTATTAATTACCAGGTGACTGGAAGAAAGCAAATATTCTGTTAGGCATCGAAGGTATCTCTCAAAATCTTAAGTTTTATTAGAAATAGGTCCTAATTATATTAGCTATACGCTTTTTGTGAAATTTATAACTTTTAATTACTTTATCTAATGTAATTTATTGTTTTACTTATATTACATCACCTAAACTCTTGCCAATAACAATGAACAATCTGTTTAACTTACTACCGCGTTTCACCTAAGCTTTCTCACACCAACGTGAAGGACCAAGATTGTCTTACGATTTTTTCTTGCGTGTGTATTAGGAAAGGATCCTGTTATATAATAAGGCTGTTTCTAAATTGAAAGAAAATTTTATACAAGGGCATCATTACTCTTTGAAACCTTGCAAACGATTAACTGTAAATTAGTTTCGGGAGACAGTGGGATTTGGGGGTATTCTTAGAGAACTATTTCAACGCCTCTGACCTTTGACTGTTGTTCATGCTCTGGTCCCCAGCTCCCCCTTGCCTTGCAGGAAGTGTCCAATTGTCTTACCCGCCAGGTTTATTCCTGTGCAGCTTCTTGACACACCTTACTAATTATTTTATCTTCCTTAAATATCGGCCAATATTAATGTCCTTCCTCATTTCCAACATTGTTCATGTGTACTTTCCATTCTTTTGACCAAACTTATTGTTCTATCAATATTCAAAGAAAATTGATCATTGATTTTTTAATTAATAAATTGCACTAAAATGTCATTCGCCAGTTTTTAAGAAATTATTTCTTTTCTTCATTTTCTTTCTTCATAGCTTTTATAAAATTTTTCGAAGTGCAGTTAAGTTTGTAAATTTTCCTTTTTTTTTAATTTAAATGAATGTTTCTGAAACAACACATGTTGTTTAAGGACGACTCTCTGGCTGCAGTCCAAAGACTTCAATAGGCAGAATCTTTTTCACTGTCACTCACTAAGAAAATGTGCTTATTCTGTTCCTTAACTGTTCCCAGCGCAACCATTAGAGTGATATGTAAACGTTTCCAAATGGCTAGAGTTTTTCACTTGTGCTGTCTTCTGCTTTCCTCATCTAACCCTATCCTCGCGGCCTTGTGCTCAGAAACGAGGCCGGGGGCACTGGCTCCTCTTTGGGGCGCAGGGTGCTCGTGCACGGGGGCTTCTGCCAGCCCCTGGCCTGGCACGGTGAACCTGGCCCTTTCACGCATGCACCTGGTGTCAAGCCCAGATCTTAGACGCACAGAGGGTGGGGGGGGGCGGGCACAGCTGGTGGGATGAACTGCAAACCGGACGTTCTGAGGGTCGCGGGACCCCAGCCCACCAGGCAGAGACCGTCGTACTTGGATGCTGTTTTCAGATGTCCGGATGCCTGTGTTACAGCCTGGACGCAGCGCTGGTGCAGCGGGGTCCGAGCTCAGTGAGGCTGGAGCTGCCTTTCCAGGTCTGTGACACTCTGACAGGCACAGGGGGAGTGTCCGGGCTATCTCGTGCTTACATGATGTTATGTCCAGCTCAAGGTGGCTTTGGGAACAGAAAGGGGACAGAAAGGTCATGTCACGGGCAGGGCAGCCGGGTCATCCGGGCAAAGACGTTTCTCTTCAATGTGAAGGTGACTGATCACGCCTGGTCACCGCCATGCGACCCCAGCGGGAGTGGCGTTGACACTGGCGCAGAGAACCCGATCAGCCGTGATTCCCAGATGGGTCTTCTGCAGCCCCTGGCCCGAGGTGCCGTGCTACCCTGGAGAGCAGCATGGACGATGACTGAGAATCTGAACGTACTTTCTGTAGACATGGTCTGGAGACTTCAGCATGGCCAGCTAACGGGAGTCCTCTGCCCTGGCGGACAGCTCGCCAGGCCTCCTGTCTGGCCGGCGACCCCCACGCGCCTGCGGCTCTGGCCAGCGACTTTCCGCGTCATGCGTCTCTCTCCTCCGTCTGCGGGGCCGATGCTCACCGCGCCGACGGCGGCCACAAACACCCTCTGACAGGCAGAACCGCAGGGCCGGGCGAGGGTCTGGAGACGGTCTTTGTTTCGTGGATGGAGAGACTGAGGCCCAGTGTGGGTGGGCCGGTGCCTCAGGGACCGTGGGGACCGTTCGGTGCTGGCGCCCGGCCGCACGTCAGGGCAGTCACGTGGCTGGTGCACATGCCCACACCCCCGCAGTGGGGCAGCGGCTACGACCCGAATCCCGGGACCGAATTCAGCCACTGCTGTGCGCTCCACGGGCCCGCAGCCCCCGGAAAGGACCTGCTTCGCAGCAGCGATTTTATTCTGAAGGAGGGAAGGAACCCGAGCAAGGACACAGACAAGGGGGCAAGAGATAAGCTGCTGAAGGTTGTTTAAACCCGAAAAGCGAGCACAAGACGCGACAAGACCTCAGATGTCAAACCCACGCTGCGTGTCGGACGCTCCAAGATGCACCTGCTCCTCTAAACCGACCCCTCTCGCCGGTCACCCAGCCCTGTGCTTGATACAGACGAGACGCACACAACGAGCGGCCTTCCCTTGGGATCTGCTCACCTAACAGGAGGGACGATGCGTGACGACGACGGGGTTCAGGTGGCAGGCCCCGTGCAGCCATCTACGCTGCAGGGGCGGACGGGGCAGAACAGCAGTGCAAAGAACGCGCCACAGAGGACGCTGCCGCCTGCTGCCCGGGGGCTCAGGACGGGTGGGGACACCGCTCGTGGCCCCGGGGCCAGGCCGCTGCAGGCCAGTGCCGGAGCGAGGAGAGGCGAGCCCGGGCCTGGGGCGTCTCCGTGTCGGAAGCGACTTCCGCGGCGTCGGAAAAGGCAGGCCGGGCATTCCTGGGCTTCCCCAGGGAGCGAGGACTCTGTAAAGCAGTGTCACGGTGCCAGGAAGGGACCACTAGAGTTCTTGTTCTGCAGGAGTGTCCCCCCGACTGACCGAGCCTCCCTGTGCCGTCGCCGGAGCCGAATGTCCCCCGCGTCGGGACTAAGTGCACAGTGGTGACCCCTCTCCCCAGCCCGGGGCCCCCAGCAGGGGAGCTGTGGGGGAGGGGCCCTTCATGCAGCTCCTCCCCCTGGCCCCCCTCCCTCCCCTGCAGCAGCCTCATGCCCTGGAGAGAACCTGAGTTCGTTCCCCAAAGCCTGGTTGTCACAGGTGATGGGGACCGAGCGACCAGAGACTGAGGAGGTGAGGACGGGGTTGGGGAGAGGGGGAGCTGCTCAGGGGGCTCTGGCACCTCCCTGTGGGGACGCATGGGAGGCCCGCAGACAGGGCCTGGTGAAATGACCCTCCTGTGTCAGGCCTGCCGTCACCCAGGAGCAGCTGCGATCGCTGCAGGTGGCAGAGAGTCACCACCCAGGTCCCTGGCTGCCCACTCCCCACAGGTGAGCTGGAGCACGCCAGCCAGTCGGCACCCCGCACCCCGCGGGCTGTGACGAGGGGCAGCTCTGGCCGTCTAACGTCCCAGCAGCAGAAGCGGGGGACGGCCGCGTGGAGGGTGCTTAGGGGCCAGCAGGCCCGGCCACCCTCACTGACCCTCACAGCGACAGGGGACGCTGGGCCCAGACGGGCGGGCTCCCAGCCGGGCAGCTGGGTGTCTGAAGGGCCCCCCTCCCGTGTCCCCGCATACGCCGCGAGGAAGGGTATGGCCTACGTCCTAAACGCTCCCCTCTGGTTTCCGGCACGAAAGCGGAGGAAGAGCAGGCCGCGGGGCTCGAGGCAGGGTCCTGCACCCACGTCCCGCACGGACGCGGTCTCCCCAGGAGGCGTCCGTCCCTCGTCATGGCTCGGGCCCTCCGGCCCCCGAGGGCCCCCGCCTGGAGGCTGCATCCTTACCTTCAAACGCTCGTGCGGCGTCCACCAGGTGGGACCAGTCCAGCCCTGTGCCTGCGTCCGGCAGGGGCATCAGGCCAGGGTCTGCGCACTTGGACTTGTCCGACAAAGACCCGTCGGAGAACCAGAACTCACCTAAATGGGACAGAACCAGCATGAGTCGGGTTGCGGTACGGGGAGCAGCCGGTCCCCTGAAGGGGCCAAGGGAACGTCCTGTCAAAAGACCTCCTGCCCCCCCAAAGGGGACATGACAACGTGGTTACCCAAAGCACACCGCCGGGGAGACGGAGTCTGCAAAAACTCCATGACCTGCGGGCACGTGAGGTCGGCCGGCAAAGACCCCGGTGAGAGCAGGTGGGCACGGCGCCCAGAGCCTCCCCTTCCGGGCAGGCCTCTCCTGAGGACGGCCGCCAGGCAGGCTGGGCGCAGGGCCAGTCCTGCCTTCCTCAGGGTGACTGCCCCCTTTGAGAGTCACCATCTCCTCCTCTGCCCGGGTTTGGTGCAATTTTACAAAGCGTTTAAAGAACGCTCATCTGAGCGCCACACGTTTGAGCTGCCCGGAGTATCAGTTCATCACACGGACGCGGGAAGACCGCCTTCGCCTCGTTACTAATGAACGAGAAAGCGCGGGGACGCTCTTTTACGAGCTGCGCATGGAAACGGCGGCCGGACTGCTTCGTGGGCTGAGACGGCTCGGCCGCTGGCCCCGTCCCGCACGAATGCTCCGTGGGCCTCCTGCGTCTAAATCTCATTGCAGGACCCGATGCATCTACGTCATTAATACTAGTTGTTAAGAGCTCATTATACATCTGGGGACACGTTTCCAAACGGCGGCCGCGGCCTTCCAACGCGCCTTTTCCGGGCCGGCCCGGAACCTTGGTGCAGCTCCGTGCGAACACACCTGACTAATTAGACCAATCAAAATAATGTGCACCTGGCTGCCGGAGCCTGCACTTCAGTTAAGGAAGGGGCGTGATTAGCTAAGTGCACCTGCAGTGTCCGTCCTCGCCGGGAGGCTGAGACGCCGGCGTCTGGACGGAGCGTTTGTGACCTGGCCCGAGACGCTCGGGCTCCCGTGCAGCTCGGCTGGCCTGGAGGTCACAGCTGCACCGGCCAGAGGCCTCCGTCTCCACCACCGCCGTGTTCGCGTGCGGGGACGCTGCGCCCCACGAGTCCCGGCCCCACTGTGAAGGGAGCCGGTGGCATTCTGTGAGCGCCACCCCCGACACGCTCCACGCACTGCCCTGTCTGTCCTCAGTGACGTCACCGCCACGCCCGTGCGTCCCGTGTGAGACGCGCTCTGTCCTTGCTGAGTGCGGGACGAGCGGAGCGAGCTCCGGCGGGAGCCGGGAAGGGGCGCAGCGGGCTCCCGGGGTGTCCCTCCGGGCCTGCCAGCCTCTCTGAGGCCCAGGGGTCCCTGCAGAGCAGAGTCTGGGCCCCTCCCAGCTCCCCGAAGGTCTTTAACCAGGAGTTCAAGGTTCACCCCCCAGGCAGACAGCTAAGGAAGCACAGGGACCTTCGGTCACATGCAGATCGCTTCCTCTGTGACCCTCCCAGGGGCTGCTTTGCGTAGAGCCCGTCTGAGAAGGTTGCGTGTCTGCAAGTCTAACTGTGACATCCTGGAAAAGGCAGAACTACGGAGACAGTGAAAAAATAAGTGGCTGCTGAGGGCCGGGGGGCGCGGGGAGGGATGGGGGAGCACAGGGGAAGTTCAGGGCAATGATGCACTCCGGATGGCACCGCAACAGTGAGGACACGTCATTACACACTCGTTCCGACCTTTAACGCCCAGCACCAGGAGTGAACCAGAACATAAGCTGTGGACATCAGTGACAACGCTGTGTCAGTGCGGGCCAGAGTCTAACTAATGTCCCCCCGCCGGTGGGGCAGGCTGTGCACGGGCACGGGGCAACTCTGGGCTTTCTGCTAAATTCTGCTACGAACCTACACTGCTCTAAAAAAGCTTATTAAAAATAGAGCGAAGCTAAAAAAAGGACAGTTCTCTCACAAGCAAGCAAATGAAGGGGAGTGTAAGAGCTACAGTGATACCTACGTCATGACTTCACGGCACGTTTTGAGCATTTTAAATGAAAAAGTAGCATTTGCAAGAAAAGCATTTTATTAGTTTTACAAAAGCTTTTATGAGGACATTAAAGTTGCTGATTTACAAGGAAGGGAAAAGCATTCGTATTTGGTGTTAGATGACATCTGTGTGACCTGTCATTTGGTTTTCAAGGAGTTTAAAGGTTTCTTCAATTTAGGCAAAGGGACCCTTCATAATAGGCAGGATATTCCGTCACTTAAAGGACTAGACTAAGAATTTTGTGAGACAGGTTCATTTCTGATTAAACGTTAGAAACATTATTAAAACTTGTATTTTATTTTGCTCGGCACTTCCAGGTGTATTATGGAGTTCAAACTGGTTTTAAAGATAATGCTTTCTTTCATGAAAGTTAAAAAAGGCCCTGACAATGAATATACTTCTGACTAAATCCTCATTCCTTCTGTACAATAGAAATCGACTACGAAGAAAAAAAACAGGGCTCGTGTTTAAAAAAAAAAATTATCTTCAAACGCTGACACGTTAATAAGGAACTGACACGTGAAAATCAGAAATTTCAGGATTTTAAGGAATAGCATCTCAAAAGCACCTAAACTGCCTGTGACTAGTAAAATGGAGCGAACGTGACCCAGAGGACCCAGTGACAGGCAGGAGGACGCCCGGCCTGAAGCGGAGCCAGGCCCAGGCCGACGTCCACCGTCACCTTGCACGTGGCCCGGCCGGTGGCCCGGGAGAGGAGAAGGAAGGGGAGGGACAGGCTCCTCCCTGCTCGCTGCCCGCCAGGGGCCCGCCCGCCCGCGCCTCAGCCCCGTGCAGCTCGTGAAATCGGGTCTTACACTTTCTCCTTTACGGTGTAAGAGCTGAGATATGGCACAAAGGTCACTATTTTTCTTGACAAAAGTACATCTAATGTGGGTTTCCCAATTTTCTTCAAAATTGGCAGTATCGCTTACCTCGTAAAGAATGTCTGCTCTGTGGGCTTTCACCGTACAAACAATCAAAGGAAACACACCTCCGAGCCCCCCCGGGCGCCCCACTCACCGCGCAGGCCGGCCGCGCCAGGCGCGTGGGGCCGTGGGGGCAGCGAGCTGTGGTGCGGCGGCGTGGCGCCAAGCGGCGTGGAGCTGAACAGCGTGTCCCCCGGCAGTGCCTGGTCCAGCAGGGAGCTCCGGGAGCCGAAGGCCGAGGCCCTGCGGTGGCTGCTCACGCTCTCGTCAGACAGCGTGCGGCACAGCGCACGCCGTGGGGACAGGTCCCCGTAGAAGGAGCACTGCGGGTCACAGCAGGGGGGGGAGGTGTCAGGGGCCGGGGCTGTTGGGCCCGGGGCTCTGTGGGTCCCCGGGGGCCCCCCGCGGGCTTGCGGGCTTGGGGCTGCGACCCCGCCTGCAGGCACCCAGCACAACCCAGGGCTTCGGCGCCCGTGGTGGCCGCGAAGGCCTTCTCCTGTGCCGTCTGTGACGTGCCGCCGTGAATGAGGCGTGCGCTCTGGAACGTTCCGGAACGTGGCGGGGTCCTCCACGCCCCTACAGCAGTGGCTGCTCTCACTTCAGGCACCAGTTACACAAACCGCGTGTCCTGCTGCGGCCTTGTATTAATTTGACATGACTGCGTCTTAATATTATGCGACTGGCACCAATTGACTGCATAGGAGGTTCAATCTAATCTAAATAATAAAACTATTTTGAACACTGTAGCTTTCTAGGCCCTACAAACAGGTCAAGAAAAATGGACTCGGAAAGTAAAATACTATTGTGTACTCTGAAGAACCGCTCACGAAAGCCTCCATGACTGTAAACAGCCAATTACGGTGACTGCTCATCACATTTAAAGGGACCGTGAGACGCAGTGTTCAGTCACAGGTGGGGGGAGGATGACGCATCCAGAGAAGCGAGCCATCGAGGCTCAAGAAGCGTCAGGGAGAGTGTGAATTTCCAGCGGCTCCTGCACACGGAGCCATGCCCCTCCTACGTGAATAGCAGAAGCCAGGACGTTTGCATCTAGCAAACGTAGAAGTGGCTATTTGCGTTCGTGACAAGACGGCCGAAAGTGTTTCTACTGCGTGTGCTCCTCCTACTCTGCTGAGTCTGCCCCTCCGATGAACGAGAGCTGGGTGTGTGCAGACGCCCCCGCTAAACTTACACCGTGAACAGGAGCTGATCTGTCTCAGAAGGAAAAGGAAGCGCACGTCGAGGACAAGTTCAGTCCTGTTCGGAGAGAAGCTTTCTGCACCTGGGGACAGCAGCCCAGTTCATTCCGCGTGACCCATGGAACATGTGTGCCGCGGGTTCAGAGGGCTCGTGCCGACTGCTGCTCCGGGGCCCTCCCCTCCTGTCACCAGCAGGCTGTTTTTTTTGGGGGGCGGGGGTGGGGGGTGGGGGAGCCCTGGATTAGAAGAGAGAAGATGTGGGTTCCACCACATTTACGTGGACTTCACGTTTCACTGTTTGGGGCCTCAGTTATTTGCAAAAAGAGACCTGGCTAAATTACTGTCCGCATTCAGCACGGTGCTTCAAGAGACTGTGATAAAGTCACACCGAAACTAACGGGGATGGCGATGACTGACACGGGCCGGGCCGCTGCGGGCGAAGGCGGGCCTTGGGCCCGGGGCCGGCGTGTAAGGCGGAAACGTGGCCTTCCCCCGAGATACTGCCCATCCCGGCTCCGTCCCACGGAGGCTCGGGCAGAGTACCATCCCACCCCGCCCGCTCCTGGGACAGGGTGACATCGAGGGAGGGCAGGTCGGAGCAGGGGTCCTGCAGTGGCGCTGGGCTGGGGACCCCGACAGCTACGACTCTGGCCGCCTGATAGGCCCAGGCCCACACGAGGCCTGCCCGTGCTCCTCAGCTCTGTGACTCTGCGGCACACGGATCGTGTCTCCTTTCGACAGAGACGGACTCTGGGCCACAAGGTCAGGTCACTGGCACGGAGTCACGTAGCGGACTGCTGCTGGTGCCGGCACTCGAGGCCACCCTGGCCTGGCCCATGCGCCTGCCCAGGCTCCCTCGGGCCACCCCGGCCCCTTCCGGGCTCGCCTTGCTTGCTGACGGTAAACGCTGAAGACGCCAGCCGGGCATGGAGCTGCAGGCCGGGTCACGACAGGGGACTCAGACAGGAGGACCTGGGACCTCAGTCCCTTCGGACTCTGCTGTAGTGCTTCTAGAAACCTCAAAGCCCCCCGAAAGCCACCAACCTTTCTTCTCCCCTCCTCCGCCACGGGGCTGTCGGGAAGCATCAGTTTCACAAAGTCTTCCTTGGACAGAATGCGTGGCGTTTCTGCGGCGGCGTCCGCTGCCCCCAGCTGATGTTGGCTCGCTGTGGACAGGAGCTCCAGGTCACCGTACAGCCTGCCAGAAAGAACGGAAGGGGCGGTCAGCCTGTCTGCCAAGTGCCTGTCGCATCAGGGGTGAGAGTCCCGTGGCCAGTTTCAACCCCTGCATGCACACGCACACACACACGCACACGTTCCATCACGTCACATCAGTTCGTGTCTGCTCCATGTGCATTTGTCGAATGAGCTCAACTGCGAAGTTACATTTCTGAATAATTCAAAAACAAATCAGATCCCCAGAGCCCTGAGAAAAAAAAAAGACAGCCAGCTTCTAAAACAAGGCCGTGGTTTTCTTTTCCTAATCCATGTCGGAAAATGGTTCCGGTAATTCATCAGAGATTACCCTCGGTCCTCTGAGGGAACCTTCCTCGGTGGCCGGACAGCCAGCCGCAGCCCACATCGCACCCGGCACCGCAGAGAGAGAGAGGCCCCCAAGGGAGCCTGGGGTGTAAGAGGAATCAGCTCAGGCGTGTGCCAAGCACGTTCTGTCATCAGCAATTTTGCAAAGCTGTTTGGATAAATAAAGCAGCTGTCTCTCTTAATTATCAGGATATAAAAATGTATTTATGGACAACAAAAGACAGTCTAGCTGAATTATTGTTTTCAGCTCTTTTCCATGGAGAAAAGTGGGGAGTCATCTTTGAAAGGTTCGCTCTGGAAATGCCATCTGAGCATCCAAACATCCGCGAAGGCATGGCGGGTCACGAGCGGCCGGGCTGTCGCTGTTGGCGGCGGCGGACGTCTGTGCCGTGCGCCTGCCACGGGAGGCTGTAGGGGCCCTAGTCCAGGGCGGCAGGCGAGAGAGCGGGACCTGTGTGATGTCGTCGTGTGTCACTGAGATGGCTCTACTTCACAAGTGAGGCTATCCTGTCACAGTGCGACAGCTCGCTGGAAAACGCGAATGAGGAACTCCCACGACGTGCTCGAAGTCCATGACGGCTCCTCTGGAAGTGCCTGTGGCTCCGGCTTTGGTTCTGAGGTGGCTCAGGTCTCCGCTCTGCGGCGCCGGCCACAATGACAACGTGGAAAATGCTGGCTGTGTTTCAGCCGCAACACGACCGAAGATGCGGCTGGCTCATGGGCTGGCATGACATGAAAGCGGGGGCTACGGGGAGAACACGCGGCCCGGGGGCCGTCGCACCAAAGCCAGAGGGAGACGCGATGGCCGTCTGGTGGCGGCCACGCCAGCACTCGCCCGAGGCAGAGCCGGGTGCCTGGCACTCCGGCCCACCTGCTTTGGGAAACTCCAGGTCCCACCAATAACCACTTGGCTAAAGAGTCAACGCCTGTGCAGGGGACCCCGAACGAGGCAGGGCTCAGAGCGCCGACCTCGCAGAAGTGAAAACCCACGGGTAACTCTGACTCCCCCAAAACTTAACTCCTAGCAGCCGGCTGCTGAGCGCCTTCCTGATGGCAGGGCGGCGGGTTAACTCACGTTCTGTGCGTTATTTGTGTTGTACACTACGTTCTTACAACGAAGCAAGCGAGAGAAAAAACGTTAAGAAACCGCGGTAAGGTAAATGACGGTGCTGCACGTGGCTTTCGACACAATAAGTTTGTCATCCGCTTGTGAGATGGAAACACCGGTGTGCACGTGGCCTGCGCGGTTCAAACCCACGTGGTTCAAGGGTCAGCTGCAGCTACTACTAAAATGTGCCCTTTTATTTTACGTGTTTGGATAAAAATCGCTAGCTTTTTCTGCTAAATTGGTAATTTTACTCAAACTGTGAAATGACACATTAATCAATGTGCTCCAAGTCTACTCCGTGGCAGTCACGAGGAGCAGAGGCCAGGGGGCTGCTCCTGGGGTCCCCGGTCTGGGGGTGTGTAGGGACAGGGACGACCAGCACGTGGGAGGTCACAGTGCCGGGCCAGTGGCGGCGGCCTCAGAAGCTCGGGAGGGGCTGTCAGGCCGAGGGAGCGCATGGATGGAGGCCCAGGGGCCGAGGCGGACGCCCACCAGGGCAGAAGCAGCAAGTGCAGGGTCATGGAGGTGGGCATGGGGCTGGGAGCAGGCGCGGGGAAAACCGGAAGGACTAGACGTGCTGCGCTCAGCTGTCGCCCCGAGGACGCCGCGTTTAGGAAGATCACAGACAGGGACGCAGATGAGCCCTGAACGCGGGAGAGAGAACCCTCTGGCCGACGGGGAACGCGGCGGAGGTGCTGGAGGGCGATGGGGACCCGGGTGGCGGAACTGAGGCCGCGGGCATGGAACGCGGTGACGGCCACTGAGGGGGGAGGCCCCGCGAGACTGAGCGTCAGACAGGAGGCGAGGTGGAACCTGAGTCTCTGGCGTGGTGACCGAGGACACCGCTCGCATGGAGACGCCGAGGGCGGGGCCCAGAGGACGCGCCGGGACAGCAGCGTCTCCCGTCGGCGCCCGGTGGCATGCTCGGCGGCGTACCTGCTCACGGCTCGGGACACCGCCAGCAACTCCCAAGCTCTGTCCTGCCTCGGGCCAGCGCTCCCGAGAGCGGGCAGGGCCGCGACTGCCCAGGCTTTCCTGGGGGACGCACGGCCCGGTGTCGACCATGACTGAGGGGTGCGTCTGGTGACCCACTGAGGATGGGACCGGACCAACTGCGGTGCGGTGCCCGGCAAGCGCTCGTGCAGCCGTCGTCAGCTGCTGCGTTCCAAACGCAGGGCCGACTCATCAGCAAAAGCCATCAACGAGATCCCGTGACGTGCAACTTCAGAGTTGGGGGCCCTGCTGGGGGACACCACCAACTTCACATTTTGTGTTCACCGAGGCATGAATTCTCGAATCCTCGGGGGCAGGAACATCACGCACGTGGCCGATCTTCCCAGCGCACGTCTCAGTGGTTTGGTGGATGCTGTTGGGACAGAGTTTCTCACGTAGCTGGAGAGTCCGCGTGGCTGCCGCCGCTGCACGCCCCTGACACGTTAAACGGCGTTTCTTGTTTTAGATGCATTTCGCTCGGCTGGGAGAGGCCAGGGCTGCCTGCTGCACCTGCCTGAGAAGCCCGCTCAGCGAAGGGCCCGGCCTGCGGCGGGGAGCCTGGGCGTGAACCCCAGCACCAACCTCGTGTGCCGAAGGAAGTGACTGTCGTTGTGGGTGGGGGGGCTCCCGAGTGGAAAATGTCCACATGGGCTGCCGACCCCTTTTCCTGACTCTTCAGGGGACACGGTGCTTACACTGATGTGCAAAACGCTTCCACAACTATTTCACAGAAAATAAAAGGCCTGGGATGGATTTCTGGGAAGCACACAGAAGGCTCTGTTAGAAAAACCAACGTCATCGTGAGAACATTTACATTTGTGACAAAAAGCGTAGTTATCTCTATAAAATTTCTTTTTAAACAGCTCACTTGCAATTCCTGACATGATTTTTTTTTAACAAAAAGATTCCATGTTCAGTTTCAGATGAAAATGATTTTTCACTTGGAAGGCGATGTCAGGGCCATAGCTGAGCGGTGAGGTCATTTTTTATGGGACAGAAGTGGTGCTGGTGCATTAACCAAGCTCAAAATCTAGAGTCCTCTGAAAATCCGTGTCCCCGGGCACCCCCAGGGCCCCCATGCCTGGTGACGCTGTCAGAACACGCAGACACCGAAGAACACAGGGGCCTCAGAATTTAGTGCGTGAGAGCTTTGTTTTTAATGCCGTCCTTTAAAAATTAAGCAAACCAACAGGCAAACAGCTCTGACCGGCCTTGCTTTCGTTATCTTGAAATGCGAATTCTTGTCTCATCAAAGAGGAACAAGTAGAGTTTTCACACGTGTAATAAGTTATCAGCATTTCTTCTTTTCTTTCCTCAGACAGATACAGAACAGCCCTCCCTCACTGCCCCCACTAAACCTGAGGCTGGAGGGGTGATCAGAGCCACGTGACAGTGGGCAGGTGCCTGCTCTTTCCTGATGCCACTTACGCAGCAATTTTAAAAAGTGCACGCGGACTCTGGGACCCCAAGTGTCCCGAACTGGCTGAGTCAGGCTCTGCACTCACACCATCGCGAGCGCACCACCCCGGCCTCCCTACCGCAGGCAGCTGTTTGAATCCAGAGCCAAAAACAGGGTTTCCTTTCATTATAAAATATAAGTGCAACAGTCAAATACGTCCGCTCCGCCAACCCCGCAACGTGCCCGGCTGCCCCGGACGTCCCGCCGGCCACCTTACCCCCGACACTCGGCCACGTCGGGCTCCTCGGGCGGCGGGCTGCCTTCCGACTTCTTCCAGCCGATGACATACTTGTTCGCTGGCCCCTGTCTGTGGTAGGGCTTAGACGTGGACCCGGGGGCCGGGGGGCCGCTGCTGTGAGCCACGATGTAGACCGTGGACGTGTCCAGGGAGCCGGTGCCTTTGGGACAGTGAGGCAAAGGGCTTCCCGCGTGGCGGGAGCCGCTGGGGAGAAAACAGACAAACGCTGCAGCGCGGGCGGAGTCCGCGGGGCCGGCTTGTCGCCAAAGCACAGCGCGTTCGCTCCTGGCCCGCGAGCGAGCGGGATGGCGTGGAGCGGGGCAGGGACGGCGTCCGGCGCGGGCCGGGCACCTGCTGTCCAGGGACTGCACCCAGGAAAGTGGGCGCCATGCTTAAACGGGTGCTCTAGAATGTGGCTTCAAAGTCACCGTCAACTAAGAACTGCGAGAAAAAGACAGCCGGGTGACAAAGGGCCCGCTCACTGAACATGGCGCCTCACGGCGTCCGGGCACACACTCCACGTAGAGTGGCGAAACCAGCACGGCCCATCGGGAGCCCACCGGCAGGTTGACGCCCCCTCCTGACGGTGTAAACTGCCAGCCAGTGAACGGTCACCGTGTCCAAGAACACGGGTCTCAGGGCCCCACAGCTGCACCCACTTCTGTTCATAAACGAAAGCGCTGAAACTTTCCTTGACAGTAAGTCAAGGTTACAGCTCTCCGACAAGGTGCCTCAGAGTTGGCTGCTTTTCAACCTTCTGAAGTTAGAACAAGACAGAACAAGGTCATATAATTCCAAGATGGTTTTTTAAAGAGGAGCAAGCAGAGTTCAACTGTCCCTGAAATTAAAACGGGAGCAACTCAGGTAACTAAAGTCACTGAAAACACAGATGTTCTTTCGGTTATTTATTACTGAACGTACTGTGCGTCGAATAACTAAAGAGAACTGATAAGAACTAGTAGGAGCTTCTATTTAAAAACGACCCCGCGCCCGAGGCCTCCTCCCCGCTGTCTGCTGCCCCTTCTCCTGCTGAAAGGACATTGGTTTTCCCTGGGGAAGCGGCGTTCTTCACGAGCCTTCAGCCCCATGGTGTGGGGGGCCTGGCCCCGGGTCCTGCCTGCCTTAAACTGTGGCACCCCCGTCACCACGGGCCAGGACGAGTAGCTGGAGGGAGGCGCGTCTTCTGAAGGGGCTTCTGCAGGACGACAGGGGACACACCTCCGTCCCACAGCACAGGAGCGTGAGCGCGGAG
Organism: Eidolon dupreanum; assembly: GCA_028627145.1. NCBI lineage: Eukaryota > Metazoa > Chordata > Mammalia > Chiroptera > Pteropodidae > Eidolon > Eidolon dupreanum. Next base: position 17,533,736 of record CM053516.1, on the reverse strand, counting down.
GCCATGACAGTGACACGGTGACACGGCCGCTCTCAACTGACGGGACGATGACCAGACCCAGGGGCTGCCGCGCGGAGCCCAGGACGGAGGGCCCCGGACTGGGGTGCCATCGTCTGAGCTGCTGCTGGCTTGGTGGTTCTGGACTCTTCGGTTACGTGAGCCACAATGCTGCTTACTGTGTGAACAGGTCGGCGTGCAGTTTGAGCTTGTAACACATGCTCCTGAGTGCCGAACATGCTAAGTGTCACCAACGGGACAAGGCAGCGGCGAGCACGTGTGTGAGCGCACGCGTCTCACAGACGGCCCTCCGTGACGCGGGCATTCAGAGCTTCTCAGATGAGCACGCGGGTGACATCCTGCCGAAACGAAACACTGCCTGGACACTCCTCTGCCCAGTGGAGGGGGCAGAGCGAGTGACATGCACGTTGGCCGTGGCACGTGGTCCCGCGCCCTGGGCCCCGCCGCTGACTGGTGCCGGCCCGCCTGTCTGCACACTGAGGCAGTGACGTCCGCCCCTCACTGGTGGCCGGAGGCGGGGAGAAGGTCCGGGTGAGCAGTGGCCTCGGCCTCCGTGACAGGGAGAGCCGGGCACAGGGGCTGTCGCGTGGCCGCTGCGCTCAGACCTGCTCCCTCCACGGTCCTCCCACGGCTGGGCGCCTGACTGTCCACAGGACTGGGAGGGTCCTGGATCAGGAAAGGCCACGGAGGCGAGGACACCGCCCACGGCAGCTGGTGAGCAGCAGTCACATCCCGCCACGGCCGAACCGGAACCAACGCGTTTCTCTGCCTCACTTCTGAAGGCAGGAATCACAAACTCTACGTTGCAAAGTCACTGCACAGACTGGTGAACAGGAGTTCGAAACTGCTCATCGCTGTGTATTAAACATCTGCAGCTACGACGTCGTTCCTGTGAATTCAGCTCGTCAAAAATGGAGCCGTGACCCGTACGCACGCTCACTACTGCACAGAAGACCTCGGGTTCCTTCTTATTTTCCATCTTTTATTCATTTCCCTTTTTCCTTTATCCATTGCAGGTGGCACTTGATGTTACTTTGTATCAGTTTCAGTGTGCAGCGTGGTTAGCTGTTTATCTAACTGACGAAGGGTCCCCCACGATGAGTCTTGGTCCCCATCGGGCGCTACGCGCAGCCCTGATGACGTCACTGACTATCCCCGTGCCGTGCTTCACGGCCCCCTGACTGTTCTGTAATGACTGATTTGCTCTTCTTGATCCGTCCCCCTTTCCACCTGCCTCAGGTCCCTCGTCTCGCAAGGAGCCTCAGGGACAGAGAGCCGGGCACGTGCCCGTATAGCTGGGGCCGCACACAGACAGCACAGAGGCCACCCTCAAACTCCGGAGTACTGTCCAGCTGGCCGTCACTTCCCCTAGCAATTTAGGGACCACGGATAGAACTGGGGGAGGTAAGAGGTCTAAGAGCAATTAATATCTAACTAGTTTTCTCTCAAATTTTAAGAGGAAGGAAAATAAAATCACGAGTGACATTCAAGGGCAAATTCCACAGTGAGACGTAAGCCAGGCTGCTGAGGGAACGAGTGACAACCTGTGTCCTGTGCACGCTGCTCCCGCGTCAGGCCCCCACCCCCCAGCAGGCGCGGGGCGCCCCGGAGGCAGGAGCAGGCGGCACCCACCTGGAATGCGAGGAGATCTCGCTGAGGTCGCCCAGGCTGCCGTCGGCGGCGCCGCTGGCCGCGAGGGCGGGCGCGTAGCCGTGGACGGCGTACAGCTGCGCCTGCTCGGCGTCGGGTGCCGCGAGGTCACCGGCGTCCGTCCACGGCTCAGCCCGGCTGTGCATCAGGGCCCGGCCGCCCAGCAGGTGCGCGGGCGCCAGGCACGGTGCCGTGTCGATGCCGCTGTCGGTGGAGGCCCCCTTCACGTAGGCCAGGCCCAGCAGCTCGGGGTCCATCAGGTCCCCGGACCCGAAGTGCTTGTCCTCGCTGCTGCCGGAGGCGCTGCTGGACAGCGTGGTGCTGCTGGAGTGGCTGGAGCAGCTCTTGTCTCCGATCTGGGGGGGAGAGACACGGAAGACACTCGATGACCTGCAGGGCACTCGCGGTCCCCACGCTTCGCCCCAGCGCTTCGCCCCAGCGCTTTGCGGACACCACGTTTTCATGACTGAAGGCTGGTGGTCCTGCGCCGAGCCAGCCGATCAGTGCCATCTCCCCCACAGCCTCAGGTGACAGGTAGCGTCTGTAGCCACAAAGATTTTCTACTGAGCCTATGCACACCGTTTTTTTAACGTCATGCTTAACGGACGGGAGTCGGCGTAAACCTGTGTGCACTGGGATACAAGGTGCGTGACTCATGGGCTGTGATGCCCATTACCGTGGGGGTCGGGGCGCGAGTGTCCTGTCCTTTGCCCCTTTACGAGATGATTATTCTTGCTGACTCGCAAAGCTACAGCCTAAGGCCGCTCACCCGAGCCCTTCCTGTCACCCACCGCGTGAGCCAGTGATGGAATTTACTTGTAAAAAACATTCTGGTTTCATGCCGAAGTCCCCGATTCCTAATTCCTCCCATAATTCATCTTAAGTTAAATGAGCATCTTTTTAAGACTTTGTTCAATTATTTGCCCATAAAGCACTAAGTGTTGTCACAGTGTCACTCACTGGAAGAAAACCCATGGGAATAAAGCTGAGAAAGCACACGGAAATGAACAACAGCAGCCTTTTATCAAGAAAATGATCCTCTGACAAATTATAGTGCCAGCCCTGGGTTTGGGGCAGAAGAGCCGATTTCTATTTGCAACACAGTGGAAGGATGCTGACTGTCACTTAGCACCTCTCTGTGCTTGCATCACTGAGCTCACACGATTAATGTGGGAATTAACGTGTAGCCCCAGTGAAGTCATCCGTGTGATGCATGCCGCAGCCACAAAGCACCATGGCAGCCCGGGCGAGCCATCCCAGGGGGCCCAGGGGCTGATGAGATGGGGCTCTGCCAGCAGGCGTGCTTTGGGGGCCCTGAGAAGACTAGGAGTCCCCGTCTGGTGGATATATCATAGCCTGGGGACACGGACAAGACCTGGAACACAGCGAGGCCGTGGGTCAGGAGAACTAGGCACGCCCTGATCCTCCAAAGTGGTTGGGCCTTCTCTCCTTTCATTCAGTCCTATCGGACCTGCAGCAAATGCCCTTGATCTTTTAATCAGACAGGACAGTCTCAAGCACACTCCTCAACCCTCCCAGTGCTTACACCACCTTCGGAGAGTTGCGAAGGTGGAAACAAACAGATACCGTAAAGCGGGTTCAGGGCAAGGTCCAGACACCTAGGAAGGAATGTCACCTGCGCTGCTCACACTCAGCTGTAAAGCTCACCAACGACACGTGACGGAGGAGGAAAGACACAACTCATAAAGTGTTTCGCCTGCAAATTTAAAACAAACTACTCGGAAACGGTCTTCCTTGGCTACAACCAACAAGTCATGTTTTCACATTTAAATGAAACTTCACAGACACCTGGGAGGTCACCCTCCAGGGCCGTCGGGAAGAGTCCACGGCCACCGCGAGCCTGTCCACCCACCGCGGGGGTCTCCACCACATGGTGCTCCGGTTTCTGCTCCTGCTGCGCCCGCAGTGGAGAAATAGGAACAGACTGAAAACAGGCACATGACTTAGTAACTATCGCGCCGGGCTTCAAGGATCAGGAGGCTGAGGGCGTGACCGTGGCTTCCCTGATTCGCTGGGCGACCCTTTCCTTGAGGTTCTTTATAAACCAAGGCGAGAAGGAAAACCTTAGCAGAGCGGCTGGTTTGTGAAGCAGGGACTCACGTGCGAAAGCTTGCTGGGGGAGTCTTTGCAGCTCTCGTCTTTCTGCAAGGCCCTTTCTTTATAGGAACTCAAGACTTTGGCGGACGTGCCGTGCCATTTGGTTTCTGCCACACAAAGAGAAAAATTGAATATTTAATTCTAGTATTAACCGAAGAACAAAAAGTTTGGTAAAAATAAACAGGATGTGGCTCTAGGGACTTCTGGTCTTGCCAGTGGACCTGCCACAGCGTAGGCGGAACCCCCGCCACATGGGCCATGCCCCACGTCCGCCAGCTCCGCCCACGGGCCACGCCCCACGTCCGCCAGCACCGCCCACGGCCACGCCCCATGTCCACCAGCGCCACCCACGGCTACGACACCGGGAGACGAGCTGACGCAGTAGCCACCAAATGTGCTGGGCGAACGCATGCCGGGACAGGGGAGGGGTGTGCGGGCGGCCTCACGCGGGGCACGTGCCACTTACCCGGGGGTCTGCTTCTGTCCACGCCGTCCTCCCGCTCCCGGGTCCCTTCGCAGTCCCGCAGGCTGGGGCCCTGGAGCTCGAGCAGGAGGGGAGACTGGCACCTGGGAAGAACACAGGGCTGAGCCTGGCCTCGCCACCACGCCGCCCGCCAGCACGTCCCGTGTGCACTGGCTCTCACGTGGGCCCCCGGGGGACACCCTAACGAGCAGCCACCCTCTGGCCAGAAGTGGGGTCTGTCGGCCCAGCCCGGCCACAGGCTTCAAGCACCTGCAACTGGGGGTCCAGCTTCCCCCGGTCCATGGCGGCTATTTACAGATGGAGAGGGGCTGCTGATGCCACCATGGGAAAGGACTGTGCAGGGACGGGCCACTTGCCCCTGACGAGCTGAGGAGGACCTCACTGTGTTTGCTTCCTTCCCCCTTGTGCCCAGAATACATGCCGCTGCTGCTTCTTAATCTTAAAAACTTTAAAGACAATAAAACTGATTGGCTGTAGGTGGGCTTTGTTTTATGAAGACCCAAAATATGACAGTATAATCTTATAAAAGAAATAAGACTCATTTCTCAGAAAATTTACATTCCAAAGTGATCCTTAGTCGCAGAATCCAACCTATAGATCCTGGTTTGCAGAAAAACCCAGGAATGGTCGTCCCTGCCACTCACACAAAAAACTCTCCTCCGGTTTTGAAATGCAACTTTAGAGAGAAAAGTCTCTTTGGGAACCCCTCCCATTACCCGAGGTGGGAAGCCTGGGCCCCCCAGGCCACCAAGCCGAGCACCTGCACCTCTAAGCCCAGACTGGAGGAAGAGGCCCCAGGGAGAGACGTTTCCGTTGGTCACAGGGAGTATCTCTTCCGCTGAAGGCTCCCCTCAGACCGGCCGCTCTCTAGGCTAACTCTGAGCAGCCAGCTCCTTCCAACAGCAGGGGTGACACTCGGTAGTAAAGCAACACATGGGACATCACTGCTGGGAGCACACGATCGCAGCTCCCACCTTCATCCCCGAAGTGTGTGACCCCGACTTAGCTTACGGGCCAGCCCAGCCTGTCTGTGGCCCTGGGTCCTTGGGCCCTGGCACACACACTGCGAGACGCAGGGGGCAGGAGACGGCGTGGGGCTGAACCCGCCTCCTCTGACTCAAAGAGCGCTTTCAGGAGCGGCTGCGAACTGACTCCCCGTCAGCGGTGTAAGTGAGGGGAGCTCCCGGAGCCCAGCGTGGAGCTCCTGCCCATGGTTCCCAAAGTCCGCACGTCCCTATTCACAGCGGAAAATGGGGACAGACGAGCAGTCCCCACATGGAGACGGGGGGCGCTTTCTGGCCCGGACTGCGACCCATCGGAGCTGCCTGGCACCTCTACATCCCGCACTGGCCCCGGGAACGGAGGGTGCACAGCCTCGCCTCCACACAAGTCACGCGCCGCCCTCCCGGGCCAGCGGGGGACCTGGGCGTACCCGTCATGTCCCACGTGCGGTCTCCAGGGTCCACTCCCGCCAGGTCCCGGGTCGCTGGAGGACGACTGGTTGCTGGGTGAGCTTCTGAAAGGGAGACTGGAATCATTAACAGGCGCTAAGTGCCTATGGGTGTAACGCCCCGACCCGGCTCGCTGTGTCTTACGAATGAATTCACTTTTGCGACAACTAAGAGGAGGAAATGTCCACTGCAGTGTGGATCAGCATGAGCTGTGGACAAACGAACGGCGACTCGGTGAAGCTGCAGTGTCCAGCGGCGCCGGCTGGCGCTCCATCACCGGCGCCATGTTGCAGCCACGAGCCTTCACACCCGAAGGTCTGCAGGGCAGACCGCGGTCCAAGGCGGCATGGGGGCAACAGGGGACCCCATGGGCACGGGATTATGAAAACGCCACTGCTGCTTGCTCTCGGAAGCCTAACGAAGGCGAGCCTGATCCTGCACCCGCAGCCGGGCAGAGACGGGGCGGGATGGGCAGAGCGCTTGTTTCCACACAGCCACCAAACACAGCCGTGGCCATTTCAGACACGCACACGCACACACACAGACACACATGCACACGCACGCACACACACAATGCACACACACAGACACACATGCACACGCACGCAAACAATGCACACACGCATGCACACACATACACAATGCACACATGCACACACACATGCACAAACGCTCACATGAACGCACACACAATGCACACATGCATACAGACACATGCACACACATACATGCACATGCACGCGCACACATACACATGCTCACACACGCACGCACATGCATGCACACATGCAACGCACACACATTCACATGAACACATACACACATGCACACACGCACACACATGCACACGCACATACATGCAGACATACATGTGCATACACACATGCATACACACATACACACATGCTCACACATATGCACAGACACATAGATGCTCACACACACATACACTAATATACACACATGCACAGCCATACACACATGCTCACACACATATATACAACACACACCATGCACACACACACACTCACACATGCACACACATGAACACATGTACACACACGTCAAGCATACACACAGCTGCACACATACATGCACACACATACACACACATGCACATACGTACACATGCACACACAGACACATGCATGCACACACGCGCGCACACGCGATAACTCACTCCATGAAGATGTGCTGATTTTCCATATTGCTACTAGAACCCTCTGTCCCCAGTTTTTCCCTATAATCTACTAAGTTCTACTTTATTACAGAGGTTCTGAGGACCCCTCCCTTCCGGATGCCACCCCTCCACCTGGGCTACCTGAGTGCATTTCTTTGACTACGAGGAGTTTATAAACTCAGCAGACCTTTGAGTACGGAGACCTGGGGCCAAGCTGACTTAGTGTCCCGTTAAAGAGACACCACTCCTGCACTGACTCTGGGGAGAATGATGGGAGAAAGCAGAGGAAGGCCACGTTTGCACTTATCGACTAGTTCACGCTCATCCAGGGTTTCTACGTGCCAGGGATGGCTCTAAGCCATTTACATACTTTGACCGAGCAACCCTCATGGCGCCTGGAGAGGTCTCAGTCATTACCAAGTTTATTTTCAGAGGAGGAAACTGGAGGCCAGGAGGGGACAAGTAACAGGCCCAGGTGACGCCAGGCGAGCAGCCCGGCTCAGCAGCCATGGTCACAGCTCCAGGCTGGACCGGAGCCTGACGGCCGTTTGGAAGAAACCCATGGTGTCTCTGCGGCCCACAACTTACGCGAGGGCTGAGAGAAAAGGAGTGTGAATTACCACGGGAGCAACACAACATCACAGGACATTTTGTTCACTCAGGACACCCTAAGCGCGTTGTGCATCCACAATGCGCGCCAGCTTCTGCTGCTACTGGGTTTAGATGTAAAACAAGTACATTCTCTCACTGGAAAATCACGCTAAACTCGACTTGCTCAGAATGAGAGAAAATCCAAGGCGTGCTCATGGCAAGGGCCCTGAGCCGGGCCCACCCTGTGACAGTGGGCTAACCACCGGCTCTGCAGCGCTGAGAGCGTCATGTGGCCACCAGCAGGCCACACACGGAGCTTTCTCGGTGTCCTTCCCAAGAGGGCTCGGGGCGCGGCCACCCGGGGCTCGGGATGGGAGGAAAGCCGGGCCTGCCCCATGGGCTCTGGAGGCAGACCGCATTGTGGCAGCCCCGGCGCTGGGCCAGGAGCAGGGCCAGTCCAAGGACCCTGCGCCTGTGGCCTGCCCAGCCCCGCCTGCAACTTGCTCAGGACAAAGCTGGACAAGGAGCCCCGCCCGCTGTCTGAGGTGCTGGCCGCGTCTGACCAAGGCCGTCCTGGAGGAGGTGGCGCCGGCCTTACCTGGTGCCGTCCGGCAGCTTGCGGTCGAAGGAGGTGCTGCGGGGGATGGCGCCCTGGGCCTGCGGGAGCAGCGGCTGGCACTGTGGCCGGTCGGGCGCGGGAGAGGCCCTGGGCGGGGGCTGCAGGGCAGCGCCGGGCACACGGTGCCACGTGTCCCTCCGGAAGGGGGTCTTGTACTCGCAGGGAGTGCCCTCGCTGTCCAGCTTGTACTCCACCATGGGGATCCGGCACAGCTCCGAGCAGCCCCTGCGGAGCCGAGGACATGGTGAGGGGGGCCCAGCGCCGGGCGCCACCAGCCAGGCAAGGACCCGAGAGGCTCTCTGAGCCTCTGGCCTGGTGGCTCCGCTCGTCCACGCTGGCATAGGCAGGGGCCTGTGACACAGCTGCCCGGTTACTCGAACGCTGAAGGACGGTAGGTGAGGAGCGCGGCCACCCGGCCCCCAGAAAGGGACCACAGGGATTGACACCTGGCAGGACAGAGGACCCGGGACCCAGCAGGGGTCATACAGTCAGGTACGCTTGGAGATGCAGTGCCTCCCAGGAACTCGGAGTGGAAAGCCCGGAGACACTGAACAGTGACTAACTTGCTCTAAGTGACCCGGGCAGGACCAGACTGGACTCCTGGTCACCACGGTCCTGCCTAAGGACCCTAGAAATAAGACACCCCAAACTTATGTGAGTCCCTTTTAGGAAGGATGGAAAGGACGGGGTGGGGAGACAGGTAACGGGGGGTCTGACAGGCCCCGAGACCCAGCAGTGACGTGGACAAAGGGCAGCCTCAGGCAGCGCCCTCGTGTCCCCGTGGTCAGAGGCCAGCCACCCGGCACGCTGACGCCTCCCTCGCAGGCCCCGTGGGTCCGCTGCCGCGACCGCTGCGTGATGCCCTCGGCGGGGAGCGGCACGGGCCGACGAGGGCACTGCGCACGCGACACCCTCCGCGCCTGCGCGCAGCCGCGCGCCTTCCGCCCGCGGGTACACGCCGTCCGTGCAAGGGAGGCGCGAGGAGCTCACCGCGTCCGGGATGGCGGGGACAGAGGGGAGCTGAGAGCCCCACGGCCCCCGGAGGCCCCGGCCCGCGGCTTCTCGCCAGCCGCTGCGGCCCGCCCGCCCCCGAGCGTGCTTCACGCGCTCGCTGTGCTGAATGACGGCGCGTCCGCGCGCGCCTCCGCCCGCCATCGCCCTCCCCCGAGCATCGGCCGCGCGCAAACCCTTCGTGGGGGATCCAGGGACCCAGCCCTGGACGCTTACACACGCAGACACCTCAGTGCCCGTGGGGAAAGTGTCCGTCTGCGACCTTGCTTGTGGTGGCCACTTCACACATGCACCAAAACTCAGCTGTATGTCTGCCACACTCAATAAAGTCGTCAGAAAGAACTCATTAAAGGGGACGAATGCTCCCCCCTGTTCTGAAGCTTCATCCTTCATGCAGCCCAGAGGCGGCCAGTCTTCTCAGCGAGCAGAAGCCATGGCCACGTCTGAAGCCTGTGACGCTCACTGCAGCCTGAGTGTGGACAGCGCTGCGGCTGGCAGACACTTCCTGGTTTCCGTCTGTCTCTGTCTGGTCCCCGCCCCCCCGTATTACAGATCCCCTGGGATTTCCCTTCCTGGAAACGTCAGTGTCCCGTTCCCGGCTCTCAGGCACCCAACGGGCCGCCGCCTGACGCTGACTCGCCGTGCACTTGTCACACGTCCTCCAGGCTGCTGTGCCAGCACGGCGGCCACCGCCGTGCCACGCCGACGAGGCCCTGACATGGGCAGCATGATCGAGGGACGAGCAATTTCACTGTAATTTAAATTTAAAAACTGATACTCTGTTCATTTTTTAAGTACGTTTGAAATAACTTGGGTATGTGAACCCACTTTTGCAACTGTCAGTTTTGTGAAATCTGAACACAGCTAAGTATTTTGGATAAAAAATTTAACGTCTAAACCGATCTGCTATAAGTGTAAAATACACCCTGAATTTTGAAGACTTAATGTGAAAAATAATGTGAACTATCTAATAATTTTTAACATTTATCGAATGTTGAAATGATAATATTTTGGAGATATTAAGTTAAAATGATAAAATAATTTCACCTGTTTTTAAGACATTTTTAATATGGCTACTAGGAAATTCAAAATTAGATGTCTCCCTGGACAGCGCTGTGGGCCATGTGGCCCGCCCGCTGCTCCCTGCACGGCTCGTCGTACCCCAGCTGGACGGTCCCCCGTCCCTGCTCCCGGTGATCACGTCTCCAAATGCGGCCGAAGCTCGGCTCACAGCCCCGTCTCCGCAGATCCGTGCGCTCTGCCGTGGAGGACAAAGTCCAGCACACCACTGCACGCTGCTGGCCCACCCGTGAGCGGCCGCAGCGTCCACCCCGAGAGGCTCGCGGATCGCGGTCCTAACCTCCCCCAAAAGTCTGCCCCCGGCCCCAGGCTCCCCAGGGAACGACATCAGCACAGGCCTGACGCGGCTGGGACAGCTCGTTTACACAGCAGACAGACGCCCAATGACCTGCAAGGCCGGATGACACGGGGCGGCCGTCGCCGGTTTCCGTGGTGACCTCACGGCCCCACACTGGTGCGGCGAGGAGGTGGTGACGGCGTCGTCGATGCCGCACGATGAACCCGCGATCGAAGCAGACAACAGGCCTGGGGGGAGGACCACGGAGACGCGTGTGCTCGTGGCCACACGCGCGTGCGGGGCAGCGGGCGCCGCGATCGCACACTCGCTCTGCGTCCAGCTGGGCGCGCAGCGCACACGTTTTGGTACGAGGAGCCCCTTCGCCACCATCCGCACGTCACGGCGCTGAGCCCGTCGTCCGTCCTGAGTACACGCTCGACGCGGGGCCACGCCGCGGGCTGGAAGGAGGCGGGGACGCGCCGCGGCCAGGCCGGTGACTCCGCGCTCGGCGGGGGTCGCACCTCCTCGCGCCTGCCCGCGGGCGCAGCGCTGGCGCAGACGCCAGGGAAACCAGCGAACCGGGCGCCGCTACGCCAGCCGCCCGCACGGCGGCGAGGGCGGCGAGGGGCCCGCGGAGAGACGGGCGTCCCGTGCGGGATGTGGCGCTCCGCCTGGCGGTGTCTGCTCCGAAATCCACCCCCGAAAACGTTACTAACGCGGGTCGTCACACACTCCTGGCACGCCAGGGGCAGAGACAAGTCGTCTGGAAACAGCTCTAAGGCTGGCTTTTCCGTTTCACTCTCTCAGTGAAAACCAGCCAGACTTGCTTCAGCCTCAATGAGCGTGTTCACGTAGACTGAGTCACCCGGGCATCGAGCCGTGCTTTTCTTCTCAGGGAACCGGGTGAAATCGGCGGGAGAAAACTGTCACACATAGTACACGACAACGTCCAGAGCTGAAAGATACGTAAAACCAGCTAAAAGGTCAAAAGGGCGCCCGGCACAGCAAAGGAACAAAGGTCTCAATCAAGGGAAGTCCCATGGCATTCAGACCCATGGGCGACAGAGGCTCAGGGGTGACAGAGGCCAGTGGGTGACAGGCCCGTGAGACATAGAGGTCCGTGGGGGACAGGCCTGTGTGACACAGAGGCCTGTGGGACACAGAGGCCCGTGGATGACAGGCTTGTGGGACGCAGAGGCCCGTGGGACGCAGTGGCCCGTGGGACACAGAGGTCCGCGGGTGACAGAGGCCCGTGGGATGCAGAGGCCCGTGGGTGACAGGCCCGTGGGACGCAGCGGCCCGTGAGATGCAGTGGCCCATGGGACGCAGAGGCCCGTGGGACACAGAGGCCTGTGGGTGACAGAGACCCGTAGGTGACAGGCCTGTGGGACATAGAGGCCCGTGGGTGACAGAGGCCTGTGGCTTCTGGGGCGGGGCTGGAGAGGCGAGGGCACAGGCCCCACACAGAGGACAAGGACACAGATGGCTCCGTTGTCAACAGCAGTGCTGGACAGAAGCTACTTCTCATCTGACAAACCGATAGTGCTCAGAGCCAGGGACAGAGGGAGGGTGGGGATACAAACAACGTCCGGCTTTTTGGCTCGAGAGGCCAAGGGACGCTGGCACTGCCCGTGGAGAGCAGAGGGAACGGGCTGGGAAAACCACGGAAGGAGGGGATGTCCGTTCCCAGTGGAGAACTGGTGGGGTGAACGGTTATTCACAGCTTCACACTCCTCCCCCAAAGCAAGACTCACCTCCCTCCTCTGGGCTTAAGCTGCTCTGGACTTATTGACAGTGATGCTTACATCACGGGCCAGACTTAGTTAAGTACGGATTTACGCAGAATTGCGGCAGCGTTGTTATTATTATTGTTATTAATGAAACGCCACGGCTCTATAGTTTTTACTCACGGACTTGTACTGTCTCCACGGGTTTTTCTACTTAACTTTCTACCACGTTTCCTGCAATTACAGATTCTCCCATCCAGCCACCAACCCACTTAGCCATCGTAGAGGTGGGATGGTAGAGTAAATGACCAGACATTGAGAAACCTACTTGTCTTCCACTCTAACGGATGCTGGAAGCAAGCTGCTGGATGCCACGTGACCGACGATGGCGTCTTGAAGGTGGCAGCCGGGGGCACAGAGTAGAGCAAGGGGCTTGCCATGGAGCCTGCCAGGGCTAGGGGCCCCGGAGTCACGTTCTCAGTGGAAGGGACGTGAATCCTGAACCTCGTGGACCGAAGGGCACCTTCCCCTGCTGGTGCCCATTTGGGTTTCAAGTTTATTGGGTTTGGTTTACAAGAAAGAGTAAAGAAAGGGTGACAGATGGCTGCGTTGTGTGCTGTATTAAATTTATGCTTGGGGTCTGTAGTCTTTAATACAATGCTGTAATTCAGCTTAAATCTTGGAAGAAAGATGCTTTGCAAATGCATAATCATGACTAATATTTGAGAGAGTGCTGACAAGCACTTGTGCGATGCCCTAGGGGGAGGAGAGAATGAGGATATTTCATTTCCAGCCTCGTGCACGGTCATATGTAAATGATCATGCAACTCTGAGAGCTAGAACTCTTTTGCCTTAATAAAAATCAGCTATTCTCAAAAAAATGGCTTTATTTTAAAATCAAAACTAATTTTGTTATTTTGATTTTTTACAGCAACTTCTCTTACAAACCGGAGGTGTGCTTTCTGACTTCTGACTCAGACGTTATGTAAATATTACTAATTATAACACATCACCCCCGATCAAGCCTAGTCCTGCTCCATCCGTATGAGCAGTTTCCTGAAGAGGGTGCATGTAGAAAACTCAGCCGTTTTTAGGGGACTGGGAAGAGGTGTGAAGTGTGGATCCCAAATTAGCCCACGGACAACCTCGTGCCCACAGCGCAGACGCCAGACTCACGTCCACACCACCCCGCTCGCCACCCCCCACCCCGCCGCGGGGGGGCCACGGCACACGGCGCCAGGCGACACCTCCCGGCGCCCTGGGAGCGTCAGCACCACAGACCCTCCTCGCCCACGGGTCAGGGCCGACCGAAACCCGAAGTGACCCACGAAGACCCAGCGGGAAACAACACTGCCCCCGAAGTGAGCTCCTCGTCGTGTGTGTGGATGAAACATTTCTGAAGTGAAGACATACGTCTTCTGCTTGCCTGTGTTAGAACGAATTCGGTCCTCGAGAAAAACGCCCCGGCTTCCTTTCGACGTCCCAGATCGAGTCAGTGGATGCGAACTGCAGCCCCAGCTTCTGGCACGTTCTTCAGTTTGCCTGCCGGGGGAGACGCTCCCAGAGATAAGAAGTGGGAGCCCTTACGTGGGAGGCGTCCACTTCCTCGCCACACAGTGCCGACGTGTCACCTGCTCACGCTTCTAACTAGCAAGCTAGCTGGAGATCAATGACAATCCGGCTTCGGGGTTAAAAATAAATACAATTTCCAACGCCGCTTGTCTAACCAGAACCTTTTCTGAGTCTAATCTCCCTTAGCGGTCCTCGAAGGCAACGCATTTGGAGGCCAGGAAGGTCACAGAAAATGCGCTGGTTAGGAACAGAACGCTGCCGAAGTGCGGGAGCGGCTGGCGGCGGCGGCCGGCACCCGAGGGCCCCGTTCTGCTGCTCCGCTGAGTGACGGCCCGGCCGCCGTCCTTCTGGACTCGGTGCCCGGGACCCCTGGGACAGCTCATTCCCGCACGCGCTGCCTGTCACGTGCCACTCTGTGGCCGCCCTGCCCCTGCCGCCCGAAGCGGGGTCCTCCTGGCGGGGCCCAGCCACAGCTGCCACCACACCCGGCTCCCGGCACGGCCGCCCAGCGGTGGCGTCCACTCTGGGCTGCAGCTGACGGGCGGCCACACTCCCCGTAAAGTGCTGCACGTATACACCCCCGTCCTCAGACGCACCCGACCTCAGACGCCCCCGACCTCAGACGCACCCGGCAAGAGATGCCAGAACCGCGTCCACCTGGAGGCCCGGTCCCCTCGGGGCCAACTCCAGATCCCCGGAAGCACCTGCCACTCGCCACCAGTAACCTGGCGCCCGAGAGCAGAGGCTGTGGGCTCAGCCCTGACCACGGCGCCAGCCCAGCCCAGCCCAGCCGTGCGGCTGTCACCACCCGTCCCCGCAGGACCCCGCACACAGGCCACTGCGGTACAGGCACAAGCGTGCCTGGGGCTCAGAACCCAGGCTCGGCAACCCGCGGCCCAGAGACGGGCCATCTCCACCTCGCGGGACCCCCCACCCCGAAACACAGTGCTTCCTGAAGGGACCACGTCGCAAGAAAGGGGGCGGTGACAGACAGACAATGTTACTTTCTGCTTCTACGAGTAGAGAAAACCAATGCTACCCCACGAAAGGCCCATGAACTTCACGAAAGTTCTCTCTAGGCAACATGTATTTATAAAACTGTGGAACTGCGAAGTTTGATTTCTGTAACACTCAGAACGGCAGGAAATGCTGGAGCCAGAACACGCCCCTCGGGGACCTTCACCCATAGCGCGGTGCGTCACTACCCTCTCGCCTTATTCTCCTCTTATGTGAGGGGGGACGCGTGGCTTTATGCTGCTTCAAGACTGAGGAGGGGCAGAGTCCTGGGGGGTACTCAATTGCGGCAACATTTCTGAAGAGTAGAACACACAGCTGAACGCCTGGAGAGCTGAGAAAGTTCAGGAACGAAGCACATCCTTTATGGAGAGAAAGGCGTTTGACAAGCTGGCAGGGCCCGGACGGGGCGGCCGCCGGCTTCATGGCGTGGTGGCGCCGACTGCATCTGAGCGGCCTGCGGCTTCCCGCTCCCGGCTGCCTCGCGGGGAGCCTTTAACTGAACCGCTGCCTGGCGAGAAGCCTCGCGGCACCGCACCCTCTATCCAAGCCCACTCGCCTCCGCCCCAGGGTGCATGGCTGGTCTCCCCACTCCTCCGCCCTGCGACTCCCCAGAACGTCGGAGGTGGGACAGAGGACAGCTCCGGTGATCCGGCAGG
>CM053516.1:17428137-17518185 GCA_028627145.1 Eidolon dupreanum | reverse complement strand
AATGAAGGACCTGCTTCCTTTACACGACAATCTCTGCAGGGGACCCCTGCAGAGCCCCAGGGGCTGAGGCAATCACTGGCATTTTAACCATTTTAGTGTCTGCTAATAGCCTGCTAACAGCTAGAGACTCTTTCTGAATCGTCCAACAAGGTGACAGGGGTAATTGATACTCATTCGCTTGAATCACAAACCCTTTCTGTTGCATAAGAAATCAAAAGCTTCCAACAGCGACACAGTGTGACTTACTGTAAAGGTTGGGGCAGTGTATACACGAAATAGTTACTACGCGAAACATTAATTCACTTTTCTACAAATTTCTTTGATTTACAGAAATAGAGACTCCTAGACGATAGACAGAGAGAGACAGCAGACCATAAACCCACCTGACCGAGCCCTCTGAGCGAGGACTTGAGTGAAAAGGTGTGTGTGGCATGAACCAGGAAGCGAGGCCACCTGGACAGGGTCAGTCATGTGCTTCCGACCCCTCCCCCGCCGCAGACGCAGGTGGCCCGTGTCGGCCCCACACACCCGGCACCCAGCCGCACTTGACCCACAACAGAGGCTCAGAAAATTCTTCGTGAGGCCAAACACTCGCTTTTTTTCTCTTTAGAAAGCTCGAGACCAGGAATGATGGTTCACTGCGTCGTACACGTCACAGGCAGACGCGGAAGATGCTCAGCAGCTGACGCCTGACTTTTGATGGACGTGTTTCCATCGGGAGGACAGCTGTGGCACGGTGTGAGCCGTCAAGCGGGGACAGTTATCTTCCTGACCGCTAGAGAGCTTGTGCTTCGGGTCACCCTCTGCCTTCCGGTCTCCGCCTCAGGGACATTACAACATTCCAAACCGCAAAATGGCGTGGACGCTAAAAGATGGATTCTTAATTTCAGAGGGCGACAGTGTTTTCCGCACGGAGAGACTCACTATCAGGCCGTGGCTGGCCCGAGAAAACCACTTTGACACAGCAGAGCGCACGGCGAGCGCGGACGGACGCGGAGGAGCCGCGAGGCCAGGGCGGCCCGGCCCGGTGCGTGGCAGCACGGTCTCTGGCACAGACCCGCGGAGAGTGAGCGAGGAAGCACGAGCGGCCCACCTAATGTCTGCGGTCATCTGACGCTCTTACCTCGAGGAGCGACGGAGGGACGAAACGCTGCCCGGGAGGGACTCGGGACGGCGCGCGAGCTGCGGCGACTCCGAGAGCCTCACGCTCGGCTGTTCTCAGGGCCCCTAAGACGACACCACATGTGCCCACTCTTTCCGAGGCACGTGAATAAATCGGAACTCTAACCTAAAACCTCGCCTCGGTCCGGATTTCACATTGGCACCTCCACACGCACAGGTGCACAGGCACGCACACCGCTCATGTGACGAAGGCGAGTTATCTCATCTTCGCGGCCTCGTCCGTGTACTGGGTTGACCGGTCGGCAAGAGGCAGAGAAAGAGAAGACGAGGACTGAAAGCTTCGATTTTCCAGAACGAGGAGAGAACCACAATTTAGAGTCAGGACAACATGAGATAATTTGCACTGTTTTGCATTATGTAGAAAAATATGTCATGTCAACAAAGTATGAGAAATCACACGGCACAGACGCACCCCAGCGAGGCACGTTGTTTCCATTTTCACTGGACACATTCACTGAATCACTCGATTGCGTAACAGCTCATCCACGATTCCCATGAGCTCTCAGCTCCTGTACGTCGGCCTCTTAAGTGGATGTGCTTTCCCAAAGGTGACATTGACAGAGTGCCAGTCACCTTCGGGGGCTGCGGGCTGGGGCCACACCACCCGCCCAGAACCCAGGAAGAGCTCAGCCGAGTGGCTCGGCAGGTCCCCGGCACGTCTGCGCCCAGACGGTCCCCAGGGAGATGGCCTCCTCCCTCGGAAGCTCGGCTCCCCTCGACGGCGCAGCCTCTCGCCACCCGGCCCCAGTCCTGCAAACCACCCGCGGCCAGTCCCGGCCCGGGTCACCTCGTGAGCATCCTTCCTCGAAGAGGTCCCTCCCGCCTGGCGTCCCTGGAACTACACACACACACACACACACACACATGTGCGTGCACAGACACAGGTGCACACAGACCCACAAATGCACACACACGTGCACACACGGATGCACACACGTGCACGCACACAAATGCACATGCATGTGTACACACATACGTGCACACACATGCACGTACAGATACAGATGCACACGGACACATGCACACACACACACGTGCACACACACACACAGATGCACACACGCGCACAGCCCTGCTTTCAAGCTGACGGGGGCTGAGTCGCCACCCTGAGGCCTGAGGATGGGACAGGACCTCACAGATTTTGATTCAATGTAAACACTTTTCCAACCAAAGACTTCATTTAATCCAGTAGCTTCTGCGTCATGAGCAGACACCTTCGGACCCTCTCAGATGACAGGAGCAGCTGGGCTCCGAGGAGAACTACTTCTGATATCCTGCAGGACATCAATCAACCTGATAAACGGCAGAAACGCGTCGAAGCCTTTTCACCATTACTCACGATGCTTATGCAGACTGAAATATCTTCCAATTTATTAAGTGGGCCATCTTGGTAGTCTTTCTAACTCGCTGAAGATGACTTTTAAAAACATCTCACACACACGCACACACCCATGCAAATAAACATTCTCCTTTGCCCTCCCCTGACCAGCACCAAGAGCCAGTTTGAGAGGCGGACGGACGAGCAAGTTCACGGCATGGAGCCGGGTCAGGCGGAGGCCGGCTGTAAATTCTGTTGGAAGTCGGATGTGCTAAGCTGAAAAGGTTTGTGTTTTAATTTTTAAAATGAGTTGAGACCTACTCATTTTCCCTTTAAGGTTTTCTTCTACAGTTTCTTAAAAGACCTAACAGGGAAGAAGGCTGAACTCGCTTAGGCAGGGATGGACTTTGAAATGCACATGCACACAGGGAACTGCATCTCAATGGCTGTGAGGAGCCGGGTGGGTGGGTGGGAGAGCCTTCGGGGATCACTTCATAAACCACAGAAAAGTCTCACCGATGGACTGTATACCTGGAACCAGTAATAATAACAAAAAAGACCATTCCCACTGGCACGGTGGTCTAAAGCCAAGGTCCGGGACAGTGGGGACAACTTCTCCTTAGAGACGCGGCCTGACCACAGCAGGCACTATGACCAGGGCACCCAAGAGTCGCAGGCAGAACACGGATCCCAAACGGACAACAGCACGCACTTAAACACAAGTTCAAACCCACAGAAAACTGGAGGGCTGAAGTGAGAGAATTTTAAGTGATACATGCTAGGCTTCACAGCTCCAAGGCCTGGAGGAGCCGCAGGGTTACTAGCAGGGCGACGGCTGACTCCGTGCTGGCTAAGGTGAACAGACACGAAACAGTTCTTCCAGATTAATCGAGAGGGAAATCTGTATCTTCAGGGAATGACAATAACGGGACTACCAAGACACACCGGCAACACCTCTAAATACCTTGAACAACTTTGACAAGAAAATTTGCATTTAAAACAAAGAGAGAATTAATTACACATAGACCAAGGCGGTTAACATGTCCTTGGGTAAAAAAAAAAAAAGTCAAAACTTTCAAATGCTGGATTTTATTTATGTATTTTAGCTTTAAAAAAAATTCCTGTATTTCTTAGGAAATTCTATTCTTTAAATCATGAGCTTTAAATACCAGACCTGACGACTAACAGTTTTGTTCACTGGATTTCTTGGAAGCCTTACGGATGCGTTTCTGAGCACAGGGGCCGAAGCTGACACAGCGGAGCGATGCTGCGGGACGGGAGGGGGAGGCGCCTTGCCGGCCCCCTCCGCGGCCGGAACCACCTCCGAGGCAGGTAGAAGGACCAGGTTCTCGCCACGCGATGTACAGATCTCTCACTCCACCACAGGAAGAATTTCTAATGGCGGGCTTAAAATGTATTTTAAAAGACTTTCATTTACACAATATTTCACTTCAAAGGTCTAAAGGCTTTGCCCCCTGTGATTTCCGAGTCTCGTTCTCAGCAAAGGGCATCTCTGACTTCATGGACTAGGCCACCATAAGTAGCTCGTGGGGCTCTCAGGGAGCAAATGGGTTTGAAGGGACAGACCCTTCAAGGCAACAAGGACACCTTGGCTATTTCCCGTGACACACGGCTGCTGTCTCAGGAGGCCTGTACCGTGAGCCTATGGGAGAGAGAGTCAGGGCCACGGGAAGGCGGCAGGGAGCAGGAGGCGACGGCTCTGGGAACGGACGTCCAGTGCCGCTGCTGTGCCCGCTGCAGAGACATCGCCGGTCAGGACAAGCGGTGCACCTGGCAGCCGCTGCCACACGGCTGACCAAATCGCAATGAACTAATTAAAACGAAAATGCACTTCTTCAGCCTCACTAACCGCACGCCAAGCGTGCAAGCGTCACAGCTGCCTCGCGGCTCCAGTCGTGGGCAGCAGACGGGGAGCCACCAACGCAGAAAGTGGCCCTGCACAGCGCCGGGGACGCGGGGTCACCCTCGGGCGCCGCGGAAACACGCTCGGAACCAGGCACAGCGATCGTGCTATCTCGTCAGAAAATTCAAATGAAATCTTCAAGTTTCTTAGCTAGCACGCGTGGGCTGCTGATGCTGAAGGCGCCAAGAGCTTCACATGCGTCATCTACTAAATCCTCACAAGGACGGCACGAGGTAGGTGGTGATGTGACCCCCAGCTGCCGCTAGTGAGTGGGGCTCAGAGCACGTGGGCCCCCAGACCGCACGGGCTCACTTCAGCCCGAGGCCTGAGGCCGGGCTATGGGTGCCAGCGGGAGTTCCCGGGACGGAGGAGAGCCTGTCTCACTCGCCGGCCACACGCCCTGCAGCACACGGCAGCCCCGGCCAGGCAGTGGCTCGCTCCTAACTGCCCCCTCCTGCCGGCCCAACGTCTCTCACTGCTGAGCCCGAACCTTTTCCGTGAACGTGAACGTGGAGCAGTGGCGCTTCAGACGCCCTTCCCAGCCCTGCCCTCGACCCTGCCCCTGCCCCGCCCCTTTCCTTGTTTCTCAGGAGGCTTCTCAGAATGTCCCAACTCAGGTTGGCCAGAACAGCACAGCTGCGGGCCGCATTCCTTCAGACACACAGGGGCCCGTCTTTTAACATCCTGTTGGCCACCACTGGCTTGGGCGTGGGACGGGGGCTGGCGCTGCACAGGAGGAAACCGAGCCTGCCAAAGGCCACGGTGTGAATGAGGCTCTGCCCCTCACACAGGACAGACAGGAGCCCCGTGGGGCCAGGCGAGCCGAGCAGCTGCCTGTCCCCGCGGCGTGACACGTGCTTGCACTCGGCCACGCTGTGTGCCCTGGTGGCCAGCGTCCCACTAAACTGCTTAGGAAATCATGAGTTACCACGTATTGTACACTGAGAACTTTCCAGAGCTCTTTCTAAATTGCTCTGACGGTGACGCCCAAAGACGTGGGCTGGACGCCCTTGGCTGCCCCTCCTGAGGACTCCGCAGGACAGGTGGGACAGCGCCTGCTACGGAGGCCCAGGAGGAGCTACCATGCCCGGGGCCCGCCCGCCTTACCTCCGGGGCGAGCCGTCGTCATGGGGCTGGATGATGACCACCTTCACAGTCACGGATGTCCGGAGCAAGTCGATCATCTGCTCGTGGGTCAGCGTGGCCACGGCCACTTTGCAGATCTCCACGAGGCGGCTGCCCTGGCGAAGGCCGGCCTTCCATGCGAAGCCGAAAGGCTCCACGTCGGCCACGATCCCCTCGAAATTCACGTGGAAGCCCAGCTGGCCCAGCCCGTTCCTCCGCAGCGTGACTTCCACCGTCTCGCAGCCCCTCGTCACTATCTGGGGGGACGGGAGGCGGTCAGTGGTGCACACGCAGGCTCCGTGCCCCTCCCCTTCCCTCCACCGCCCCAGTGACGAGGACACATTTCAATCCAGAGTTTGCCGTAATGGACCGCAGCGTCAGTCGCAAAGAAAATAACGGGAGTAAAACAGGGCTTCGTTCCTCAAAGCCCGAACCATTCCCGACACGCGTGTCCTGCTTTTTACTTAGAAGCCACAGCCCGGAGCTTGGGAGCTTCCGGCCGGTTCCAACGATTCCCTCCTCGTCTATGTCGACGGACTCGACTCTGAAGCATGTAAGTTCCACGGTCCCTGACGGGCCACAGCCACAGAGAGAGGGCGACGGCTCGTCCGAAACCATCGCAAGTTCCGCCCGTCAAGCACTAAAACCTACCAGACAACCTCGCCAACCTCAAAGTGCCAAAGCACTTCCCAGGGGACACTTAGTGACCTGCCCCCAGGCCAGGCGTCAGTGGTGTCAGAATGGCAGGGAACGCGTAACTGCGCTCTGCGAACGGAACTACTTAAAACTGTTGAAAAAGTTCTTTTGCAACACGTACAAGCTGAATAAAGCTTCCCATCACTTTCCCAGTTTGCTTCCACTAAGCTCCCAGCCACAGACACACGACCAGGCCCCGCCTTCTGTCCAGCGTCAGGCCACGGCCCAGTGAGTCTAACATCCGCGGACCAGGTGAACGCGAAGCGCTAACTTCCCAGACTCCTCCACGTTCGGTCCCTTCTGCTGGTTTCCTCCAGCCGCCTGAAGCCGCCCCTACTTTTGTACTTTGCTATTTCTTGCTTCTTAACATTGGCCAAGGCTGAAGAATCCTGTTCCCTATTTCCCTGGAGTTCCACACATTCTCGCGTGGGCTCAGCCCCCTCCCCATGCTCCCGTGTGCCCAGGGCTGGCCGCACCGCTGGTGAAGCCCGGTACAAAGTGAAAACACAGGGCCCCTCGCCAGAGGCTACTCAGGATCTGAGAAAGACGCAGCAGAGCACGCGGCCAGGCATGGGCCCCTCCAGCGGTGGGTCCCGTGACCATGCAGGCTGCACGCCGGGAAGCTGGCCCGCTGCCCCTCAAGGCAGAAGCTCCTGTCCTCCCTGTGTCTTCACCGGCATGACTGACCCCTTTCGGCCACCGCCTGCCACCGCGGGCTGCACCCCGAGCTCGCCATCCGCCAAGCAGCACGCACCCACCAGCTCCAGCCGACCGCTGCACGGCTCCCGCCCTCTGCCACCGGTGCGCTCCCGGCCCTCAACGCCTGCGGCTGCCAGTCACCACGGCACAGGACACAGCTCCTCAAACACACTCCAGCCATCGGGCACCTCGGTCGCACCGAGAAAAGTGACAGGATGGGGTCCACGGGCAGCACATGCGTGAGGGCCGGTGAACGTGCGTTTTGGTGGGGGCGACGAGGCGTCTGGGCTATATTCTCAGCACAGGCGCGGCGGCCCCGCGGCTCTCCTAGAGGGACTCCATGCATCAGCCCTGGAAGCACCGAGCCCTCACGGTCCCCAGGATGATGCCACTCTCCAGACGCACGAGCGAGGCAGACACCCGGGCACCCCGCACAGCCAGCGACACCGCTGAACGCACTGAGGCCCCTTCCCGCTAGGCGCGTCCGCGAGGCATGGCAGGACGACCCCAGGGCCAGCAGCTCTGACCTGACCGTAAGCCTCTAACGTGTGCTCTTGAGGTTTCTATTTGGTGGGAGGAAAGAAGCAGGAAATGGGTATGATTTCTCCTTTTTTCATGACCCATAGTTAACTAAATCATTTCTAACTAATGAAATATACATCCCTTGGGGGAGATTTACACATGACAAATTCTTTTGCCAAAGCACGTTTTGTTCTTATATTTGACTTATTCCTGTAACTATTGTATACACTCAAACTAAAACCTGTATCTTCCTTTGTTGAAACTAGAAGTACAACTGTTAAACATCAATTAGGGGTTTTGTACTAGAGATGATATTAAACGTCTTTATGACTTTTTGTGCGTGTGTCTAACTTAATGGGTAATTCTAGTGAAACCTCAAGAACCGCCTCTTCTGTGGCCGGAAGATTAATGACATGTGAAGCCCTGCAGATGAAGCAAACGCACGCCGCACAAACACGCAGAGCCGGAGCGGCAGGGGACGCGCTCGTCCACCAGCCGACAGCGGCCTGTGCCCGCCGAGCTCCCCGGGAAGGTACCGACCTGTCGGCCCCGACAGACGGCCATGACCTCTAGCCAACGCCCCTGTTCTTCCTTCAGACGCTACGGAAACGCGCCCCGCGTTCCCCTGGGAAAGTCGGCTTCACCCTTCCTTCCCAACGATTTGCAACGGCTGCTTCCCCAGCACTCGTGAGCTCAGCAGCGGCACGGCTCAGCGTCCACGCGCGGCAGCCCCTGCTCCCCAGGCGCCGAGACCCCAGTGGCGCCCCCAGAGTGGGGGCTGCGGTGTGCCTGGGGCCGCAGCCCGGGGTGGCGGGACGCACGCGGCCGCACTTACTCCCAGGCGCTTGACGATCTCCCGCACGTCTTCGGCACAGCTGTCCGCCGAGGACAGGAGGACACACTCGCCCCTCTCGTAGAACACCTTAATGCTCGTCAGCCCGGAGGTCCAGCCGATGACGTCCCTGCAGGAACAGTTAAAGACCACGTTCTTGGCGTCCTTCTCGACTAGCATGATGAACTCGTTGGAGATCCCCAGCAGACACTGGATGTCGGCCGACTGGCTGAAGTCCCGTGCCAGCACGGGCCACGTGACCGCCCCCGCGCTGAACAGGTGGGCGTCGCTCCGTGGCCTGACCTTCTCCTTCCTCTTCGCGCCCAGCGTAATGAAGCTGAACTTGGCCGAGGCATCCACCGTGGTGGTCGTGACGAAGTTCTCCGCCAGGTCTTTCAGATATTCTTGCCGTGTCCGAGTGGCCATTGCCCGGAACTTCTCCGATTTGTGGGCTGCGTTTTCCGCATTGATTACTTTGGCTAAAAGGAAGTCCCGAAACACCGCTGACTTTGGAAAAGTTACGCCTTTGGGAATCGGTGGACCAAACGGGGGCACATCTTTTGATCTAGAAACTCCAACGCTGAGGAAGAAAAAAGAAACAAGGTGAGCTGTGAGCAGCAATATTTACCTTGAGAAATTGCGCACACCCCACTCTCGACTTAGCCATCTACCTAGCAGCTTCCTGTCACCTGATTCTGGACACCAGGTTTTCGTGTGCTTGTCTGTGTTTAAGGAAAACTTCTCACACTTATTGGGTGCAGGGGGTGTTATGGGCTGAGTCGTGTCTCTCAGAATTTGTACGTTGAAGCCCTAAGCCCAGCAGCTGGGGAAGTGACTGTGTTTGGAGACACGGCCTTTGGAGAGATGATTATGTCAAAATGAGGACATCGGGGTGGCCCAAACCCAGTCTAGCTGGGGTCCTTATACAAGGAGATCCGGATGCACAGAGACCCCCGGGATGCACGGCACAGAGGAAAGGCCATGTGAGGACACGGAGAAGCGGCCACCTGCAAGCTGAGGAGAGAGGCCGCGGGAAAGCCCAAACCTGCCGACACCTCCACCCTGGATTCCAGACTGCGGGACATACACGTCTGTCTTTTCAGCCCCCGTGTGCGGGGCTTTGTCACGGCCATCAAGTGAAGGTGGTGGGTAGTGGGTCCACGGTTGAGCGGACACACACAGTTTCAGACGGCGCCCGCAGGACCTACAACTCTGTAGCTGGTGACACTTCCGACAGAAGTGAGGGTAGACCCAGTGGCTGGCTGGGATTCCGCTGGAACCAGACACGTGACTGTATCTGTAACGAAGGTTTCCTGGGAGCAGCTTTAAGGCTGAAATGTATGGTGACAGTAACAACCATATCGAGACCAGCGACGCTTGCAGTAAGA
This sequence comes from Eidolon dupreanum, assembly GCA_028627145.1. NCBI lineage: Eukaryota > Metazoa > Chordata > Mammalia > Chiroptera > Pteropodidae > Eidolon > Eidolon dupreanum. Next base: position 17,508,499 of record CM053516.1, on the reverse strand, counting down.
GCAACTGTAACGAGTTAATTAACAAATCGACAAACAGAACACGAGTGAGCGAGCGAAGCCACAGAGCCACGCCGGGCGGCTGCTCCGGACCGAGGCGGGGCGCTGGCCGCACACCTGCCCGGGCCCGTCTCGTCCACGTCGGGACCAACACAGGAGGCGCGCGAGGCATTGTGTTCGTCACTGCACAAAACCCCGAAAGAGCCGAGTGAGGCGTGGAGATGTCTGTTGGAAGCTGCTCTGACGGGCGTGATCCCTCCTCGGCCACGTGGCCGGTCGGACTCAAAAGACCGCAGTCCCATCTCCCGCAGCCCAGCTCATCACTTCCGGTGGAGACTGCGGGGCCCGGCGGGCGTGGAGCGGGAAGCGCCGCCTCCCGTCAGGACGGGACACCGAGCTCGCCTGCGCCTCCGTGGGCACAGACCAAAGGGCGATGTGCGGGACTTGACTCACGTCCCAGAGGAAGGGCCTAAGAACCTTCCAGACAGCGGAGGAATCGCTGTGTCCTCGTGGGCCAAGGCCCGGAGCACCGTCCCAGAGCGCCCGTCAGGACTGCGGTCGGTCTGGCCGCCCCTGCTGCTGCCCCTCAGACCCAGCTCACGGCCTCTCCGCACACCGAGACTGGCCTCCCGAGGCCGGTGACCACGTCGAGACCACGTCTCCCAACGCTGGCGTGACATGTGGTGACCAGGCTGTGACCACGTCTCCCAATGCCGGGCGTGACGTGTGGTGACCATGTTGTGACCACGTCTCCCAACGCCGGGCATGACGTGTGGTGACCATGTTGTGACCACGTCTCCCAACGCCAGGCATGACGTGTGGTGACCACGTTGTGACCACGTCTCCCAACGCCGGGCATGACGTGTGGTGACCATGTTGTGACCACATCTCCCAATGCCAGGCGTGACATGCTATGACCACGCCGTGACCATCTCTCCCAATGCCGGGCACGACACGCGGTGACCAGGCCGTGACCGCATCTCCAGACCTGCCTTGCTCATCCAGGGATGAGCACAGACTCCCAGGGGCTTCCGCCCACCGGACGCTGAGGAGGCCCCAGGCAGCTGCCCTCCCGCATGCAGCATGGCTCCCAAGCCGGCACGCGCTCAAGCCAAAGTGCCGGGGAGCCTCCTACTCTCGACGTGCTCCCGGGGTCCTCGCTCTGGGCTCCGCCGGCATGGAAGGAGGCGTCTTTAACGGGCAATTCTTTTTGCCCCAAATAAGATCTGTATCTATATCAAAACTGGTTTCAAAAACATCCATCCCTAGTAATTAAAACCAGAGAACCTGAAATAAAAATAGATTTTTTGTGCTAATCAACCCTCTTGTGCTTTAAGCATAAACTGAAGACAGTAATTTTTATTTGACCTAAAAATAAGCAACTAATCAAATCAAATACAATGCAGCCCTAGGCTTAAGTTTCCAATTCCTGAGGTTCCCAGGAAGGTTCATTTAAGATTATCCTTCAAATTACCACTTGGCGGGTAAGACCTCAGAAGAGTAAGTCGATTTACCATGTGTGCACCAACATCGGCTGTCTCGGTGTGACGTTTATACAGAACAGGCATTGTGCTCTTTTCGACGTGGTACTGTGAGTTAGTTCTGGGCATCCAGGCCCCTGGTCTTTAACTCAGGCGTGTGTCAGAGTCACAATGGGAGGAAGCCCAGGAAGCCCAGGTGGCATCCAGGCCTGCTGGGTCATGTCGCCCAACGGGGCAGAGGCCTGCCACGTCCGGCAAGCTGACCAGGGCTGCGCTTGGGCTAAGACGCCGGCTCAAAGACTGTCCTTTCAGGACGGGCTGGGCATGTGGCAGGGTGTCTGCTGCCGCATCTGACACACAGACTCGTGTCTCTGCCTTCAGGGGAGTGTGCACAGGCGCCTCTCACACGAGTCTCACGCCCACACTCGTGTGCCCCCGCCTCCGCCCTGTCGGCAGGAAACTACCACGTTAAGATTATCGAGGAGAAACACTATGACGCGTGCTGAGGCCCTCCACAGGCGTTCCGCGTGGTTTCCGTTCTTTATTCTTCGTAAGCACACATGGAGGTCGGTGCCATCGCCCTTGTGTTTAAGAGGAGGAGTCGAAGGCTCCGAAAAACGAAATCCTTCACGCACAGTGCCATGCCGAGCCGGGCCTGGGTGCCACCTCCCACCACCCGCCCTTCCAAGGCTACTCCCTGACAAAGAGCTGCTCTTTCTTGGGGGTCAAGATGGAAGGCAGGCCTGTCAGACGCAGTCTCGGGCGTCCGAGGCGCACGGACGGCCTGGAACGACCAGAGCGAGTGGCAAGCGCTTGTTCCGGCCGCCCTGCCGTGCTGGGTCCTTCCAAGCGTTTGGATGAGAAGCCGTTTTAGCGCCACAGAAATTACTTCTGCTGAAGAACCGAAATGGCCACATGGCCCGCCTCTGAGGCTGTAACGATTAAATTATGGCTCTGGCAGGGGCTGGAGGAGCTTTTCAAGGGGAAAATAGAAGAAAAGTATCATTTTGAATGGCTAGGTGTTTTGCTTTTTCAAAAACGGAAAAGGCAATTATTTCTTACAGAAAGCACCTGAGTGAAGGCAGTGGGAAGTATAATTAGAAGAAGGAGGACGATAACGGGGTTAGAGACAGTAACTGGAAAACTGAACTACTCGGGGGAAAACACCCTTTGCCCGGGGCTGAGCGACTCACCTGTAGCACACGTTCTCGGTGCAGGGGCCGTGCACCCTGACGACGACAAACACGTGCTGGAAGTGGGAGCGGATGCTCCGGGGGGTGAAGGGGCGCGCCCCGGGCTCCTGGAAGACGATGGTCACGATGTCGTTCCCGATGTGCCGCTTCCGCAGGAGCTGCGGTTGGGGAAGGGGGACACAGGCGTGGTTACAGACGGGGCCTCCGCAGGCGCCGCGACGCAGACGCGCACGGTCCCCGCATCCCTGAGGCTGCAGGAGCTGCTGGGGAAAGCGGTGTCCTCCCTGAAGCCGGTGCCCCCGGGCGTGGCACAGGACGAGCGAGCGGGTGGCCTCCAGGAGCCCTGGGAAGAGAGCCTCAATGCCTAGGGTCACCTCGCGCCTCCTCTTCATCTGCCCATCCGAAAGTAACAGCGCTTCAGGGCTCAAAGTGCGTTGCAGGACTTCACAGTTCGAGCTCTGTGACTCGGAGGGACACAGAGCCGGGAGAGGACACAGAGCACCGCTGGCCGCGGGCCCTGCGCTCCCGCAGGAACGGGCCTCTCCCCGGCGGAAACAGTGAGGCTGTTATTTTGGCGGGCAATACATTCAAGGTAATTAACTGAAATTTGGTATTTTAAATGCAATTCAAAAAGACAGAATTCCATCAGATTAACAACTGGAAAACGTGTGGGCACTAGCATTTTAACACCTTTACTTCCCCGTTCCTTCTGCCTAGAGTGCCCCCGACACCCCAGTTTCTCCTAGACAATGCAGGCCTCTGCCTAGGTGTTACCTTGCAGAATAGACCTCGGCGGGCGCAGGCTGGTGCCCGCCCGCACGCCCAGGGCTGGCTCCATTCCGCCGGCCGTGCTCTGGTCTAACCTTGGTTCGCTGCCCCTGCATCGGGCAGGGCCTTCACGGGGGCAGCGCATGTGTCTCAGTGACTGATTCTCTAGTTTTAATGCCCTGCCCGGGACATAGTGGCCACCCAATACACGTGCACTACATGGGTAGAAATATATCACAGCCACATGACACTGTGCAACGAAACCGCGACCACCTCTGAATACAGCCGATAAATCCACACCCAGGCGCTCGGTGAGTCTGCGCAAGCACACATGCCCGCGGAGATCGCGATGTGGAGTTTTCACTGCCACATAATCCTTGTATGAGGGGGTGACGTCACTGCAGGAATGGAATCACTCGGGCAGTAAACCTCTCTTTGCCAGCAATAACCAAGGCAAGAAGCTCGCTTTTAAAGTTATTTGGCACCTACTGGAACACACTTCACTGGCAAGCGCACCAGGTTCAACTTTTAAAACCTTTTAAACCCAGATGCAAAAGGGTTTCATGGGCAGGCCCCTGACCTGTGATTTAGCACAATAAAAGGCCTGGACAATGGGAACGAGGTCGCTTTACCTAGCTGAACTGCTGATTCATATGCTGGAAATTCCTAGGTAACACCCCCCGGTTAGTCATAAACACATGAAAATCATCTTCCCATCAGTGAAGTTTTGAAACATATGTTAACATATATTAATACAAACGCCATTACTCATCTGTAGTTTTAAAAATGTTTGCTGGATATTTAAGTAAAGTGTGTCACTTCAGATGCAAATAAAAAATCGGTAACAAACTAGGTCATCTTCGCTGTGTTATTATTTACTCACGCTGAAGTGGTCACAGGTGTTAACCACGATAAATAGCCACGCAAAAAAAGGGAAACAAAGATTAGTGTCTCAGACTAATGTCAATAGACAAGTGGAAAATTGTCCTAGGCTACGATATTCTTCCCTTATTTTCCCAATGACTGAAATCCAGGATTCATATGCACTGTAAGAGGACATGAAACACTCAGGAACAAAAGAAAAATCCCTAAAATACCTAATATCGTGTTTGACACACATGGGGAACATGGGACACAGCTGCTTACACTGTGCTTGACTCACCACCCTGAAACGCAGGAATTCTTGAGTGGAGGCCACGGTGGCCGCTCGTGGGTCCTGCAGCCCCCCCGCCCCCACAGCGGCCGCATGGGCTGGCCGGCCGGGGCCCCGTCACTGTGGCCACTGGGGCAGCAAGCTGGGCAGCTCCGCCCGGCGTCCCCTTTCGCCAGAGGGGAGACGGGCCACTTCTATAGGAACTCGCCTGAGACAGCAAATGCACACGTTAAAGGACACTTGAAGGCTCGTCACCCTGACGACAGGCCAAACCGCACGTGCTTCCTAAGCACGTCCCTTCGCTTTATAAAAGGGGTTGAATGCGCGAAAAAGTCCGCTTAGTTGAACCAGTCACAAAATGCACTTTGTAGAAGAAATAAAGTGCGTTGGGAGAGGGGAGCAAGGAGATTCATTTCTAAGAAGAGTAAAAGCAAAAGCTCTTTGCAGGAGGAAAAAATAAGGAAAATGCGCACCGCGTCTGTTAACGGGATGCTTGGATTTGAGAGGAGACTGAAGAAACAACGCGACATCTGGGAGGTCAACAGAAACGCCATTCCCTGCTTGCTAAGATGTCATCGGGTGTCATGAAACCACAGCAGTCTCTGTGACTTCTGTTTGAAGGGAAGCCTGTTCTTGAGCGGTTAGCTGTGTTTTCCCGACGGTCAGTGAAAGCCGGGACGCTCAGTGTGGGTGTGGGGGGGGAAGGGTGCCGGCCGCAAGCGAACACGGCCCAGCAACCCGGGGGCGGGGCCCTGCTCAGCGACACCTGTCGCCACGGGCTCCGCGCATTGGGGGGACATGGAGGGCCGGCGCCTCGGACGCCCGCGGCTTGCCGCTCCTGCAGGCGTGATGGGCGAACACTGCAGCAGAGACACGAAACAGGAGGAGGTGAGCTCTCGTCATGACGGGGAACGTGGAATGCGCTTCTTCGCCAGCTCCGCGGCTAAGGGCCGCGATCCACAGACACAACAGCCTTTGGGTTTGTTCTCAACTCCTCAGACACACGTCAGGGCGCCACAGGACCAGCTGGACCGCGGTGCGATGATCGAAAGCAAGTGAAAACAGAGCTGTCGAGCAGCCACACTCAGGTCCAGACAGCACGGAGGCGAACCGGGCAGGTGTGCGAGCCTCTGCGCAAGCAGCTACGTCAAAAAATCTTTCTGAACCTAGCAAGACAGAAAAGGCACCTAATTCTGGAGAGGAGGGCGAGCAGCCTGCACAGATGCAAGAGCAGCAGCAGAGAAGAGGCCACAGGTTTCTAAGGGTCAGAGGAGGGAGCAATTAATCAGAAACTGGAGAAGACAAAAGCTCCAGAGTTGTTTGTCTTAAGAAGCAAACAAAGGAAAATTAGCATGATTCCAAAGTTACAAGCAGCGGAACAGTCACAAACAGCATGGTGCTAACAGGCCGAAGCGGCAGCCACAATTCACACAGGGGCGAGTAACTCAGCTAAGTTCCGTGGACTCAAAACCCAGCTGGTCGTGTCCGACACCCACGGCCCTGGTATTATTAGCGTAAGTTGCGGGCCCGGGAGAGGTGGGTGAGGGAGAGAAAGAGCTGGAAGAACCCAGAACAAATCTGGAACGTGCACGCCCTCGGGCTGCATGGTGGCAACATTCATCTATGTATTTTAAGTACTTTATGTGGATTAACTCATCTAATTCTACCTACCGCCCAGGAAGTTTTCATAATTCATTTGACCAGTGTTTACAGATGCTGACCAAGCTCTGGGAGCCGTTCTAGGTGCATGAGGACATCTCACTGGAGAAAAGAGACAGAACTCTGCCTTCAGGGACAAAGGACACGAAAGCACGTAAAATGTGGTGCAAGGTCGCAAAGCCAGCCGCCGGGGTCCCAGTCCGGGAAGCCCCCAAACCCTTGCTAACAACTACACCCTTCTGCAGAAGCTTTCTTTCAACCCACAGGAAGGAAACCTCAAAGGAGAACCTAGAATTCTAGGTTCATGGAATTCTAGAAGCACAGAATTCTAACACCGAGAGGAAGATGCTGTGGTATCTGGTCCAGCACACTCATGTGTGCCATGTCCCCCCACTTCCAAGCCATGGAAGGCACCCCGAACACAGCTTTGCCTCCCCGAGCCCGTGTGCCACCCCAGGACCCTGCTCAGCCCAGCTCCCCGTGCGGGCGTGCTTGGCCATCCAGGCCCCGTCTGCACCAGAGAATTACCAAATTTCTTGAGATAAGAACCTCACCCAAGGCCACGAGGCAAGCAACTGACTGCAATGGATTCAGAATGCAAGTCTCCCAGGTGACCCCTAAATGCCATCGAACCCCTAAGAACTAAATTGTGCCATGGGTGAGTTCGAGACTCTTTCTTACAGCATTTTCTATGAATAAGTCACCTACCCACGTGCAGAAACCTGAGTTGGGGTTGCAGGTGGCCTTTTTGTCATTAGCACGGCTGATACTGTTTTCCCGAGAGTCTGCCTAGCACGCGACACGGGGCAGCGTCTCCAGGTCTTCCAAGGAAAAGCTGTGGCCCGTGTGCGCTTACGCCCTTCACAGCCCGAGCCCTCCCAAGTGACTGGAGCCAGAGCTCGTTAACGCCTGCCCAAGAAGGAGCCCAACGACCCCTGGCCAGTTCCATGCGAGAACCCCACAGCCGCGTCTGGCCTGGGCTGTGTTGGCGGGGGGGTTACCTGCTGTCTGTTACTAGGCGTGTGCGGCAGCATGGTGGACACGTGGAACATGAGCTCGTAGTCCTTGTACGTCGTGTAGAGGGAGTGAGTCCCTGTGGAGTCGGCTGCAGACAGATGACAGAACAAGTCAGGCGACGGCAAAGCCAGCGACTTAACACTTAGGACGTCGTTACTGCAAGGGGCAAATCAATTAAAAACCAGCCACTCGACTGTACATAACCAGCATCTTGGGAAAACACCCCCCCCCGTGTTCTGGGGTCACCCCGCCTCCTGCCCAGTGTCCTGGGGTCACCCCCCACGTCCTGGGGTCACTCCCCCCTGCTCCAGTGTCCTGGGGTCACCCCACCTCCCGCCCAGTGACCTGGGGTCACCCCTTGAGTCCTGGGGTCACTCCCTCCCCCACTCCAGTGACCTGGGGTCACCCCCTCACATCCTGGGGTCACTCCTCCCTGCTCCAGTGTCCTGGGGTCACCCCGCCTCCTGCCCAGTGACCTGGGATCACCCCCCGTGTCCTGTTTCCACCCCTCTAACCCGTGCCTGCGGTCGGACAGGGTGGCTCCCTCCTCACCCGCTCTCACCCTCGCGCTTCCCAGCAAGCTCGCCCCGCCCCCCGCACACACCACATTTTGCCTTCGCCGTGCTGACTGGGGTGGCCCACCAGGGGCCAGGCGCTCCTGCCAGGAGGAGCACAGGTGAGCAGACAAGGAAAGATCCTGGAGGGGCGGCTGCTGCAGGTCTGGGCGCAATGACTGAAGGTGTGAGCTAACCAGCAGTTACCCTCACCCCATCTTTGCGTGTGTGTGTGTTTAGAGTTAATTCTTAGTTAGAATGCAGAAAAGTGAAACAGGATTGAGTTAATATGGAAATGAGAACAAAAAATGCTAAAGATTTCCCTGAATGATGTAATTAATTTTCTTCTCTTGCCAAAAGGCAATGCAATGATACTGTCATGATTAAGATTATGGAGAATGAATATGTCATCTCTTCCTGTACATTGTGTGCTGACACGTTAAAAAATTCTGACATCTGAACCCTGTTAATCATACTGCAACTCATCTTCTGAAAAGCAGAACGAGTCTTTGCAAATTCAAAACTCCTCCGTATGATCAGTAGACCACCTCGGACTGAGAACATCAGATGCTCACGTGATCATGCTATGAAATATTTAAGCAATAATTTTAGGATACAGTTTTGAACCACCATGCATACAAGCACACAGATGAAGACAAAAAGATAAATATAAATTATGATGTAAACAGAATTCAGAATTGCCTTTCTTAATCCTTGACCTATATAGAGGTTTATTCTGCTACCTTTTAAACCCCAAGAAACAAAGACGTCTTCATTATTTGGAATCGACATGTCACAGTCTCGTTCTTCTGTGTCATGTCTTGGAGCTTGGGGACTTAGTACTACATCTCTAACGCAGCAAGGACGTCTCAAGGTCACAGGAGTTCAAAGCTGAGGACAATTCTATACCCAGGCACATGTTTCTGTTCTCTGCGTTGTGGTTTCATAAAATGCACAAGTCAGATGTTCTTAAAATGCTTCCGCGGCCCCCGCTCCCGCTGAAGGGAGATGACAGGCGCACACAGGAACAACTCCTGCGTGGTGGCCTTCCTGCAGCGTGGCATGCCAGCACCTCTGGGGGTGGGGGTGGTGTGTGGATGAGAAGCGTTTGCCAGAAAAGAAGAAGAAAAGCCTGCAAAGGTCTCATTAAACTTGCTTAAAACATGTGGACACTCACAGCGTGTGTCACGAATCACCCTCTCTCGTGACGTGTCTGAGGCACGAGCAACGTGCTTTCAACATGGCAGTCAAAGGCCACTGCTGGCAGGCGTGGAGGGCACGCAGGGGCCCCTGTGGGAGCGAACACTGTCCCCAGGTCCTGCGGTCTGTCCCGTCAGTGTCACTTCCCCAAAGCGGAAGTGGCGGCAGGTGCCCGGGGTGCTGGCCGCCCTGAGGTGGGCGAGTGCCAGTGGCGGCCCCGTGCTGACCGGCCACCGGCCACCTCGCTGCTGCTCCCGGCTCAGCCGCACTGATGCTCCCACGGGGAAAGGCCGCCACCTCCCCGTGCCTGCGGGGTGGCCGGGGATCTCCCAGCCTCTCCCGCGTCAGAAGCGACCTGCTTGGCTCTCATGAAAACGGCAAGCGATTAACTGCTTGATAATTAGCAGAATTTTCCGACACACACAAAATTACTCTGCCTGGTATTTTAGATGCTGACAGCAACGACATAACAGCACAAATACAAAGCTAAAACATTTAGGACCAGAAGCAATGTGATCACCTGGATGAAGACATGGGACAAAGTCGCACACCACAGGATGGCACGAAGCTGTGTTTTTAATCGGCCAAGCAGGCATCTCGGAGCTAACGCAGTGCCACTTAAGGGGACCTGATTAAGGTCCTTGAAGAAGCGGTGCCTCAGCCTTCTGATCACCGCTCCGACCCCGCAGGTGGCACCGTGAAACCAGAAATGACAAAATACGCCCCAGAGCACGGCACGAGCGAACATGTTAGCATGTTGTCTTTCAGAACTGGGTGGGGTGCTCGTCCTCGGTACCCGGGGACGTGGGTATGACGGAGCAGCTCAGGCTAAAAGAAGCAAGAGTCGCTCAGGTCTACGTGGCACACCTGCCTCTGGAGAACCGAACACGCGCGAATGCGAAGCTTACTTTTATTGTCCAGCTGCGCTCGGTATTTGCTGAAGCCTTTCAGCCGCACCCTCTGGCCCAGGAGGTCAAGGAACTCCTCGAAGGCCGGCCCGGCCGTCTCGTTGTTGTACATGTCCTCCTCTGTGCTCTGGCCCGCTCTGCAGTACAGGATGCCGACCTTGTGCTGGAAGCTCAGCTGCAATGCGGAGACACGCAGTTACCCGGCGAAGCGGGTCGCACAAGCTTCTTGCGGCAAAATTAAAACGATAGAAGCTTAGGCTCTGTTCTCAGGAAAGGACGCACGGCAATTCCCACAAGCACACAGGCCAGAGAGCAGAGCGAGCAGCTGTCACTGTGCACGGCCCTGCACGCACAAGACAATGCGGGAACCTGGAAATACGGCTGGGGCAAGAGCAGACGCCCTAAGAAATGCGTGCGGTGCGGTGCGGTGCGGGCGTGCGGGACTCGCCCGGTTTCCAGAACTGACAGGTAAGTTCGAGCATCTACTCAGAAGCACACAGCTGTGGAAACGCTTAACCTTACGCCCTCCACATAGTGATGAGAATTACTTTCCCAGTCAGGAAGAAAAAAGGCCACAGACTTTGAAAGGTTGTCCCTCTGCGGTCCCCAGTGCGTTATTTTTTTTTTTCCTGTTATTATTTGAACATCCACGAAATATGAAATACGAAAAACAATTCAAACTAAAGTCTGGTAAGAAAAGGATCCCAGTGGACACTGATATATGTGCATCAACAGAATAAGGTTTTGTGTCCATAAAAGCAGTTGCCTGTACAGTGATACTCACTTCTGCATTTTTGACAAGCTTGAAAAGAGAACGTCTGCTAAATACACAACAGACCGTAACAGCAGTGAAGAGTTTCCGCTGCCATCCCTGCCCACCGTCAGCCCCGTGTCACGCTGCAAGCCCCAGGCTGGCCCGCCCAAGGCTGGGGACAGGCCGGAGCCATCCTCCCAGCTTTCTTCTCATCCCCAAAGAGGAACGACGCCTCACTCACGAAATCAGAGCACTCACTCTCACTCTCTGCAATCCGAGCCTCAAAACCTGACAGGTTACGAGACATCGCCGATCCCCTAAAGGCTTCGTTCCCCAGCGCTGTTCGCTTTTATCATCGACTGTAAAACAGAGCCTTTAATTGAAATTCACAGCCGACCATCTCAGCAAAATGAGGCAAAAGGACACTGGTTTCCTGGAGCAGCGTGGTGACGATAGCGCCCCATCCGCATCGTCTCACGGCACCAGACAGCCCGGGAACGGCGGGACACGCCTGCTCGGGAGCGTAAGGGAAGAGCTCCCTGCGCGATTGGTCCGAGCTGAGAAGGCGTCCGCCACGAAACAGTCCTGAACGGGCCCCGCCTGCCCTGCCTGCCGTGGGGACCAAGGAGGCAGCATCACCTGCTCACCTCTACCTGGATGAGCTGCCTGGGACGAGGACCCGCGGCGGGGTGGCCCGTGCCCTCTTCCTCACACCCGTCCCACCCAGTTCTGAGGAGGGTCAAGAAAACACGCCCAAGCAGCCGGCCACTGGGAGTAAATGTCCCCATCAACTCAGCTACCTTGAGGAAAGAAGTACCACACTTCTGCACACGACCAGCGCCTTCAAAAACTCCTCCCCATGATAAAATGCGAATATCACTTCATTGTAGACGTTAATTGCTCCGAGCGCCTCAGAAGACACTTCAGGGTCTTAAAGTGCATTAAGGAAACACTCATGATTTAGCGGTTTTCACCACAGATGTTAACAAGCTCAGTGACTGTCACAATCTGTGTCACTGCTCTAACGTGGCCTCAAAACGGCTGCTCCGTGCCCTGTATCGTGCCGGCTTACTGTTTTGCTGGTAGGATGGGCCCCGCTCTCTCCAGTGACTTGGCCGTGGCCTTGAGGAGAGCCTGCCTTGACACCCGGGCACGGCCAGCACTGGCACACGGCACTGCAGTGTCCCTCGGGCCCCGGAGGCCCAGCGTCCAGGCGCCCGCTGCCTCCTCTGCCCCGGCCCTGACGCGCACGCTTGGGCTCCCGCCGTCCTGAGCAGCTGTCCCTGTGTGCCCTGCCGCTCACCTTGGGCCAGTGCCAGCGCCCTGTGCCACGCCGTCTGGACTCCTCGGGGGCCGCCCTGCGGCTGGTCCCAGGCCTCCCGGGCACCACGCACCACGGCTGGGGAGCAGGCCCCGAGCGGAGCCATCTGGGCCCAGGGCTGGGGCTGGTGTGGCCTCAGTGACTGGCACGGTTTCTCTCCCTGACACTGACTCAGCACTCCCTGGGGACTCCCGTTTAGGCCGAACGGCGTGGGCTTGGACTGTGGGGCCGTCGCTGCCGGACACATGTGCCTCTCGTCTCCGAGGCCTTTCTGGGCGACGCGTGCTGTCCTTTGGCTTCCCTTACTGGCAGAGCGCAGCGTAGATACGCCTGACACCGGACGACACGGCACTCTCCTGTTCGGGTCATCCATGAGGCTTCCGGTCAGCCGTCAGCTCTTGGTAAAGTTTCTGGGGGGTCAGAAGTTACACGCAGAGCCCCGACTGTGCCCTAACCCCCGTGCTGCTTGGGGCCACCTGTACCTAAGAACTGAGGGTCCCCAGGCTCCCCCGCTGACCGCAGTGCTGCCCACTGCACGCCCTTCCCTCCCGGCCCCCGGACAGACCGGCCCGTGTCCACACCCCACGGGGGGCAGGCGCTGCGCTTCCATCCGGGCAGCCGTCGGGCCCATGGGAATGAGGGGACGTGGCCAAAAGAGACTTCAAAACCCCAGGGGTCTTGTGACAATGTGGAGCTCCGGCCCCAGTGAAAACACCGTTACACACGTGCACATGCGCGTGGCACTGCACGCGCCAGCTCCGTCCCCGGATCGGCCTGCGAGGCGGGCGGGCCGCAAACGGGACTCGGGGGACAACCGGGCCCCCGGGGCCAAACCAGCACGGTGGCTGCAGTTCTGCCAAAGCCGCAACGGAACGAACCACGGGCCGGGAGACGTGTCGCATGCGGGCCTGCCACGCCTCGGGGAGACGAGCGGAACGCCGCGGCCCCTCGCAGCGGGCACCACGCGTGGCACGGCGCAGAGGGACCGCAGTGCCCGCGCCCCGAAACGGCCAGTCCTCCCGGCACGGGCTTTGTCTCCAGGCCCCTGGAACCCCTCGCCGCCACACGGACGCGACCTAGCCTGCCTGCTGGCCCCGGCCGGGGGCCAGGCTGGCGCCTGGGCGCCTGCGCCGCCGCAGACTGAGCGCGTTCCCATGTCAGAGCCAAGGCCTTGGTGCTCCTTCGCTGAGTGTCCCCATGGCCTGGGGACCGACTAAGTCTTGGCCGCAGTGTCCCAACCACACGCCGTTCGTCCCCATCTGTGGGCCTGCGGCCTTGCACAGTGAGCGAGGATCAATGTTAGCTCATGGGAAGGCTCAGCGTGAGCTCCTTAAACCCTGGAAGAAACGCCAGCCACGCCTCATCAGCCCGAGCCTGCCGTGTTCTCCCGGCTGGGACGAACCCAGACCTTGGTAAAACGACACAGGTCACAGCTCAGGGGGGCGTCCCAGCAGACAGGCCTCCGGTTTCCTAACTAGCACACAGTACGTTTGGGGAAAACCGGGGAGAAAACACCGCAAGGCATTCAAGGTAGACGTCGTATCGGGAGGGCGGACGGCACAGACGCGGGCGCCGCACGCACCCCTTGCTCGTCCAGCCGGAGCAGCTGCTCCGCGACGCGGGGCGAGCTGGCGGCCTGGCGCAGGCACTGGGCGCTCAGCTCGGGCACCAGGTACTCCAGCACCTCCCTGAGCGGCAGGCCCCGCGCCGTGCCGTGCCGGGCGGTGGACGGTATCGCGTCTTCCAGGATGGCTCCTCTCAGCGTCGTGAGCTGCAGGGGCGGACAGAGCGGAGAGTCAGTGCATAGCTCTGAGGACAGGAAGGAGCTTGTCTCTTTCCTGAGGGGGCGTGGACGCCGGACTGCAGGACTGGAACCAGCCAGCCAGGGGCCAGGTAATCGAACTGACACCCAAAGGGCGAGGAGCCAGGCACAGTGCCCTGGGGAGGAGACACACCCGCGGCTCTGGGAAGCGACAGCCAGGGACAGGAGCACAGGAGGCCAGACGGCAGGGAACCGCTCCCCACGTGCTCTTCCCTGCTCTTCCTAGCTCCGTGCTCCTCTGCGCCTGCTCCCTTGGTCACACCCCTTCCTCTTCTCTGCTGACACTTCCTGAAGCTGGATGGGGACACCCAGTGACACCCACGGGCAGGTCTGAGAAGACTGCCCCTGATTTCTGCCTCGTGATTTGTGGCACATCCTCAAAGATGTGATGAATGTAGGGACGCCACTGTGACACATGCCTCAGCTCTAAAGTGATGAGAGTGCAAACCCCAGCACCCCAAGTCAGGAGGCCGGGTTCTGGGCCGCCTCCCACTCCTGGGAGCTGTCAGAGTAACGGCCAAGGGCCCAGGCCCGCATCCGCACGGCGCCCTGGGCCTCACGGGCCGGCAGAACTTCCTGCAGTGATGGGGTGCCCTCTGCCTGCTCTGGCTCCCACGGGAGCCACGAGCCACATGTGGCCATTGACCACTCGACCTGGGACGAGCATGACTGAGGAACTACATTTATAATTTTACATAAATGCTTTAAATTTAAACAGCTACATGTGGCTAATGGAGGCTGATTAAACATGGCAGGTTATAACTTAAAAGCTGTCAGGTAAAGAGAGAGGCTCTCTCTCATGTCTATCTGTCACGGAGCCCAGGTCACCAAGCACCATACTAGGCAGCGAGCACACTGCAGGGGATGAGCAGACGGCTCCGTCTTCTCTGCCCGATCTGGAAGCGTTCAACCAAAACACACATGCTAGATCACCTGCCAAACAGAGGCCCTGTAACTAAAATGGGTCAAGAGAATGAAGCCCACAGTGCAGCCGGGTCTACGGGTCCATGCAAATTGGCACCTCTGCCCTCGTGGCTGGACGTATGTGCCACCCTGGGCGACGACCTGTTTTCGCTCAGCGCAGGACAAGCAAGGACGGGGCTGGCCACCCGTGTAACCAGGGAGGGCGGACGGTGCCCGCACAGGCATGGGCACTACGCAGACGGGCGCCCGCTGCGGGCTGGGGAGTCTCCCTGAGCTTTGGAGCGTTTTTATATTCGACGTGAACTGCACTGCCCACGTCTGTCCTCTCTGTCCCCGAGCTGAGACCCGGCACCGTCCTCACTCCGCCCTCCCTCCCGTGTAAGGTGGCGGCTGAATCACTGCCACTTGACATACGTGAGAAGTTTCCAAATTCTTTACTTGAGATAAAAAGGTGTGAGCCCTTTTAATGATCCTAAATGTCGTAATAACTAACATCATACCTGAAGCACCCTGACGCCCCGTCAAAGGCCCGGGACCGTCGCTGTGCGCGGTGCCCCCTTACCTCGCTCGTCCTGAACGCCACGCGGTAGTTGAACTGCGACCCTTCTCTCTCCCTGGCATCCTCCACCTTCTCCCTCCGGATGCTGACTGCCACGGGGCCCAGGTTCTCGTCTATCCCGAAGTAGTTCTGGTGCTCTGTAGCGGGAGAGAGCGGAGGCGTCATACGGAAGAGACAGAGGGCGGTGGTGTTTCCAGGGGCCCGAGCATCATCTCTGAAGGGACACACGGGGCTCCGGGCATGCGACGCCCCCAAGGGTGCTTGACCACATTTTACTTCCAAAGCAGATGTCCTTTGACATCTCGCGACTTCCTCCCTTCCTTCTGCTTTTCAGCAGGCCCTGCCCAGCCGCCCCGAAGCCCAGCTCCCAGTATCACGTGACTAGCAGCTTCAGAGCGTGTTGCCGTCCAGGAAAGTCAGGGCCGGAACCTCGCTGTGGCTTCCCCAGCTGCGAAGGTCACCTTCGCTGACTGAGCAAGGGGGCGACCTAATCAGCTGCTCAGTCTACTCAGATCCATCTTGGCGACCAGAGGGGTGGCAAAGAGCACCCTTTATCACAATGTCACTAAAGCACCTAGTGGTCTAAAGCAAAACTTAAGCGACAGACAGAAAACAGGAAAAAGGTCACGAGGTTGCTGAGCTCCGACTGTATCTACGAACGCTCAGTTTACTGTCTCATCCATTTCCCATTCTTTCCCGCAAAATCTCTGGTGCTGTGGGCTATGTTCACACGGCCTCACCGCAGGGACAGACCCCAGAGGCCCCGTCTGCCCAGCACAGAGCCCCGGGATGTTCCTCCTATGAGCTTGCGTGAGGCGCCTCGAACCCCGGTCAGGATGCAGGGACACCCCTGCCTACTGGCGACCAGACACTGCTCAGCCACACAGAGTCGGCAGGTCTCGAGAAAGGCGATGTGGCTAGTACACGGGTTCTGGAAGGCGCCTTCCTTTCTGGGTGGTCGTTTAGCAGACGTTGTTCTTCAATTAAGATACTGATGATGTTTACTTAACCAATGTCACCATAAAAAAAATTAAATTAAAAAGAAGAGATACTGATGATGAAAATGACCACTGGAGAAAAGGGTGCATTTACGTAGACCCGGGAAAGTGAGCAGTTTGAGAAACGGTGACCTTGAAGGTCTTCACAGGAGAGGAAGCAGCCCGGAGGCGCGGGGGTCCTGCGGGCAGATTCGCTCTCAGGAGGCGGAGGGGACGCGGCAGGGGCTGCCGGCTGGCGGCAGGGGCACGACTGGACTTAGAAAGTCTCCCCTGCGCCCTGCTGTGGACTCGGCCTCGTCCACACCCAAGGGCTGAGGGTCCCGTGGGGAAAGTTTCAGTCCTTCCCAGTAGAAGTCCAGCCCGCGGAAGCCCGGGGGCTGTAACAGCAGGTGGGGAGGGGAAGCCGCCGTCCCCTCATGCACGTTCTCTTCGTAAGACATGGAGAAGACGGAAAGCCGGGACAGAGCCCCAGGCCCGGGCCCCGAGAGGCAGAGCGCTGGCTGACCACGCTGCCTGTCGTGTGCACCCCGGACCTGCCCGAAGCCCGAAGCTGCCCTGCACAGAGGGCCTTGGGGATGTGCACCCCATTCCTCGTGCGTGGTACAGACAGTCCCGAGAAGGGGGCTGGGCAGAAACTGGGGAGCCGAGAACCAAGCACACCTCAACCAGCACCTCGTCTTAGCACGCGGGTTTCCGGTGACAGCAAAGGGACCGGGTCCGTGTGTTTCGACAAAGCAGGAAGGAAGAGTCAAGTGTAAGACTCCTGACACACCACAGGCGTGCGCACGGATCTGCAGGAGGAAGCGGGAGCGGCTGGGGCCCCTCGTCCCAGCCCTAGGCCCTGGGAGCTGGCGCGACGGCCCCTCCCCTCACAGGTCACAGCTCGCTCGTGCCACTGAAACCTGGGGTGGCCGTCCCACGCCTCACTTTGTGAAGAACGCCTGGCTCACTCAGACCACAGGGCCCTCGTTCGCACCCACACGCGGGCCACGCACCCCTGGATGCCCACTCTCAGAGCCTCTTTGGGGTGCATTTGTTTGTTATTTCACATCCAAATCTCACACTAATAATCTCCTGGGAATTCCAAAGTAGCGAATCAGAAGTGAAGGCAACAAACCACTCACAGAAAACTCTTCAAAACTCCCCGGGAGTGACAGGTGAGCGGTCAAGAAAAAAAAAATTAAAAGCAGTCAAGAGGACAAACAGAATCTAGCAACCTAACTGCCTCCTGTGACAGACCTTAAGGGACATGCGTGGATCAAATGGTGGTGACCTTGGGTGCAAAAGCATCCGTTTTTTGCCCCTTAAACACTCACGTGTGTCTGCAGGACACTGAGATGCGCTAGAGGACGGATGAGATGCTGGCGGCAGCACCTGCGTGATGACGCGCGCACACGGACGCGCGCGCGCACATGCGCCTGCGTGAAGGCGCGCGCACGTGGACGTGCGCGTACACATGCGCCTGCGTGAAGACGCGCGCACATGGACGCGCGCACGCATATTAACTTTACGCTCTGATGTTTCAAAGGGCGAATCACACAAACTCCTTGCAAACCCCGCCGGCCAGAACGACTTGCTGCCGGAGCACTCGGGGCGGGTGACCGCAGGAGACGGCTAGCGCTGACAACGAGGGCCTCGGCGACAGAAAGAGTCTTCATCGGGAGGCCAGCACTCCACCATCTAGCTCCCCTCCCCAAAACGAGTGCCTCCCGCTGGGAGAGCGCCCCGAGGGGTGTGCTGTGGGGTGCTCCTCTGGGTGACATAGCCGTGAAGGCAGGGGTGGCTGCATGGCACAGACCGCAAGGACCGTCCAGGTGCCTGAGCTCGCCGCTGCAAGGCCGGAGCCGATGGAGGTGACATGCCGCACCCAGAGGCCAGGTCTGGACTGGGGCCGGGGTCGTAGCCAGGAGCCCAGACCCACAGGCAAAGTCACTTCAACCCACTGCGTCGTCAGTGTGAGAACAGAAAACACCTTGAACCACGTGGCCAGTCACAATGCGAGCGACAGTTTCTTTGGCCACGTCGCCTTCCCTACATCCCACTGATTCGTACGATGTCAGATCAGTATGACTGTGGATGGCTGGTTAAATCTGAATTGATGCAAAAATGGCAGAAACATTATGAACTTGATAATTGCAATTTCTCTGGCAAACAAATGCTTTTGAGCCTGCAGTACCCAGAACAAGCATTAAAGAGGCTCCAAGGTCTGAGCTGGATGGAGTGACCGCCTGAGGCCCGAGTCACACCCCAACAACCCCCCAAAGAAACACCTGGAGTCAGAGGCTGCACACAGAAACCAGCGCTAAGGGAACTCAGCGGCCAGTCAGCTCGCAACCATCCACATGCGAGCCGGCAGCGTCTCCCTGAAGGACAGCGCAGAAGCACGGGCACAGGCTGGGCTCACGTGGCCTTCTGACGTCTCCAAGAGGAGATGCCAGGAACGGGGCACGGGAGGCAGGGGAGCTGGAGCCCTGAAAAGGACACTGGCCTGCGCGGACGGGGCAAAGGCGGCGAGCAGCACCCGGGTGGTGTCACTCGGCTCGTGTGCGGGACCCGCTGCTCCGCAGGTCTCTCAAACAGAGGATGCTCATGTCCTCGGAAGAACTGAGGACACTTACGTAAAGGATTTAAAATACATTTTGAAGATTTAACTACGTGACTTCCAAGGAATGAATCCTTCAAAGCTAAAAATATAAAGAAAGAAACATAATTTATTTTACAGATGATTAGAGAATCTGTTAAAAACACCACCGAAGGCTTATTTGTATTGGAGCCTTTCAGCTCATTTGTAGAACTAGAAAAAAACTACATCTGCCCATCATGCTAATGCGTACGTCCTCTCGGCAGAGACTTGTTGAACGCTCCCGGTGCGCACGACATGCAGGAGGAGCGGGGAACACCTGGAACGGTGAGGCACAAGTGCAGGGAAGACGAGAGGGAAAGAGCCACCCGGTTGCCCAGCACGTGCCGCGTGAGCGACTGTCCGGAGGACTCAGAGCTGACAAGGGGAGGTGTCGCACAGGCGGCAGATCTACACCCGGTCTGACACGTGTGAGGCTCGCAGCTGGGCGGGGGACAGGGTGGAGGAGGGCACTGCCACACGGGGGTGGCAAGTCAGGAAGGGCAGGACGTGGGGGTTCCTAAAGCAGGGATCGGCAGCAGCCGCGGGGGTGCGTCCGCACAGAGCAGCCCTGGACACCCGGGGAGGCGTTGCCCGCCAGCACGCTGCGGCCCCCGGGGGCCCAGGCTGGCACCTCGCCCCTCACCTTTCCCGTAGAAGAACTTGCGGTAGTAGTAGGCCCCGAGGTCGATGTGCTCGATGACGTAGCGCTTCACCTTCTCCCTGTGGACCGGCTGGCTCTCCCGGGGCACCTCCAGCACCGACACGCCCGCGTTGGTGCAGTGCGAGCTGAGCGACGACTCAAAAGAGCAGCCTTCGCCCGCGCCGAACGGCGACGAGCCAGCCCGGGACAGTGCGATGCGCCTGTCGCCTTCGCCGCCCGTCTCGTTTCTGAAGTGCGGGCAGCTGAGGACCAGGTCGTTGCTCTTCCCGTCGCCCTCATCGGCGTCCAGGTTCTCCTTGGAGTTGAGGTCCTCCTTGCTCCCCAGGGGGGACTCGCCGTTGCCTGGCAGGCCGGCTGGCGGCTGTGTCTGCGAGGCCGCGGAGGCGCCGGTGGTCACGTTTTTCCTCTTCCCCATGCTGGCCCTCGTGGCCATGGCCTCGTTGACGTTAAACAGAATGCTCTGCACGTCGTAATGGGCAAAGCACCGCTGGCAATTCCAGGGGCGCGCGCCCCGCTCCACACGACCGTCCTCCAGATCAGACGTGAACTTGAACGTCTCGTGCTCACTTCGGGCGGTTCGCAGCTTTCGGAAGAGGGACGTTTCCACCGACTCCGACTTCAAGCGCCGCTTGAACGGCTTGTCCCCGTCGCGCCCCACGAGGAGGGCGCCGTCCGCGTAGTCCAGTCCTGAGATGCGGACAAACTCCCCTCTGGAGATCTGCGCGGCCGCATGGAGGCTGGGGGACATGGCGGGCCGGCCGGGGAAGACCACCGGGAAGCTGGCCGGGGCCGCGGCTTTGGGGTCGCCCTCGACGCGGCCGCCCCTGAGCATGGCAAAGAAGCCCTCGCCCGACAGGCCCTGCCGGTCAATGGAGGACGTGCTCCCGTACTCCCGGCGCAGCGCGGCCCCCGTGTTGGGGTTCACCGCGCGCTGGTCCAGGACGTCCTCGGCGTCGATGTCACTGATGGTGACGTCGCTGTTGCTCCTCTGTCTCATGGGGTGGAGGCCTCTCTGAGGGGACGGCACGAAGATGTCGCCCACTGTGTACTTCGCTTCCACGCAGTCCAGGAGGGGCCGCTCTCCCGGCTGCTCATCGCGCTGCTCGTCTGGCCCGCAGGGCGGGAAGGAGCTGATGCTCTCGTAGCTGGCCTGAGACCGGCCTTCCCACGGCGCCCTGCAGGCCAGCTCCTTGGGGCAGTCCTTTCTGGGCGGCCACTCGGACACCCGCGCCCTCACGCCCATCTTGGGCACCGCCGGGGTGCCGTTGGCTGGACTGGCACTCTCGTTGGAATTTGAGGCGCTTAAAGAGGTGGCGGGTCCCATGCCACCGTTAATGGCTTTAAATTTTCGAGCAAAATAGTCGTCGGACTGCATGACTCTGGGAGGGCCCTTGAGCCGCGAAGAGGCCCGGCCGGGCTTGTGCTTCTCTTCCTGCAACAGCCTCCGGTCGCTCATGGCGACCGGGCCGGGGCGCCAAGCCTCGCCAGGGAGACTGACGCAGAGCCAATTACATCGTCACTTACAACACGACGCAAAATGCAGAAACAGAGGCTTCTTCTGCAGGGTATCTTCTCTCGTCAACCAAAAGCAAACCACATCCTCAGAGCATGGTTTCTCCGAAACCAGCCTGCTTCTCGGCGGCGATGACTGTGTGAACCCCCGTCCTTTCCAAAAGCATCCCTTCAGACGTCTGGCCGGGAGTACCTCCTTCACCTGAATTTCAAAAACAGAAAATAGCCATTAGCACTTACTATGGCTCAAGTTCAAAACAGTCTACGCACGACCTGCAGCCTGCGTCCCCTCCTCCCGCCCATCTCCAATCCCCCCAGCTGTCGCTGTTGCGAAGCTTCGTGTCTGCACTGCTGTCCACGCTGATCCTTCTCTCTGGCTCATGCTCCCTGCTGCTCTGCCCGGCCAGCTGGACTTCAGGGCCCAGCCCAGCGGTACCCTCTCCCAGGGTGCCTCCCACCCCAGCCCACGGCAGAGCAGAGCGCTGCCCCTGGCCTCCCACGGCGCCTGCGTCCACACCCGTCCAGGCAGTGGTCCTTAGAGCCTGAGCTTCCAGTTTGCCCACTGGCTAACTTCAAACTCTGCCATGCCAGGAACCACGCCTCTCATCCTGGTGCACACTACCTGCCTTAACCCAGGTAATTGAGCGACGGTGCAATGAGTTATAAGAATAACATAAAGGGCAGGTAACTGTTTGAATGTTATCATACTTTCTTTCAAAATAAACGTAAAACGTCCAGCAGCAGAAGGGCGAACTCCAGGTGCCAACGCGTGCCATTTTAAAAGTTCTCCTGCCCTCGACGGACACTCGTGGACATGTTGCTCACGGTGCGAGGGTCCCCAAGAACCTGGTGTCTGGTCGAGAACAGCTTCTTGGCTGAGCTCACTGTGCCTTGGCGACGTGCCAAATGTTTGCACAAGGCCAGATAACAGCCAGAGATGAAACACCGCAATCCAGTCTACCTTTGTGGTCGGCAGATCTGACCTCATCAGCTCTTCCCGTTAATTAAGACCAAGTTTTCCAATTTACTCTATCTTTAATTAGACAAAAACATTTCCCAACTCCGAGCAGTCCGGGAATCTTACTTGTTGGCATAAGAATGAAAGAACTACTTCTTCTGAAAATAATGATGGTAATAAAGGTAGAATAGAGTGATTCCCCTCAGCCTTCACCAAAGCATAAAAAACAACTGCTGAACAGCCTCGGAACTCCGGGATCCGATGGCGGGCTCGTAAGGGCTTGGAGAGGGACATGTGCCACCTCTGGGAACAGCAGGCACTGCCTTACAATGGCAGCTCGCCTTCCCTCCGTCGGAAAAAAATCGGTCTGGGCATGACAACACGCCGTCTGTCCCCAGGGCAGCTGCCCAGCTGAGGAAAGATGATATTTTAGGGTGTGGCGAACGAGAAGGGATGAGCAATCGGATGCTCCGTGCCTGCCAGTGTTCCCAGGAGGAGAGAGATGACTGCATCGCATCTGTTTCACTCAGCATCACTGTGCCGAAGAGGATCACAGAGGATTCTGAATTATAGTTATTTCCTGTACAATTTTGGCTATTATCAAATCCTTTCCTAGAAACTGAAAATGTGACAACTGAGATATGAAAGAAAACAACTTTTTGCCTACTATCTCTCCGCTGGAATGGCATTTGAACTGCTGCACGAGGCCCCTACAACATCTCTAAATCCCACTGGTACTCTGCTGCTTAGAGAATGCTCCACTGAATTTGAAGGCTTAAGAATCACATCTAATGGTTAGTACGGAGCTACGTGAATGCGCGACAGGCATTAATGTGACACTCGTTTTTAGTTGCGCACTATTACTTCGTGAGTATCCTCTCACAGAAGGACTACGCCCTGCCCAGCATCCAGTTCCAAACTACTGAAGTGTGTCGTTTCTAGAACAGGAGCTACGTTCTCGCCACCTTAAGAAATCAGAGAAAGAACAAAACATACCAAAAGAAACCAGAACAGAATGAATAAATATAAAAGCTGAAGCTGATAGAACGGAGGAAAAATCGGTAAAAAGGACACACAGATCCAAAGGGCAGTTTTTAAAAAAAGAGTAAGAAAACAGACATACTCCTTTTGAAGCCTGAAAAAGGAAAAGAAAAAATAATATTATACGAGTTCAGCAGCGAGAAAGGAGACACGGCCACATACACAGCAGAGAGTAAAACGCATAGTTGACGCCAGAACAAAGAAGCGGTTTGGAGTCTTTACTCCCGCACACTCTAAAGTCCACGTGTAACTTCTGACACCCCCAAACCTCAAGCTGCCCCTTAGTGTCTGTGGGGGACCGGCTCCAGGGCCCCCGCGGATACCAGATCCGTAATGCTCCAGTCCCCTCTAAAAAGCGGCGCGCTGGCCGTGTGCCGTCCACACCCACAGGCTCCCAACCATGGACCCAAACAAAACTCTGCAGGTGTTTATCGAAAAAAATCTGCAGGTAAGTGGACCCGCAGTTTAGACCATGTTGCTCAAGGGTCAACTAAGTACAAAAGAATTATACCACAAGCGACTCCATGGGAACAATGTGAAAACACAGAGAAAACTAATGATTTTTCTGGCAAAACACAAATCCCTGAAACCGATCTGAGAATGGGAAATCTAACAAGACTGAGAACCATGACAAGGGGTAGAAGCATAACCAATCTCTAATTAAAGCCAGCAACGTATAGACGAAGTGCAAAGAGCCGCCCTAACCATGACTTTGTGCCTCCTTCACTCTCCTATTTAGGAGGCCAAACACTGTCGAAAAATTTTAGGATGCACCCCATCTTCCTTCCCTTTCTATGTCATGGCACACACAGAAAGCGTCAACAGTCACACAGCACATGCCAATCAAAGCAGGCTGCCTGAGGGCACAGCTCGGGCTGGCCACCCGTGGCCCATGCCCACCACTGCCAGAGCCAGCACCCCACTCACCCCACCCCATGGGGACGCTCTGGGTTTAAGCCACCTGCCAGCAGGCGGGCACAGCACAGAAACCTTAAAACTGGGATTGGCAAGGGGCACACAGGCTGAATAATTAACTCTGGGAAAACTACCTGTGAAGTGACGAGGGGCCGCGGGCTCAGACCACGTTCGAAGCCGACCTTCTGGGTGCTCACGCCCCTCGGCATTTCTAGCACTGTCTAACAGACAGTAATAAAGATATGAAATATTTACCCTACAGAGCTCTCCCACAAAGGGAAGACACCAACATATCGTCAAACAGTTATTTTAAAACATAAATAAGAGTAGCAATTAAAAATAGACGAAACTGTGAATTTTATTGTTAGTCTTGCCAAAAAGCACAGAACCTACAGCAAACTCAGCATGCACAAAACTTTCCCAAGAAACCTTCCTAGGGTTCTTTACAACTTTTTAATTTTGTGTGTGGTAGGAATGTGGGCTCCAGGGCGGCAGCTGCTGCTGCCCCAAGCCCAGCCTCGACCCGCTTCGGGCAATGTCCCCCGGTTTCCTCTGGGCACTGCACCTCCACACCCTTTCACGACAGCAGGGCTGACTCCGCCCCTAACACGTGATTCGGCTGGACCAATGAAGGCGCCGCCTCTCCTGGCCACAGTGATTGGTGGAGGGATGAACCCTGGAGCCAAACCGGGCCAATGGCAGCCTGAGCCCTAGAGCCGAGCCGGGCCAATGGCAGCCCTGCAGGGAGGGCTACCCCAACACGTGGGCTGAGGTCCCCGCAGCGCTCAAGCCGCAGAGCGTGCGTAGGAGCTGCTGTCCACACATGGGGCTCACCTCGGATATGACTGAGCACGAGGACCACAGCACGGAAGTGGAGCCAGGTGAGGGAAAGAAAGAGCCCTAAGGGTGGAGTCGTGACCAGTTCAACCCCCAGGATTTCTCAGTTGCTCAGGCCTACCGATGGCCTTTTTTGATTTATTCATCTTGAGTTCGATTTCTGTGCAGTCCAGACTGATTTAAAATGTGCGAAGAGACCATAATAGTAATTAAAGACCAGAGACAGTGGCTTCTGCGACCACAGCCACTCCGTCCTGTGCTGCACAGACTGCCTGGTCTATGAGTGAATGAATGGAGAATTATCGTTCTGGCATTTGAATCCAGCATCAAAACCAGAGCCTCCCGGGCAAGATACCTGCTTTAACGCCATATGGACTCACCCGCCCTGTGACACGATTTATGTGTGCCACTAACGGTCCCAAGCGCTCAAAGCCAAGAACTCAACGCGGCAGCTGCTTAACAAGCTGAACGCTGCCTGGGAACCGCAGGAGACCCCTTCCCGCCGCCCTGCACTCAGCCACACCCCCCAGCTTGCCACGGCTCCCCCAAGGGAATCTCACCACGGAATTACAGATGGCACCTTCCTTTTTAAAAGTGCTCCTAAATATTACTAAAGTATTATAGACAGTGCCTTCCACTTAAAAATAGTACTAAAATACGCTTTTAATACTGTGATAAAAATAAAACACTTCAAAACAATTACAGCACTCGCTTTTAAGACAGATTAGAGATATTAACATATGCAATTTAAAAAGTATTACAGTACGTAGGAAGAATTAAACTCAACATCTTCAGAAGGCAGGCATGAAGAAGAAACGGCGCAGGCTCTACCCAGGGAGAGCTGCAGAAGGAAAACAATGTGGGGGGTAAAAAGCTGAAGCATGAGCTGGAATAATCCAGAACCAGCCTGGACCAAAACAGGCCGAAGGCCCATTCCCAAACATGATGAGAAATAACGAGGCCTACATGGCCAGTTCTGCCATCAGCCTCTGTCCCCTTCCGAGTCAGGCAAGGCAGCTGACTGCGAGCTCCATTTCTCCTTAGGCGTCACGCCAGCTTCCTGGGGAGGTGGGTGGTCCCACCCCAGCACAGGACGGCAGTGGAAACCACACAAACATAGCACCTGGCCAAGGGCACCTGGGCCCCATGTCCCAGTTAGAGATGGAGCCCCGTGAACCTACAGCCCCCACACCATCTCTGTATCCAACGGCTGCGTGTCCACCTCTGTTCTTCCTGTCTGTGATTTCACTTCATTTCTTCACTCTAACAGATTGTAAGAAAACTGGTTATGACAGTTTTAGACTGGAAATGCAGAGTTCTTTAAAAAAAAAAAAGCCACAGTAATTTTCCTCAAACAGCAAAAGTGCTATTTCATGGAATATTAGGAAGGCGTAACCTAACAGGGACCCCACGTATGCAAACGGCCACCACCCTCACCACCTGCTCCCTCCATCTTAATTCATCCTGAGAGTATCCAAACTTACTACCTGCCTAAAAACCTCATGACTGAATGAACTCACACTGCTAACTTGGTTTAAACAATTAAACAGCAAAGAAAACGGAAGAGCCCTTCCTATTCATAAAGGATTCCTTCCTGAGGATTTTATAAAGAGAAATAAGTCAGGGAAAAACGAATGCTGCACAAGCTCATGTACATGAGGGATCTTCTTTTAAAAGTGAACTCAGGGACACAGAGGACAGAGGCAGGGGTGGATGGTGGGCAAAGGGGATAGGCTCGGAAGGCGCAGACTTGTGCTCATAAAACGAACGGGTCCGAGACGCACCGCGCAGCACGGCGGCCGCAGCTGGCAACACTGTGCGCTGTGTCCGAAAGGTGCGAAGAGCAGACGGTAAAAGTTCTCGTCACAAGAAAAACGCCGTCACTCTGCGTGGTGGTGGGGGTCGACTCATCGTGGTGAGCGTTTCACAGTGCACGCCCGTAGAGAATCGCCGTGTCGCACACGGAAACTAACATCGTCTTACGTGTCCATTATACCTCAATAACAAAGAGAAAGGTTTACTTCACTAGGACACATTTTAAAAAATAAAAAGTAGAGACGAGAAGAGACAATACTCTGCAGTGAGGCCTAACCAGCGGCGAGTACGACCTGCTCCAGTCGGCCCCCGACGGAGACGCTGGCCGCTCGCCAGGACGGGAGGTACAGGGCCGGCCTTAGCACGGCTGTCACCTCAAGCAGGTCTCCAGCTCGCTTCCGGCTTCCTTCCTTCCTCTTCAAGTTCATGGTCAGTGTCAGGACACCTCCCCGCCCCACCCCCATGGTCCATCGTTTCCAATTATTCGTACATTTCATCAAATTCCATGGCTCTTCCTCCCCAGTGAAAATCAAAACCTGTCCCTGGCACACTGTAGGCCCTTCACATCACATGCCAACCAGCGTGACGTCACAAGTGACGGGGTGACCGCGAGTGAGGGATGGCTGGGGATGCAGCAACTGGCAGCTTGGAAGATGCTGACGGTCTAGGCAATATCTTTTAAAGGACAGAGCAGAAATGGAGAAAACGTAATATTTAAGCATAATTGTCTTTAAATGGAATGTTTTTCAAAGTTTTCCATGAGAATCAGTGAGCCTTTAAGACCAGTACTACCGCTATAACTGAGCCGCTGATCAGCACCACAGCTGTAGCAAATGGATTGAAAACCACAAAATGCACAAATTATGAGCCTCATTCAAGGGAAAAAGTGGTTAAAATGATATGGCAGATTCATAATAAAAGTCTAACTACCGTTAAAAGCGCTTATTTTTCACACTCACACTCCGTTAACTCTAGCACCGACACGCAGCGCGGGCAGGGAGTGCGGGGACAGACTTCGCCTGCGCTCCGTCTGCGGGGCCACACAGGCGGTGAGGGCTCAGCCGGGCTCAGGCTCCGCGTCCGATCACGCGAAGTGCATTTCCCATAAAACCGCCAAGTTCAGGTACATTCGGCCTGGTATTAAGTGAAGTTATGGCCGCACAGCTATAAAACAACCCATTAACTCAAATTCATAGCATAGCAGACGACTAAATCAAGGATAGGAGACGGTGTGATAAGGCGGCTATTAGTAAGTAATAATGCTCATAAGTGCATATAGGTGCTCAATGATAATCACAGTCGTGACTATGATTTGGACATGAGATTCGTTCTTAGGCATTTATCTTGAATTAAACATTGGGGTGGTACCAAAGATCAATGTTTTAGGGTGGGTTTATAGCAGAGGGGTAACCCCTGACCCGTGAAGGAGAACCACGTCTTTCCTTGGTGGGACGTTCGCACTGTTGAGACGATGGCGTGAGCTACCCCACCCTCCTGTTTGGAGGACTTTTCAAGCACCCACGGAAGCGGACGCCCTGGGTATAGCTGAGGATTTTCTCATGGGAGTAAGAAGTGCCCGATGCATTTGGTCTCCATCAGAACCCCGCACCGTGCCTCCGCCTTCCACTGAGTCATGGTGTGTGGTGGACGGAAGGGCCAGGGCCAAGGTCTGGGGATGGGAGCGAGTACGGCTCTGGGTGAAGCAGCCGCACACGCCACCGGAGCAGGGCCTGGTCCGCCCTGCCCACGGCAGAGCCCCGAGCCCCCGGAGCTGCATGCAGCGCTAACTCTCACCCAGCCCCTGATGGGCGCCGGCGGCAGACCGAAGCGCCCCGCAGTGCCGAGGTGCACGCTGCTGAGACAGGCATTCCTGCTCCTGGCTCTTCGGCTTCCCAGCTCGCTCCTTCTGGGGAGCGGATGCGCTCTGAGGCTCGTTCTCAGCTGCCTTCTCCTCTAATTCCAGCAGTTTCTGATGCTATCTCTGCTGATGACTCGAACCTATCCACTCGCCCGTGATGTCTCACAGGCAACTCTGTCCGGCTGAGCTATGATGTGATCGCTGATGTGCCCCTGCCCACGCCCTCGGCACGGCTCCCCTGCCCCAGCCCAGGAGTGGGACCGGCCCCCTGCATTCCCCTCACAGTCCACGTGCAATCCGAGGCCCCTCGACTTGACCTTCTGAACATTCTCAAATTCGTGCAGACGTCGCTGTATCTAAACTGCCATCACCAAAGCTAGAGCCACTATCTTATTTTTCTGAGATTATCACGAGACCCTCCCATGGTCCCCCAGTTCCCCAAGCATAAAGCCAGACTGCTTCACGGTAGTGCAGGTCGCTCACGGCATGGTCCACGAGTAGCTGCCAGAGCTCGGGGCACGCTGACCTCCCTTTCCTTGCGTGAGGACGTCTGCCCACACTCCCCCTGTGCAGACTCTGCAAGACCCTTTTCCCCCACCTTGGCAGCAGGTGTCATTAGACAGACCTCAGCTCATGCACTGGGTTCTCCGGAAGCCTTCTCAAATCTTAACGTTGGTCCTAAGTGGTCCTGCTTTGGGCTCCCATAGCATCCCATGCACCTTTTTCTCACCGTACGCTACCCCACGCCTGTCACTGTCCTCCTCTAAACCCAAGGACTGCGAAGGCACACACCCGTCTCTGCACTTGGGCATGGCTCTGCCGAGTGCTGAGACTCTGCTGTTACTCTCCACTCTGAGCCTCGGCTGCTACCTGTGTGATCAAATCAATTACCCCTGCTTCAAAGGACTGCTCTAAAGACCAATGAAATTTAGATGCAAGTGTTTATCTCCATGTTTCGGGTATCAAAAGCTCTAAAAATATTAGCTGAAAATTTTGATTTACGGATTTATAAAATTCGCTTACATATGAATACTTACTGATAAACTAATCAACTTAAAATTGAGCAGTTAAAATGCATAAGGTACATAAGGAGCATCTCCAAGGAGCAACTGCTAACTGATTTATGTACAAAGAATAGGAACACAAAGCTGTAAACTGACTTGCAACAGTTAAGCTGATTCTGCAAGAGGCAAACAGATGGTTTCAGAAGGCGAGGAAGAAGCCCAAAGCCACCACCAGTCAGGCCCTGCTCTCTGCCCAACTATAACTTCTATTTCAAGTTATTTTAGAAACATCACAGTATTAAAGTTTTTAACTTTTCACATGTCAATAAAAAATAAGCCAATTCCTCGTAGTAAGATGCTTTCACGTATCCATCTATCCATTTGTACATCGAAAGCAGAATAAACAAAGACCCCTCTTGCTAAATGGAATATTTTGGTCGTGGAATTTTTTTCAAGGAGACAGAAGAACAGCTGTGGGTACTAACCATTCCCACTAAATCTTTAAAGTCAGAGACAGAGAGAGATGCCCTGCACCCCTTTCCCTCAGGAGGTTGTTGGTTACCGCGTTTTTCCAGCAATGTGGCCCCTGAACAGAGGTGACACAGCGGGAGATCAGACATGCCAATCAATAATTTAAGTGGAGGCGTTCGTGTGTCAGCAAACAGCAAAACAAAGAAAGCCTTTCTACTTAGCGCCAACTGCTTTGGACTGTACTTCTGTAATTTTCATTTTAAAATGATGGAAAATAACCTGTTCTATTCTTTAAATAAAGGTCTGGTGACACTGGCTGTCACAGAAGGGAAACTGAGCATCTTATAACACACGCCTGGCCGGCCAGAGCCTTCAAATTGTACCGGCGGGGACCCTCGCTGCTGCGGGGCCGGTCCTCGCCCGTGTTCTCGCCCGTGTCCAGCGCTGGGTGTGGGGCAGACACCCGCACAACGGAGGGGGCTGCCCGCACTCCACGGCCGGCCACCGACACCGAGAGCCCGGCTGCGCGCGCAGCGTACTCTCTGTGAAAATGCGGCACATAAACCGAAAGCGTCCTCCCGCCGGCCAGCGGCTCCTTCACGCCGAGCGGGCTGGGCGGGGTGGGGCCGGGCGGGGCTGCCAGGCCGGCGACGGCCCCGCGTCCCAACGACAGCGGCCTCCGTTCGCTGGGCACACACGCGCCGAGCCGGCTTCGCGCTGTGCTCGGGTTTACTTGAGTCACAGGATACTGAGTTTTGCTGAACAGCTTTCGGAGGTTTATCATGTGACACAAAACCACCTTTTGTCGCGCCAAAGAAGTGTATTCAGTTCCGTTCACGTGGCGCTGGGTGCCGGGCTGGGCAGGGGATGGGAGGCGGGACACAGCCTCCAACGCGCGGGAAGCTGAGCTGGGTCAGACGGGCAGGTGCGAAGCGACGGATGGAAACGCGCGGGCACCACGTCTGAGCAGCACGTGCCGAAGGGGTCCGCGTGCGGGTGCGCGCACACGCACACGCTCCGCGCAGGTGCGCATGCACATGCATGCACACGCACGCACACGCTCTGCGCGGGTGCGCACACGCACACGCACACGCTCCGCGCGGGTGCGCACACACACACACGCTCCGCGCGGGTGCACGCCCACACACGCACATGCACACGCTCCGCGCGGGTGCACGCACACACACACACACACGCTCTGCGCGGGTGGCACGCACACACACGCACATGCACACGCTCCGCGCGGGTGCGCGCCCGGGGTGGATGCTCTCGCGTGCCGCAGACAGCGCCTCCCTCTGAACCCCAATAACGACAACCAACCGTGCGCGTCATGTGACTCTGTACTTAGACGTCGGAAGAACCTACAGGAAAGCCGAGAGGCGTGGGCGGAGAGTTATACGCAAAGATGTTCGCCGCAGAGCTGCAGGAACGAAAAAGCCCGAAAACGTCTCAGCGGCCGGCGCGGGCGGGCGGGCGGGGGTGCGGCCACCGGCGACTGCGGCACGAGGGAGCAGCACGCAGCCCGAGCGTGCCTTTAAAGGACACGCGTGATGTTGGGATTCACGGTTCAATATTATGTGAAAAGAGCCAAATACAAACCTTTACGTTAAAAATCGACAAACACAAAAACACTGCAAAGAAACCCCCGTTCGGTGACGGCGGCTGCCCACGCAGGGAGGCTCCGCGCGCTTTCCGATCCCCTCTGTTTATTTTCAATTACAAAACTATACACGAACATGTGAATCCACACAGATGTAAATACATTTAAAGTCAATAAATGAAATAAATATTTTGAAAATATTCCTCCTCAAACCCGTGCGTGTTTAAATTATACAGAGCAAATCGCTGTTATTTACAGAAAATGGCGATGCGCGCGCTTCCGCCCGCCCTTTCCAGCCCCGAGGCCGACACCTGAGCGCGGACGTGGACGCGAACCTGGGTGCGCAGCGCCCGCCGCAGGGGACGGCGGGAGGGTGCCTCTTCACAGACGCCGCACACTTGTACGGACCGCGTGCGACCCTGGGCACACGGCCAGCAGCAGCGTGGCTTCAGGACGAGGCGACGTGTGTCCCCTGGTGGCCTGCACAGCACGTGAGCCCTGGGACACGGTGTCGCCTGCGGGGGAGGGGGTCACATCTCCAGCACCCCTCAGAGAGGGTGGGGTGGTGGGGCCCAGTGAGAACGCACGCGTAGCCTCTGGGACACCGAACGCCATGTGGGGGACGACCTCCCGCTTGGTAAGTGGCCTGAGGAAACCCAAGTGGGCTGCCTGTCGCTGGAGGCCCTGGCTCAGGGTCTCCCACCAAAACGAAATGCAGAGGAAGCCCAGGGAGCAGGTGAATCGGGAGGAAAACCCGGCGAAGTCGCCAGCAAAACTCTCTGTGAGGAAACGAACATGACATGTCACCTGTAGGAAACGCTGCCGACGACGAGACCAGCCCTCCGCTTCCGAGCCCTGTGACAGGTGCCCGCGGCACTGCCACTCCTCAAGGGGCCGGCAGCCCCCCCAGCCTGGCACCCAGAGACCCTGCACGGGCCCAGCTCGAATGGGGCGCTCCGAGCCCAGGGAGCTCTGGCCCGCCCCCCACACATCCCAGGGGAAGCCTAAGCCTCTGACTGCAGAGCGGCTGGACGCAGTCCCCGCTGAGTACCACTGCCTAACGACACCGCAACTCTCGGGCCCACCAACAGCATTTCTCCTCTTCCCGTGGTGGGGCCGGAAGAAATGGTCTTTCCTTCCATGGGCCGGAGGGCGCCATCCAGCCTTCTGAGGACCAGTCGCCCCCTTGGACTCAGACACACCGTGAGACCTTACGGGAGACGGGTACTCCACCCTGACACCTCACTTCATAAACCCAGGACGTGAGCGACCTGCCTAAGGTCACGCGATGAGTCGGAAGTGACAAAATCTAAAGTGTTCAAAGCCATCGTCCATGACGCCTTCCCCCTCGAACCCACTCTTGTTCACCCTGAAACTCTGCCTCCAAAGTTCTTCCTGTTCCGTTACTGCATCATGCTCTACGTCACCCTTATCCGAGCACAAACACCTGCCCACTGATCCGCCCACTCAGTGCCAAGAGGGGCCTGTGGGGTGGACGGGACGTGCTCCTTGGCTTGGAGACTTGATGAGCACCAAAGCACGTCCCCCAGGGCCCCCCGCCACTGGTCTGGGCTCGGATGGGCGGGGTGCTCCTGGCGGTCACGTGCCTTCCCTGCGAGTTCTGAAGGTGAAGCCCACGCGTCCACAGAACTGGGGAGAAAGGGGAAACTCTGGTGCATGTCACGCCTCCGCCCCCCTCCCTTACTAGGAGGGAGGAGTTGCAAATTCACTTTCTTTCTCTTGGGGAAAAAACCGGTTTGGCCAACTTAGGCCAACAGAAGGCAGGAGCAGCTAGGAGAAGTCTACATCCCAGTGGCTGCAGGGCAGGGTGTCACAGGGACAGGAGGGCTCATGTCACTGGGGAGGAGGAGAAAGAGGGAGAAGCTCTGGGTCCCAGACTTCAGCAGGGTGTCGGTGACTAAAGCAGAACTTCTGACCCTCAGGCACACGTGGACCAACCTGCTTTTCCCACACCCTTTCCCGCTGAACCAGAACTCGGTCCTGTCCAGGGAGAGAGGTCTGGGTTCGTCCTACCTGTGTTCATCCTACCTGCGTTGACAGGTCCTACTGTCTCTCGGCCACAGAGTCCTCATTAAGCACAGGGCCAATTCCCTCCACAAAACACAGCACAACTAAGAAGGTTGCTTAAAACTTAGGGACCAGTTTCTGAGCAAAAAGGTAAATATCCCTTCTCTAAGGACAAGTTGGGGGTAGTTTGACCAGTGACCCCCAATTTTCAAAATTACCTAAAAGATATTTATACCTCGATTCCTGGGCTTAGCCCTGAGATGCTGGTCCATGGGCCTGGAGTGAGCCCCGGAACCTACTGCTTTAAAAGGTGACCCTCCCGCACAACTAGGGCCCGAAGCTGCTGGCTTAAACGCAGTCCCTAAAGATGAGAAACAGAGTTAAATGCAGGATTCTAAAAGCCTCCTCTGTCCCCCTTCCTTGATGCTGAAATACCTTCCACTCATTTAACAGCTAAACGCCAGGCAATTTATTTACGCAGGTCTTTTTCTTAGTTTTGAAGAAAATAAACGAAATCTAAAACTGGAAATGCTCCAGAAACCATTTACAAGAGTCCAGAACACCAGAAGTTTCTGTTCCGGCGACGCTGCCCTGGCCGTGCTGCCAAGCCCACGAGCGTTTCCCACGCACCAGGCACGTGCTAAGTGCTTTCGCGTGCTAACTCCAACAACATGATGCGGTGGGAATCACTATTATCCCCGGTTAAAGCGGAACTTCTCAAACCCCCAACGTGGCCCTAAGGGCCCTTCCCAGACTGAGCTCCAGTCTGCCAAGACCACCCGTAAGATCTCCTCGCTGTCTCCCAGGCACCCAGACCCGCCCCCACCTCTGTGACCTCAGTCTGGGAGGCCCCTCCCCAGACTGTCCTTTCCACTCCATAAGCACGACGCCTCGGTGACATTAAAGGCACAGATGCTGGCATCGGACCTAAGTCCAAACTCTGGCTTGGTCGTTTAGTCACTGTGCCTCCCCTGAGCAAACTCCCTAACCCCCAGGAACCTTGTGGGTACAGGGGGCTTTGATGGGTGTACTCGGCAGGCACCTGCTGAGCGACTACCTCCCTCCGGGCAGGATTCCAGGGCTGCGGGCACCGGGCACAGCGGCAAGCCACCGAGAAAAGGTCTCGCATCCGCAGAACTCATATTCTGGCGGAAGAAGTCACATCATAAAGGGACAAATAAACACACAACTTGTCAAGGGCAAGTGCCATAAAGGGACAATGTAAAGAGAGCTGGGGTGTTGAGCTGTGGGTGTGGACTTAACAGGGGGTGGTGGAGGGGAGACCTGCAGGGGAGGAGAGGGCCCAAGCCACACAGGTGGGCAGGAAGGGGGCGGCGCCTGAGCCACACAGGTGGATGGGGGGAGGGTCGTCTCAAGTCCAAGTCTGTGTCTAGTGGCAGAGCAAGAATCCAGTGGCGAGTCCGCCTGGCCACACCCGAGTCCATGCTCTCGCCATCCCGGAAACGCATTAAAATGTATCAGACGCAGAAAAACGGAAAGGAATTCATGCTCGTGGGCCAGAAGACTTAGTATTATTAAGATACCAACTCCACCCAAAGTGATTACAGACCCAGGGCAAGCCCTACCAAGATCCAAATGCCGTGTCTTGCAAAAGCAGAGAAATCCATCCTGAAGTCCGCATGGACTCTCGAGGGACCTCAAAGAGCCAAAACAACCTTTGAAACAAGAACAGGGCTGGAGGTTCCTCCCATGCTCCGATTTCAAACCTACTACAAAGCTACAGTAGTCACACGAGCAAAGTACACACCAGATGAAGACAGACAAGCCGACCGTTCAGCATCGAGAGCCCGGAAACAAAGCCCGTGTCTGTGGCCAGGCCACCTGTGACAAGGCTGCCACGGCTATTCAAGGGCGACAGGACTGTCTTTGCGACAGATGGGGCTGGAACCAGGGACATCCACGTGCCAAAGAATGAAGCTAGGTCCCTCACACCGTGTATAAAATTAACTTAAACAGATTGAATGGATCTAAAGGTTAGAACTAAAACTAGAAAATTCATAGAAGAAAACATAAGGCGAAAACTTCATGAGATGGAGTTTGGCAATGCTTTATTGGATGTGACACTGAAAGCATAGGCAACAAAAGCAGAAACAGGCAAGTTGAACTTCATCAAAATCAAAAACTTTTCTGCATCAAAGGACACTAGCGACAGAGGGGCGTGAAAAGCAACCTACGGAATGGCAGAAACATCTGCACGCCCCGGGCCTGACGAGGGGACCTGGACGCGCCCAGAGCTCCCACCGGCCCGCGCCGCCAGCACTGGGCGTGTCACCCCGGAGGTCCCTGCTCGTCCGGTGAGGCAGTCACGCGCTGCATTCCATCCAGCCCCTCGAGGAACCTCCGTCACCCTGCTCGCCCGACGCCGGCCTCCAGCCCCCCCACCCCACAGCTCGAGAAATCCCCCTGTATCTGAGCGGACTACGAAAATGAGCTGCGTAGAGCACCCGTTAGGCTTTGACGAAGGAATAAATCGGTGGTAACTGGTAGCTTTGTACCAAGAATCTAAAGTTGGCGATTGACACTCATCGGTATAACACAACGTGACAGGACAGGTGACTTCCACTAACAACATCAGGTTCTGATCCTATAGTAATGAACAAGGACAGTTCCCGATCACCAGACCCCAAGCAGGAGGCTTTGGACCCGCCAGTCCAAAGAAAAAAGAGAATTTACTAAACGGCTGAAAAACCCAGGCGCTCGGTCCCAAGTCTGCTGGAGAGAATGCGCCCGAGCCTGCGGAGCGTCTACGACACCTGTTCAAAGCTGTCACGGCTTCAAGTCTCTCCAAATGTCTACTGTTTAATCTAATTTTCCCTCATAAATGTTTGGCTTCAGCTCAAACTGAATCAACATTTCCATTATAAATCTCTATTTTCACATTTTCCTGGTTTGACTGTAAAACATCCTTAGTCTGAAATATGACAAAAGCAGAAGCCAGAATTGTAATGCTTTTCACTGGCAAAATGGTTTTGTTACGAAACCAGAATCACAGTTTTCTGGGAGCCAAATGTCTAGAAGTTAGTCTAAGCAAAATGAAAAACAAAATTCCGTAGCATGTTCTTCCCTTACAAATTTTTTTCCCAGACTCAAAAAGAACTTTTTTATCATTATATTACTAATATTAATTGCTACCCATGGGAGCACATTATATTTAGTTTTGCCTATGGAATGTGGACACGCACCACAAAACCTCAGGCTGGTCACTCGCGTACCTAGTAGTATGGCAGTGTGCCATTTCTTTGAGCAAGTGACTTTCTGACGTGTGCATCATAAATGTTGCAAAGCAACAATAAGAAAAATTATATTAGTCATTTTTATCAGGGCTACTGATTTTATACATATTAAAACGAAAATAAGTGAGGCACACTCCACATAAAAGACTTCTCGTTCAGTCCGTTACAAACATCGGAATCTCGAGTGACTTTCTCTTTAGGGACACATTCCGCAGCTAAAGCAAAAGAGAACTGGGACACTTACACCCCAGCACCTGACAGAAGCCAAGGCCGAAGACACGCACGAACTGCGGGGCAGAGCTGCTGAGGACGGGGGACGGGGGGTGGGGCCTGAGAAGTGGGAGCTGGGAGGGGCGGGAACAGCGCGGGGTCACCCCAGAACCACGTCCCGTCAGCCTCTGCCTGCGATGCTGCCCACCAGCGACACAGCATAGGCAAAGAGTCTTCGTATACAAAAGGCTCTTTAAGGAAAACGGGGGAGGAGTTGACAGATGCTCAAGGCCATGGTCTAGTCCTAAGGGGAACAAACAGACGCTGCCTTCCCTCTGCTGCCCCTGCCCGGGAGGGGCCGTCTCCTCTGACTCTGCTCCAAACAGTATCTGACGCCAGGTGTGACGGCCCAGGGTCTGAAGGAAAAAGTCAAACCTGAGAGCAATCAGGCTACAAAACGAATAAGCCACTCAATCAAACTTAAAGACAGCCCACACACCTATAAAAACTTGTAGGCAGACTGGTAAAAAAGTTATCAAAAAGCACATAATAAAATAATAAATAAATACATAAATAAAACCTACAAGTTCTACGTTTGCAAGTTCCTTCTTCCTTCAAAACCACGATATTCCTGTGAGTAATTGTACTTTAAGATAAACAAATAAAATAGCTCTTCTGTCTAAAAAAACTTCAGATGACAATAGGAGCAACAGTTGAGGTGACAGAGACTGAAACATTAAAAACCAGTTTCTCATGCATCCAAATATATGGAAGTCTAATGGCGTAAGACGTTTATGTTTCAAACTCTGATTTAGTTTAATTGTGTCTTAGTTTGGCATTACTGAGCATTTTGTAGTTCCGGAATGTCTTATTTCTTAGAACAAATCCTGTTTTTGATCAACAGAATTAAATATTCATATGTACCCAAGTCTGTAACTAACCAGCAGTATAACAGCCACACACTAGAGTGACTTACAATGAACAAAAGCAACAATTCATCCTTCTACAGAGTTCCCATGACATACAGATGTCTCCTGACTTACAGTGGGGTTACCCAATAAGTCAAAAATATCAAGTCAAAAATGCATTTAATCGCCTGACCCGACCCGCCTTAGACCTGTTCAGACACACAATTACCGAGCGCAGCCTGCTAAGTCGAGGGGCATATGTGCACCTTAAAATTCACAGATCCAAAACCTGAAGCGGCAAGTGACACTTGAAAGTTTCCCTCACTTGAAATTTCCTGAAGCTCTGATTCTGTGCCCTCCACCTTGTTTCCCACGAGATACGGTGTCACGACAGCTGACAAGCATAGCATGACCCTGGAGCCGGACGCAGGCGAGAATTGCAGCTCCACACTCACGGGCCGCGTGACCGGGGCAGGCGGCCCGAGCTTTGTGGGTCTCGGCCTCCTCCCTGTACAATGGGGGCGATGACAGGACCCACCACGGGGACCGCTGGGCGGACGGAGCGCGTGACGCAGGTGGCCAGGGCCAGCGCTGCTCCGTGCGGTGAGTCCCACAGCCACACAGTCCCCGGGGACACTCACCCCTGCCCACCAGGCAGCGAGCGTCCCCACCCCTAACGAGGACGGTTTACGCTTGTCCATTACTACTCACTCAAGGCAGCCTGAAATGACAAGAGCGTTCTGGGCGCAACCCTGTTTGTCATCGCCATCGTGAAAGCTCTCTGTGCCAGCCTCCCAGAGAAGTCCTACCCTCCGGCCAGTGGC
The DNA here is from genome assembly GCA_028627145.1 of Eidolon dupreanum. Taxonomy (NCBI): domain Eukaryota; kingdom Metazoa; phylum Chordata; class Mammalia; order Chiroptera; family Pteropodidae; genus Eidolon; species Eidolon dupreanum. The sequence goes on along the minus strand of CM053516.1, from coordinate 17,469,672 downwards.
TGAAGGCTGGGTTCAAACCCTCATGAACCTCATTAACCCGTTAGGTATAAACAGCAAAAAAGTCCAGGAAATTCGCAGGCGGCAGCACAGAGCACAGGTAGCTCCACTCCCCCCGCCAGGCAGGAACGGGGCCGTCGGCTGTCGCCGCCGGGCACGCCTGTCTGCTGAGGGTGGAGGAGGACGGACGGCCCGTCAGGCGGGGGACAGGGGCTGGGCGGCGGCGAGGTGTCGCCTGACAGACTCCTGTGCCCTGCACAAAGGCAGCGGGGGCAATAAGGACCCCAGAAAAACTATTTCTAGACCTCTGTGGCCATAGACGACACACGGGCGCTGCCCGAACTCCGAGTGGAGGGCTCAGACTGCCCTGACTGCAGGACCGCGGGTCCCCCAAGAAGGCGACAGTGGACAGGCTGACCCCACGCTGGGGAAGGGAAATCTCACGCTGGCGTCGAATCCGCAGGGACGCGGAACATGTGTCCCCTCTGCTCTGTCCCCGCTCAGACCAGTTGATGGAGCTTCCTGGGGTGCGTCCGAAAATTGCTTTCGTCATCTGCGCTGTGCTGGTCCCACAGGTCCGTCTGCGGCACCCAGAATGAGGACGCCTCTCCTGTTCAGCGAACACAAAGTCTGCTCCATGCACCCCCAGCTGGCAGTGTCCAGCACTCATCTGGGTGGCCGCCAGCATCACGACTGAGTAACGACCCCTTAGCCGAGCTGACAGATAGAGCCTCGGGGGGGGGGGGCGGGTTACCTGTGAGTCACCTATGGCTCTTGGAGACCGCGGGCTCCTTCGGCGAGGACCGGGGACAGGGGACGGGGGTGGTCAAAGGGCTGAGTCCTCCCCAGGACTTCCGAGTGTAAGAAATCTCAGGTCCGGGATCCGGGAAGGTCAGGCCGGAACATTCGAAAGCACTTGCTCCGCCTCCGGTCCGACTCTGTCCAGGGCCAGGAGCACTCGAGAGTTTCCTCGGCGTCCAGCAGAGCCCTGAAGGCGCCTCCCCCCCCGCCGCCAGGGGCCAGGCAGAGGCCACCCCGGCTGCGCCCGTGGGAGGGGCCCTTCCCACCCATGCTGGAGCCCAGGGTGTACCCCAGAACCCGGTCCCTGCCTTCGACGACGCCTAGAAGCCCGTGTGGCGCCACAGCCCTCGCCGCCGACTGGGCCGCGGCAGAGGATCTGGTGGCCCGTGCGAGCATAACTGGAAGGCTGAGGTGGAGCAGTTCGGTCACTGTACCCCATCCCCCGCCTTCTAGAACCAGAGCCTCGGGGTTCCCAGCACCCCCTGGGGCGCAGTGCCTGGAGGCTGGGAGCCTGAGGACGCTCTTACATCGGAAGGCCCCAGTTCCTCTGAGCTCAATTCTGCTGGTTTCTGAATTAATTGGTTAAGAATTAGTAAAACCCTTACTTGTGTGCAGACCGGAAGTCCCCAGCAGAGGGGCGGGCCATTGTCTGAGTCCCTGTGCCTGAGCCGGCGGCCTGGCATGCACCGGCAGAGGAAGCGGCACAGCCCGGGGCCCGGGTCAGCTGCGGGTCCCACGGGGCCAGGCTTCTTTCCTCTCTGAGTTACAAGGGCAAATCGAAAGCACCAGCTATGAAAGCCAAGGCCGTCCTCCCGGGAGCCTCTGTCAATGTCCTCGTCTGTGCAGCCTCACCGGGCACACCTGCTCCCTGCCCAAGGACAGACCCCGCAGCGCCTCAGGAGAGGAAGTCCAAGGACCCGGGCCAGCCAGGGGTGTCTCCAGCAAGTTAGCGGAAGCATCAGCGGAAGGAAGGAAGGAAGGAAGGAAGGGAGGGAGGGAGGGAGGGAGGAGGACGAGCAGCCTGGGCAGAAACGGCACAACCGAGAGGAACCGTGAGAAGGAGGAAGACGACGGGGAGGGAGGGGACAGACGGATGGGGAGGAGGGACGGGGGTCCATCTGGTGCTGGGCGGTGATAAAGCTGGTATCAGGCCAGAACACCATCGGCGACAGCCGTGGCCTTCACCGGGGCTGGCCGTCAGCACCCCTGGGCGCCCGGCGTCCTACCAGGTTCTCAAGAGTTTCTTTCGCTCTGGTTTCCCACTTGTGAATAATTTACTGTTTTTAACTAGACAAACAAAGATACATTTGAAAATAATAAAGATGTAGAACCCTTAACAATACGTTTTATGGGTTTCCCGCATTCTAAAGTCCAGGTGCCAATAAGGTTTTCTTTAAGAAAAGATCAAATGTTGACTTTTTCCTACTAAAACTTCAGGTTTATTGACACTGAACAAGCCTGAAATTATCTTCTTGCCAATGCCTGCATCTATGAGTTAAGACATTAAGTCAACGTAAGAAACTCTTACATAATGAAAGTGTTCAGTTAAGTCTGAACTTCATTCCCCATCAACTTTACCTGCTTGTTGGAGGCTTTTCACTGATATTTTAACAATTTTAGCCTTCTCAGAAGCCCAGTTGTCAGTACCCTCACTACAAGCTGTGCCCAGGGGCACTCCGCACAAGTGGACCCCATGTGCAGGATCCCCAGGCAAGCACACCCTGGCCCTACAGAATAATGCAGGGCAAACGGCCAGGGAAAATGTCATGTCTTCAGCTGAGCCTGGCGTCTTCTCTGTACGTCATTTTACAGTGCCCACCCAAACCGTAACAGAAGACACCAAACACCTGCGTCTCCTTTTCTTCTTCACCCTGCATCTGGCGTAAAAATGTCCCGACTCTTTGGCACTTGTAGTTAAGGCCGTAATAAGTCATCAGGATGATGCGCTCTCACGGCGCTGGACCACTACCACCTGCTTACGCCACCTGGGGGCGTCTCCGGGCCGGCAGGAGAGCGACAGCCTGGGGACGCACGTTCCGCCTGGCAGTCGGGTCATTCGAAGACACCAGCACACGGAAACCCTGCAGCCAGCGTGCGACTCGTTCTCCAGGCTGCGGGTGCAGCTGCACCTGTGCGGACCTGAAAACGTGGGCGCTTCGACGACCCGGAATCATTCCTGCCCGGAGGTCCGGGCGCACGCGACTCACTGCGCTCAGAGGACACCCCGAAACACGTCTCCTCACACGCTGCGGAATCGCTCCGCTCCAGCGTTCCCGGATGCCCCCGACGCCCGTCGTTAACACGGTGCGGGAGCAGCCCGCGGCACGCCGAAGTCTTCCGCCCTCTCCCTCTGCCAGAGAAACGCAGACCCCGCAGCCCAGCGATTGGGGCCCCTCCGCAGCGTGACCCCGCCCCCTCGTGTCTGTGTCCCAGAGGTCCGGGTCCAAGCGGCCGAGGGATGGAGGAGGAAGACGCAGGGACCTCAGGCCGCTGGGGGCGGCCCCGGCCAGGTGTTTGCGCTCACGACTCACAGCGTCTCGTTTAACTCTCACCTGATCCAGCGCGATAAGAAGTAACGTCATTTTCAGATAAAGAAACGGACTCCCACCAGCTGAAGAAAACGTAGTTGAGATCCCATGGCTAGGAAACGATGGCGCAGGGGTGGCGGCCGGGGGACCCCCGCCTCACCTCCAGGAAGCTGGTGGAGCCCAAGGGGAATGACTGGTTTCGTGTGCTCACATGTACTCCTCCCAAGCGTGTGCACATGGCCTGGGCTGTGAGAGGGACACGCCGTGTGTGTGCACCCTGCTCCCTGCACAGGACAAAAGCCAGGCTTTGCCACCTCCGAATTCCCTCGGCTACAGCAAAACAGCCAGGATTTCCGAGAATCTTCCAGAAGCGATTCTAAGTAAACGCTATCGATCCATGCGCCTCCAGGAGGCTCGCTCCGCGCCCAGTGTCCCTCCCCGTGCGGTGGCTCTGTCCACCACCAGCGGCCGCAGGGTCTCCCGAAGGAAAGCCTATGGTCAGGTGACCCGGTGACGAGAACGGACAGACACAGAGCAAAGCCATGACAGCCACCTTCTGTTTCACCTCAGGTCTATTTATTGATAGAAAAAAACATCATATACAAACATAATTTGAATGATTTACTGAAATTTTTCCTGTCGTGCTATAAAGAATTTGTACTTCGGAAGCCTGGGACTTCTAACGCTGCTGTTCACACTTTAATAAGGAACATCTTACGTGTGGGCAGACACACGCACGTACATAGAAAAGCACACGCGTGCATGTATGTCAACCCAGGCATAAACCTTCCTGTGTCCTGATGCAGAAATTAAATTTTTATCCTCCTGTTCATGGAACAGGCGTTGGACCCTTCCATGTTCCAGGACAACTTGGGACATAGGGAATGTTTCATGCGATGTAACAGCTGTAATATAAAAGTGCTTATGTGACAATAATAACCTGGACATCTCAAAAACTACATCCACCCTAACATATGGGAAATAGTTAAGAAATGTGATGTTAAGAAAATAACACACAAGCCTGCTGGGAGCATTCCTGCCTATTTCTCTGTCAAATACAAGGTCCAGAATAACAGTACTAGGTCTTCTTAAAGGAAAAGAGAAATAAGCAGCAGAATGTGCCAAAAACACTCTCACTACACTCTCGTCTCAATCAAAAAAGCCCCCAGGACAGACCCCCTTTCTCTCGGGCAGGCAGGCGCTCCCCGTAAGTGGGTGCGAGGCCCACTGCTCTGAGCTGAGCACAGGAGGCCCCTTACAGGAGTCATCGGGACTTTGGGAAACAGGAGAGGCCCAGCCATGCTGTCTGCTCCTGCTCACCCCTTTCCCTCCCGAGAGAAATCAGCTACGTTAAGGAGCTGGACTTGCAACAATGTGTTAAAATTACAAGAAGCCTGACAGCGACTTGCAAGCAGGTGATCCTGATGAGGGGACTCGGGAATTCTTGGAGCGTGAACCGTGACGAACAAAGCTCCCTGTCACGTAACACTGATGAGATGGAACACATCTTTCACGTGGACTTGAATTTGGTCCCGAAACCATGGATGTTTGGTGACTATTTTATTTCTAACTTCTTATACACATTTCTTATTTATTTTTGATATGCGTTTTCAATTTTTAAATCGAAGCACTTGGCTCAGATGTGTAACAGGCTATGTCGAAGCTTAATATCCTAGAAGAACCATGGCTGGCTTTTTTTTTTTTTTAAATTATGAAAGTAATCTACTTATCCTTTAAAATTATGGGAAAAGACAGAAAAATGAGTAATTAGACATAATATTACCACCCCTACGGGAGCTGTGATTTTTGTCTATTTCTTCTAGCTCTTGTCCATGGATTATTCTTTTTAGCAAAAAAAAAAAAAAAAAAAACCCTGAAAAAAACATTAATGGCTTTTGAGAATTGTTTTAAAAGAAATTCAAACTGCCCAGAAAATGAAAACTTCTCAACCATTGTTAAGAGTTTGACATATACAAGGCCTTCCGGTTTTGTAATTCACATATAACTATTTAAGTGTTTATAATTTAACAGTAATGAAATTACACCATACTATAAATACCATACTGTTCTAAGATCTACTTTTTAAATTACTATATCGATGACTTCTTTCCCATCAGTAAATAAAGATCTGCATCGCCCCTTTTAATTAGAAGTGCCTGCGGCTTCCTTTAGGAGCTACGGTCATAGAGGAAACGTGCTAGACCACGTTTCAGAGCATGAATTATTTACAGACCGAGCAGAAGTGTCATTCTGCCTTTCCCCTGGCGTCTCCAATGTGAGCATCATCAGCAACCACGCTGGCATCACACTGAGAACCGTACCTCCGTTCAGGATACTCCGATCACAGACAGCAACAAGCCATTTTCATCTTCCAGCAGACCCAGGGCCATGTTTCAATCTTGAGCCTAATGGAAGCTAGAGTGATTTAGACACAAAATGCATCCGATCGGAAGACTAGGAAAATGCTTTTTGTGTTTCCCACGCTATGGCCAGCTGGATACAGAACAGAACCTTGCTTTTCCATGTAAAAATATCCCTTTGCCTCTAAAAAAAGATCTTGGCTCTTAATAAAAGACTTTTCTACTGCTCTGAGAAAAGAGGAGAATGAAAACCCTAAAAGGCCACTGTTCTGAGAGTCCCACCATCACTGTCATCTTCATCCGCTTTACAAAAGGGTTTTCAGGGCCCACCCCTCCTTCGGAAGGGTCAACCACTGTATGAACCCCCCGCCTCACCTCACAAAAGATTCCACAGGAAGCCTGCCCGGCCAGCAGCCACTGACTGGCACGGACGGCTGCGACCCGGGCCGAGGACCAGCACCCGGTTCCGCAGGACCGAGGACCCCCCTTCTTTCTCGTAAGGGCTCACTGCAAATCCTGCAAGTCTCACACCGCCAGCCTTTTAACCTGCTTTTCACTCCTCCCAGCGTCTTTTTCTGATTATTCCCGCATGGAGAGACGGGAAAGCAAACTCCTCACGGTCGTGGAAAAGTACACAGGTTAAAAGCTGAGCGTGGCAGAGCCTGGCCGCCAGTCGGGGGTTGCTGAGAGCACTGAATAGGCCAGACGGCACGAGCAGTCTTAGAAACGGCTGACTGCTGACCCGCGATCGCGACAGGCATGGTGTGTGACCTGAGCTTCCGCGGTCTGGGAAATTCACTTCAGGGGGACGTTTTCTTCCCACTGGTTACAGCCAGTGAGGACCCGCTACGTGCCTGAAATTCTGGGGGCTTCAGGCACAAATACGGGAAGAAAGACTAAGCTTTATATTTTATCTGCTAATCGAACATACGTTTCAAGGGTAAACATGCAAAAATAAAAGTTAACATTCTTTTTCTCCTTGATCATTTTGATTTTGTTTCTGTGTCCCTAGCTCAGGACGTCACTGCTGCCTTAGGCGGCAGCAGGGATGAAGGGGGACTCTCAGCCCCATGAAGCCCAGATGCACAGGTGAGGACACGTGGATGTGACACCGTCTTCTCTCATCCCGTGCAGGACCGGAGGCGAGCGGCTGCGAGGCCCAGGAGCGCGAGGCCCAGGAGCGCGGGCCCCGCTGTCTGGGAGGTGGACGTGGGTCTTCCCAATCCGCAGCTACCCCCGCCCCCCGCTTTGGAGTTTTTGCTGCATAAAGTGTTTATTAATAACGCCACATCATCAGCAGAGCAAACGGCATCTTGCTGGATTCACAGGAGTGAGCATCACTCAAAAGACCATCTGTCTCAGAGCTCAACAGAAGGCCCGAGAAGCGCGACCCCGTGACGGACGTATGGTCACGCTGCACCCGGCCTCAGTGCTGTAGGCACGAACGTCCCGACCCAGCCGTCGGCCGGCCACACTGAGTTACCAGGCCACTTCGGGGTGTTTTTACCTTCTCTGTTTTCAACCCATGGAGAAATGACGACACGAGGATGGTGTTACCTTGAGCCAGCGGACTGGCGCTCACAGGAGGCTGTGCACCCCCGCCCCCCCAGACAAGAAATGGTCCTGACGGCGGCAGCGTTTCCACCCAGGAAAGCAGCTGAGCTCTATCACGCGAACCAGAGAAACATCTGGAAAAGCCGCCGATTCCGCCGTTCTGCGCGGTGACAGCCACCAGGCCGGTGCCGCCGCCGCCGCGGCCAGAACCAGGAGCGGGAGCAGGGCGCCCGGCCCCCGTCTCCACGACGCAGGGAGGTGACGGGGACACCGCGAGGTGTGTGGGACAAAGCGGACAGACGCTGGGGCGCCGTCCGGAGCGCTGTAAAAAGGACACGGGGCGAGGGGGGAGGAACCCCGCTGGCCAAGCGTCCGGCACCTGCGTGACGAGCGCGTGCGCGAGGGGCCCCCGGCAGCACGGGGGGGACGCGGGGCGGGGGGGGGGGACGCGGGGCGGGGGGGGGGGGGTCTGGAGCAGGACCCGGGAGAGGAGCGGCCTGCGTGGCCCCCCCGCCCCGCCCGCCCGTCCTCGCCGTGAGGGACGCGGGACGCGGGACGCGGGACGCGGCAGGGCCAGCAGCACCTTCGCTCAGATGCCGCACTGTGTGGTCTAGGGCCCGGCGGGCACCCGGACAGGCGAGCCCGGAGTCGGTTCTCCTCCCCCTCGCGCCGTGCTCGGCCTGTTCCGACGGCCCCAGAGCCAGTCCTTCTGCCCGCGCGACACGCAGGGCCCGGCGTGCAGCACCGCGGAGGCCGGGGCGAGCGGGGCCGGACCCCGGGGCCCGCCGGACCTCGACGCGTAACAACACAGAGGCGGCAGCCGCGGCCGGCAAGGCCGCCGCACTCACGGCAGGTGCTGGAGGGGGGCAGCAGGGGGGTGCCACGGTCCCAGTGGGGGGGGGCCCACAGTCCCAGTGGGGGGGGGGTGTCACGGTCTCAGTGGGGGGTGGGGGTGCCACGGTCCCAGTGGGGGGGGGGTCACGGTCTCAGTGGGGGGTGGGGGTGCCACTCCGAGCTCCGAGGGAGAGGGGCATGGCACGCGCGGGCCGGGGGCAGGTGGGGTGCCGGCGCAGCCCTCCGCGGGGGGCCGCTGTGAACTCCCCAGCACGCGGAGCCGGGAAGGCACGGCGCCCGGGCTGCGGCGCCGGGCGCGGGGAGCGCGGCCGGGAACCCGAACCTCACTCGGCGCGGGAGCGGGAGCTGGACGTGGGCGTCAGCCACAACGTGCCCACGCACGCGGCACGGCGTCGCATCTCCGCGACTCGCTTCGGTGTCCCGTCGGAGACGTGACACGCGCGGCTCTCCCTGACTCGTGGAGCCGCCGCCGGACACGGACGAGGTGGGCAGCAAGCGCGTGCGGCATAAAGGGGCTCCGAGCGTGGGTCAGCCCCGCACACCCGAGGCTGGGGCGGAAACCGGGGAACGAGGAGGGGAAGAGACAGACCGGCGGAGGGCAAGGCGGGCTCCTGTCCTCGGCACCACTCATGGCGACACGTGGAGGAGGCCCCTGTCTCAGGCCCAGCGCGCCCAGGGCAGGTGCCCGCCCAGGGTGTGGACGGAGGAGGAGTTCCACAGCCTGCTGTATTCATCCGCTTTCCCCTCCCGGCATCCGTTTAACGTTTTCCTCCCCTATACAATGTGTGTTTAGATCCCCTTCTACCACAAAACTCACCGGGAAGGTCAGCCCGCCCTGGACCCTGCACTCTGTCTCAGCTACGAGCCTGAATTCCAGCACATTTCCATCCTCCATGGAGCTGGAGCCGTCAGCGAGGGGCCACGGAGAACTTCCCACCCGAGGGCCGATGGGCACCGACGGTCACAGTCGGGTAACCCGCGTTCACGCTGTCCCTCCATCGTTCGCTAAGCAGCTACAGGGTGGCCAGGTCCCGCGGCTCGTGGTGGACGATACGCCACGTGTGGGCCTGGCTTCAGGAAGCCACTGTCCACCCGAGAAGCCAAGGCCGACCATCTCCCCATAACGTGGGGCTCAAGTTCATCTCGAAGAAAAGAGCCGCGCTTCCCAGAACCACTAGTGAGGACCAAAACGGATGAATTCTAATTATAAATTTCTGTCTTGATCTCCTGTCTGTTATTAAAATTACTTAAACGCAGTCATCAGCGGAGGCCGGAGAAAGAGAAGGAAGACCTCGGTCAGGCAGAAGGCAGTCTGGACGAGGCTCCCGCGGGAAGCGATCGGTACGTGGCCGTGTAAAGAAGGGATTATGGAATAAGTATTTACATTTCAAGTCCTATTTTTAACATGCTTAATTTGATCCAACCCCTCAAACACCACAGCCTGCCACAAGAAAACTGGCCATGATGCTCCCCCAAAAGCCGTGTCCTTAATTCTTCCTCAGGAGACCACGCTGCATGTGTGATGCACACACATCCTGACCCTGGGCACGCGTGGCCGTGTTTTCTTTCTAGAAACGTGATCTGTGTCCAGCCGCGTGCGGGCTGCGCCCCGGCCCTGCAGCTGTCGCTGGTGAGCGGGATGCTGTCCCACATTCCACGGGCTTTGTCAGTTCAATTTTATCTAATGGGCTAAAACGGTCCTGTTATTTTCATTAAAGTAATACAGAAATAACTTCCAATAATAAATGTCTCAGCCGAGGCCTGCATACCATACACGTGTGTCTATAATTAACACAATCAAATGTTCCCGTTTTTCCTACTAAGCATTTGGCTTGCTTCCTTACAACAAATAAGTTAAGCAAAGCTTAAGTTTACAAATTTATGTACATTGATTAGTCGATTCTGGCAGAGGCTTTTGCTTTAAAATCAGATACAATGCAAAGATCTGAAAACCTTCTAGGCGCTAAATCACATCTCTAATCTCAGCAGTACTGAGAAACCAGGGAGGCTGAAGGGAACAAACAAAATCACCCAGCGAAATGTATTCACCTTGCGATTCTGTTCCCCAACCTGCCCAGAATTAAACAGAAAAGGGTTTCAGACCCCGCGGTCCGCCTGCACGTGGAGGCGGGCCAGAGGGAAGCGGCAGTCTGTGGCAGAGAGCGTGAAGGCGCTGGACATGGTGGCAGTCTGCCTGCCTGTGCTAACCCGGTGACAACCCGCTCTGATCCATCACACGCCCAGCGCACCCGACCGGCGAGCGGGCCAGGCTCACGTCTCATCAGAGCGCCCGAAGACAGACGAGGCCAACGCCACAAGCCGCACAAGCCAAAACCACTGCCACTTGCAGGGTCACCCAGACCTGCTGAGTCCGAGACAGAGCTGACTGCTACTCAGCCCGCCTTTCCCAAACCCGGAGGAAGCCCTGGCTGCTACGTGAAGTCTGACAATTAGCATACATAAGCGTAAAGGTCTGGACCAGGACACCAGCCTCACAGAGAATCTGCAGACTCTAAAAAGAACCAACAGCCTGCTCAGTCTTTGGAAATTCCAGATAAATGAAAGATGAAAAGGGCATGACAGCAGGAGATCGTGGAGTCTACAATCTCAGGCCTGGAAATCGCACGAGCATTTCTAACGAAACCATTCTGTGAATTCTCCCTTACGGCGGTGCCGGGGAGGGGGGGCCGCCCACCACGGGGTGAACGTGCGAGGGTCGTGACATAGAAGGCTTCTCCTCTAGCAGCCTGGACACCGCGGCCATGTCCTTGAATAGCACTCTGAAGTACAGACAAGCCAAAGTTAACCCAGGAGACTGTCAACATGCACGGATCACCTCAACTGGGTGACAGCCCCAGAAGGGCAGACACTGGATTCCTGGGAGATGACATTCCAGCCAAAGATAGCACAAGCGCTCAGTCTGGAATGCTCGCCTCGGGGACGCGGGGCCCCGAGCTGTGCACAGACGTCTCCCCGTGGCCCGAAGCTGATCCTTCTGCCTGTTCAGAAAACTAAAGGGGAAAACGCACTAGGCTGAGTTTCCACCATCGCGGGTTCTGCGGGCTGCCCCCAGATTCTCCAGCTTCCGCGGCACCCGCCTCCTGCCGGAGCCCCAGCCTCTGGTTGGCGGTGGTGCTGCCCTTGCTCAAGCGAAAAACCCAAATAATCCAATTACTCTCACCGACCTTTTTAAAAGCGAGACTGAACTCTGAAGGTCGTCTACCCTCCCCGCCCTTCGCCCTTCGGTGACAAGGGGCCGCAGGGCAGTTCGACAGGCGAAAATAGGTTCTGTCAAGGAGCCGCGAGGCCACCGCTGGTGGGGACGGAGTCCCCGCAACTCGGAAGGAAGCTTCCATCGCGGCATCGGCTTCACCCGGGTGTGCAGGCGCCAGGTAGGGCCGCGACCCTGGAAGAACTCACGAGACAGAAACGAGACAGAGTCAGGGGCACCGGTCGCAGGAGCCGCTTCCTGTCACGCGGGAGCCTCTGGAACTGGGCGTCTCGTCCCATCCCCTATGAAAGTCACAAAAAACAGTAACACCAGGGGGTGAGTGGACCCCAGCATCAGACGCAGGTCTGCAAAACACAGATAAGACGACTTACTCAGAAAAAGTGAAAGTACACTTTTTAAAAAAGTTCATTTCATTTCACTGAATTTTCACACCCCGACGACAAAACCACGAGGCCAGGAGAGACCCCAGCCAGCATGACAGCTCTGGGGCGGCAGTCAGGAGTGGGGAGACCCTACACTCGATGGCGGGAGACGCCCCCGTCCGCCAGCAGCAGGAGGCGAGCGACCACCGAGAGAGCCCAGCTCGATGAGGCCGCGGGCTGGAGGAGACAGGCCGGCCCCGCACCGCGGCCGTCGGACCCGGCCGGCGACGGCGGGAACGTCTGCTGCCCTGGTCTCGTTTACGCCACACAGAACCAGGGGCACGTGACAAAATGCTGGTCACATGACACGAAATGCCTGCCACGCGCCAGGCGCTGGGGAAGCGTCTGCTTTAGGTAAGACGCCCCGGCACGCAGTTATCAGGGCTCACAGGGCGTGGGCCGGTGTCTCACGCTTGTCAAGGGGCTCCAGAGGCCCCCTCGTGCCCCCCACATGCGTGCCATCAACCCCCTAGCTGTGTGACACGTGAGGCCCGGCCCAGCGGTGGCTCTGACCAGGCGGTGCGCGCCCACCGCCGGGCCCCGTCCACCGACCCCAGGCGCCGGGGCTGCTCCGTGCTCCCCACGGACGTTTCCCCCGCCCCCCCCCGTGCCTTCCACGCACCCTCCCGCCTCTGGGCGGCCACTGCTCTGTCCTCTCCTGTTTCCAGCAGACGTCACCCAGCATCGCCACCACTTACTCACAGGCTCTCTCTCCCACTAGACTGAGAACCTAGAAATCAAAGAAATCCACTCACCCGTGTATCCTCTCCCTGCCTGACACGGGTCCTGATGCAGTGAAGACACAAAAAATAATGTTGGCTGAATGAACTACTACAGCCGGCCCCCTGGGAGAGCGTCGGCGGGCCGAGCACCCGAGCAGCACGAGGCACACGCCACGGGCCCCCCGGGGTGTGAATCATACGTTTAAACATTCAGGTGGAGGGTTTTTAAACACATTACTATAGTCACATCGACAGAGCATGTCGGCATGGAGAGTACGCCAAAACAAAGACACAGCCTGGATGGAAAAGGTGACAAGTCGTAAGGGCACTGTCAAACAGAGCCCCGCCTGGGCCGCCAGCTGCCGCAAACCCTGCCTTCCCCAGGGAGCTTAGAAATAAGACAAAAACTTCCTGAGCCCTGAGGCCCGTAAGATTTGACTGTAACCTAATTAATGGCAAAATATAATTAAAGCACTTAGGTCAGGGCCTGGGGACACGGAAAATGAGAATCCTGGAGCAAAGTCTGGCACGGGGAGAGGGAACCTCGGCCACCAAGCGGTCTCCTGCCGGGCAGTCCCCTGCCCGACTGCAAACTCCCCCCGCGGCCCTGGGACCCCGCCTGCCGTCAGGTCAGGCCAGGAAGCCGGGCGAGGTCGGATCCCAGGTCCCATGACCATCACGCTCATTTCTGGAAACGGGCAGGCAGACGTTCCTGTTACACACTCAGGTTAGTGCGCCTAGATGAGGCAATGCCGGCTCGCTCTCAGTGCACGGTTGTTATTTTCCGAATGCCACATGACAAACAGTAGTTTGTACCAAACAGACGACAATTTACTCAGCAAGGCACGTTGCCCTAGCAGAAAAGTAAACTCTCACCTCTCAGGGAACAAATATCATGGAAATAGTTGGGTTTCACCCGCACTAAATTAATACCATGTTGGCAGGGCTGAGGTAAATTTCTACAAAATTCAATTTGCAAAAACCAGCCCAAGGCTACACGATACAACACTCACTTGATGTGTTAATGTCACACTCTCTAGTCCTCGTCCCACACGCGGGTGGGGTCAGTGTGCGGAGTGGGGACAGCCTGAACCGGCCCACAACGCAGACGTCAGCCTTCCAAGCAGACGGGGGCCAGACCCGCTCCCCCTGCCAGCCAACGGGAGAGGAGGGAATATGCTAGAAACCAGCCAGGCCCAGTCCGTTATTTTCACTATGCAGAGCTCCAGCGCTGGGCACCAACGCCTCGTCTCATCAACCCTTTCTTCCACATCTTCATACAGAAGGGACGCTTTCGACGGGCAGATAATACAGACTCAGCCAGGGCCAGCCCACCTGCTGCACACAGAGCGCCCCGAGCTGCACGCCAAGGTCCCAAGCCTGGACTCACTGCAAGCCCGCTCCAGCTGGGTCGGCACTCCTGAAGAGAGCCTGCCAGTGCCCGTGAACCAAGCACACTGAATGTTCTGGCAAAAAGCACTGCCTGTCAGGACGATGCAGTGACATGTGCAGCGCTAGGGCGGAGTGCTTCGGCAGGGTACACCAAACACACGTGCAGGCCGTTCACAAGCACACAGCGCAGCCACACCCGGATGCGCCCAGTCACAGGAAAAAATGAAAAGAGTCTCCAAAAATGTTACTGGTCATTATCTTTAGGTCTTGGCGCTTGGGATGATTTTATTTTCTTCTAAATATCATATGTGGACACAAATTACTTTCAACAGGGACATCCCTGTGAAGCTGAGAAGCCTTCATGTACAAACACCAACGCCCTCCAGTTGCCCAGGAAGAGAAGATCCATGTGTATCACAAGCGTAACTCGCTTGCTGCATTTCACCTTACTGGACTGCGTTTTTTACAAACTGGAGGCAAGACTACCCGCTGGCAGAAGGCTTATGACTCTCCGAAAGCTCAGATGTTGGCTAGTATTGTTTAGTAACAAAGTATTTTTAACTAAGGTATCTATATTATTTTTAGACACAACACTGCCGCACACTTACAGGACTGCAGTGCAGTGTAAACATAACTTTCATGTGCACCGGGAAAGCTGCAAACACACGTGATCCGCTTCACCGTCACACGCGCTGTAGCGCCGTGTCCTGGAACCCAGCTTCTACTTAACTCGACTGTTAGAAAGAGCTGCTGTGTTTATCCCACAGGCAACTTCCGGCAGGTGTCAGCTGACTACAGTGGTCCGGCAGGAGAAAGGAAGTTCTGGGGTTCAGGGATGGTGACACCTACGGGTCAGCAAATCAGTCTGGAAAACAAGCTTCCTTCCGGTGGGGTCCCCCAACCCGTCCTGACTTTCTATCCCTCCGAGTCTGCTATCTCTAAGACACCCAGAAACGCTGGGCTTTCGGGGCCCACGGAAAAACTAGCTCAGAACAGAATTACAGAATTATACCTTAACCAGTTCTGCTTAATCAGCGAAGAAACAGTGTGACTTACTACGTTCTTCCTGTGACGATGGTGGCAGCATCATAACTAGCAGTTCCATCCTCCTGTCCATCAGACTGGCAGGACAGAGTCCCTTAACCACCTCCTGCCCCAAACCACAGCCCGAATGAAGCAGTGAGTGAGAATCTATAATGTGGTCACTTAGTGATTTGTTTAATCAAGTGAAAGAAGCCCCTACTCCCTGTCAATTGCGTGTCCCACCGGTCTTTAACAAAACTCTTGGGAATATGAAATTTAATTCAATCTTCTATTTTGACTCATCTGCCTGCCAGGTCAGTGAGCACCACAGACCCCTTCAAAGGGAGGGGCACAGTCCCTCGGACACAGGGAGGTGTCAACAATGGCTCAGGCTTCATGGAAAGGGGGTTGCAGCTCTGGGTCAGGCTGGCCAGCAGGACGACCTTGAGCTCTCCGCAGCCCGTGTGCTGGTGTTGGCGGGAGGGGCAGCAGGGAGCAGGGAGCGGGGAGGCCTGACCACGGGAGCCTCAGGGAGGAGGCCTCCCGCCAGCAGCCCCAGGCCCTGGGTGGAGCTGGTGGTAAGATGAGTGACACCTGCCCCCACCGTCTGCCCGCTTCTGCCCGCAGCCTCTTCCCAGACCACATGGTCATCCGTCAGGGCGAGAGGGACCACGGGATCAGAAGCAGGGCATGCAGGCACTGACCAGCCAGATGCTTTGTCCAAGGCCTGCTGCGTGGCTTTGGAAATTCCAAGGCCCTCAGGGCTGAAGGTGAAGAGGAGGCCAGATACTGGCCACCTGACGGTCCCCCCTTGCACAGGAGGCCCTGGGAGCGTGACCGTGACCTTAACACGGGCTCACTGCCTGGATCAGAGGTCTGTGGAGGGCGCTGGGGGGCATGGGACCCCAGAGCACTACTGATGAGAAGAAACGGGGACACGGTCGGAAGGCAGTGGGGAGAGCCAACGCACCCCCCCCTTGATAAGACAGGTCTCTCCTTACAGGGTGACACAGATCCCAACAGCATATTTCAAAGGCCAAGGAGAACCCTAAATCTGTAAGAACAACAGAAGGAAGGCTTCGGGACCGATCGTGACTGCCACCAGAGACCCTGGGGTCCACCCCTCACTGAGCGACACTGAGGGAAGCCTGCGCCCGGTTCGCCCAGCTGAGACTCGGTTTGGGAGTGGGCTTTACGAAGACACGCACTTTAAAAAAGCCAAAGCTGCACAGCAGCGATTCTAATGCGCTGCCTATTACAGCATTTCAACGGAGGGGAGGCAACAAGGCCAGAGAAGGAGCGTAAACAACGTCCCGTCTATGATGTGGACGCATTAAGGGCATTGTGTTATTTCATGAGGACAGACTGCTTCTTATTGTGGCTGCGGGGTCCTCGTGGACCGTGGCCCGTCTGCTCCTCAGGGGCTGACGTGTGTCTCTGAGTCTGGCGAGGCTCGACTGCCATTTTAAAAGCAAAGTTAAAATAACACTTAGCACCGACTCGATGTGTTTAATCCACTTACGGAGCAGACCGGGACCAGGAGGTGCCCTGGGTGAAGCCAACCGTCTTTCAGACAGAGGGCAGGGAGGCAGGAACAGGAAGAAGTGTCACGTGCTCCCTCCCTGGCCCCCAGCACTCCCAACTATGCATAATTTAGCACATTTTAAACCAAAGAGATGAAATAAAAATTAGCAACCTCACAAACACCTGCGAGGCAGGCAACGTGCCTGGAGAGCCCGGGGGTGGGGAGGCCACGAAGGCATCTGGCTCACCTGTCACACTGCCAAACCCCTGGGTTTTCAAGCTATTCAGCCACTTCCTACAGAAGAAACAAAAACCCTACGTGCCTGAGCTGCGAGGCGGCAGCGCCCACCTGTAACCAGCCCTTGTCGGGCCAAACACAGGCTTTTGTAAACCTGTGGTGTGGGTCAGCGCCTACACCCAGTCCCGCTGCAAGGCAGATCACCCAGGAGTGAGCCCTCCACACCGCACTCCAAGCAGCGGCAGAGGCGGCGAAGGACCACAGGTCCTTGCGGGCTGCACCCAGGCCCCTGCCGCCCAGACCCCGCACCCCACCCCGACTCGTCCAGGCCCCCGCGCCCCACCCCGACTCGTCCAGGTCACCGTGTCCAGGCCCCCGCACCCCACCCCGACTCGTCCAGGCCCGCGCCTGAACACAGCGACCCTCGTGGCCCACACGGGAAGGGGTGAGGGCGGGGGGCCTGAGACACACACGTCTGTAGTGCTTGCTCACTGCCGCTTCCAGGGGGCCTTGGTAATGATGACTGGAGGCGGCCCTTGCGAGCCTCCCTTAGGGGACTTCTCAGTCTACACCGCTATCAGAACCACGTGGGCGAGTGTGTAAACTACAGACGCCAGAAACTCAGTTTTTAAGTCAGTTTCAAATGTCAGGCACTAGTATCTCTAAAAGTTTCTCGGTGATTCGGATGGTGGCTAGGGCTGAGGACCGCCGCTTAACAGCACCGGAGCTTCTAGGCCAAGCCGGGTCCAGCACCCAGGCTGAGCAGCAGACAACACAGACCAGCAAGGCGGGTGGGCCCAGGGGCCAGAGGACAGGGGCGCCGCCCCCCCAGAACCCAGCGCTGCACAGAACGAAGCTCAGTCCCCTGCAGGCGCCTGTGGTGTGATCACAGGACGGGGACAATTCAAACCTAGATTCTAATTTAATTAAATTAATCCTAATTTTAATTCGGCACCTGCTTTTCCTTTTCTCACTACACATATCAAAAAGGGCTCCTTGGATTTTCACGGCGGGGTCGGGACAAAGCTGAGGTGGGAGAAGTGACAGCAGGGTCCACGAACAGACGGTGGCTGGCTTTCCAGACAAAACCAAAAGGAAATACACAAAAGAGCCGGTCAGGGGGAACAGGCATCGCCTCATCGGATTCGGGTAAAATGCAGTCTTTCAGCAGACTGTCATCTCCACTTTGCAAATGTGACTCTGGCACCTAAAAGATTAAGAAAATTGCACTATCACTTTAAGTTAATAATCTGATAACCTGGAGGGCCAGCCCTGCTGCCATCCAATTTAAAAGAAAGGTTCTTTCACATTCTTGTCACTAACAGTACTATTCCCACCGAGCCAGGTGCTTTCCTGCAGGTCCACAGAGCCGGCAGGGCCTCGCGGCCAAGGGCCGGTGCTGCTACGTGTGGCCTCCGGCGGGCGGGTGGGAGTGACCGCCCAGGGCTCACCGCCCTGTCCTCGGGGAGCCTGCATCTGCGGGGCACAGAGACCGGAGGGTCACAGCAGAGTGGGCCCGCCGGGGCTCCGAAGAGCCTTGGAGCAGGAAGTGCTCACAGCCCCCAGCTAGCATCACCCCCACCTGCGCAGAGGTGGAGTCAGAGGCTGCTCTCACACACCTGTCGTACACCTGCCGCGCTCGCAGGCGGGCACTGAATACAAAGCAGCACACTTCTCTGCTCCGCTCTCCAAATGACCGCCACACTTTCGTTTCCAGTATGCCCCAAGGTGCAAAGGGGACCGAATAACCCGAGGCCCCACAGCCTCCCAGACCACGGAACTGAGAAGCAGAGGCTCGCGTGAGTCTGGAGCGACTCGCACGCCACGGCTCCACCTCGGCTTCGGCCAGACACGCGGCCGATTACCAAGCGAAGACGGTTATTTTACTTGGGAGTGAAGACGGCCACACTATGCATCGTTCCTCACTGAACGCTCCCTTTATGAAATCTTCCGCTGACAGTCCCTCCAGAGAAACGTCTGATAAACACAAACAAACAAAGGAAAGAAAACGAACCGCGCAGAGATTTAACGTGCAAAATTACAACGCGCCCCATGCAAGCTCTGCTGGCTTCCAGGGTCGCGAGCCGGGCCGGGTGTTAGCAGCTTCTCACGAGGGACACGCGGAATCGCATCCTTGTGACACAGACGGTAACTGCTTCTCAGATGAGAACTCTGCAGAGCACGCCTACGGAGTCTGGCTCTGCGCTCTAAACATTCTGCAGCGGTAATGCGCCACCTTTCACGCGAGTCACGTCCACCGCGCTGAGGTCGTGCGGAGTCACCGCTTAAACTAGGACGCGGCCCACATCCAAGATTCGACGAACCGGGAGGCGCTCCAGCGGCCACCGGGCTCAGGGGCTCGATACTCCACGGGGGTCCTCGGGCCGCTGATAGGTCATTCATTTGAGTAACAGAACATACAAGAACTGTCGTGTTATTCTTGTTTACTTAAAGTTCCGTTAAGATTCTATCAGTATATTTACCTTTATAAAAAATCGATGCATGAATGTATGGATGTTATCAATATAATTGTATGAACTCTTCTCTTTGGTTCTTCTCATTATCTGCCTGCAGACGTTAAGATCTGAGGCCGAAACCTCTGTCAGATAAGACCACAGGAGACTTACCCTTCCTGGAGTCACCGCCCCTGGGGCACTGCCCTAGTCTGTCCCACAGCCCAGCTCCGCCTGGGGCCACAGAGTTGCTATGCAACCTTGGGGGATCATCCGACCTCCCTGGGCCTCGGTCTCCTTATTTTTAAAATGTGGCTAGTAATACCTGCCTCAGAGACAGGCTGGGGGATTACACAGATATGCGAAGCACCGAGATGATACTACCACGCAGCAAACAGCAAGCAAATAATGCTGCAGCAACGTGCGATAAGGATCATTAGGAAGAAGAGGGAGCAGCCTGCGACAGTATTGCAAATGAGACTAAGTGTCTGCCACACTCCATCATACAGTCCTTTTCACGTGATCGGGTCGATTAGAGTTACGTTTTTGGGGAAAATACTTGTCAATACAGACCTAAAGCATGGGTCATTTGTTAACTAGATAGAGCCTGGTAAGAAGAGAAATTGGAAAAAGTGAAGGAAGAGGAAGAAATTCCTAGTTAGCAAGAAAAGCGTATCTCACCTTGTCAATTAAGAAAAATAATTCTAAGTGCAGAGTAGATTTTTTGAGTCTGACTAGCATATATCAGTCTGCAAGAAGCTAGATGCTGGGCCCATCAAGTTAAAGATCAAGTCCTTTCAGATCAAGTGCAGGTCCAGGGGGCGTGGAACAGGGAGGGGTCTCCAGGGCTGAGAGGAGGCCCAGGAAGTGCGGGACAGACAGAGACGAGTGGAGTGCTCACAGGGCGGACGTGGCTCGGCCTGCCCGATGCCCTTAGGGACCCACCAAATTCTCATGCGAGATCATGTGCAAACCCATCCAATTACCTCTGTCCCCACACCATTTCGCTGTGGATAAAGCACCCCGAAAGTACGTGTGCGGATGTGTTGGATCATGCATCCCACGTGTGTGTTAAGTGCCTACGACACGCTAGGTCTCCCGGCGGGCGCACGGGCCCGTGGCCATCTCAGCTCAGCGTCCCCTCCGTGTGAGGATCACTGCAGTCAAATCTTTTTTTTTTAGGCGAGACAAACCTTGGTTGACCTCACAGATTGCAAAGACCTTGGCAGCTTACAATCCCTTATTTATTTATTTACTTTTAACAACTACAGCACCTGGTCTTCCTAGGTGGTTTCCCATCCAAGTACTCACCAGGCCTGACACTGCTTAGCTTCCGAGATCAGACAAGATCGGGCTTGTTCAGGGCAGCATGGCCGTAAACATGGCAGTCAAATCTTTAATTAGGACTCTGTGTATACACTTTTCCTCCTCCTTTAGGTGACAAACTTGACGGGGAAGGGCCACGCTTTACCCGTCTCGCTTCCCTTGGTACTCACCAGAGTATACTGCTTACCGAAATCACCCAATGAATAACCAAACTAAACGGCCTCCGGCACGCACCGGACAGGAGCGCCCAGTCGGCCTCCCCTGAGGCCTGCAGGTTTTTAAGGTCATTTGCCTGAGATGGCAAACCTTTCTAAATCAGGCTACCAGCAGGACGTGAAATGCAACGCTTTTGAGCATCTCTGTGCTCATCTGCCTGTAAATTTCACGAGGAGGGTGATCAGCACAGACACGAACGTCAGGAAGAACTGTGAGGTCACCGACACCTCACACGCGGGCCGGTCCGGACCAGGCTGGCGCTGCTCGGACACAGCTTTGACCCTGGCCACAGACGGCACGCTGCTGTGTGAGCCAGCAGACGACATCCCACACCACCCGCCCCGCCCCGCAGACAGACCTAGGACCGAGATGTTTCTTCGGGAACTTGGGCAGGACATGAGAAACGTGTTAGTCTGAGAACGTTCTCAGTCGACGGAAATAAATTATGGCCCCCAGAGGTCCGTCTGAGTCCTGGAAGACACCTGGCTAAACTGGGCAAAAAGGACCGCACGGAAGCCGGGCACTCCTGCCAGTACTCATTTCGATTCCAGAAAGATAGAGAAGGTTGAAAGTTGAGAGCAGAACAGGAGAAACAGGATACTCCAGGTTTTGGAACAGCACCTTTCTGCTAAGAAAATGCCCCAGGAGTTAAAAATGCTCCCGGAAACCCAAGGCTGAAATGCACATCGCCATGACAGGCTGGTACCAGCCGCCCTGGAAAATCCTATTCATCTTTGCGAGGACAAGAATTTGGAGCTCAGCCCACATTTTCCTTAGTAATTCCCTAATGACAAGAATCAACGTCTCCCACAGAGCGAGTGTCCTAATCCTCTGATGAAGCCGCTGAGCCTGTGACGGGGAGTCAGCGCCGTGGGATCATGTGACGCGCTGGCCATCGAAGCAGCGTGCCAGCGCCGCCCCGGCTCCGGTGCCGTGACGAGTGACACGCACTCGCCAGGCGAACGCGCGCGCGAGGACAAAGGTCCTCACAGGAGAGAAGATGAAAGAGCCAACGCGAACAGACTCCAGCGAATGTGTGGTGCAGGTTTGCGACGTCCTCTCTGGTCAGGGCACGACTGTGACACGTATGACGATTGCGTGTGAAATGAGTCCCGCCTCAGGAAAACACCAGTAGAGAGCAGCCCGGCCGCCCCGCTCCACGCTCGGGGAGCGCCTGTCCGGATTCACGCCGTGAACGACTCAAACGGGGTGTGTGTGGGGGACCATCACTAAGAATTGACAGAAATGCTTATTTGTGTCATGTGACAAAACATCCAGAATAAAGAAGTTTTAAAAAGATGGGTACACGTAATAATTTGAAAGGTAAGTGGGCTGAAGAAAGACGAGTGGCCAAAAAAGGCGCCTAACTTCAGCATTCATTTTCAAAAAGAACATAAATATTAAAACAGTGAAACAATTAAAGTAAAAAACAAGTAAAATAATGAGATTGCTCACGGTTGGGAGGGCCAGAGACTCGGTCCGAGGTCACTGGCGGAGTCACGAGCGGACACAGCCTGCCTGAAGGGCAGCCCAGCCCTGGCCACCAACGTTTCAGGTGTGTGTAGCACTTCACGCAGGAATTCCATCCCTGGGGCCTTAGCTAAGAAAACAGTCGTGAGGAAAGAGCGAGAACTAATATGGAGCCACTACACCTGTCAAATTCCTAAAGACGAGTGTGCTGAGCCAGGAGGACACAAGTCCGTTGTTCCCTTAACTGGCCTGGGACTTAACTCTTGAACTTTTCAGTCCTGCGTCAATGCCTGGAGATTTATATGAACGCTACCTGTTCCCGTATCCAGATCACATGACATCCAGTACCCAGACCCCCGGTCATCTGGAGGGTGGCCATCTCGGTCCCACCTGGGGACTAGGAAGGCAGGACTGAGTCTCCTGAAGGACGTACCTCTTACTACAAGACCTCAGTGTTTCTTTCTTCTTCGGAGCACTCTGCGTGCTATCTAGTTGTGTGTACGATTTACAAATCTGAAGTCCCTTGAATAAATCTTTGTCATTTGTTTCCAGACAAAACCTCCTGAATCTTTTGTGTTTGGCTGACAGCTGTGTAAGTCCACACACAAGCATTTTGTTCATAAGAGCCAAATACTGAAAAAGCACCTAAACGTCCTTCAATAGTTATATAAATCATAGTATATCCACATGATGAGATGATATATCATTACAAAGATTAAGCAATGACACTGAAAATATCTCTATAGTATGTGAGTAAGTGAAAAAAAGCAACTGGGAAAATAGTACATGTTAAATAATCCCATTTTTGACTTCTTTTTAAAGAATACATGTAGATTTAAAAGAAAGTTTATCAACCGTGATTGCTTTGGGGAGTGAGATTATGAGGGGAATTTATGCTCTATACAGTCTGTGTAGTTTTAGCTGAATATACCTGCAAATTTAAGAACTAAAGAATATAAATTCTGACAAAATGAAGTACATGTAAAATCATGAGCCTGTGTGTCAAATGTTTTTACAGTCGCATAATCTTACATCCCCACAATTTTGCTCATCAAAATTAACTGTGAAGAAAATAATCTGGAACCAGGATTTTGAGGTTTGCTGACACACACACGACGAGAGAAAACCTAGAGAGCGCTAATTGTAGGAAGTAGCTCTTTCCCCGTGGACTTGAAAGCACAGTAAAGGGCAGAGGCCACCCAGAGCTGTGTCCAGGCAGCTGGGGGTGGCCCTCGGCTGGCCAGAGGCTAGTGACATTGTGAACGTATCACCTGGCTTCAGCGTAAAATGAGGAACCAGGAGGGACCAGCACACCCATACAAAGTGGGGGTCCTTCCTTAAAATGGACCCAGCTCTCGTCTCCTGAGCTGAAGGCAAATGACCTCCCTCTCCTGTTACTTCCGCGTCAGAAATGACTCATCAGCACGCCAGCCAAGCCTCTGAGCCACACAGAAGAGGGGACGCGGTCTCCTCAGGCTGAGGGTGTCCCTGCTGTTCGTTTCCCTGATTCCTCCTCTCTCTCCCGCAAACAGAGTCACAACCTGACCATGCGACATACGTGCACTTTACGTATTTATAATTCGCAGCAAGAAAACACATGGAGACCTATCCCCTCTTCCAAAGACACCTGGCCTCTGTCAAGTGCGCAGCCCCTCAAAGACATTTTTAAATGCATCCTCCCAGGCCACAGGTTTCAAGATGTACCAAAACGCAAAACTGACGAAAGCCGTGGAAACAGACGGTCAAGAGGCATGGTGACAGAAGGTAGGACCTGAGCTCCCGCTGGCCCCTGGATGGCAGGGAAACAAGGGGTCAGATGACAGTCCTGGACTACAAATGACAGGTTAGGCACAAGTAATCAATCGACGTTAAGTTAGCTGAAGCTGATCCCGAGCAACCGTACCTAAGCGAACATTTCTTTTTCAGGAGCCTGGAGGGTGAATGAAGGGCCATGACGTGTGTGAGTCACGCCTCAGTGGTGCAGAAGAAAACTGTGTGTGTGCATGTGTGCGCGTGCATGTGCGTGTGTGCGCGTGTCTAGGCAGACAGACCAAGAGAGAAGGACGGTGATTCACTCTGGGAAATCCAAGGCCAGAGCCCTGTGTGACGGGGACAGTTAGTTTCGGCGGCTCCTTCCCGAACCCGTCCGACTTCCTGCTGTTACAGAAAGTGCAGCGTTGGTGACACACACGAGACACACGAGCAGGAAGGCAGCTAGCTCTGCTTTTACGCTTCGTCTGAGACAGGCGTTTACGGTGACACCACTGGCCCCGGCGGAGCCAGCCGAACCCCGTCCAGGAAGCCTTGGCCTTCCCTGATCCCCGTCTGTCCATTACCTTTCTCATGTAGGGGTTCAGAATGAGTCACCCCAGATGCGCCTGTGGCATTTGGGTCATCCCGGGCCAAGGGGAACTGAGCCCCTGTGGGCTCACGAGAAACTTCTGCTTCCTGCTGACTACCCAGAATTTAAAGTGGGAGTCTTGCCCACGGCAGGAGTTGTCGCCACAAACAGCATTTAGGTGTCTGCAGGGCAAATTGCTCATTACCGGCCACCTGCTCTTCTCATTGCCCTGTGCTGACCCGCTGAAGCCCCAAGGGGCCTTACCGCAGCCTTAACTCGGAATGTCACCAGCCTCGTCCCCCTTGTGTCCCTGGACCGCTCACGCACGCAGGGCTCCTAGACGCACGCGTGTGATTCAGCCTGGCATCTGCTCTCGTTACCCCTCCCGTGCAGGTCAGCTACCGGACCAGCAGAAGAACCGTGAGGGCAGAGGGACGCCCCCCCATGCGCAGTGGCCTGTCGCCGCAGGCACCCACGCGTCACTCCCCCTGCCCTTCCCCACCACTCCGCTCACACCGTCCCTTCGAGCTAAGGGACACTCGTGTGGACGTGTTCGAACCGATTTAAAGAACCGTGTCCTTTCAGACACCTCACGGAGCATTCCCAGGAGCTCGCTAGCGACACCTCTGAGCTGGGGCTTGGCTCCGGTGAGTCCCTGAGCCCGGGAGACATCGATGTCTAACACATCGATGTCTAACACATCGGTCGTTTAACGCCCAGGCGGCTGTTGGGGGTGAGGATGCGGGGCCCCCAGGGGCGAGGTCCCGCGAGCGAGGAAGGGCCGGTCGGTCAGGCTCCCAGAGGACACGTGGTCGCCAGGTCCCAAATGCAGCCTGAGGACCACTCCGGGGCCGGGTCCCCTAGACCCTTCCAAGGGCCCGACCGGGCGGGGCCCCTTCACAAGGACACAGCGCTGTCTCCACCTTCTCCACCCTCCTCTTCCCAAGGGCGGGTCACATGCCTGGGGCAGGGGCAGGTGCAGGAGGCCAGCGGGACTCGGAGTGGACAGCAAAGGCAGCTGCACAGGTGCACACGACGCCACTGGGCAGCCTTTTTTTTCGTGGTTTTTTTGTTTGTTTGTTTTGGAAACTACTGATTTTCATAAAACATGTTAGTTATAATAAAATGTAAAGGGCTTGTTGCCATTTTAAACGAATAGTTTTAAACTTCTCAATTTTAGTTCTAATATAAATATCAGGAGAGAAAGCCTACATAATGGAAAGCTCTGTGGGACCCTCGATCACTTTTAAGGGCGTCGAGGAGCCCATGGCCATGGCCGCAGCCGAGAGGCCGGCGCTCAGCGTGTCTGCGCTGCCCCCGGCATCTGGGAAACGGCGTCAGCTTTAACGCCAGCCGTGGCCAGGACGGGGGACGTGGCGCCAACGATGCCCCACGCACCCCACTGAGCGCCTGACGCGTGTTCTTTCCAAACTCATGAGCACCTTAACATACTGCCCTCTTCTGCCCCCCGGAACAGGAGACTGCTGCTCTACTGCAGCGGTCCCCAACCTTGTTGGCACCAGGGACCGGGGCTACTATGAGCATCTGACCCGAGGCAGAGCTGAGGTGGTGATGCCGGCGCCGGGGGTGGCTGCAGACGCAGACGCAGACGCAGACAAAGCGTCGCTCACTCGCCCACCGCTCACCTCCTGCTGTGCGACCCGTTCCTGACAGGCCACGGACCGGTACCAGCCTGTGGCTCAGGGGTTGGGGACCCCTGCTCTCAAGAACGAGTCATCTGTCCAAAGCGAATCGTCAAGTCACTCAGAGCAAGGTGTGAACTCAAGTCCGCCTGGCTGCTAAGTTCGTGATCTGTCCATGACACCGTTTTTTAAAACAGTAATTATGAGGAGGATTTCTGCAAACTACTTGGGAGTGAGGTACGCTGGGGCCACCCGCCCACATGACACCGTGTGCAGCAAAATGCCCGTGGGCGGTGCACAGGTGCACAAAATGACATCCATGTGGCTTCTCCTAGTCCCGGCAAAGTCCTACACTCTGCTCCCTGCAACAGACAGACCCCGATAAGCAAGCTGTGCCAAGACGGCCCGGTTCACACCTGTTGTCCCCACACAGTAGTAACAGTGCCCCTGAACAGTGACACATTACTGGGTCGCCTACCACGAAGGTGGTAGCTGGCCTCGGCTTTAGAAAGCCCACCTTTTTCAGTCTGTTGCACTTTTATGACAGCCCGAAACAGGTGACGAAGAGTTGCTACTGTCAGTCCCTCGGCTGCAGCCGAACGTGAGACTACGTGTGGGGCTGACGGAGGGGACGGAATTCCCGCTGACATAACTCGTGCGGCCGACGCTGAGCTTAAAACTCTGAAGCACAGTACGGCGAGATCCGCAAAAGCTTAAACATAGAATCACAACACGACCCAGCAATTCTCCTTCTGGCATATGTACACCCAAAAGAACCGCAACAGATGTGTGTACACCCAAGTTCACAGCGCCGTCATTCACGACAGCTGAAGGGTGGGAACCCAGCTGCCCATCAGCAGGAATGAGTGAACAAACTGTGGTCCATCCGAACGCTGGACAGTGTCCTGCCTTAAAAATAAAGAACATTCTGACACGTGGACGAACCTGGAAGAGGTTTACATTATGCTAAGTAAAATAATCCAGTCACAAAAGGACAAATGCTGTGCACTCCACTTACACGAGGTCCCTGGGGAAGCCACGTTCGTAGAGACAGCACCGGGGGGGGTGCAGGGGCTGAGGGGGGAACGGGGGTGAGTACTTAATGGGGGCACAGTCTCTGGGGACGGGAAGGTACCCTAGGAGACACATGGATGGTGGTGACGGCTGCACCGCGACGTGAATGTGTTTAACCCCCGTGAACTGCACCCTTGAAAATGCTTAAGTGATAAAAGCTGTTGCGTGTACTTAGCACAAGAAAAAGCATCTGTCACGAAGACCTCCCACGTGACGTCAGCAGGAAGCCGCATCACTGGGCATCCACGCCACGGCTCCGGCCCTCGCCGCCCACCTGCCGGCTCGGGTGCGGGCAGGCACCGGCGACGGGCACCCGAAGGGCACAGGCGGCCTCTGCGGCGGAGCGCGGCCCCCGCCACCCGACGCAGCGCCAGACAGCGAGGGCAGCCGGGGCCGCGCGGGGCGTGCACGCATGCAGCTGAAAAAGACCCAAGTCCACCGAAGCGTCGGCGCTTCTCCAAAACTTCAGAAATCCATTTTTTTCCCTCTAAAGAGGTTTTCCGGTTTCTACTTTTTTTGATGCGGGCACGTTAATAAAGTCCTCAACTTGAATTTACCAGGTGAAGCTGTGAGGTCCTGCTGACTAGACCGCCTGCCGTGGCCTGTCCTGCGCTCACGCCTCCTCCCCAGAGCCACTGTGCAGGCTGCACCTGCCCCGGGCGTGGCGGCGGACGTGGGGCCCGTGGGGCCCGCGCCTCCTTCCTCTGAGGCATGACCGGCCGTCCACAATGGACGCACCCCTCACGGGCAGGAGGGACCCGGAGCTCTCCTCCCCCTCCCACCAAGCGGGCGGTCCATACGAGGCCACCACAGTGGTCTCCGGCCTTGTTTTGGCTCCAGAGAAAACATTTGCAAGCTGTGGGCAGACCCAGGCAGGGCGGGGTGAGGGAGAAGGAAGGCAGGCTGTCCCTGGCCCCTGCCCCTGCTGAGTGGGGAAGGACTGTCCCTGACCCCTGCTGAGAGAGGGCGGGCTGTCCCTCTCCTCCCCCACCCTCCCCCCACCCCCGCCCTGTCCCTGCTGAGAGGGGACAGGCTGTCCCAGGCCCCTGCTCTCCAGCAGAAGCTCTGCGGGAGCCCAGATGTGTGGAGCAGTGTGGCCGGTCCTCACCAGCAGGCTCTCCAGCTGCCTGCCCAGTGCAAGGGGTTCTGAGAGGGGACAGCAAATGTTTACTTTTCCACTGAGAAGAATAAAAATATTCCACCCAGCTCAAAGTCACTGTCCTCCACCAACTGTGAGGATGGGCTTGCTAGTATTCAGGGAAAGCCAGCCCCAGAAAAAGGCTAATTTTTGGTTTTGTTTTTTAGTTTAAAAATAAAATCCCTTTCAAAATACTGGGGTCCCTGCAAGGGGCAGAGTCGTCTGTGACAATGTCTGTCCTTGCACCGCGGACTCTGGCAGCGCGTACGGTGACCCCGCTAGCCGTCCCGCCCTGGGCCGGCAGGCCAGCCACGCTTCCCGCACCAAAGCCACGGCCACGGCCACGGCCTGCGCGGTGTCACATGGCCCAGAGATGCCCAGCGGGAACCCTGAGCAGACCTCGGCCCCTCCAGGGGACACACGGCCTTGGGACAGCCCCTTGAAAGCACAAATTCAAACGTGGCGGCGGTGCCGGGTTCAAACAGCCGGGAACACGCGGAGAGAGGCTGGGCCCTCGGGGGCCCACAGGTCCCCGGTCCAGACTCTGGGTGGCAGGGGTCAGGGTTGCGATGCTTCAAGGCCACGGATCCAGCAGTGGGCCCTGTGCTCTACACTCAAAAAACACCCGACACGTATTTTCTTAAGAAAAGGAGAAAAAAAGGAAGGCTGGAGAGAGATGGTGGGAAGGGAAAAGGAGGGGAAAAAGGGGGCTCCCCACGGGGGCGTGAAGGCCACCGAGCAGAGGGACGCAGACGCAGTCACTTCTCGAGGGAGCTTCCACCTGGGCCACGCGAAATCACCGACATTCTGCCACTTTCTACATCCCAAGCAGGAATTCCACGGGACCCAACGTGGCACGCGAGCCCGGTGAGGGGACCCAGCCCACGTCTGCGCCCGTGGTGGCCGAGGGCCACCTGCCCGCACACCAGGCCCCTTCCCCGGCTCCCAGGCGGAGCCCTCCCCACCCGCGGGCAACGCTGCTCCTCCGTTCGAGGGTGTGCACAGAACCAGGGCAAAGCCACGGACACCCGCTCAGGGACACTCCTGGGCATGTGGGGGACGCGTCCTGTTCTACTGAGCGTGCCCGCAGGGAGCTGCTGGCCGCGTCCTGCCCGACGCAGGGAGGGCTGACGCGAGGCGCCCAGCCAGGCCGCGCAGGCAGAGCCAGGACACGCGGGAGGCGCCTGACAGCGACCGGGCCCCGGACCCCGCAGGGCAGGGCTGGCCCCTGGGGACGCCCCGCCGCCTGAGCAGTGCTCTCCTCTTCTGCTGAGGCTGGGTTTCTGTCACTCACAGCAACATTCCAGACGACGACACTGATCCACAACCACAGCAGGCATCACTCAGTCTCAAAACAGCCTCCGAATAATTCCACGAGATGGCCTCAGGCACCTTCTGCCTGGGTCATGTATGTGTGCACTGTGACCTTTCCCAAATAAACACGCCTAGTCTCCTGCCTCTGTCCCGTGGACCAAAACGTCCCCATGACCCAAAACACAAGTCTCCCTCACGGCCTACGTCAAAGGCCTTCTCCGTCTCCCACAACTGTCTCGGCCATTTCCAGACGAAGCAGGTTGAAGGGATCCTCCCGACAGAGTCACGCCTTGCCCTGCACCGGGGGGCCCTGCCCTACACCGGGGCACACTGCCCTGCACCGGGGAGCCCTGCCCTGCACCGGGGGGCCCTGCCCTGCACCGGGAGCCCTGCCGTGCACCGGCAGCCCGGCCCTGCACCCGGAGCCCTGCCCTGCACCGGGGGGCCCTGCCCTGCACCGGGGGGCCCTGCCCTGCACCGGGAGCCCTGCCGTGCACCTGGAGCCCTGCCCTGCACCGGCAGCCCTGCCCTGCACCGGCGCCCTGCCCTGCACCGGGCGCCCTGCCCTGCACCGGCAGCCCGGCCCTGCACCCGGAGCCCTGCCCTGCACCGGCAGCCCGGCCCTGCACCGGAGCCCTGCCCTGCACCGGCAGCCCGGCCCTGCACCCGGAGCCCTGCCCTGCACCGGGCGCCCTGCCCTGCACCGGCAGCCCTGCCCTGCACCGGGAGTCCTGCACTGCACCGGGGCGCACTGCCCTGCACGGGGAGCCCTGCCCCGCTCGGGGCGCACGGCCCTGCACCAGGGTGC
Organism: Eidolon dupreanum; assembly: GCA_028627145.1. NCBI lineage: Eukaryota > Metazoa > Chordata > Mammalia > Chiroptera > Pteropodidae > Eidolon > Eidolon dupreanum. The sequence goes on along the minus strand of CM053516.1, from coordinate 17,439,241 downwards.
ACTGCCGAGCACCAGGGCGCCATGCTCTGTACCGGGAGCCCTGCCCTGTACCGGGAGCCCGGCCCTGCACCGGGAGCCCGGCCCTGCACCAGGGCGCACTGCCCGTAGCTTCCACACCGACGTTTTTCAGTCTCGTGTGACAGACACCTGGTGCCACTGGCTGCAGCTCTCAAGGAGCAGGAGCCTCGGGCATGACGGGCTGTCAGGACATGGCCAGGGTGGCGCATGCCGTGAGGCCGGCCTCGTTTTCAAAAGTATCTGCCAACAATGATGTCACAGTCGACTAAGTCTTCATCCCTTTCCATAATTTATAACATGAATTCTTCTCAATTACATTAATTTTTTAGGAGTAAATAACTCAATTACTGTGACTACCGGGAGGGCCGTGATGTAGTTTAGGACAGAATCCAGCCTCTTTCAGGATTTCCCACCGATAAGATGGGTCAGGAAGACTCCTGGGAACCAAAACGCCTCTGCCAGAGTAAAGCGAGGAAGCTGTACCCACGCCACGGCCACCACACAGCCCGAACCCCAGCCACGGCGGTCGCCACCTCTCCTGCGGCCCCCGGCCCGCCGGCCGTCACACGGCCACAGAGAGGTTTCTCTGACTTGCTCAGGTAGCGGGTGGAGCAGCCAAGAGTCACGATGCCGTTCGGGGACACCCCAGGGTGTGAAGCCCGGCGAATGACGACAGAGCTGTAATCTGGGAAGGGGGAACAATCTCACTTCACCCCAAGCACAGGGTCCAGGAAAACAAGCGGGACGTTGAACTCGGTGCGACAGCCACACACGTCCTCCCAGCATCATGTCCCCGTTCGCTTAACCATCCGCATGTAGACTAGCAAACCGTTACAAACAGGGGAGCAGCACCCCTTTATGTGGCGACTCACGTCCATTATCTTAAGAGTTAAACACTGACCCCACCGCAAGAGCTTGCGTGACCACATGGCGCACGCTCAGACCCACGCCACCCCGCAGGCTTCAGACGTAACGGGGTTGCAATCGATGAAGCCACCTTAAGACTGGGGGACCCTCTATTACATACCCCAAAACGGTACTCGTTAAAGCAATGCCAAAAGGAAAGAATAAAACATATTTGTGAAATCTGAGTAGATTCTCTACTTTAGGGAAAAGTGCTAATAGTGACCAAAATAAACTACAAATGCCCAAATTCAAACGAATGACCACAGGTGTCCATGAAAGGTAAAGACGTCCGAGCTGATAACTTGTCTCGGGGAGGGGCTGTCTGTTTCTTGCCATGCAGAGGGACAGGACCCATCACCAGGTGAACTTCTGGGATCATGCTTCAATATTACTTACACGAACTGCCAGAGATGAACATCGATGATGAGCCGGGCAAACCAGATGGAAGAAAAATGAGAAAGGGAAAATAAATTGGTATAGATTTTTCTATTACAGGCCTAACCGCAACTAGAAAGGAAGCTGTAAATCTGCCAGCGCAGTTACATAATCACTCTGCTGTCATATCTGGGGAGAGGACGCAGTCCAGCCGACAGCTAGCAAATATTCAGTAAGCGGTAAGGGCGTCTTTCATTTAAGCTATTACTTCACATTGTTCAGATCTTATACAATTATGTATCTACGCAGCTGAGATGTAGGTCACTGTTTCATGCCCGTAAGAGTAGAAAAGGCAAAGCTAACTCTGTAACTGATACACAATCTGGGGAAGAAATACAATGAAACCATTTGAAATTAATAGAAGAGAATATAACCTTTAACCATCCATCCCGGTTATCCACTATACTCAAGAAAACGTCAGTTTTCTCAGCACCGATGTATTAGGCCTCGAGCTGAGTTGAGTTCTGCAGACGCAGTCGGTTCAGGACTCTCCAGCTGAGTCCCTTTGTCCCCCCGTAAAAGAAGAGCGTTTACAGCCTCATCTGTGGACGCAGACGGGGTGCCACCGCAGGACAGCACGGGCCTTACCGTGTGGCACGGTGAAGTGCAGCTTCTGTCTAAGTCAGGGGGCAGAGAAGGGGACAGGCCACAGCCAGGAATTCCACATACCTGGGAAGCCATCAAAGAAGACTGTCTTCTCGAATTCCCTCTCGCCTCCAAATCAGCCAGGAGCTTCATACCTGACGCTCTGCACGCACAGAAGACAAAGCAGCAGGACAATGACACGATACAGAGCACGCAGGAGGAAGAGAGGGGCCCTGGGAAGGCCTTCTGCATAGCAAGGGTCCCCCAGCCTCACTGCCCTAGAGAGGGAACGGGCGGGGGAGGGGGCGCTGAGGCTGAGCCTGCAGGTCACAGGGCTCAGGAAGGCAGCAGGAAGCCCAGGTCTGGGGTCGATGATAACACAGCTGCCGACTCGCAAACACTCCCTAAACGCTCGCTGAACTGCATGGAACCTTCCGCAGGCGGGCCGTGAGAGAAACGCGACGAGAGAGTGGCTGGGGAACGTGGCCCCGCTCATCTGTGAAAACGACAGAACAGAACAACAACAGGCCGGAACAGAAAGCCACACGGGAGAAGGTTGTATCTGCTTAGCTTGGCTTTGCCGGCTCACCTAGGAAGATCCCAAACGAAAGCAGAGCCAAGACGCCCCCTGCAGCCCTCGTCTGCGTCGAGGTGACAGGCCGGGACCACGGGTTTCGGCACCTTCCTGCCGCCCTGTACGTTGCTATTTCCCTGCATCGCAGAGAGGTCAATTAAACAGTCGCAGAGTAGCCGTCTACTCCTCTCATCCACACCTTCAGGAGCAGACATTCGATAACGTATTTATCAATATTGTATCAGACATTTTCATTTATCTAGACGAGTACGTCGTCTCCACGATGCCTCTGTGACTGGGGTTCCTAACACGGAGCAGCTGAGGGACACCTGGGACCCCCCTCCAGCCCGAGCGCTCCACATTCCCAAGAGGCCCCCTCGGAGCCTGACACGAAGTCAGAGAACTGGAGAGAAGAACAGAATGCAGCAAAATACAGACTTGCCAGTGACCAGCTGTCCAGAGTAACCAAACTTTCTAACAAACAAACAAACAAAAAGCACGAAGGCAGCAGTCCTAACCCATAAAAGTATAAATTAGTCCTCGCTGCCCCCAAGATCAATTCATCTCAAGGAAGAGCGAAGAAACGTGTCGACAGAAATGGCTAGGGCTTCCAGGCACGGAGGGCTTCGCTTCTAGAAGCTCTCGAGGAGTCACACAAAATAAACGGCCGCCCATCTCGTCACACCGCAGAGACACCGGGACCGGGAGCTCAACGGACTGTGTCACAGCGGCAGTCGACCCCATACCCGACCTGCTGCTGTCCCCCATGCTGGCACATCCCCCGCGGGGGGTCCCCGGTCAAAGTCAGCGAAGGCGACCCCTGCTCCTGCGGGGTGTCCTCCTCCGCTGGTTACAGAGGCCTTGAAGGGACAGCGGACAGGCCTGCGAGGGCCGGGGTGACCGAGGAAGATCACGGTGTCACAGGACAGGTGGCACAGGAGAGGCTAGGCAACCACAGGTCACAACGTTTTCATTACTTTTATTATACGAGAAAGAAAATTTACCTTGATGAGTTTCATTTTTACAAACCCGCTGAATTTATCATCTAAGCCCAGCGCTCGCGTCTGCACCTCAGTGTTGACACTAGGAACGGGCCAGGCCCCAGTCTGGACGCCCGGGACGCATGACATCCCCTGGGACACCTGGCCCGTGGCACCGCCAGCCCCGGTCCCCGCAGCCGCGCCTGCCGTCTCGGTTCAGACCAAGCCTGGCCCCGCCTTGCTCAGCACCTGCCCACGTGCGAACCACACAAAGGTCCTGCACCGTGGCCCCCGGGGTCCGCGAGGCCCACGAGGCCCACCGGCTTTCACAGGGACCCTGAGGCGTGATTCGCCCACTTTACTGCGAAAGTGACCATGTGTGCAGCGGCCGGCACCTTGGCGCGGAGCAGGGCGGCGGCACCAAACTGTCCTCGTAACCGTGCCACACAACTGCACTTAAAAATAAGTCAACAGATAAGAGGACGGTGTCGCTTAATGTCCCTGATGGGAAGTAAACACAATCGACGCTGTTGCATCTCCGTCCTCGAGCACACACTGGTGGACGCCCCGAGTGCAGGGAAACGGGGGCGTCGCCGGAGAGGTGCCAGGGCCGTGGCGGGGCCGTGTGGCAGCCACGCTTGTCATGAAACGCAGTGACCTTGAACTTGAAAGCATGACACACAAACTAGTTACTCAGACATGGCTATTTGGTAGACATTTTATGGGCAAAAACGGGGACAAAATAGGCCTGTTTTCAAGGAAAACAACTGATAAAATATCAAGAGCCAAGCTTTTATGCAAAAATTAGATTTTTTGAAAACTCGTATATCCACATCCACCGTGAAGTTGACAACTTCCCTGTACTTCAGGACTTCTCCAAAAGGCATAAGGAAATGCTTTTGATGTTGCAAAATGAAATGTTTCAACATCTGGGAGGTCTTCCAAATGACCACTGAGTGATGCTCAGAATCATACACGGAACAGTTTTTACAGTTCACAGAAGACCGTTTCCAAATCTCATCCTGACCGACCTTCAAGAAACTACCACTTGTTTACTGTACGAAGATCCACAATCATCGAAAAGACATCACCCCACTGCACACCCGTGTGAGGCCTTTCTTCACCACCACGAGTCACATGGGAACGAAGGCAGATGCAAACGTGAGAACCCAGCTGTCTACGAAGCTGGGTCGCACAGACATTTGCAAACATCAAGAAACATACTTTCAATAAGGTTTCTTTTGTTTTGAAAAATGGTGATTTTTTTTTCACAGAAATGGTACTTAGGTTAATATGTAGTAGGTTTGTTATTTTTTTAATTAAGCAATGATTTTGTAAATCTCTTGGAGATTTGGTTCCATAGTGTAGCGGTGAGCACGTCTGCTTTACATGCAGACGGTTCCGGGTTCGTGACCCAGTGGAGCCATGGTCCATGATCTACAGCCATGCCACCCTGAACAAGCCCGATGTCTGATCTTGGAAGCTAAGCAGGGTCGGGCCTGGTTAGTACTTGGATGGAGACCACCTAGGAAGGCCAGGTGCTATAGGCATAAATAATAATAAGTAATAATAAAAAGTAAATATCTTGGGTTTTATTTCTACTATGATAAATACCCATAGATATAATCCACGTAACAAAAGCTCTTGAGTCCTCTGTAAATTTTAAGAGCATAAAAATGCCCTGAGACAAACATTTGAGAATCGGGACCTTAAAGGAACATTTAAATGGCAACTCCCACCAAGAAACAAATGTGAGAAATAAAGACAGCAGGTAAGCTCGAATTTCTTAATCATCAGATGACAATCAGCTCCATTTTAATTCATTGAGCCGAATATGCATGTATCCTGGTTTCTCCTTAGGGACACAGACAAATAGTTCAAGTATTTAACATTTGGGTTTCCATTAATCTATAAATCCGCCAAATGAAGAATCTTGGGTGACACCACAGTAACACCATATGTAAATTTACCCAATTAGCTCACTGATACTCGCACATTCTCCCAAATTCACTGCCGTCTTTTGCCACCATTGGCTGACAGACTTCTCGCTGAATTATTGATTTTCTGCCAATTAATTACCATAGTAAGACTCAGTTGGGCTTAACTCTGCAGAGATTTTTTTTCCAGTCTCACTTTTCTGTATCCTTTAGAGTCTGTTGGGGAAACGAAATAATTGGAAACCTAAGGATGAGATACTGAATTCTAAAAATAGCCCTGGCACGGCTTACAAACAACCCGTCGTCAGACGGTGACGGGCAAAGACCCGTTTTCCGCTGGGTCCAGACACTGATGCTTCCCACTGAGATCTCCCCTCGATTCTCCGTCAATTCGACCACCGGACGACGTGGACCCCAGGACAGAGCAGCTGTGCTGAACCCCGCTGAGGACTGGCGAGCACGGGGGTGTGCAGACTCCCCCCGCCAAGCGGCCTGGGGTACAGGGAGGATGTTGAAATCTCATCGGCAGCAGGAAAGCGCAGTCTGAGAGAAGGAACAGTCTCTGATTCCCGGAACGACACCTGCACAGCTACGTGGACGCTTGTGCAGCGGCTCAAGCACCGGCCACTGCAGGATCGTGACCCCGCGGCAGAGCAGGGAGTCTGTCTCTGCAGGGCTCTCGCAGGCCACCTGAATGTCCCAGAATCAGTGAGGCTGGCCCGGCCCTGCCAGGGAACCAGGTCCCTAGACGCCCGTGGAGGAGTGGCAGGGGGGCAGGCACCACTTCGTCCCTGCTCCGCACCCCCATCTCCGTCACGGGGTCCCGCGAGCAGCCTATTCAGACAAGGCTCTACCTCGAGAACACGCATAATGACTCTGATTTCTCTACAACGTGGGTGTCGTGAATTTGAGGTACGAGATTCAATAACGCTCAATTTATTTTTGTGCACAACTTACTCGGTCTGGAAAAAGCCAACAAACTAAGCCAAAGATTCAAAGCTAGAGAAAGAGAAGGAAAGAAGGCGACTGAGCTCGGTGGCGGTGTCGACGTGGACAGGACAGCTGCAGAAGAGATCTGAGGTCACACGCGTTATTTTCTGGGAGAGGAAAGTTCATGGGCTCAATGCCAGGTGCCCACTGAGACCCAGGCCGTGTCGCTCCCGCAAGGGACCTGAGCTTCCAGAAGCACACAGCACGGTCCCGCCCACAGACGTTGTCACACAGCCGTGCCTTCCTCCTACATCTGCACGGGCACGAGGAGGAGAGGTGGCGGCCTCCGACCCACGGCGGGCCGAGGGCGCAGCAGCGAGTTCATTAACGAGCACCAGACAGAGGAACCTGGAGGGAGAAGGAACCCTTCAAAGAGAGAACTGAAATCCACCAACTTGAAACAGACGACACAGACAGGAAGGCCACCGCTGGGTGAGTTCCCCCGGTACGTGTTGAACGAACGGTGGGTGTCAGAGCTCGGTCAAGCCACGGTCTGCGCAGAGGACGAGGTGGCCAGGCAGAACGGGGTTCGCGGGGAGCCATGGGGTGTTTCTGGGGAGAATGCCAACGCTCACCGGCCCTCCTGGGCCTTGAAGGACCCCCCGACGCCCCGCGTGAAGGTCATCAGCCCCAGGGGGGACCATGAGAACAGTCCAGTGTACCGGACGGAAAGACTCAGCAGCACAGAAATGAGCAACTGCCGACTGCGAAGATACTTCACGTGTGAGTCTCGACTTCCCTGACCAGCTGGAAAATAATTCTACCGTTTATTTATATTTCAGTGAGGGGCTTAAAAAAAAAGCATGCAAGTTTTCCGCGCTGGACAGCGGGGGCTGGACTCGGTCCCGTCACGGGGGGCAGGGCCGCAGCTCGGGGCTCCAGCTGACTGCAGGGCGGCAGTGCGACCTGCCGTGGACTCCCAGGCCAGCTGCCCACCATCGGGCGCAGGGACACAGCCGTGTCCAGCTGTGCCTCCGGGCAGAGGCTGGCCTGACCTTTAACCTGGAACTGCTTGACTGTCTAGCGCCTCTGCCTCTTGTCTGCTTTTGTCTTTTAAGCTCCGTCTCCTGGGTCCCAGTGCAGTTTACCCCTGACGTGGCTTGCTCTCAGCTTTCTGGTCCCCCTACTGAGGCCACGATGGGATGGAGTCTCAGAAAGTCGTGCAGTTTACCCCTGACGTAGCTCGCTCTCAGCTTTCCGGTCCCCCTACTGAGGCCACGATGGGATGGAGTCTCAGAAAGTCAAAAAGCGATGGAACTTGACGGAAATGAGACGGGAGATGCTTCAAGGCCCCGGTGCCAAACGCCCCCACCCCGCGGCCCGCGAGCACGAGTCATTTCTACTCAGTGGACAGGCAAGAGCTGCAAACTCCACTGATGCTCGCTTGAGAAGCCCCGAGGCCACGTCTCACATTTTAATTCTTCATTTACAAGCATATGTTAAGAAAAACACGTACGGTTGGAATGGCAACAGCCTGGGCCACTAGCACCACCTGCTACAGAGGGCCAGGGCCGTGGGCGCTTCCGGGGGGCTGTCCCCTGGGCGCAGTGACCTGGGCCCTGTCTCTCCTTTCCCACGAATCAGTGCTGGAAGGGGCTGCCGGATCCAGGAAAAAGGACAACTAAGTTATCTGTTTCCACTACTTACTACTGACAACACACAGCCAGAGAAAGGGAAGGAAAAGAAGAACGTAGAAGTGTCAGTTCTTCGACGCACTTGCACACAACAGTCTGACAGCAAGAGGAATAATTAGCACCGACATTTGCAGACACTTACGGTCTGGATTAAAATGGGAGGCTGCGGAGATAGAAGTCACCGAATTGGCCGTGATGACAACTTTACTCTGCTTCCTGCCACATACATCGCTGTCACTCCACCTTGGGAGGTAAACACGTCTCAGTGCGCAGAGCCGAACGAGGCCGCCTGACACTGGATTTTCAGAGGTTCTTCATTTTGGGATAGGATTGTGGCCACCTAAAATCTTCACATCTAAAAAATAATCGTCATATTCTATTATAAAGTAAGACTGCTGGACTGGCATCAAAATACTTCTGGTTTACGTGTAAAAATAAAACAGAAGTTGATTTATCGTGCGGTCTACAGACTACGGGCCCTAAGGCACTAGACGACTGAGAAGACCTGAGTCATCAAAGAATGGAATGCACATTGTTAACTAAAAACTCGGTCAACTGGACCCAGTCAACTGATAAGTTTCCTGGAATTAACAGAAAAAAGCAATTATTTTTCAGAACCTTGCCAACCTTTTCTTAAAGAATCTTAGAAAACTAGCAACAAGACTAATTTTTTCGTATAAAATAAAAATGAGTCCTAATATGTCAAACTTCAGTTTACATTTTCCATATGTCCACAGAAAAAGAAAAAAAAATGAGTGAAAATACCTCTCTCCTTAAATCCTACGTTTCATACTTTTCTGTTGTACAACTAGGAAAATGGAAGAGACGGGGCAAGTTAGTTGTGAGTAATCCAGAAAATGAGTTCCCTTCATCCTACACCCTCAGGAGCCTCAGTGGACACACGCGTGAGCCCAGGGAAGCTCAGACACCAGCCGCAAAATGACTCCGAGGACACGTCTTGTCACATCGCGTGGAGCACACTTCACACCAGAACGACACCTCGAAGAAAAACGAGGAGACGTGTCCCCTGCAGTGTCTGAAGGAGGTGCCCCCCTCTCCCACGGAGAGGTATTCAAAGTGTTGAGTTATCTGGTCCAACTTACAGCCAGAAATGGTGGTGCCGGTGATGGGCCATGTCTGCTAAGCCCTTGCGGTGGCCTGAGACAGTGGCCAAGCCAGGGAGCCAGCCCCGCTCAGCCCCTCCTGGCCCCCGCCCACTGCTTCCACCCTAAGGGCTAACACTGCCCCACTTCCAAGATATTCCAGAACATGAGCTGGATGTTAGCTGGGGGCAGCCCTTCCACGACCTGGCTCCGCGACCTGCACGCAGCTCTGTGGCATGAGGATTCTGAAGTAACTCTAAGAAAAGATTGACAGCCTCTGGGGCGCTGTTCATCACGTGGTTTATGATGCCTTCGCTGAAATGATCAGAGACACGTTTCGCTCGATCTGCAAAACGCGGCTAGGCATCTTGAAAGTGGCAAGAGTTTTCCAACATGTTGTCAAAATAAAATGAAAAGACAGAAATTCTCAGCAACGCAGAGAACAAAATAAAGATATCCCATTAAAAAAAAAAGAAAAAGAAAAAAAAAAAACCCTGTGTGAGATAAGCAATATTTAGGGAGCTGGAATGATGATCTTTAGAAAAACTGACTCTTAGTAACCGAACAGTGACACGCCCGACCGAGGGGTGTTCGCTCTCCACGGACCCTGCCTGGCCCGTCTGGGCAGTCAGAGTGAAGGACACGGGCCGGCCAGGCCCCTGGGACGACCCTGCTCAGCTGCCTGCCTGGCCTCCCGCCGAGGGTCAGACCTCTGACTCTCTGGTGACCGTCCCTCCTGTCTGCCACTGCTTCCTTCTCTAAGCCCCAGGGCCCCCCGCCCCCTGCGCCCCTATCCCTCAGCGGCCTCGCCCCACAAGAGCAGGCGCGCAGAGCAGAGCTGACTCGCAGTCACAGCAGAGGGAATACACAGCAGAAGCGGGGGAGGGGCAAGCGGGCCAGGGCCAAGTGCAGAAGTGGGGGGCGGGGCAGCGCAGAGCTGGGGACAGCACAGGGCGGAAGCTCAGGAGAGCGGGTCGGGGGCCGGGGAGCAGGATGCACGCGGCGTGGCCGGCGGTCACAGCCGGGGCGCCCGGGGCACTGGCCCACCCAGCCCCCCCAGGCTCGGGCTCCTCGTCACACATCACAGAGCTCCGTCTGCAGCAACGCGACGGGGGGCACACACCCTCTGGTCTGGAAAGTTCCATCTTCATCCCCTTCCTGGGAGAAACGCCTGGGACCAGCACTAAAGGGAGCCGAGTTCGAGTCTCCCCTCCCCGGGCCCCTTCCGGCCGTCCCTTTAAGGTTTTAGGAAAGTCAACGGGCTCCAGTTTCCTCACTCAGGTTTCTCGCGACCCCACAACCCTAAGGGGCTGAGTCTCCGACTTAAGAGGCTCTTCCTAAGGGCTGGTCACAGTCTCTCCTGGAATTATTATCTAATGCCGTTTAATGTTCCTAAAAATTCAAGGCCCCGAAATCATGAAAAGTGCCAATGTACCAGCTGCTCAGAGAGCAGGGCGGCGCTCCCGGCCGCGGGTGGTCCTGCTGGGGGTGAGGCCCGGGTCCCCAACCTGGGCCCCTTGCCAGAAGCAGCCGAAGCCCAGGCCTTCCCTCCTGGGGCAGCCGGCCTGCGGCATCGTGGCTTTTGGATGCACCCCACCCCCGCCATGACTGTGGTCCCCGATCCGGACGTGCCACGTTTGAGAAGACAAAAGAAAGGCTGGCGGCGGCGCGGGTTCTGAAGGACAGGTCCGCGACCTGGGAAGCAGCTGGTCCCCAGCGAGCACCCCGGGCGCCCCGGCCTCGCCCAACTTCCAAGGTTTCCACGGCCCTCTTGCTCAGCATGAAGCCGTCATTCATGCAAAGAACACTCACCCCGACTCACTGAATTTCCAGCCCTAAGAGCACAAAGCCTCGAGGCCATGAAAAAGGCCTAGGCTAAAAACTGGCTTAAAAAAATTAAGCCACTAAACCGGAAAAGATAAAAGGGCCTGGGTCCCTAACC
>CM053516.1:17349237-17427637 GCA_028627145.1 Eidolon dupreanum | reverse complement strand
AACAAAAACGCAGATGACTTCACTAGTGAATTCTTCCAAGCATTGAAAAGTAACACGTATTACAGAAATGCTCCCCAAGGACAGAGAGAGGGCACTTGCCCCATCTCCCACTGAGTCCAGCCTAACCATGACACGACACCGAGGTCCACACCCGTGATACCGAGAGCATGCAGACAAGTCTCAGAGCCACCATCTGACCTAACGGTGAAATGCTGACAGCTTTCCCCCAGGGACCGAGCGGGCAGTGTCTGCTGTCACTGCCTCTCATCCACATGTAAAACCTTCACTATTCACAGGTGGCAAGGCTTTCATGCAGAAAATCCAAAAAGATCTATAGGTAAGGTACTGAAATTGATAAATGAACTTACCGAAGGTCTTAAATTCAATACCAAAAAATTGTTTTTCTTAAACCAACAATAGAGAAAATGAAATTTATGAAATGATACCATTTACATTAACATTCAAAACTATCAAATACTCAGTCATAAGTGTAAAGAAAGATGTGCAAGATCTTTACGCAGAAACTACAAAACCTGATCGAGAGAAATTAAATGGGAAGTGAATACATGGAGGACTGTACGCGGTATGCAAGGTGGGCCTCCTGGGGGCTGGCGACAGCGACCCAGGTGACAGCTGCCCAGGTGTAGCCGCTCCTGACAGTTCAAGCTACAAATCTATGATTTTTGCACTTCTGTTCATATGTTGTACTTACAAAGTTTACAAAAAGTAAATTGACACAATAAATAAAAGCTCCGTTTTACATAGTTAATAAAATAGTTGGAAAATCGTATATTTGTATTTTTTCCTTGTGACGGTTTGTGTTCAAGTTTGGCGTATTTCTGCTATTCGATGTGTTTCAAAGGACACAACTACAACAGCGCTGTAGGTATAGAAACATGAGTCTTGTTGACCCATCGACCAGAAATCAAATGACTTGAGCGTGAGAGGAACAGTCACAGATATTTCAGTCTAGTGATCACCTTTAAACTGTATGGAGGTGCGTGAAGTATCATTTAGTTTAGGCCTCTCCATTACTCATTCCGCCACCACCAGGCTGGGTGACGAGGGACCAACACCACCATGGGACATCAAACTGGAGTCTCAACATGGCATCTGCAGGCTGGACTGGTCCGAGGCGGGCGAGAGGTGTCTGCGCACAGCTCCCCCCCGGATGGCACTGCACCAAGGTCATCGATGGAGTTCGTCACGGACACGCCGGGGTAAGACGGAGACAGTGGGCCAATGGCTTTGAGGATTTAGACCTGACCCCTTATCTTAATTTGGTCGCCTGGTGCCTGGTGTGGCGTGTGAAGGATGTCAGGGCACTTCCCTAACACGGGCGCTGTTCTGCCTCTGGCTGTGTCTCGCGTCTTTATGGTTGTGATGTTGATAAAGGAAAGATTGTCGAGTGACTTTTTCACTTCTCCAGGCGTTTCTTCGAAGATCAGCACATTAGTGAGCCAGGAAGCGACGGAGAAACGAGGCACAGATGCTGATTGCCGGCCGGGCAGCTCCGTGTTCTACCAGCTGGAGACCTTCGCTCACTTTCACTCAGGCTCTATTTACCCTTTCAGCCAATCCACTCTGTTTTTAAAAATTAGCAATGCAAATGAGACCAGGACATCTGGAAATTAAGTAAATTGGCCAGATGTTTTAGTGGCTTGTAAATAAAAGCCAAGAAAGAGAAAAGAAACATGGGGAGGTACTTAAAACGCAGCTACCCATGCAGACCCTCCACCTCCTCGGGGCCATGGGAAATGGAATTGTGGATCATTATTGAGAAGGTGGAGTTAAGGGGATCATCAATTTGGGTAACTTAGTCCTGGACGGAGAGAAGTGACTTTCGTTATGCTAAGAAGACATGGAAGGTTGCCTCAGACTTCTTTGTATCTAGAAATTATTTTTCAATTGCTGTAATTTTTGAATTATATTTATGTGTTTTCTCAGACCCAAGCCAAGATTTTCAGTTCTCTAAGAGAGTGAGATACTCTGCCAAATTGGAAATTGACTTGTTTCCCGTGTTGGACTCACTAATGAAAACTACAGCCATAAGTTCCTCCCCCATCTTTTTTTTAAGAAGGTAAAATACATCTTGTTTTGTTCTATTTCTTTCTTTCCCCATACAATATACGTCACTGAATAATTCTCAGGTTTGGGGAAAAGTTTGTGCTCAAATTCAGGCTTTTTGCTTTTTAGTTTTCCACCTTTGGGCAACTTAACCTTTTAGAGCTTCAGTTTCTACATCTATAAGATGAAAATAATAATCATTACCTGGTACAGTTATTTTGAGAAATAAATGACTCCACGAACATAAGACACCTAGCACCTTCGCCAGCAGAACCTGTCCTCCACTGTCTGGGGTTTGGAGGCGAGCTGTTGGCTGGGGGTAATGACCGCTTCTCCCAGACCTAAACACGGGGATTAGGAAGCCGGCCTGTCATGGACCGAAGCAAAGGGAAATGAAATCAGAATGGACAACAGTGCTGCATAGCTATATGTGAGTGCGATACCCTGAAATAGAAAATACTCCACATGTATTTTTCGTTACTTGTTCAACACACATTCACTGAATACCTATTACAGCCATAAATGGCTGCAGGTGTTGAGGTCATAAACCTGAGTCTCTGCTCTCATAGAACCTACATTCTAATGGGGCAGGGGGTGGGAGATGGATAATAATAATAACAAATAGATAAACCACATAGAAGTAAAAAGCAATAATTCTGTAAAATAGCACAGTCGAGGAACGGGGAGCGCTGAATGAATTAGTGTCAAATATGTTGGTAATTGCAAACATTTCTGAGATTGATAACAGATCTTAGATTATTCAGATAATAAGAATAATAAAGAGTCGTGGCAGGCCTATTAAACCGTGGTGGACGACCTGCCATTTGGACTAGGTACAGTCCTTCTGCAGAAAAGAAACTGAAGCAACTGTAATATGGGAGATGAAAAGAGTCACCCCCACCCAGAGCCGAGTCTCACAGAGAAGCGTCTCCCAGGACAGCCAGCCCTGTGAGGCGCTGGCCCGACAGTCTTGTATTTCCAGACACCATGTGCTCTGAAGTGACTGCCCTATAAAATGCTACAGAAAGAAAATCTATTTCTGATCGTGGTTGAGTCTTTGTAGAAAGATTTCAAGTTTCCAAGTGTTTCTTGGATGTAGAGAAATAATTAGTTAGAAAAGAAATTAATACCAGAATGTAACGGTCAAAAATACCAGAGTCGGAGCCGCTAAGGGACTTCGACATCTGGTGGTAAAGGACTGCACAAAGTGAAGTCAGCCTCTTTCGTTGCCGGGCCAGGGTTTCAGCGTTTAACCTCAGCAAGTGAGCCGCCCTCCTACTTCACACACAGAAGACAGAGGAGGAATGAAGAACGATTCCCACCTCAAGTGTCTTCCTCCGAAATGGAAGCATTCTTCTGAAACCGAGTCTGCTTCCCCAGAGCACTGGGTCCCACGCCAGTCAGCCCCTCCGGGGTTTTCTCTTCCGATCCTTGTCTTTCTCCATCTGTCTCTTCTTTTTCCCCTTTTCCTCCCTTCTCCGGCTTTTCGCTTCCTACTACTGACTCCTTTTCTCCTGCATACAAGTCTCCCTGGTCTTAAAACCAACGGACCAACGCCGGCCTACAGCTCTGCTCTCCCTCCGGGCACCACCTTCCCCCAAACCCTGCCCCGCCCACCCAACAGGGAGCTCTTGGGGGCTGACCCCCCTCCCCACCTTCCCCCCATCCATTCCGCAACCTCTTTCTCATCAGGTCAGGGATGGCCTCTCGGCTATAAAATGCAAAGGACGCTTGTGAGCCCCTGTGCCACCGGTAGCTTTAGACAGGCTTCGGGAAGAGCGGGCAGCGGCCGGGGGCGTGAGGACGCGGGGTGCGGGGTCTCTGTTCAGAAGCACGTCTTGCCCTGGCCTCTGGGACGCTGTGAGCCCTGTTCCTTTCCCACCTGCCCGACCTCCCATCGCAGGCTCTGCGGGCTTCTCCTTCACCCTCCCGCGAAGGTAGGTAGGTGTCCCTGGAACCCCACAGTGAACGCTGCCCTCACGCCCCCTCCTCCCCGCAGGCGGGGCCGCTTCCTGGGCACACGGCCCGTTTGGCTGCAAAAGCATAGCACTCGGAAGAACCGTGCCCTCAGGCGCATGTCCCCGCTGCCATCTGGAAACTCCTAGTTTTGAACAAGAGCCCCTGTCTTTTCATTCTGCACAGGATCCTGCGAATCGGGTCGCCTGCCCGCTCCAGGTGGCCTCGGCTGCAACCAAGAACTCCACGCCACCGTGACCGATTAACTTCTGGGTGTTACGCCCACCGTAGAATACCGAGCCCTTCCTCCGACAAATGCATCATGACATTCTCACGTCTAAGCTTCCCATCACCCTGGACTACGCAGCCTGCTCTGGGCTCCTGCCCCAAATGCCGTCACCCTTCCCTCTGCGGCAAAGCCACGACTTGCCTCTGGGGCAGTCTTGGGTCCGTTTCAGCAAACGGACAACAGCCCGAGCGCATCCCTGAGGTGCTGCCGCGCAGAGCAGGCTCAGCTGACACCAGCCTGAGAGTGATCCAAGTCGGTTTCACTCATGTGTCCCCACGAGGCCTACGGGAAGGTCTTTAAAATGCGGCTGTGAGATGTCTGTGGAGCAAAATGGCGTCCTTGTGAGCCATGAGCATGGATTAGCCACAAACCATGCCACCAGGTAACGGGACGGCTGACAACCGTGGACAGGTATCTGATTAAAACTAACAGAATTCTCCAAACCGCTCCTGAAGAATGATCTTTCTAAAGAGTGCTTATGACAAAGTGGTTCCGGGAAACGAATGTCTGTTGCGACTGCCCTTGGTCACCTGGGCAGAGAATACAGGCCCCCTCTCTCCGCAGCTGAGGGTACATGTCTAGTTCCTCTGCCGGTGGTGTCACATGGGGCCAGGTGACGTGTCCAGGAACACAGGGCAGCGACCTTGCAGGCAGGCCAGAGCATCTGGATGGAGCGGGGATCCACCCTGTGGACACTGAGGGGGCCGCAAACAGTGGCGCTCACCTGCCCCTCCAACCACAGAGCGGTCCCCAGGTCCCCGGAGAGCTCCCGGGGCCCAGCCTGCTGCATCCGGTCTCTCTGTGAGTTGCACCCAAAGCGGTCCGGGGAGAAGCACCTGTGCGCGGGCCCCACCTGCGGCGGCGGCCGCCAGGGGCCGCGTGCGCTCAGGGGTCTGGCGCGCTGCCTGCCGGGAGCGGGGCCCTCCCCGGGGCGCGGACGCCCGCCGGTCCCCGCCGGTCCCCCGCCCGTCTGCTGGGACGTGGAAGCTCCAGGCCACGCGCCCCGGCGAACCTGCAGGTAGGGGAGCCCCTGGCAAAGTGGGGGTCTGCAGGTCACACCGCTGGCCGTCTACACCTGCGCTGCCCTCGGCTCAGCTTGCCCTCCCCCCACCTGGCCAAACCCTACCGCGCCCCCCCCCCAAGGACGCAACTCCCCCGGGAAGCGCCCTGAGACCCAGACGGGACACCTGCTCCGCCCCCGGTCCTGAGCGGACACCTCCGTCTTACCAGGCGGCGGTGGCGGGTCCCTCACCGGCCGTGTGTGGGAGGCGCTGCAGGGGACGGAGGGTGGGAAAGAGATGCAAGCCGCCAGGACGCGTCAATGAAAGGCGGGAAGAGAAGGAGGGTCTTGCTCAGCGCTGGGGCTGCTCGGCTCTTACTCAGGTTTAATTTTCAAGGCCAGTTCTAAAGCAGCTAATGATTTCGCCCAGGTGAGCAGCCAGTGGGGCCCGTTAATGGATGCGAATATCCAGCAAATCCGTCGTCTTCGTGCACGGTTCATTGAGATAAGCAATAACGGTCTCCAATTCAACCACTATTATTTTCTCTGTAAACATATAATAACCCTTCATTAAGATCACAACATAATTTTAACTGAACACTAATTGCTATCTTTGTTTAACTAACAATCCTTGAAGAAATACGCAGTTTGGAATTAGTCTCCAGCAAGCTACGTGTTGTTTCGATTCTCAAGGCGGCAAAAGGGCAGAGCATTTAGACACACTGTGAATCTGCAGGCTTCACTTCTCCCACTGCTCCGGTCCGCTCTCAGGATGGCTGGCCTGTGTCCCCGCCGCCCCCATGGTCCTCGCCAGCTCTGAGCCGCCCATCGGAAGGGGACGAGTTGAGACCCTGAACCTGGGTGGGACCCGGTCTCCAGCGCCGGAGGTAGCCGTGGGCACACGTGTGCCCTTTAAGTTGTCTCTCCACCCGAACTTCTGACTCAGCTGACCCTGCGTGCCTGCTTTCTGATTAGTTACTCCAGTTTCCCGGTGCAAACCGGTTGAGACTCAGTTGGCCTCTCAGGCAGCTTAATTCTGGTCCATAAACCCACAGCCACTGCCTGGGTCCTGCTTCAGTGGACTTCTCACTCAGAACCCCGAGAATGCTGTCTGCTCGCGGTGGACGCTGCCTTCTCCAGCGCGCATGGCTCTGATCCACGCACTGACTTGAACCGCTTCCATGCGGTATCGGCTCCGAGCAAGCCCCATTCCCCAGGCCCCTGGAGGCGCTCCAGAGCAGACTGGCTCTCGGCCCAGCGGCCAGCCCCACGGCCGAGGCGACTGCAGTCAGGGCTGTGTCTTGGTCCTGTAGTCCTTTGTGTCCCTACCTACTCAGGCCTTTGAAGTTTAATCATGAGGCACGGCCAGCCTGTCCGAGCTGTGAAGGTACCCTAGAAAATGATGCAATAGGTTGTTAAGTGGATGGTTTGTCAACATTTATAAAATAATATGCCCTTAACATACAAATGTTCCCTGCACTTGTTCATAAATAAGATCCAAAAGAGTGAGCAGCTGGGAAGGTTTGTCTCTAATTGTTTAAAAAAATGAAATGGAATAAAATCGAATGAGAATTTTCGATAGAATGCTGTCAGGGACTGGGTAGTCAGAAAATAAAAAAAACTACGTGTCAAGATGACAAATGCCCTAATATCTAGCTAAAGACCCTTAACCATTATGAGAAATGAACAGTATATACATAATATATGTCAAATATTATATACAACACCTATTTACATATATAAATATAGTAAATAAACATTTAACATGTAATGTACATTTTATATAAATTATATTTATATAAAGCAATAAATAACATTAAGTATATATATATATACATACAAATTTGTTTATGTATAAACATATATAGTTTGTTTATAGTTTCTTTCTCATAATGGTTAACATTAAAATGTTCAGTATGAAATACATTAACATCAGCTCGATACAGTGGATACGTGGTGGTGAGTGAAGTGCAAATGCCCGAATGCACCCACCCCCAGCCCGCTGCTCGCTCCAGCCCCAGTTCCCACTAGGACCCGCCCGGAGGTGGTGAGCCTCCCGCCCGGCCCCACGTGGCATCGCCCCGCTGCGCATCCCTGACGGCGAGGCTTCGCCTCCTGGCTTTGTCCCCTGGCCGCGCCACTTCGCTCTGGAGCCAGCCGGGCGCTGCCTTCCTTCCGGGCAGAGCAGAAAGGCCACCTCGCATCTGCAGAATGTGGGGTCCCCCACTAGCTCCCTTGAGACTGACCCATCTCCTCGGGGTCACAGGGACAGGAGTCAGCCAGGAAGCCCCCTTCGCCCCCTCCCCCGCTCCCCGGGCAGGGCAGGCTCTGCGGGGATGGACAGTTCCGTTTTCCGTCAACACAGGGCGTTTGGGGAGGACAGGCCCTTTCCTCTGAATGTTCCCAAACACATCTGAGCAAACAGAACAGTCTTCGCGCGGCGCCGGAGGGCGGTCTCCTCCCTCTGTGGAAGAGCTGCCGGCCCTGGGGGGTTCATTCGCCCGCCGCCAGGTGGGACTTAGCATAAGCGGCCGCTGTCCCCCGCCCCGCCAGGCTCCGCTGGCTGGCACGTTGTTTCTGCTGTCGCAGCACGTGTGTGAGGAGCAGACCTGCACACCCGCATCGCCATGTGCGTGCTCACGCTGGTGCGACCCTGCGCACACCTAGCGCGGTAATTAACTGATCGATCGAGAGGCAGGGCAAACAGTGCGGTCTCGCGTCTCCACCGCACTGATCACTGTTTACAGAACCCCACGGGAAGCCTACGGGGACGGCGACCTGAGTGGGGGCGCTGCTGTTACTGTCAAGGCGCCCTTGTTGGGGGAGGGGGGGGAGGCCTCTGGCAGCCGGCAGTGTCCTGGGCTCCTGGCCCTGCCAGCTGCTGTTTCTGTGTTTTAAAGGAAGCCGCTTCACCTGTGAATCTAATTCAACATGCAGAAATCACTAAAATACCTGAGCTGCTTTGAAACCGGCACAGGATGCCCGGCGGCCGGAGGTGCGTTAGCGAGTCAGCGAAGGGGAATCGCATTCCCGGTGTACAGATGAGACGGTTTTAAACCAACGTCTCGTAAGTGGAGGTAGTCGAGGGTCGTCCTTTAAAGTGGCTACTCTGGAGGCTTTGCTGTGACTCGACCCAGGGCAGTAAATATTTATGGAACACCGACTGTGCTAGGCACACGGGAATAAAAAGATGGAAAAAATACTCCTTGGTAGGGAAGCCACAGCATAGCCGTGGAGCTGAGAGCTGAGAGGCCCTGGGGTAAGTGCTGGAATTAGGCTCAGAAAACACAGCGAGGTGACCCAGGAAGGGCGCCAGCAACCCGTTTGGCCGGAGCATCAGCAGGCTTCGTGGGAGCTGCCCTTTACTGAGCACTCGGAAGGCGATGTGTTTTTTGTTTTTGTTTTTTTTTTTTGTGGGGGTGGGAGGGGGTGTAACGGGAGGAGACCTAAAACGCACCCCAGTCAGAGGGAACAGTAGATAGCACAAGGCCTGCCGGGGCCTGCGGAAGCTTCTCTCTGTTTTTCCTCCTCCCCCCGCCCCTCCCATCACTTCCCTGCCTTTGAAGTGATGACTGAAGTCCCTGCTTCCTCTGGTTGGGGACGTGTGTTTACCCAGGGTGTGGACAGCAGCAGGGCAGGGCAGGTGGCTGGAGCCAGGACTGGAGCACTGACGTGTAGGTGGCTCGGGCATGACTACAAGTGTAGGCAGGCAAAGGGTCAGGTCTGTGTAGCTAATTTGTCCACGAAGTTTTTTTCATTCTGCAGATGCATCTTGAATGTCTGCTGTGTTTCTGACGTTGCGCTAGCTCTTGGGGGTAAAAAGAAGAGTAATAAATGGTCCCTGTCCTCAGAAAGCTTGTAGGTGGGCAAAAGCGTCAACACATACGCGAGCGTGTGACGGTGGACCACCGATGTGCTGAGGTGGGAAGGACCACGTCACGGCGGGACACCTGGTGGGAGGTGAGAGGGTCGTGGGTGTCAGAGCGGGCGGGGCCGCAGGCTTGAGGTGGGCGACGGGAGGGGTGCTTCCGTGTGGCCTCTGCCAACAGGCGCGGGCCTCAGCCGGGCGTCGTGGGACCAGGGCGTGCCGACGCCGCCCGGGGCCGGTGGCCTGGGAGCCTGAAAGTGTCGCAGTCCGCGTTCAGCACTCACCAGCAGGAGAGGAAGAAACTCATTTTCCTTCAGTAAACATTTTTATACAGAAATACGTTGTTAGTTTACTAACAATACAGAGTCAACAATCTTAAAACAGTTGGCAAGATTTTTCTGCTTTTCTGAAAATCTATCCTAGATTGCTTTTGATCTGTGCACTTTTGGGAGTCACACCGAGTGACTGAACATAAGCAGTCACTCCCAGCAACAGGGCTGTGGGACGCAGTGCTTGGTTTCAGGGTTCAGCTGACCATTGAACTTCCCCACGTTTATCTCAAGATCCTTAGCAGTCATGGTGGTACAGAAAAGGGCTGTTTTGAAATATTTCTTCCCTAAGGATTTGCCAATGTCGACGAAAAAAGACCGTCTTTCATTTTGCCAGCGAGACGAGAAGCCGTGTATGGAACCCGAGCGAATAAGCACCAAAGTTTAAACTGATCCCGTGACATTCTGTGCCCTGTTCAGATTTCCCGGGGCAGCTGCCCAGCCGACCCCGTTTCACGCGGCCCCGCGTGAGAAGGACGGCCGTGTCCCCATGGAGCAGACATGGGTGCAGGGTGCCTGCCCCTCCCCCGCGTGAGGGCCACAGCACGCGGCACGTCACCGAGACCGCGGTGCACGTGGCCTGTCCCGTCTCCTCGAGGACTGGGCTCGACCTCAGAAGCTGGAGAAAGCTTGAGCACCCTGGGGTCCCTCGGGGAATACAGAAAGGACAGGAGCAAGGGGGTGAAATCACATGTGAGAGCCAGGGTCGGGCCCCTTCAGACTCACTCGGATGAAGCCGCAGGATAACGAGGCCCTCAGCTACGAGGACCACACCCGAAACACATTCCAGGTGTTTCCACATAAATGCTGGGCCCCAGTGAGTCGCCGTAGGGAGCGCTGCAGTCTGTCCCCGAGGGTGACCGTCCTTGGGCACGGTTAGGAATTCCTCGTGGGGGTGGACATTGAAGTCCGCATCCCCTTCTGGACCATCCCAGTGCAGCGGGACTCGGACCCAGGGCCAGTGAATTGCAGAGTCGCGTAGGCGGTGAACGGCCTTGGTGCTTCCCCGGCCGGGGACACCTGCGTCACAGCGAGGAGCGCTAAGGCCGGAGCGTGCCGCATCAAAGGCAAAAGCAGCTGAGGCGGCCGAGGAAGTTGCTGATTGATTCTGGCCAAGCCTTCGGGAGCTTTCGTGACAGCGTTTCCCTTTGAAAGATGCTTTGAAGTCGGCAGTGATCTCTCTCTCTCTCTCTCTCTCTCTCTCTCTCTCTCTCTCTCTCTCTCTCTCTCGGGCGTGGGTTTTGCAAAGCAGAAATGAGGTTCTTGGGCACAGGAGGATGAGAAGGAAAGGGCTGGGGAGAAGTCAAGGAGGCCAAGTGCCTTTCCCTGTTCTCCGTGGTGGGAAGACGCTCGCCGGAGAGCAGCGGGTGGCGGCCTCCGTGCCACGATGGCAATCGTCCCTGCAGCCGTGGGGACGCGTGGCCAGGCCGGGGGGAGGGGGCCGGAGGCCGCTCCGCAGTGGAGCCAGTTCCGAGCAGAGGCTGCAGCCCGCACAGCCTGGCCTTCTTTCCTGCTGCCTCGGCCCCATCCGCACCCTGCCCGCGCCCCAGCCCCCGTCCCCCCTCTCCCCAGGAAGAACCCTCCTCTGTCTCAGCCTCGGGGTCAGAGGCTGCCCTGAGGAGCCAGTTGTTCCTCCTGTTGGGACATGTCACCGTCACCAGCTGCCTCTGGACAGGCGCCTCCCTGCCCGTGGGTCTCACTCGAGCATCAGCGTCATCTGCCTAAGTCACCGCTGTCCACAGGGACTTCAGAGACCAGCTAGTGTGGCGGGGCCCGACGTTGTGGCTGCCTAGAAGCCATCTGTGGGTCCTACTTACCCCACCCATACGCCAAAACAACTAAGTTGTTTTTATACGTATTGTATATATCTTCTATGAGGAAATTATGCTGGTTTTACATTCCATTTGTCCTAATACGAGGTGGTTAATTCGCTAGATTAGTGATGCGGTTTTTATCTCCCAGAGAATCGAAGGCTAAAAACTGTAAGACGTTAGCGAGTTTGTTATTATTTCAAAACAGCTGACCATGCTTTTAGCAATCATTAGATTCATTAATGACTTTTGTGCAATATTTCCCAACAAGTGATCCATGAAGATTATTTTCAGAGAAAAAGAGTCTACTGTCAAAAGTGTTTAGAAAAAGCTATTCACTCCTCACCCTTGAAAACCACAATAAAGGAACATTAAATGTGGACACGAAGTTTATACGAAAGACCGAAAACCCCCGCCACTCACCCCAGCCCCAAGTTCTCCACACACACCACAAAAGGCCGAAAACTCCTGAGGAAGAGAAGCCGAGTGTGTTTTGCGCAGTCTGGTGTTTCCAGACTTGTTTACCCCAGGCGACGGCTCCTCGGTGCCCTGTCAGGGACCAGCTCCCCCGAGCGCGTGTGTCGGGCAGTGCTACCCTCTGAATGTCCTCCCAGGCACTCAGAGAACCCTACCCCTCTCTGCAGTGGGCCAGGCGCATGTCACCACAACATGAGATGACAGCTCGCGGCGGACGAGCCTCCGGGAGCAGAGCAGTCTATTGGTTCATGTTTGGGCTTTTCCTCAACTTCAAAAGGCCCCAGCCGTAAGCAGCAGCACTTACACGATCTGCTTCCAATTTGCACTCTAAGCACAGTCTGGCTTTCAGGTACAGTGATGATAAAAAAAAAAAAAAAGAAGAAAGAAAAATCTTTTTTCCATAGAAATCTGCCTTTTATGAATGTTTTCTATTTTCTGGCTCTGGATAAATCAGAACTACCCCAAGAGTAACTGAAAACTTCCTACGATTTGACTCCCAAGTTGACAGAGTTCAATCTGGTTTAATTCCACCTTTTCAGCCCTAATTCCGATAGGGGAGAGAGACCTGGGGAGCGCTGGGGCGTTCCACATCATCCGGTAGCAGGATAGGGGAGGCGAGACAGGACCCCACCGTGGCGCGAAGACCCCACGCGGAGACGTGGCCAGAGCAGATGGGGCCTGCTGGCCGCTGCCTCGGCACTCTGGGGGTGGCTGGGGCGGGACTGCGGGCACAGGCCGCCCCTCACCCACCCCACAGCAGCTGGCGAAAGGGGCGCGATGGCAGCACGTCCCCTCTCCCCGCAGCTCCTGCGTCCCGTGACTGGAAGTTGCTCTTTATCACAGCCAGCTCTCAGGACAGTTTCTTCCCACCAGCTGTGGCACTCGATGCGGCTGAGATGTAGGCTGCCCCCGAGTCTTTGTGCATAAGTACAAAATACCCCCCGGAATGCCGCGGCTGGCCCAGGCCTAACCCATCTCGGACGTCTGCAAGGGGAATCCAGCCGTCTCCAGATGACTGGCCTCTCCTGGAGAGAAGAGCACTTTGCCAACGGGCAGTCACCTGGTTTCCCAGGGACAAACGCGGCCCCACGTCCAGATGGAGTTGAACAGTGGCTTGGGCGGGTGACCAGCTCCACTGGACAGCCGTTGGGGCTCCACGTCTGCCGATCCCCATGCAACCCCGCAGCGTGTTGTCACAGGACCAGGGCGGGTGGGACTGCTGACAGGTGCTGAATAAAGGGATGGTGATGTCACCAACATGAAACAGGGCAACTCCGAGCCTAAAAAACCTGTTCTGGCATCTGCTTTTAAAAAATCGTTTGTTTTCAGGTTTATCTTATTAACACCTAAGTAATAATCCGTGAAAAATAGAGACCTGTAAGTCACGTTTGCAGCGGGATATATGTTCAACGTGGTGGATTTTATGAGCATCTGATAGATTCTTTGTCTCAGAATTCTTTAAATTGTGAAAAAGGGTTGTGTCATTTCCTGTGACTCAAAGTTGCTGTCCTTTCTCTCACTGGATTCCCAGCAGTAGCTTTTTCCCTTGCTGCATTGTGATATTCTACCTCCCGTCGGCATCTTTCCCAAGACAGAATACCCTCCGGGCAGATGGTATCTCTCCTTTAGCACCAGGCTCCCAGCTTAGCACACAAGTAGGTGCTAAAGTTTTGATTGAATGAGTCAGTAAATGGATACTATGGTACTACATCAGAGGTGCGGGCTTGGGCTTTCACGAAGGTTCTCACCAAAGCCCAGATGGCTTTCAATCCCAGTCGTTTGTCACACTGGGGAGTTCTCACTCCTAAGCTGTGCTCATAGTCTGGAATCTTCAGTTCCGGCCACTAGAAATGCTCGGGTCACATGGCCTCTCTTTCCGTCTGGACAGTTAACTTGCAAATTCTAGTCTGATGTAAATTCTAGTCTTCTTATCTCAAATCAAAGGGATGGGGCAGCCTAAGTCCCGTTTTGCAAAATAAGATGAGAAAAATCAAGCCTTTCCCCTTCTCCCTGTGCCATCACCTTTGGGCTGAGTCCAAGGCCACCAAGCTCCGGACACGGAGGGAGCAAGGCACCAAGGGAGGGGCCGGACTGGCCAGAAATCGGACTGACCGCCAGGAAAGCCCCACCACCGAGCCCGTCTGCACCCTGAGCTGGGCCGGGGGCTGTGGGTGGACGGAGCGTCGGGGTCCCGCGAAGGGAATTCCAGCCACACTCCCGGGAGCCCGGGCAGCACCGGGTGCTTCCTTGGCTGGCTTTCTGGTTCTCGTTTTCTCCTCCCTAACTGAGCGATGTCCTCTTCTTACTTGACTCGGTCCCCAACCTCGTCTTCCATTGTCACTCATGCCTTGCCACGATCCGCAGAAGTCACGATGTGTGTAAATAGCCTCATTCCTGAATCGCGTTTTGTTGAAGATGCCAGAGGAACTCAGAACTTAGTGGCGGCACCTGTCTGCTTAGTGGGCCTGTGACTGTAACGTCACGGCGAGCAGACGGGGCGGGGGGCAGAGACATCAGTGTACAGGAGGCTCATCTGGCCTGTCCCCAGCGCCCGGCAGTGTCTTGGGCGTGGGCACTCCGTGGCTGGGCTCAAGTCCCCGCGGTGGTCAGCGTGCAGAAAGGGTTTGTTTCCTAGCAGCCCAGGTCTGTCGGCGCGGCCATCTCCACTCTTTTGTAGGTCGGGGAATGAATGACTTAACAGATAAGTAACGAAGTGAGTAACATAGTCAGTGGCACAGGACGCAGCCCCTGCTGGGCAGCGGTGTGTGTGCCATGGGAGAATGTAACTATACTTCTACAGACGCGGGACAACTCCAGGGACCTTTCTGAAGCCCTGGGTGGGAGGGAGAGGAGGTGGGGACAGGGCGAGGGGAGTGGCACGAGGCTCGGAGAGTGGGCAGCGCCCCCGGCCCGGCCCAGGACCGTGGAGGTGACAGCAGGGAGCAGAGCGCTCTGCGGGCCAGGGGAGGAGACGGCAGAGGCGCAGGGCGGGAGGAAACCGAAAGGCCAGAGGAGGGATGGCCTCTCAGGGTCCGGAGCGTCCCTGGGCCCCGTGCGCAGGCCGCTGCCACCGCAGAGTGGCACGGCCCGTCCGCGCCGCGTGTGGGTGGCCGGTGGCGCTCGGGGCCATGGCCCAGGCCGGGCCAGCACGCCCGGCTTGCTTTGCGGGTCGCGGGTCCCGCGGCATCTCTGAGCCCCACCTGCTTTCCCAGCGAGCCCTGGGCCTCGGCGCTGCACCGTGTGGCAGCGTCACACAGCACTCTGCTGTTGAAGCCCGCGACGGCTTTGGTCACCACAAACCTCTCGTCCCACGTCGCTTGAGTGGCAGGAAGGGGGCCGGGGTTACGTGGTTTGTCCCGAGGTCACCGGGAGTGCGCCCCCTCACGACGGGTGGTCACCAGGTGGCCAGCAGGGTCGTCCAAACAGGAGGAAGGGGAGGCCACCATCCGAGGACCTAGAGACCCGGCTCTGCGTTCCAGCGCCCCAATAACCGGCAGGTGTGCGCTCGACCAGGGCCGGGCTGCACCTGTGACGGAGGACAGCCGAGGACGCGGACGTGCCCTGGAGACGTGTGGCCGGCGCGTGACACACGGGCCACGGGAGAATGAGGCCCCAGGGGAGCGAGCGGCGGACGCCTGAGCTCCCAAGGCCGCCCGGCCTGGCGCCGGCGCTCACCTTCGACCCCACGCTTGCCTTGTGTTCTGACGCCCGTGGCCCGGGACTGACTGGGTGTGCACCTCCTCTTCCTCCTTCCTGTCCTGGGGTCCCGGAGGCCAACCCCCTCTTCCTCCTTCCTGTCCTGGGGTCCCGGAGGCCGACCTTGACCCCGACCTTGAGCCTCTGCCCCAGCTTCTTCTCTCTCGATTTCCTCCTCCAGGTGGATCCTGAGAAGCGTCCAATGTGGACCACACTTCAAGTGTGTGTGACACAGAGAGACTTTTATCACGCGAAGCGTCTCACCGGGGAGGGGCAGCCCTCGTGAGTATGCGCTTGCCAGTCTCTGGTGGTGTGAGTGGCGCTGAGTTTTCTCCACATTGCCAAGTGGCTGTCACTGTCACACCGCGAGGGCCTGCCGTGCGAGGGGGCCGCCCTGATCCCGACCCACCCAGGCCCGGCCACACGCTCTGTCTCCCGCCCGTGGGTGCAATAAATCACATTTCACACGCGAAGAAAGATGAGACTTTCAAGTCCGCCAGCCAGAATTCAAGTGTGAATATTCTGGAGTAAGGGGGGAAAACAAAAACAGGCCCAAAACCTCGGCTATTTCTCTTAATTTCTTTCATAATAGTTAACAGAGTGGATTTTTTTTTCTCCCACCTTAATTGACATGGAACATGTATGTCAAGGTGTGTGGCTTGGTGGTTTAATACGTGCACATGTTGAGACATGCTTATCCCAGCGACGTGGGACCTCCACCCCCAGCATGTCATCGTTCCACAGATGCACACGTGTCCGATCACCAAGTCACGCCCTGAGCTTACACGTGTTCTACGTTGACAACCTCTCAGGTAAGCTGGGGGGAGATGGGACCCCTGCTCCGCACAGCGCGGTCGCCTTTGTCCTGACTGATTTCGCTTAGCATGATGCCCTCGAGGGCATCCACGCTGTTGCAAGCGGCAGGCCTGGGTTCTTTGAAACTGGGAAGCTTCGCACCAGGCACCCGGTCACAGGTTCTCGGCAGAGGCCAAAAGGGACATACGTCCTCGAGCAGGTTTGTGCTTCTCTGGGCTGTGTCCCCCCAGAGTCCGGGCCGCTGAGGGACTCGGCAGGCCAGCTCCCCAGCCCCGGGCCTTGTGCAGTGCCGGGCCCCCCGGGCCAGCTGAGCCTGCCAGCACCCTCGCGTCTGGTCCCCCACGGAGGGTGGCCCCGGTGCCTTCCGTGTGGCCGCAGTGTCCTTCTGAAGTGCAGCTCCTAAGGCGCCCACGAGCATCCTGAGGAGCAGGGCCAGCATTTCAAAAATGTTCAATTTATTTGAGATTACAGTAATGCTGGAATTTATTTGAATTTAGAGTAGTAATTAGAATAACAATTTAAAAATCGCATATGGAAACATTCATCGTGTGTGTTTTCGCTCAGGACTGAGTTAGGTGTGAAGTAGAGTTGAGGGCGGGCGGGGGAGGGGGTGTCCTGGCCTGGAGGGGATTAGAGTTCAACCAGACAGTCCCTTGTCCCCAGCCTGCTCCTTCTTTTGGGTTTGGACCAGCTAATGCCTCAGACTGGACAACTGCATCGAACTCGGGGTCCCCCTGGGTCCTCGGACGCCGCCCTCGCTGACGCGCGGGTGGGCAGGGTGGCTCAGCAGCGCGCTGCAGGCCGACCGGCCGCGTGGGCCCCGCGTGCGCTGGCGACGCAGGCACCGGGGCCGATGCGGACCAGAGGCCCGGGGAGCGGGGCTGCAGGCAGACGCGGGGCCAGACGGCGCGGCGCCTACTCGCCATGCGTGTGACCTCCGAGCGGCCCTCCGGCCCTTTGTGACTCAGTTTCTTCATTAAACGAAGCACGTTTTAATAGCAGCTTCCAAAGGGATGGCATAGGGCAGGGTGTATTTAGAAAAGATTACGAGACAGGAAATTGAGACCGGCGTGAGAAGTCGCTCCCAGCGACAACCCGGCATCGGGGCACACTCGCTGTCAGACTTTCCAGACCCCGCCGCCGGGAGCACATGGGGTATTCCCGCGGGGGCGCTGGGGGAGCATGAGTCGTCCCTGACCTGTGCCCTCTGCTCTGGCTGGCCTTTTAGTTAGGTGTCTCGTGGGCATTTCCCTGCTTCCGGCCACATTCGCGGCTGGGGGAGGCGAGAGTCATCCAAGATCCCTTCCGGGAAGACCGCTGAGTGAGGGCCGGGGGCAGCCTGGGGCGACAGCGGCCCTGCGTGGAGTGGCCCCGCGTCGAGCGGCCGCATCGTCATCCGGGAGGAGCGGGCGGGGCGGGGCGGGGCGGGCATCCCTCCTGGGAGCAGAGCCAGGGAGATGCTGGGAAACTGAGATGACATCCGATGGCCCAGGCATCAGAGGTGGCTGCCTTCGGCCCTCCATGGAGCTCCCTGCGCCCCGGGTCACTGT
This sequence comes from Eidolon dupreanum, assembly GCA_028627145.1. Classification (NCBI taxonomy): domain Eukaryota; kingdom Metazoa; phylum Chordata; class Mammalia; order Chiroptera; family Pteropodidae; genus Eidolon; species Eidolon dupreanum. The sequence goes on along the minus strand of CM053516.1, from coordinate 17,409,778 downwards.
GCGCCTGACTTCTGGGGCTCTGTGGAGGAGAAATTGGAAGGTACCGGTCCGGCCCGACGTCACCCCCGCATCACCCCCATGTCACTCAGCTGCTAGGACCGAACAGATGGCAGTGAACACGTCAGGCCCAAAACCGTAATAATGAAACCGCGGCTGAGACCAGTGACGATAGCAGGGGCACTCGGCAGGGACCCACTTGGTCCCTGTTCGTGCGGATGAATTTTTTATTGACTCAAATGGCCATATATTTCTGTCCCTGGATTCTGTCTACCACAGAGAAAAGCCAAGGAGCAGTGACAGGCCAAAACAGGAACAGTGACCCCAGTGTGGCCCTTCTTACCTGGCCTGCTTTACCTGTCCTTGTGGAAATGCTCGTTGCTTTTCTTAATCCATTTCTGAGTTGCCCCCTGGGGCACACGGATGGGGCCTTAGATGGCTCTGTGATTTCGGCCATCTGTAAGACACACAGGTAAATGATACTTGGATTTTGTAGATTACCTGCATTTTTTTCTTGAAGTTTCCATACACCCTGCTTTTATTATTGCTTAATAAAGTCTTTAGCTCAGGAATTGTCACATGCCTTTTCCTAATCCTGTATCTATATTTGAAACGTGCTGGTATTTTTAGCAGATCTTATGTTCCTGGAGACGAACTCTGTCACCCTTCCTCGAGTCACCCATTAGCCTGGCAATCTCTGTCACCCCCAAACCAGAACACCTTGTGGCATCGTTCTCCCAAGCTCTCGGGGCTCTCCAACACTAGTCACCCACCCCCTTGTTGGGTAACATTAGCTTCCCTTTTAAAATGTGTCGTCTTCATTTACCAGTTATCGATCTTTTTATCTTCAGATATTATCGTGTTAATGGCCTTCTCTGTGTTCCTGAAGCCACACGTAACTAGCATTTCTACTTAAAAGGCAGTGAAAAGACTTTTTTCCAAATACAATTCAAATATTAATTAAAATCCAAATAAAAATATCTATTGCAACAAAAATACAGAAGTAACATCGAAGTGGAAAGCGCTCTTTGCAGCTTGTTTATTATAAGCAGAAAGTCAGCACGTGATCGTTTCAAGGTTTGGACAGCCACTCTCATGCTGCAGCCCATCGCGGTGGCACTTCATTTATGTCACGTTGCTTCGTGACGCTTTGTGGGAATAAGTATCAGCGTACGCAAGGCGTGACGTTTGAAATCCACTCGCTTATTTCCAAAACTGGTTCTGTGGGTTGTGAGCACTGGTTTAGTGGGAACTTGGGTCCCAGCTACTTACTCATTCCCCCTCTCTCCTCCCTCCCTCCTTCCCTTTCTCCCTCCCTCCCTCTCTTCCTCTTCCTCTTCCGTTTTTCAGGCGTTGGCTCTCTCTCTCTCCTTCAGTGCAAGCACGGTTCTGGAAGAGATCAGTTTGGCTTCACAGAATGTGTCTTCATTCTTTCCCATCCTCTTCCCCACTGAGGGATCTAAAACACGACATCTTATTTCTTTTCTGTGGGCTCCTACCGTCCCTAGGAGATTAAGCTTCTCAAGCCTGCAGCTTACTCACCTTCATGAGCCTCCCCCAGAGGTCTGGGGCAATACGGTCCACTCGGATACTGTGTCCTCACTGAATGACGAACTGTCCCATTTAGCTGCAACAGTTGTCTTCCAGTCCAGGTGGAAATTCTCCAGTCTGGCTCTCTAGTTCACAGCCTTGCCAGTGCGTTTCCATGGAGAACAGGGATGACTCGAGGTGCCCTCTGCTTGATACCTCACTGGGACACAGGACAGGCGTCATGGCCGGTTAGTGCCCCGCGTGGGTGGGGTCCACAGCTGCGTGGTCACTCTCCCAGAACGTGTCGGTTATGCCTTCTCTCCCGAGGGTTGTTTCATTTTCTTCATTCTAGGAGTTGCAATCATTTCGGATTAGTCTTTTAGGATGACAGCCATGATTCATCGTCAGCAATCTCATGATTTCATCTTGTTGTAATTAAATTTTAATTTTTTTATTAAAGTGACCCAGGAACAGTTTGGCAAGTCAAACAGAGCCGTAAGGCTTATGGAAGAGCACCGCCCCCCGCCGCACCTGGCTCGTTCCCAGCCCCCACCCCCGGGGGGAATCACCTTTCGCTTCCTCAGCCGTTTCCTGGGGTTCGTACCTTGCTGTTTCAGAATAGCACCCTATAAAAAAAGTTCTCATTTTTCAAATTTAGACATTTTCTATTCACTTTATTATAAACGAAGGGAATTGAGTCCCCGCCGTGCTCCTAGCACACACGCACGTGACACACGCACGTGAATCATCTCTCCGTCTGTGTCTCCACCCTGTACACACGCACCCCCGCCGCCTGTCACTCAGTGGTGGCTCGGTTGTCCGCTGGACTGTTGTGGTATCACGGCACTTGCATCGAAGTCCCCCTGTAGACCTGACGCCACGTCACATTCCCACGCCGTGCACCCCCAGTGTCTCGCCACACGGGCACCGTGTCCTCTCGCACCATCACGAGGGTGAGATATTTTGAGAGAGAGAGAGAGAGAGACCCCATTCATACAACTTTTATTACAGCGTACTGTTCTAATTGTTCTATTTTATTATTAGTTGTTGTTGATCTCTTACTGTGCCTGATTTATAAATTAAACTTTACCCTAGGTATGTATATAGGGGTTGGTCCTGCCCATGGTTTCAGGCGTTCACCGGGGGGGAGTCTTGGCACGTACCCACTGCGGATAAGGGGGGACTGCTGCATATAAATTTCATTTATTATAGTTGATCTTCAAATAACATTAAGCCTCTTTCTAAGCAGAAGCAGAATTTAATTCTGTTCTTCTATATTATTTCCTTTTTTCATTTCTTTGTGTTTGTTTTGTTCTTCTTTTTTGAAATTCCCAAGTTGAAGGTTAGGTTTATTTGTTTTTATTTTTTTTCTGATAAATATATTAAAACTATAAAATTCTCTCTTGGTACGCTTTTATTACATCCCCATAATTTTGATAAGTAAATAACTCATTGTCATTCAGGTCTAGGTATTATAACATTTTTGATGATTTGTCTATCTCAAGGGTTTTTGGTACTATTTTATTTAGTGTAATTATTTCTTAGTAACTAATTTGTTTTTTTCTTTTTTCAGTTTTTGAAAATTATTTAACTATTATTTAGTTAATTTTAGTACGTTACTTAGGTTTTTGGATATTCTTCCATATTGATTTATTATTGTTACATCATTTATTATTACTATTGTCATGTATTATTATTTTTACATTGTCTTATATTTTTGGGGGGGAATTTGAATTGAATTTGAACTGAGACTCTCATTCTGGCTTAGTATACGCTCAGGTTTTGTGGCTCTTGCGTTTTCACTGGAAAGAGTCTGTATTGAAATCTGCTGGGTACAGATAGGTACACGAGTAAGCTATATACATAGTACTTCAATAAATACTCAATACCTATTATTTGCTAGACACTGTTCTAGGCCTAGAGATACAGTGTAAACAAAATAAGACTCCTGCTTTTATGGAGGGCTTTGGCCGTTTATATTCTAGTAGAGTTGACAATAAATAAGTGATAAAAAAACATGTGACAGTGTGTTACATGTTACACACACGTGTAGTACTGATAAATGCTTTGGGGAAAAATAAAACGGCATAAGGGTGATAGAGAATTTAGGGGATATGTGGCATATCATGAAGAATGAGAAAATGATATCTGAATGTATATATTTGTTTATTTTTCTTTGTTTGATCAGTTTGAAATAGGTATGTTAAAAACAACCGAATGCAGTTATTTTTCTTTTCAGCAGTATCTGATTATTTCTTTTTTTTCTGTTTCGTCAGATGTTAAAATTTGGACACTTGTTTTCCTTCAACCCATATTCGTATCTTTCTGGAACTTGGTCTACGGCTTGGGTTTGAATTCCAGCTATAACCCTTAGTAGTTGTTCGATCTCAGATTGATTAACTCCTAGGTTTCAGTTTCCTCATCCATGAGGTGGGGATCCCAATAGCAACTCGCTCGTTATGCGGTTCTGAGGATTCAGTGAGTTAATACCAAGCGCTGGGAACAGTGCCTGGCACGTGGTATGTGCTGTCGAAGTGGGAAGCTACAGAAAAGGTGAGAAAATCTTTGTTTCAGATATTTCCATGTAGTTTTATTTCAAGTTGGTCTATTACTAATAACATATAATGTTTCTCCTCTGATTTTTAAGTTTCAGAGTCAGTTTTTATGAGTGTTTAAATCCATTTACAAATACATTCACTCTAAGCACTTTATTAGACGTATTTCTGCCATCATATTTTAAATCTTCCATTCACTGTACCTTTTAAATGTTTTCCTTCATTTCTCGTTTTACCTTGGATATATGCCATTGATGAAAACATAAACCATTGCATGTAACTGTTTAAGAAAACACATCCTTTCCTTTTCTGGATCTTTCTATGGTTTCTTATTCATGTAATGTAGTAGTTTCTGTGTAACACGTCCTTCCTTATCTCCCCGTCATCCTCAGTGGCTCCCGTGGGGGTTCACGACGCCCCCATCTTCCTCTCTGGCCCCAGTTTCTATCTTGATCTTAACCCTGCGCATTCGGCTGACCCAGACAACCCATCAGGTGTTCCTGAGCTGCTTCAAGTTCAACACACCCGACCAAATGCTTGCTGTGCGTGGTGGCCTCCGGCAGCGACAACACCACCCTGACGGGTGCCCGAGCCGTCCCCGTCCCTGGGACCCTGCTCCCCTCCTCCCCTGCTTCCAGGACGGCACGGCGTCCTGTCGGGGCTTCCTCCTAAGCTCGACGCGGACATCTGTGCTGTTTTTCTCCCCATCATCGATGCTTAGATAATTATGTGACCTTTCATGTGACCTTTTCTGTCTCCTCCCTGGCCCACCCCGACCCACCCTTCCGCCCTGCATTGTGAGCTGTCGCCCCCAAACTCCCCGGGGGCTCCCTCCCCCACTTTGGATGACACGTGAGTGCGGCCACTGGCTCGCCCGTCGCGTGTGGCCGCCCCCCGCTCACACTTAGCTTTTCGCTCGCACACACGTTACAGGACATCTTCTCGCTCCTCTGACCGTCGGGCTTTCTCGCCCCTTCATCCGCCTTCACGGCCTGTTCTTCCCGGAACGCAGCCCGGGCTGGGGGGGATCTAGTGGCCTTCGGCGCCGGGTTCAAGGCCGTCTGAGGAGCGCCGTGCGGGACGCGCCCGCCGTCTCCAGCGCTGCGTCTCACCTGTGGTTTCAGCCGGTGCCGCCGACGCCGCTGTTCTCACATGGTGCCTGGGAGGCGCCCGAGGTCGGCCGAGGCCACCAAGCCATGTGTCGCCTTGAGCCGCACGCCCGTCCCATCCTCAGGTTCGCGAGGTTCTTGCGACTGCAGATTTCCTTCACATTCCTCGTTCACTGGCTTTTTAGCGACGGATCCCCAAGTCTGTACACTCTACTGCCGCATCTCACGTTTGTAAAAATAATCCTGTGTCGGTCGCAAGGTGCTTTTCCGCGGACCGTCCCACTGAACCCTCTCACGTTCCTGGGGCGTGGGCAGGAGGTGAGGCTCCCGGTTCCGCGTGGGACGGCGAGGCCCGCCGGGGCCAGCGGGGGGCTCGGAGGACCGGGGTGCACCGCCGGCCGCGCCTTTCCATCCGATCCAGTTCCTCGTTTTTATTTTCTTAATTGTGGCAAAATATACATAATGTAAAATTTACCAGTTTAACCCATTTTAAGTGTACAGTTGTGCTAAGTATATTCACATCTTCTTACGGCTAATCCCCTTAACGCCTCGCCTTGCAGCATCGGGACTGCACCAATGGTTGGCTCTTTGTCACCCCCCCCTGCCCCCGGCAGCCACCGTGTGGACTTCCTACATCCCTGCGGCATCTTTCTTCTTGTGATCAAGCTTCCTGTGTGTGCAGCGTATGAGAATGCCCCTCTCTCGGCAGGCTGACCGCTTTTAGTCCTGTGTATGCAGCGCCTAGTGTTTCTCCATCCTTCTGTTGACGGCGCCGGGGTGCTCGTCCCCGGGCTGTCGTGGGTGACGCTCCTCCCGTGCCTGGGGGTGTGCACACACATATCTCCTCGACTCCCCGCTCCCAGCTCTTCTGGGTGTGCACTGGCGCTGGAATTTCTGGGTCCCGCGGTAATTCTGTTTTTGTGTTTTGAGGAGCCGCCACGGCAGCTGCACCAACAGAGTGCACGAGTTCTGAGGCTCCCCTCTCCTCCACGCTCGCTTCCTGTTTTCCGACACTAGTCATCCCAGCAGGTGAGAAATGGCACCGTAGGGCAGTTCCGACCTGCATTGCCCTAACCATGAGTAATACTGAGCATCTCTGCATGTGCTCTTTGGCCACATCTCCTTTGGAGAAATTTTTATCCAAATCTTTTGCCCATTTTCTAGTTGGGTTATTTAATTGTTGTCGTGTTATTGTTATACGTTCATGTATCTTATCAGATATACGATTTGCAAATATTTCGCCCATTCCATAGGTTACCTTTTCACTCTATTCATAGTGTCCTATGACCCAGTTGGGGACCTGTGACATTACACTGTCTCTTTACAGGGTTGTTTACAGAAGTGGTTCAAGGCATGGATGGAGTCACAGTGACAGGGGAGGAGCCCGGTTATCAAAACAGACGCATGAGGTCAAAGGACTGCATCAAGGGGCTGGGGTCGAGCCCGACAGTGTGAGAATGTCGCAAGGATGGAGGTACTTACTTTTCTGCCACCGAAAGTAAAGATTTGTCATGGAGACTGAGGTAGGCCTACGCCGACACATGAGGGCCCAGTGACCCCAGCATGGTGATCGAAGGGATGCCAAGGCAATAATGAAGTCTGGTGTTTTTGATTGAGTCACATATAAGGAGACTAGAAGTTAATTTCATTTCTTCTATAAGGAATTGGACTGTTATTTAGGTACTGCGAAGTACCTGGGAGAGTCGCACCAGGTACTCAAAGAGAACCATCCAACCAAATGCTGGTTCTGCAAGAACTAGGCACCCAGGTTAAGTTTATTATCTATTAATGAAATTCTAGGTTTTTAGTAAAAGGATCTCAGGCAAGATATTACCAACTCAGTTGAGGTTGGGCTTTATTGTTTGTACACAAGAATGAAGCAAGGAATTGTATGTATCAGTGTCCGATAATTGGAACAAGATTGGTGGCTTTCAGATAAAGGCCAAAGCTACCTGGATCAAGATAGACATGAAACCCAGGTTGCCAGTGGGCCGGGCCCAGCAATCACAGCTGGTGTGAGGGAGACCCAAGTCCAGAGCTGCTGTTTTCCCGTGGGCACCTAAATGACCAGTGTGCTAGAGGGCCAGCCGGCCCTGCGTGGCATCGCCCGGCTGTTCCCTGTAGCTGAGTAGATGCGTATAGAGTCACATCTCTGTACACGGTTCTGGCCAGGAATCTCCTGTAGACATAAGCAAAACTTGCTTCCAGAACAACGGTTTCAGGCCCCGCCACCAACAGATGACATCAGCGACTGCGTGATCATCTTGACTCAGCCCTCGCATTGCTCACTCGTCTGTGTTTAGCACTGAACTGTTTTGAGAACATATTAAACCCATAATATTTGAAAAGCATCACTGTGAACACACCGAGAATGTTCCTACCAGACACTTTGAATCACAAGGAAAACAGAAGAAGCGACTTATTAAACTTGAAAGTGGCGAGGAGATGACAAATGCAGCACCTGGGATGAGTCATTTGACAGTAGGAATTGTTCTCAGAGATAAAAAGCGAATCACAGGTGAATGAATGGAAAGGTCTAGGTCTGTTGGATTGACGATATCGGCAAAGGAGGAAAAGAGATTTACGTGGTTGGAGGATCGGCCTCAGGATCAGATGCTGGCAATCTGCTCAGCAGACCTCTCAGGCCTTCGGTCATCAGACGAAGTAGCCTGAGCTAGGAATTAGAGAACTCGGCGGGGAAGCAGGCGGCGTTACTGCCAGGGACACTCCCCTCGAAGGCCGCGGACAGGCGCATGGTTTACTGTCCTTTGAACCCGCACGGAATCAGTGAGAAGCGACAGAGATGTGTGGGGTAGCAGGGTGTGTAAGGGGCTCACACGAGCCCTTGCAGAGGTCCCCAGGGTCTGGTGGGCAGTCACTGCCTCAAACCCTTGGGAGCCACAGAGCAGATACCGGCCAGGATCGAGCACCTGACACTCCACGCGTACGTTACAGTAACGTAGCTTCTTATTTTTAACACTCCAAAAAGGATTATTTTTGTTTACATATGTTTTCAAATAACTACAAAGGTTTTTCTGAGTGTCACCTTAGTACCATTCCAAGAGTATAGAGATGGAAAGAAAACTCCCTTTGCGTTTATAATAAAAACAGAATCCACGACGTGGGATGGATGGCTGGATTACACGCGGAAGTGGCGGAGACCGGTGACAGCGAGGCTCCCACGCTTGAACTCATGTCAGCCTCAGTGAAAAGCAGGTGCCCCTGGCGGCCACCGCTGCGGGCGAGTGGCGAAGCCTGTGTGTGGGGGGGGGGGGCGCGGGGGTCCTAATGAAACTCCCTGACGCACTGCGGAGTGGGTGACCGTTTCCATCCGACTCCCTTCTACATGTTCAATCAACGTTTCCACACTACACCCCGCAGGAGAAATTCACCCTTGTGCTCCAACTTTATTTCACCTCTGATCTAATAAGGTCACTACTACCTTTACTTCATGGCGGTGTTTGGTCATCAGAGTTCATTACTTTTGTCTGTAGGATGTATTTGTCCTTCTAGTTAAATGGGACGCGGGCCACCCAAAGGTGCCTGTGCATCTGTGTTTTCCTTGTTTTTATAAGAATCGCCAGACAATCATTTCCATAGCTTTTACACTAAATTGTTTTCTGAGGAGACAAACAGATGCAGGAAGTCGTCTGGATAGTAAACGCTGGGAATATATGTCATTTTAAACACGTCGGCAGGGCTCCGCCCGGCTTGATTTTTGCGTCAAATCCCCCCTTTGCATCCCGCGCAGTGGTTGTACAGGGACCCGGGGACAGGAATGGGCATGCTGGTCGTACGGAGCCCTGGGGGACGGGGATGGGCATGCTGGTCATACGGGGGCCCAGGGGCGAGACTTAGTTACATGGTCCACGTCCTTGAAACTACGACTGACCTGACCAACTGGGCGCTTTGGCCAGACGCTTAGCCCCTCGGTGCCTGCCTGACCACTACAATCTGCCGTCTGCCGTGTCCTGCAGGGTGCCGGAGGGACGTGCGGTAGCTCTCTCCAGGGAGGCGATGGGGGACATCGAAGGGGACCGTCGTCCGCCCCGTCCTGCATTCCGCCTGCTCTGCTGGTGCACACTGGCTTTGTGTTCGCACCTCGCGTTGATTTCTCTTCCCCTTCGAGTCGTGTTCCATTTGAAGGTTCTGTTTAAGGCTCTGCTCCCGACACCCCGTCCCCGAGTGCCAGTTCAGGTCGTCCGTTTCTCCCTTCTCTTACTTCACAGTCAAGCATCATAGACGTAGAGGTGGCCGCCACGTCCGCTGGGCCCCAGGCCACACCCAGGGGTGTCGCAGGACAATGAGCATCCTTCCTGGGGAGCGGGCGGGGCCTTTCCAGCCTCATCATCGGTTTCCACATTTCCTTTCATAGCCATTGTGGTTTGAGCATCGCACTGATTTCGCGTTTGTTGTGGTTGAGGTTTGTTCGATGATCTTGATCTTCAACAGCAGAATCTCATATTCATGATAACCCACAACCTCATGTCGATCAGCAGAGCCAAGTAGTCACACGTAGTAGGTGTCACGATTGCGAATTTACCAGGCTCCCAGCACACACACCCCCGGCTCCCTCATGAGCTCCGTGTGCTGAGGTCACGCTGGTAACTCAGAGGCACGATTTCCCACGTTCTCTTCCTGTGCCGATCCTTGGCAGAATGTTGTTTTTGACGGACGGCTTAATGTGATGCTTTCCTTGTTATGAATGAGGGGAAGAAGACATTGGTGGGAGACATTGCCCACTGTCCCTCACGCAAGGACTAACTTGATACATTTTGTGCCTGCAAATGGATTTGTATCAAAAACTTTTATCAAAACCTCAAAAAGATCATATGTAAATATGAATATAGATGAGATAAAATTATATATACATATATGTATATATATGTATATATATTCTGTTTTCCATGAAAGAAAGCTTATCTCGAATTTATGGCCAAATACCGCTTCCTCTAACGAATGGTGGGGATTTTTATTTTAAGGATCTTAATTTGTCTTAGCCGATAAGTATTTCAGATCTCTTTGGTAACAGCTGCAGCCCTGATACAGACGTGATTTTTATTCAGTTAGAGACGCGAAGTCCAGGGGCGCCCCAGAGAGGCCACGGTGTAGACGCCACCCAGCACCCCACTCTCTTCACCCCTGATTTCGGCAGAGTTTACCTGGGTGCAACTTCTCTCTCTTTAAATTCTTTTGTAGGTTTTTAGCCCTAAATTTCCCCTCTATTTGTTCATAGCAGTGTCTAATGCCATGCCTTCAATGCCGCCTCATAATAATAAGATCTAGGTAGAACAAGTGCTATTTTGAAAAAATGTCTTTGTCTAAAATCTAAATGTCCAAAATCCCAAAACACGATCTGGGCCCATTTTCTCGATGCCAGGTCCTTCGACCAATGGTTTTAGTCGTTGGGCCGCCGCGTGTTTACTGTCCCCCCTCTGCATGTAGGATCCTTTCCCTTTAAGCGGTCGCGAGGATGCCGCTGTCGATGTGAGCCGGAGCAGGTCTGACGCCCTCTTTCTCCTTGGGTGGGTCAGGCCTCTCCAAGGAGAAGCCATTTGAGGCAGGATCAGAATGACAAGAGAGACCCAGCTTTGCAGAAACTGGGGGAAGAACACTTCGGGCAGAGAAAACATTATGTGTACGTTCCAAAAGCAAGATGAAACTCAAGAGTCTGCGGAACAGGGAAGGCTTGGACATCCAGTGTGATGAGTGACCTCATGACACGGGGTGAGAGCGACAGGTGGGCAGGCCAGGTCAGATAGGGTCTTGGTGGAAGTTCAAGTTTATTCGATCATCAGTGGGAACTTTGGGGAGGTTTTTAAAGCCTGGGAGAAAAGTCATCTAAACCTTCACGTGTGTGGAGTAGAATTCAGGGAGGAAAGGATGAAACCAGGGAGACGAGAGGACAGTCCGGGGGACCGTGGTCGGTGGCCATGGCAATGGAGGGGTACGGAACAGGTGTAGGGGTCGTCACCAGACTTCGTGGAAAAAGGCCACGTGCACGGACGCGAGCTCCAGGTCCGCGTGTGCGAGGTCAGGACGAGCCCAGGTCACCGTCTGCGGTGCCGCGTGAGCCGCCGGGGGCCCGGCGCCCCCTCTCCCCCCGCCCGCTTTGCTGGACTCTGGCCCCTCACAAAAGTTTCGGGGCTCCGCCGCCATCGCCTCGCCCTCCGCCGGCCCGCGTGGGCCCCGGCGACCCCATGCGGGGCCTGCCCACTCCGAGTCGCTTCCCAGGGTCCGCCCGACGGCCTCCTCTCCGCCTTCCCACCCTCGCCGCATTCTTCCAGCCCAAATGAGACGTGGAGTCCCACCCCAGGCCCCCGGGCCCCTCCTGCCGAATGTCGCCGACCTTCCCCCAGGGACCCCTGCTCAGGGCGGACTCTGAAGCAGGCCCCAGAGTCTGTCACAGGGTCGCCAGCAAGACCGAGTCCCCGTGGCCTTCAGGCTCCCCCTTGTCACCCTGTGTCCCCTCCCTTGCAGTCGCCCCCGCGGCCGCCTCCCAAACCAGACTTGGCCCGTAGTCTTGTCTCGGGGTCGGCCTCGGCGGAAGCCCAAACCGTGTCAGTTCCCAGTGGCTGCCGTGACGAAAGCCGCAGCCTGGTGGCCCGGAACGACAGAAGCCCCTTGTCTCACGGTTCAGGAGAGTTTGGCACCAGGGTCGCTGGGCTGGAACCAGGACGCCAGCAGTTCTGTGCCCCCAGCAGAGGGTCGCGGGCGCATCTGCCTCTGCTTCGTGTGGCTCGTGGTGGCTGCCGGCGTCCTCTGCCGGAGGCTGCATCCCCTGGCCTCCGCGCTGGCCTGCCGTCCGCCGCCTCTCTGTGACAGGGACAGCCCTGACGTCACTCAGGGCCCACTCTGACGACACAGGACCAGCTCTTCGTTTTTCAACCCATAACTTAATTACATCCGCAAGGACCCGTTTTCCGCATAAAGTCACATTTCAGGTTCCAGAGATGGGCCAGCGCTCCACCCGCCGCCCAAACCCAGGCAGGTGGACATGGGCACAGACGTGGAGGTGGTGCATGGGGAGCTGCGCTGGCCGCTCGGGGCCGGACCAAGGGGACCGCGCTGCATTTAGACAAGTGGCTGCCAACGGGCGCATACACCAGAAGTGTCGTCCTCCCGACCTGACACCTGAGGAGGTGGATTGAGAGAGGTTAAGTAGCTTGTCTGAATTTACCGGTCATCTGCAGTGGGGCTGGAGCCCGGACCAAGGTCCGTTCGGTTCCGAAGCAGCGCTCCACCCACTGGACCACACCGCCGGCTTCGGTGGGGTAGAGGGGATGAACGCTTGCAATACTCCTTTATTCCCGTAGCTCTGGTTTTGGAAAACAGGAAGGATTAGGAGAGATGGGAGCTGGAGGCTGACAACATCCGAAGCTGGCCATCGCCTCCACCTGTGTGGCTGCCCTGTGTGACAGCAGCACATGCGCCACTATTACCGTCGCTGTCACCTGTGCTGGCGTGTGCTCCGTTGACGGTAGTTACTCTGCAGAAAGAATTAAAAACACCGTTAGGAGTAACGTTCTTACCAGCACTGTGCTTTATACTAGATGCTTCAAGTTCCAGTGACTCATTTATACTTTAGGAGTAGAGATTTACACTAAGAGGTAGAAAATAGTTTTTATTTCTCTGCAGGTGGTCTCTTTGGGAAGAGGCAATCTATTTTTTGTTTACGAGAGAGTATATATGTGTGTTTATATATATGTATTATATACCTTTATATATAATAGATTTTATATACTTATGTAAAATCCCTAAGACATACTTTATATGTCTTCTATATTTATACAGTGGTTCATACACGATATGTGATAATTCGTGTTTATATACATGTAGCATACACAGTGATAAAACTTTAATGACCAGGCAATGAGCACAGAAATATCCCCATTTATCAGTCAAGCTTCTAGTAAACACCTGCTTGGAGAAAAACCTTGGATCTAATAGCCTGCAAAACATTACCGCACACCCGAAACAGTTCATAGCAAGTCACCGCAATGCCGCGTCCTCTTGTCTCCCTCCCTGCCCTCGGTCTGCACGTCGACCACCCATGGGACGTGCTCACACAGTGTGGCTTACGCAGAAGCTGGGGAGTGGCGGTTCACAGAAGGCAATGAGTCTGGGCTCATAGACGCAGGCGTGCTATGAGTCGTAATCTCGAGGCAGAAAACCTCGATGTGGCCACAGAAACGGGGTGCGGGGGAGTCAGGCACCTGCGTCGCGACCCGGAGCGTGGGGCGCACGGTGGCGGGCGCTGTGTGGGCGCCTGGCCGCGCCCACAGTGTTCCCCACTCAGGAACCAGGGAGGTGACTCCACGGTTGCCTGCCGTTTACATCCAACTGGGGTGAGTGGAGCGGATGAAGAGGGTGGAGTGAGCACATGTGTCTACCACGCCACCTCCCCACCTCCCCCCGACTCCTTTTAAGTGACAGGAGAGAGAAATCTTTTAAAGACTAAATTCGCAACAGCACTGGGAGAATAAGGGGTGTCTCCGAGGGGTCCTGAACTCGTGAGGGATTCCTGCGAGACGGGAAGCAGATGGGATCACACTGACGAGCGCCACGGCGGCCACCGCCCAGCACACGCATGGGGCGTACCTGCTGGGAAGGAAGCGGGTCGTGGGGAAACCATGAGCCCCGTCCAGCAGTCAGAGAGCGGAGCGGCCTGGGCAACCCTGGGGTGATCACAGAACCACGCGTGGCTGCGGGCCTGGGTCTGCCACCAGCAGCTTCTCCTGAGGGTGGGGGCCACAGACCTGTACCAGCCTCCTACAGCGCTGATGAACCCCTTCTTCCTCCGTGGGTGCAAATGGACAGGCAGGAACACAGGATGGCTCTGTGTGTGTGTGTGTGTGCATGTGTGGTGGGGGCATTACAACCAAAGCAAAGGAAGACACAGCTGACCCCAGAGAACATTCTCGACAGGGAAATAAACTTCTCGGCATTCTGATTACTGTCATCCGGGAGGTCTGAGATGGCGCTGCACCGTAGTACGAGAATGTGAGCTGTGAAAAAGCAGCAAAGAACAAGTCAGGGTTCTTGGGATTCTTAAATTACAAAAGCAAAACATTTAATGAAAGACATGAATAGAGGAATGGACATGATAATGGACGAATTGGCGATCTAAACCAAAGTTCTCCAGTTTTCTCTGTGAAAGGTCAGATTAAGAGTTAGAAGACTCACAAGGTCATTTCAAGAATTCCAACATATCTCACAAGAATTCCAGAAACATAACTGAATAGGGGAAGATGTAAAGGAAAATAAATAAAAATGAATCATAGCTGAAAAAGACACCAACTTTTATGTAGAAAGAGCCACTAGTACATGTGGGAGAAACGTAGATTGAAAAGAAGTATCGTGATGTGTCTTTATGAAGCCTCCGAGCTTTCAGAATAGAGATTTCTAGAATATCCCAGAAGAAAAGTAGATTACCTACACGGAGTTGGAATCGTATTGCCATCGAAATTCTTGTCGGCAAAACTGGATCTTACAAGAAATCCTGAGATGGTATTTTAAACCAGGAATTCTATGCCCAGGCAAAACAGCATCTGGAAGGAAGGCCGGTGGTTGGAAGTATTTGTAGACACACGGGGGCTCAGGAGCAGGCACTCTCTAGAGTTAAGACCTGTTCAAGGGTGATTTACAGCAAAATGAAAAGTTAAATAGAAAGAATCTATTTAAAATATGGGCTAAGTAGTAGTGAGCAAAGAACCCAGTAAAACTTAAAGATAAGTTAAAATAAATAGTAATAAAGTTTTAAGAAATCTAAAACTAAATACTTAAATGATTATAGCAATAAAGGTAATGAGAGAGAAGGGGAAATAATGGTGCTAAGGTTATGCCCTTTTTGGTAAGGAAGGATAGAAATTAATTTTAGAAGTTTATAGAATAATACATATTTAAATGGGCATGCTAAAAACATAAGAATAACCACTTAAGCAATAGAAAATAAATGGAATAACTTCTAAACCTACTAGAGAAAAAGTGTAACAAAAAAAGTTACCCATGTAATAAAGGAAATGAAGAAAGCATGGCACGTAGACTAATGTAAAATAAGATGGATTATTAGCACATCAGGAAATGCAGTCAGTGTAAGTGGCTAAACGTCCAACGTTCTCAAACCGTTTGTGTGTAAAAGCACTGAGCATGTGCAGTGGGCTGCTTTGCGGTTGTCACCTTTCGAGGTCACAGTGGCCCTAGGTAGGAATGAGGGGTCAGTGTCCGGAGTCAACAGGGGCCTTCGTATGGTTTAACCTTTACCTGTGGAGAACATGTTCTTATCTTTTTTATATATTTTTTCATGACTGGTTAAAAAAATTACATTTATCCCAAAGTTAGTGAGGAATGTTAATATATATACACATTGCGACAGGCTTATGATCATCTTCTCTCCCCACATCCTTCCTCCTTCCCTCCCTCCCTCCCTCCGCCCCACCCCCACATGTGAAGGAGGCTCCCTTAGTCTAGCCCTTTTGCTTCATCTTTAGTTCCCATTTTCACCTGTAACAAAGTTAGTATGATAACCGGTGGAAGCATGTTTTAAACATAATTTTTTAAATTATTAATTTCTTATAAAAACACCCATGTTAATTGCAAACAATATATATGTATATTAAAACAGTATTCTTAGAAAGAAAAAACTCTATAATTACTTCATCTACAGTAGAAAAGTCTTAAAATGGCATTTAAAAAAAACAGTTCTGATGCCAGCCGAAGAAGGCCTCGCCGGAGGCCCAGGTCCGGAGCCCTCCCGCGGCCCTGGGCTGTCTCGCAGCAGGAATCGGGTCTGCCGCCTGAGGCAGGCTGCTAATAGTCCCAAAGGGCGTCCACGCCCGCATCTCTGGAACAGATGTCCGTTATCTGATTTGGGAATAGGGTCTGTGCAGCTGTGATTAAGCAGGCTCTTGAGGTAGGAGATCACTGAAGGCGGGTGATAACATGAAAGATATTTCTAAAGGACAGCTCTTTAACTTGAATACATGTAAATATATTCAAAACTCACGCTAATCTCCTTATAAGAGAGCGAGCGGCAGATTAGACGCAGAAAGGTTATTTTATAAGCGAGAGGGACATCAGACCCAGACACGTAGGAGAGAAGGCGCTGTGACCATGGGGACCAGGGAACACTACCAGACCGTGAGCTGGAGGAGGCAAGCGGGGATTGTCCTCGGAGCCCCTGGAGGGACGGTGGCCTCTGCTGGCACCTCGGTCTCAGACCTCTGGCCTCCAGGTCTAGGGGAGGGTAACCTTCTGTCGTTCTAAGTCACCGAGTTTATAGTGACTTGTCACAGCAGCCGCAGGAACCTGGTACACTGTCCTGTACCCCTACCGTACATAAACACACACCACGTAGACCTGTGCCACCCCCACCCCCTCCCGTGGCCGTGGCCGTGCTGTCCAGAATCAAGAATATAAGCGAGTGAAATTTCCAAAAACTTATCTGGCAACCAGCATTGGACCGTCCAATTTTTATTTCCAAAGTAACAAGAAATGAAAAAAGTTACCTATTATCATTATCAATTTATGAAAAGGACATTTTCACATGAAAGTTATCTATAAAGAATAGTTCTTTCACTTGAATACATCCAAATTTATTGCAAACTCTCAATAATCTTTTTTCCCATTTTGCAATGACGCTCACCGAAACTTCATTTCAGGGGGGGTCCTTGTCTGCAGATGGGGAGGTGGGACTCACTGGCTCTGTGGCCTCAGTCACAGTCGATGTGCTCACTTTGCTGCTCCTACCCCGGTCCCCTCACCGTCCGAGCCAGCTCCTGAGAGAATCTGGCAGAGATTCAGAGCCGCGTTCTTTTTCATTTTCCTCCATGAGTCGGGGTTAAATACTGATTTAAATACGCGAGGAGTGTCACTACACACGTCAGTTGGCAAGAAAACTACTAATGATCAAAACTGAAAAAATTATCTTACTGTTAATATTTTTAAAGTATAACATTCATAAGTTTTAAAGATTAATGGAAAGAGAGAAAAAAAAAACAAATATATAGCATCAAGGATCAAAAATGGGATAAAGAGAAATTTAAGAAGAAATAAGACAGCATGTTAGGAAGAAGATTAAGAGGGAGGAGGTGGTCCCGTGGGATTTTATTCACTGCGGCTTTCCTCGGGCCTCGTGGTCCTCTGTCTGCCCACCCAGGGGGGTTCACTGAAGGAGGCAAATCCAGCTGAGCACAAAGGAACCATTTAAACATCTAAACAGGTTCCATTCATAGCAGCAGCCTGGAAAATGCCTAAAACTTCTCTTAGAAACGAGCAGGATCTGTGTGGAGTAAATTACAAAACTTGGCTCAGGCCCCTGGTGGAGAAACTGTCCCAGCTGGCCCCTGCTGGCGTCGCCCACCCCAGAATCAGTGGCTCCGCTGGCCCTGGGCTCCCAGGCCTGGGGCCGACCTCCTCGTAGTGCTGGGAGGAAGGGGCTTCAAAAGCGACATCGCTGATTTCCTGAACAACTCCAGGCCAAGAGTCTGTTCTCACGCACGGTTCTGAAAATTATCCTGCGGGCGGATTCAAAACCGACCCTCAAGTTTGAAACTACGCTTCCTGACAGCTTTCTCCACCCCTCCCTGTCCCCTCCCTACAGACTCGAGGACCTCTGCTTGTTTTGCCTGCAAACTGGCAAGATATTTCTTTAAAAAAAAATTTTTTTTAAGCATCTGCTGAACTGCTCAAGCGGAAGCGATACCTCAAGCCACCGTCTCATAAGGCGACGTCTTCCTCCTCCGTGCACACAGGCTTGCAAAGTTCTTAGCTGATCTCGAAGTCATACATGAGAACTTCCATTTCTGAATCATTGATCAGAGCCATTAAGAAAGCTGTGATTTGAGAAAGGAGAACTTAGGGTGAGGAACTGGTGTCTGTCTGAGAGTTTGCCTGTTGGCTTTTCCATCATTATTTTTAAAAATAAGGCTTGGAGAAATTTACAAATAAAGGACTAGAAAGATTTTGTGATCAACTCATCTAATTTCCTCAGTTTTTCGTAGATAGAGGAACTGAAGTTCAGAGAGGCCGTGTGAGTGGCCAGCCGACACAGAGCCAGGTGGCGGGAAAACCGGCCCTTCTCGGTCACAGGCCTGCCTTTGACACCTGCCACTCCTCGTCCGTCCCTGTTTCTGGTCTAGGAAGTTGAACGGAGAGAGTCCAAGATAAGGGAAAGAACCACGGACTCCAGAAGGCTTTCTCCCGTTGCATCATTGAAGAAAAAATTGTTAAATCATGTTGTCCTTTATCCTGCCTATGTCGTCCCGCACTGTAAATCCTGGTTGCCTTTCTGGGGGAGGCAAGGACGTGTCAACCCCAGCCGCGCCCTCTCGTTCTGGGTCATGAAAGCATGTAATGGCAATCCAGCCGGGCCTTGGCAGGTTGGGTGTAATAAATGCGTGTCGCCAGTTTGCCAAGTTCCGTCTGCGTCGCTCTTTGCGACAGTGTCAACCAAAACCAGGCGAAGGGCGCCTCGTTGAAAGCTTGGCTTCGTCACCAGTCCTGGTTGACGGTCGGAAAGATCCTGGGGAGAAGTGGCAGCTCGGGGTTGGAACCGAGTGAGACCTACGTGTGTCGAGGACTTCCAGCTGACGGTTTGGGCGGCTTTTCTTTGAGGCCCATTTTTGCTTTTTAATCCTTCCGACGAAGGCCTTGGGCCTCCCTCAAAAAGCGCTGATCCGGCACAGTGTGCGGGAAGCGGACGCCAACCGAACGGCGAGTTCATCATCGGAATGAGGGTTTCGTTGCTGGTAATATTTGTCGATGGAAAGTATTACATGTATTTTAAATATTTTTTTTCTCTAGATTAAATGTCCCGGAGACTTTCAGCCTTTCTGGTTCAAATCAAATTTAATTTCTTTCGTCAGTTTTGCCTCTCAGCTGCCCCATGAGATCCGTAAATCCTGACCAGCCCACACCTGTAGGGGCCTAGCCAGGCCTGCCTGGTGTCAAGACAGTTTCTTGGTCTCCCATTGCGACCACATTTTTCTGAATCTCACGTCACTGGAAAAAAGATTGAACAGGGAATTTACGTACCGCATTTGTACGTAAGGGGCGGCCTCAGTGTACAGTCTAGATTCTGTGATATTAGAATGTCTTTGACTTTTTAGGAATTTATGAGACCTTGTTTCCGGTACTGACATTGGAAATGGGATTGGCCTGGGCATATGGTTTCCTTCTGTGCTTCTGAATCCTGTAGCTGCATTTCCTTTTTGCTTTTCTTTTGTTGCGAATCCTACGCCGAGACAGAAAGAGGATTTTTCAACGTACAGTTAAGTACAACCTCCCCAAATCATCCCGAGCCTGTTCAGTTCAACACATAGATTCCGTTCTATTCCAATTTTTTCCTTAGTGGAGGAAAATAGTCTTAAGATTTAGGAATCTAGTTTCCCAGGCATGCAGGGCATTCACTGAGCTGAAAACCACCCTGGGACAGTGATGGGGTTCCCCTCGCCCCCCGAGCCCCAGCACCCCCTATACCAGCCGGCACACAGACCTCTTCCAGCGACTGAGGCACAGTTCCCTGCCGTTTTCAGTGACACAGGGGAGGCTCCCCGTGTCGTTTCTGTAAACTCCGCGAGGCGCAGGGAGACAGTCTATCCGCCATGTGGGGACTTCGAAGGCATCGTCGTGACCAGGGGCGGGACCTAGGAGGGCCCTAAGTGTCAGTGAAGATGTCTTACAAGACCCGAGTTTCTGCGGAGCGGCTTCGATTTTTGGTTTCTCACTCTTCGTTCCAGCCAGGGAGGCACGCATCAAGGTCTCTGACGGCAAGTTTCTGGAAGCTTCTGCCTGTTTCAAGGAAGGTAGTTAAACGGCTCGTTGGAGATGTTTGTAGAGGTTGTTTGTTGTTGTTTGTTGTTTATTTGTTTTGATTCCTCGAGTCTTAAATAACATGATGAAACCTTTGTGTTGCCCCTTCTGAGAAGGGACCACCAAGCAGATAAAGAGGGAAAGAAAAACGGAATTAAATAACAAAGGTATCGGTGTTCTCCGGTGGACTCGATCTTTCCTCATTAGATTCTAGAAACTCCTGAGAGGATACGTATCCAGCCTCAGTTAGGTGGCATCGCACTTTATTTGTATTTCTAACGTGTGCATTAAGTAGTGTGTGTACACGCACACGTACACACACACGTGCGCACACACACACACACACACCGGAAGGCAGTCTGTTAGAAAGCCTGAGGCTCCTGCTCTTCTCTCCCCCAGACTGAAGCCGGTCCCCTGTGAAGCAGGAGGGACGCCAACTGGCCCCCCACTCTGACCCTGCACACCCCGTGACACCCCATGACACCCTGTGACACCCTGTGACACCGCGTGCGTCTGAAAACAACAAATGCGGAACGAGTCTCCCCATTTACAACCACAGAGCTCCAGAGTTGGAGAGGGACTTAGGGACCACACGAGGTGGCTCTCTGTTTGTCTTATACGTCAGGAGCTGGACTCAGGGAGGTGAAGTCACGTGTCCAAGGACAGTGCCCGATCGTTGGCCGCGTGACGGCTGGAGGTCAGAACTGTCCCCCCCTCTTGTGGGTGGCCCCCGCTCGCTGCACAGTGCTGCCACGGTCTGCTAACTGTGGCCCCTATCAAGCCAGGTGCCTCCTTAGATGACAAATGGAAGGGTCGCAGATAAACAGTAACCCTGCCGATGGTTCAGACAGCACCGAGGGTTTAGATTATTATGTTTATTATGTTCATCATGCCCTGGGCCAAGCACATGAATTACCTAATGCAGCTTCCTAACAGGTCCGTGAATCGAGCACCCTCATCGGATGAGGAGAATGTGACTCTCAGTGGTGAGCGCGCCTCGGCTCACGTGGCTGGGCGGTGACCGCACGGGCACCGAGTGGGATCATCTGGCTCCAGAACCAGCCTCTCCTCGCTGCTTACACCTGAGACGACAGGTGCGAACTTCAGGTGGAAGAAGCCGTGCGGGCGAGACGTGTAGGGTGCGGGAGCAAACCCTGCCGGGGGCACTCCGAGTGTCCCGTGGGCACACAGCTCATGCGTGACAGCAGCTCCAGTGCTGGGCGCAGGACCGCGAGGGGGGAGGGGACAGGCCGTGAGGGCGCCGGGGACAGCGTGCTCGGCGCTTAGATGCATCACAGCAGGACGCCGCGTGCGGAGAAAAGGGCCAAGTCAAACGTTCAGGACATAAAGAGGACCCAGTGACTTCCTGTCCACGCATCTAAATCACCTTCCCAAGTGACATGATAGAGCTGGTCTCTTCCTTGTACACAGTGACTATCCTTGACAGTAAAAAAATAAATAAATAAATAAAAAATTAGCAAATGTGAAGATACAATACCTCGGTTTCTTTTTTAGTTTCAATCTTAGGTATATTATTCTCAAACTTCGAGTGTAACAAATCTTATTAGAACAAACATGTTTCCTCCAATTAAAGTCGTGTTTCGTTGCAGCGTTGATTGGATCGTGTGGGGGGGGGGTTGTCTAAATAGAGAAACCGGCGAGGCGGATCCGGTTAATAAGCCTCTCAACCTTGGGCACAGCTGCCGTGCCAGCCAAGGGCTGTTTTATTCCAGCAGAGGTGGCACGTTCCCTGCTTTTTTTGCTTGTTTCTTTGCAAGACGAGCACGAGCAGTTGAACCGGAAGCTGGGATCAGCACAGAGGACCGTTTATTATTTATGAGATGGAAATAAACCACAGAACCCGTCATGAAGACTCCCATGAGACTTCCCCATCTTCCGTGGACACAGTACTGTAACTGGCAAAGGACACAGCCGCAAGACGCTCAGCTCTGCAATCCGAGTTTGTCACCCAGGAGCACGTGGCGTTATCCTGACCCCGGACCTTCGTCCACCCCAGCGGCACCGTCCCCAGACCCGCCTGCAGGAAGCGAGCGCAGGCAGCCGGCCTGGCGTGCGGGAAGGGCTCTGTGCCCGCGCCGCCGACCTCTCCCTGGCTTCGCCTGCCCCACCGCGGTCCCCGCGCTCCAGTTCTCTGCCTCCCAGCCCGACAGGACGAACCCCAACCTCCCGCCTTCCAGCCCTTCTCCAGGTGCTGTTAGGCGCCCTCATCTGTAACGTACTGAGAGGCCGACTCAGCGGGTACCCGCTGAAGTCGCAGCCTGGCTGGCACAGAGACCCGCCCGGCCCCGCGCCGACGGCCACTGGGGTTTTGCTGCCTGGTGTCTCCAGGACCTAGAACGGGGCCCGGAGATCGTCAGTGCTCGATACGCATTTGCTAAATGAGGAAAGTTGATGCGCTGGTAGGTTACGTTCTTGGCAAAATTTTCACGTTTAAAAATAATTTAATGTCACCCTTTCCCCTATGGTACCTGTTTCGGTGTTATGTATGATTGGAAATTCATTAACATCTCCGAATTTATGAAAATATTTCATAAATGCATATATCTAGTATAAATACTGACATAATACATGTACTTATGTTACATACAATGTATATACATATACATGTATAAGTAGAGAGAGATGCTTAAATTTTACTAAGTTAGTTCTATGTGCCAGACACTGTGTTAAATATTTTGTATATTTTCTCATTTAATCTTAACAATAAGGCTTTGTGGTAGATATCATTACCTTTACTTTTTTTCCACATTAAGGAACGAAGGCTGAAGATTCAGATGCCTTATCTATAGTCACACAAAGGCTATTTTTATGTTTAATTTTTAGTTGCTAAG
The DNA here is from genome assembly GCA_028627145.1 of Eidolon dupreanum. Taxonomy (NCBI): domain Eukaryota; kingdom Metazoa; phylum Chordata; class Mammalia; order Chiroptera; family Pteropodidae; genus Eidolon; species Eidolon dupreanum. Next base: position 17,386,924 of record CM053516.1, on the reverse strand, counting down.
TTGTAATCCATTTGGAATTTATGTTGGTATCTGGTAGGGGTTCTTTTCACATTAGTGGCTTCTTGGCTCCAAAATCTATCAGAACTGCATGGAAGACAGTGCACATATATATGCACGCGCGTGTGTGTGTGTGCACACGCGTGTGTGAAAAGGATCACTGTCTCTTATGAGGTTCTTTAAGTGGTTCTGGAACTGTAAATGCTTACGAATCATCGGTCTAAGTTGGAGATAATTTTATTCTAAATGAAGTGCCACTTTTCCGAGCACTGTGAGTTGAAAGCCCATCCTTCTTCCTAGTGATTTAAAATGTTAATTGAACCAACAGCGAGGGTGCTGATATCATAGACCTCAGCGATGCCACCACCCACTGGCTCTGCAATTTTAGGCCACGTAACCTCCCTGAGCACAGACCCACATCTGTAAAATGGGGTGATAACATAGCATCCCATAAACCTGGGTGTAGGACTAAGTTAGTAATACAGGTAGAGTGTTTAAGATTAGAGAAGTTTACAGAGATGAGTAAAAATCCCTATAAACACATCCGGAGCCAGAACCCATCAGCATCTTAGTGCATATTTTACTAACACTAAGATTGCAAAGCTTATATGATTTTGGGTCACCTTTTATTCACTTCAAAATACATTGTGAACATTTCCCCAGGGTTCTTATTCTTTGGCATGCTCGTTTGTAAATGACTTCATAATGGTTTGTGATTTGGTGTGCCGTGATTTGCCGACCCTCCCATTTGGGTGGTGGTTTTCCCCATCCTTCGGCAGTTATGTCGGGCTCTGGGGACCGATGGCAAGACCTGCACACCAATTAATCTGCACATTCTTGTCTAAGTCACTGAACGTCTAAACCTAAGTGAGTTCTCCCCATTATGAGGAAACTGGAGAGAGAGCCTCGTGAGTTTGTAAGAGACTGAAATGAGATGAAATATATAAAAGCTTAGCATAACACCCGGCACATGGTAAGCGCTGGATGAATGGTTGCTAATTTTATTCAAAACATTGGCATGAACGTATTTGTAGATACATTTTTGTGTGCATTTATGATGCTTTGGTTAAGATGGAATCTTAGAGGTAAAATAGTTGAATCAAAAATACATTCATACATTTTTGATAGATGTTGCTAAGCTTTCACCTGGCAATATTAACAAAGCAGCAAAGCTGCTCTTGCTGAGGTTTGTGAGATGGCTTTCACTCCCTGTCCTCACCAGCTTCGGATGATTTAGAGTCTTTTAATTGGCCATTTATATAGGACAATATGGCATCTTGTTTTAATTTTTATTTCTTTGATTACTAAGGAGATCGAACATTTTCATATTTCATAATATATTGCTTATCATTGCTTTTTTTGGAGGAATTGTTTGCTCTGTATTTTGCCCATTTTCCTGTTGAAGTTGTCAGAACGTTTAGAAAGTATGAGCGAAATTCTTACATAGTCAAATACTAGCACTTTCATAGCTCACGTAAAGTCTTAATCCATCCAGAGTTTACTGGCTGTCTGGCGGTGAGTCAGCTTTCTTTTTCTAAGTTGTCTGTTGTACAGGGCCTCCTGCCACATGAATGGGGGTGACGTGGATGGGGGTGACGCAGATGGGGGTGACGTGGATGGGGGTGATGCGGATGGGGGTGACGTGAATGGGGGTAGGGCTGCACATCTTAACCCAAGGACCCTCAGTCCAAGTTGAAAAGTTTTCAAAGTACAGGAAGTCGTAGAGTTAAATCAGTAGCCAGACTGTATCAGAAACACGCAAGAGTGAACACATTTCCTTAAGTCTGGACTTAACTAAAACCATAGGGACAGATTTTTTTCTATCATTTGGAAGTCATTTTCTCAAAATACTGAAACTTGGGAAAGTCAGACATTTTCTAAAAATAATGAGACCCAGGAAAGTCAGACATATGAAGACATCCTGGGTTTTAGCCTCACAAGTGAGAAAACATTTATCAAACATAATGATGTCCTATTCGATTTTTAATTCAATATCAGCAGCTTCATCTAAAAGTCATCACATTTCTTATCTGTTACAAAATCGTGAACTAAATCAGCCGTTGCTGGTGAGAGCCCTGTTGGGGTGAACCGTGAAGGAATGTCAGTCACATGGCGCATTATTCTCTTTTAATCATAGAACCCTTGGGAGGTAAGAGAATTCTTTTGCTAATTGAAAGAGTAGAATATATAAATGTGTTTTATAAACGTAATGCACACAAATGTACACCTGTGTGGGTGTGTGTGTATTTATTTTTTCCAAACATTAAGGTCCCCAATGCAACACCCTCAATGACAAAAGAAGAAACTGAGGCTAGGACGATAGTCTAAATATTTTTGATTCCACGATCAATAAAAATGGTGATATATATATCCTGAATCATATTCACGTACTACTTAGTTAAGTTTATGGACTTTGTAAAACACAACACACATGCTAAAATTTTTCAATGATATGATGAAAATAGATATAACTAGAGATTCTGACTTGCCCTTGCTCAGCCCGGTGGGTCATTTCAAGGACACACATACACACACACTTGGGAATAACCAGAACTGCTTCACTGGCTGGTGGAACAGGGTTAGCATTGTGGTCTTCTGGTTCCAAGTCACATTTATTGCTGCTGTATCGACCCATTTCCATCCAAATAGTCACATAAGAACTGGGCCAAAATCAATTGGGTTAATGGTTTCTACTCCTACAAACTCTATCCTTTGAAATCTCTTATTACCACAAATAACTGAACTTTAGATTTCAGGGTAATATTAAAGGCACATTTTTGCCAGCTTAGAATCCCCGAAAATGACTTCAAGCTTCTGTCAGAGGGAATGCTCTGAATTATTAATTTCCCGCCAGTCTCGCTGAACCCTGGCATGAGCCTCTGGCGTGTGCTTAGGAAGCGCCCCCTCCCCCACCAGAAGCCCTGAACCAACTGTAAAATTCCTAACATTAAAACACAAAGACATATTTTAGGGATACAACTTTGTCTTTATGCTTTTGGGGGAAAAAAGTGGATGTGTTTTTCTAATCCAAACCTACCCGCAGTTGCAAATAACTTCACAATCTCATAAACTGAATTTATGAAACATATCTGGCTTGAGATGACCAGAATTCTCCCAAATGAAGTGTTCTAAGATGGGACCTTTTATATATTAGAAGGAGCTAAGAAAAAGGTGCCGCGAGGTTCACGACAGTTATTACCTCGGCCCTCGGTCAGTCCGACCCGGGTTCACTGCCGCCCCAGGGACAGCATATCCCATTGCAGCCAGCTCTGGGGTCTCAAACCAGACTTGTAGTGAGAGTCATAGTTCCTGAGCACTCAATATGGGATGAGTGTGTGTGTGTGTGTGTGCGTGCGCATGCATGTGGCTGTAGGCATGCACATGGGCATGTGCACACGCTTCCACAGGCGGTCATCTGGGCTGTGTTTGTGTGCCATGCGTTTGCTGGGTCAGCAACACATCCCAGGCGGCACTGGGCTTCTGGAAGCACAAGGTGTCGCACTAGGGAGGGACCCTACCCCGGGGGGGACCCCACCCCTGCAAGTGTCTACATATTTACAGGGAGAGAGAAGGAGCATCTGTGAGGCTCTGAGGAAGTCCACACAGGGTCTTGGGAGCCCAGGGGCCGGGGTCAGCCTGGCGTCCCCTGCGCATTCTCTGACCTGCAAAGCCAGCTCTCTGAGAGGCCATCGAAGGGGCCTAAGAAATGAACCCCAAAGGCTGGCTGGCTTTGCCGCCCTCACTGGCGCGAGCTAAGCGGTAAATCGTTGACTCCCCTAATTTGGAAAGACGGGGTGACCTCACCTCAGAGACCTGAGCCATGGCCCAGAGTGTGTGTGTCTCAGTTCTATTGCTTGCTGTGGGGCCCACACCTGAGAGTGGGCTTCCTGCAGCGGAGGCGGCGGTTGGGGGTGGGGGCGAGGGGACCCAGGCTGAGGCGGGGTGGCGATGGCCGTGTAGGAGCAGCAGGCTCACTGCGGCCACGTGAAGCGACCTCAGAAGAAGGAGCAGCTGCGCTCTGTCCGCTGCCGCGGGAGCGGTGCCAGGGCGGGGGCTGAGCCTGCATGGGTCTCTCGTCCATCCGCGTGGCTGGGCAGCCTGGCGCCGGGCCTGGCCGAGTCTGATCACGTGGACGCTCCCGCAGGGGCGAGTCACCAGGCCGTGTGGCTCGGCGCAATGCGGGAGGCGGGAGAGGACTGTCTTCTAGAGGGAGTGACGCTGTGCACGTGGTCAGAGGAGGCGGGGACAGAGCAGACGGCTCATGAGTGTTGCATCAAGCTCAGTGAGAGCAGGTGGCACTGCAGCCTGGGGTGCGGTTAAGGTTTCCGCGGTAACGGAGAGACGTGGTGGCGAGTTCAGTGAACTCCTGGCACACGGTGACCTGCCGACTTTAGCAACGACAGCTTTGTAGCGTCGGGACCCCGTTTCCGCTGCGAGCGCTGATTTCGTGCCACTAAAACCATCAGCCGCCCCATCGAAGTTATTACATTGTTTTTTCTCTTGGCTCTTTCTGTATTTAATCCGTAAATGTTGTGTTTTATTTTTGTCTGGCGGTTGCATGGCTGGTTTACGTTTTCTGTACTTTCCCCAACACTATAGTCAGATAACCCGAGGCTTGCGGGGCTTCCCCGGCTTCCTGGGCGAGGCGCCCGCCGCTCCGGGCGCCGAGCAGCCCGGCCAGCACGTGCGTTCCGCGGGGTCCACTGTCCCCTCCCCTGCTCAGGCTCAGGGCCAAGCTTCAGCCCCGTTTCATCTGATGTCCGTGTGGGCTCTAGCGGCTACGGAGAGCAGCACCTCCGTCGCCTAATCCAGTCAGGTGCCCACGTGCTTCTCCGCTTTGTCTGTCCCTTGACCTTGAACCTGCTGTTCTGAGTGTGGCAGGCAGAGAGCGGGCTGCCAGGGCATCCTTCGAGGACTCGCTGCCCAGCTGCCGGCTTCTGGGGGGTCTGCTGTTGTCACCGAGGCCCAGGGCCTTCCTGGGGTGGCTGTGCCTGCCGGCCATCGGGCCAGCCAGGGACCGTGCTGGGGACCCCCTGCTTCAGAGCTCCCTGCCAGGTCAGCCAGAGGCTCTTTGCGTCTGCGTCACGGCTCACCTTACGATTGAGAGTTCGTGCCCCCCAGATGGGTATGTGGGATCCTGACCCCAGTGCAGCAGGGCGTGGAGGCGGGCCTTCGGAGGTGGTCAGCTCCCATGAAAGGATTCTGTGACCTCATAATAGAGACCCCAGAGAGCCCCCTAACCCCTTCCGCCCCATGAGGACGGAGCGGGGAGACGGCCCTCTGTGAGGGCCCCCAGCACTGTGAGCGATGACCGTCTGTTGTGGAAGGCGCCCCGTCTGCGGTGCTGCCACGGCAGCGGGCATGGACCGGGACACCCCCCGCCTCTCGCAGGCTTCATCTCTGGTGCACATCTCGCCCCCCTCACTCCACCCCGGCGTCAGCTCCCAGAGAGCCCCGCTGCGACATGTCTGCACCCTCAGACGACCAGCCTCGCCGGCTGCCCCACTGTGCGCTCGTCCCGCCCGACTGTCCCGACAGCCAGACACACCTGGGGTGGCCCCGGGACCCGGAGACCCTGATGCGCGTGCAGGCAGGAGGCTCAGGCACTGTCTTTATCTGAAAAGCCGCAGAGCGTCCCCCATGGTCACGGTGGTGACGTGGCCGGCGCCGTTCCCAGCGCTCCCCGCGGATCGGCTCGCGGCGCCCCGTTGTCGATGCCGGGGTCACCCCAGTTCTTCAGGCGAGGAAATTGAGGCCCAGACAGTCGCCACTCATAAACACCCCCAATTTAACTTTCAGTTAAATTAAAAACCTGAAGGAGTCTAGGACAGAAGAGCCACGAGTGGGCAAAGGGGGGACGGACAGAGATGGCGACAGCATGGGGCACCGTGTGGGTGGAGGGCGGCTTCGCGAGACGTCTTGGTGAGAGGACGTTGCCGTCTTCTGGGGACATGTGTCTTGCCCTGTGACAATATTTCCTGGAACAGATATGACCAGCCTCTGAGTTCCGACCGTGCGTCTCACTGTGCTGACGGGAGAGCTCTTGCTCAGGTGGCTGGCGACTCGGCCCTGGGGACAGAAGAGTCACCGCAGCCCCCGCTCCCAGGGTCTCCCGCTGCCCATCTGCCTTTTATCTGCCCGTGCCCAGACACTTTTAACATTTGTTACTGTATTTTTAAACTTTTTATTATTTTATTTAAAAACCACATACAATTTACCATCTTGACCATTTTCTGATCTACAGCTGAGTTAAGTGTCCACATTGCTGTGAAATGAATCTCCAGAACTCTTCTCCTTCAAAGCTGAGACTCTACACCCTTTAAATCTCTCCCCCTTTCCCCTCCCCCTCCCCCGGTAACCTCCGTGCTAGTTTTTGTTTCTATGCATTTGGTTAGTTCAGAAACCTCATATACATGGAGTCGTACAGTGTTTGTCCTTTTGTGACTGGCTTATCCTACTCAGCACAATGTCGTCAAAGTTCATCCATGTTGTAACCTGTGTCAGAACCTCTTTCCTTTTTGAAAAGGCTGAATAGTAGTCCTCCATATAGATATACCACATCTTGTCTACCTGGTCATCCATTGATGGACACCTGGGGGGCTGCCACCTCTTGGCTCTGGTGACGAGCACTGCTGTGAACGTGGGTGTACAAACATCTGTTCAAGACCCGGCTCTCAGTAGGGTTGCTAAGTCACGTGGTACTTCCATTTTAAAATTTTTGAGGAACCACCTGTATTAGCCATCTAAGATAGGCTGGGTGGCTTGGACGACGGAAATTTATTTTCTCACAGTTCTGGAGGCTGGAAGGCCAAGGTCAGGGGCCGGCGCCAAGGTCAGGGGCTGGCAGCACTGGTTTCCGGTGAGAGCTCTCTCCGCGCTCAGTGTCCTCAACGGCCTCTTCTCTGCGGCCGCATCCTCCTGGTGCTTCTTTATCTTCTCATGAGGACCCCGGTCCAACTGGATTTTGGCTCCACCTTAATGGCCCCATTTAATGTTAATTACCTCCTTCAAGGCCCTGTCTCCAAAAGTCAAATTGAGGTTAGGGCTGCAACAAATGCTTCTGAGGGGACAGGATTCGGTCCCGGAGGCCGCAAGGCCTTCCCCAGGGCCTGCGCCATTTCACAGCCGTACCCACAGTGCCTGGGGCTCGGGATTCTCCACAGCCTGGCCAACGCCTGTCTTTGTTTGACAGCAGCCATCCTCACGGGTGACCGGCCCCTTCACGTGGGGCCTGAGGACATGAGCTGAGGAGCCAGGCTTGTGTGTCGGGTTCTCTCTATGGCCAGGCTCTGTGGGTGGGAAGTAGAGGAGCAGAGCAGTGACATCGGACAGAGAGGGAGGGATGCGCCGAGTGACCGTGGAGTCTGTTTCTAGTGCGCTGGGTGACAGTCTCCTTCAGAGGTCACGCACATTACGGATAATGGCTCACATGCGCGTGCTCTCGTTTCACCTCGGCTGTGGCTGCAGCCGGGCACTGAGCAGTCCTAGGTGGCCGTTCACACCTGCTGCCTGACCCACAGGGACGCTCCAGAGGAGCTGCACCCCGAAACTGCGTGGGGAGAGGAGCATTGGATCCTATTTGCCCGGATCTCGCCGCCCGAGGCCTTGGGCTTAGCGACCGCGACCTCGGTGTGGAGGAAAGTGGCCGCGGCCGGCTCTCTGAAGGGGCCACACAGTCCTCCGCGTCCTCCTCGGTTCCCGTAAAGCTTTGTTCCCCACAAAGGACACCGCAAATCGGGAGGAGTCAGAGCTTGCTTTAAAAACCCACTTTGTGAATTTTTAGCTCAGGATATTTTCCAGATTGTGTGCTCTGCCAGGCACGTAAGGGATTATAGTCTTCGTTTATAAATACGTCAAATATATACAAATCCTGTGTGCAGAAACGAGGCACCGTGCTAGCTGTCAGAAACATCATCGGGGAGCTTAGAACCAGGGGCAATAACTCACGTGCAAGAACGGTCTACAAAACTGAAAAACCATTTCCAAGAGATTCAACACCACAGGAAATGAAAAGTCACTTCCAGCAGGATGACCAGTAAAGAATTTCAAAAAGGACATGGCATTTCATTTGCACTTTAAAGAGAGATCAAGCCAAGACCTGTGGGGAAGAGTATTCTAGGCAGAGGGAAGGCAAAACATAAATAAAAGCAGAATTGAGAGTAGGACACTGAGTGTATGAATGGGGAACTCTACACGGTTCAATTTAGCTGGTAGAAATAAAGGTTGGGATCTGGTCTTAGAGGTTCCTGTGTTGTTATCTAAAACTTGGAAATGTCACTGTGTACTTAAGATTTTATGACGAGAGATAAATATATAAAATATATAGTACCCACGGAGCCAATTTCCTTTTAAAGTTCCAGTTCCAGACATGATAAACACATGCATATTAAAAAATAATAACCTTTTAGATGTAAATTGCGCCCGTTGCCCTAACATGGCTGCAGAAGGTTAGAGACACAAACGAAAAGATCGCACATAGTACCAAGGAGCGGTGTGGGGGGTCCGCTGTAACTGTGCAGAACCCCTCTCTGCCCCTCCCAGCAGCTGACATTGAGAAATGAGCCAAGGTCAGAAGGAACTGCAAACATACCTGCCCTTTGAGATCTATAAATAGGAGGCGGGCTATTTATATATGACCTACTTCCAAATGCCCTTTATTTTAAGAGGCTGCTGGGACAGCCACCCGCATGTCATTCTGGGCAGTCCAGAAGCACACGGCTCCCAGCAAGGACGCCCGGCCATGCCGGCAGTCAGCTCCTGCAGCCCACAGCTCAGGATATTTTCCAGATTCTGTGCATCGTCTTTATGGCAGACCTAGTATGGAACTTGTGAAACTCAGCACACTAATATTTTTATTATGACAGGGTGCAGACATACACTAAGTGTAGAAAATAGCACAATGAACTTATACATACCTATTGCATAGGTCTGATAATTATCTCTGCCACATTTGCTTTACCCATTCAATTTTTCAAAACTCCCGAGGCACTGTGAAGCATTCCAGGCTTTGCCAGCTCGTTTCTACTGCTGCACTCGGTGTCTTTCATACGAGTGAACATTTTCTAAAATAACCTTAATGAGATTAACACACTTGAGGTTAACAGTGATTCTTCTGTATCATCTAATTCCAACTGATAATCAAATCACCCTTGTTGTCTCAAACATGCTTTTTTTTTTTTAAGTTGGTTTGTTTGTATAAAAATTCGAAGGTCCACACTTGACATTTGGTGGCTCTACCTCTTAAGTAAGACTCTTAATTTGGAGTAGCCCGCTACCTCCCTCCCCTCTCTCCATGACCTTGACTTATATAAGCTGGGTTTGTTTTCTCACAGGATATACCACCTTCAGCATCTGTCTTTTAGCTCCTTGTGGTATTATTTAACTGTTCCTCTGTACTGTGAAATACATTTCTGAATCGAATATTGTCAGTGTTCTACATACTAACATTCTCCTTGAGCAGAGACAAATAAGCTAAAGGAGTGTGTTGGAATAAACACAAGCTTTAAAAAAAATTTAATGCCAGCTTCATCACTTCCCGTGTTCATATTTGTATCCATCATTTAACTTCTCCAAGTTAGTTTCATTGTGAGCACGAGGTTACTTCCCGTGAGGACTAATGGGAACTTGTAAAGGACCAGATGTGGTGACAAGCACAGGTAGGAGGCAAGGTGACACCGGAGCTACATGGAGAACTGTTCTAGTGTGCACCTGCTCTAGTTTACACTCAGAGCCTTCTGAGGGACTGGTGGGCTGGAAGAAGTTATCAAGACTTTGGTTTATTTCCCAGATTTCAAAAGATAGGTATCTTAGTCATTATGAACACAATGGCGGGCTCTCTCTTGGAGGAGTCTTAGATAGACCGGTAGTCATTAAAATAAACCTAGTTTAAAACCCACTTCCATGAAGTGAAAAAGCTGCTGGCATTAGTCCTGACAAGATGGTCTAGACTGAAGGTCTAACAGTGTTTTGTTTTGCATGGGAAAGAAGAAGGATTTGTGAGTTGAGTTGTGTCCTTCAGCCCGGCCCGTGACTGGGGGCAGGAGGGGGCCCTGTCCGTGGACAGATGCCAGTCTGCGCTGGACCACAACAAGGGCGTTGGTGCCTCGGTGGGTGAGGTTCAGTCTTCTGAGGGGGTTCTTATAATCTGTGCCCCAGGGGCCTTCGGAGCTGAGCTGTCGCTGCGCCTCCGTGTTTTGGGAATGCTTCATCAACAAAGGCCTCCCTTTCACCTCCTCCGTTTCACATGGAAAGTGGACCAGGGAGCTGTGACAACACAAATGCACGACTCTTTCTGCTCTTTGTCGGCTCGATGATAATAACCTCCTACTTGTTACACTTTATGACACCGACAGAACACAGCTGTCTGCGATGAGCCAGCAATGAGGGTGCAGTCCTCAAGGACCAGTCGTGGGATCCCCTGCATCAGAAGCATCCGGGACGCTAGTTACAGTGCACACCTCCGGGCCCTGCTACAGATCTTGTGAATCGAAATCTCCAGATGCAGAACCCGGGACTCTGCATTTTAACATGCATGCTGCGGTGTGAGAAGCTGTGGGATATTCCGGGAGGACACTTACCAGGGGCAATGAACCTGGCCCAGAGTCGTGCAGTTATGAAACGGAGAAACTGATGTTTTAATCCTCATTTCTAACTGCCAGTGGTGGTCACAGCTCTCATCAACCATGCCTACCAACCTTACGTGGCATTAGCTTACTGGTGAACCTGTCTTTGCAATGCCTGAAGATGCAGCACGATTTCTCTTTTTCATTCTTTTCTGGAAGACAGCTTCATCAGAGCGGGGTTTGGGCCCCTGTTCCCCTTTACTCACTACTAGTTCACACCCCGACCCCTACACCCTCCCTATTCTCCCACCCTCCAAGGTTTGTCCTTCTTAAGTGAAGAAATTTCTAATATCAAGTCCTGGCAAGTTTAAAATAAAAATTGAAAATGCGATGCAGAGCCTTGGTACCAGTTTACAGAATTTCTTTAGATTATTTGTACTTAGAACAGCTATTTTGTGTCTATGATATGAGAGGTGGTCATCATGGTTCTGATGGTAATTCTCTCCCTGACTTAATGACGGCATAATGCAAAAGCTATGATTCCCCTATGCAGAAATTTAGAAACAGAAGAGGATGAAAAGACTAGAAACAAACCACACACAAAAAAAAGGGGGAGTGGTGGTGGAAAGAGATCCACACTTAAGCACTGCACGCATTCTGAGGATTGAAGACATGTCATTGGTTTACCAATGTGTCAAGGTGTGAGCAGTTAAAGTTCTGGCTGTTTCTAGCGTTAGTTGTGTGAAGTTCAGTGGTAACCCAGTTAGGAGAGAGGAGGACACTTGGCTTAGATTTCAGAAGCCTCTAATGGGTCCTGGAGCAGGTCCTCTGTCTTGGCCTTTCTCTCATGTCATGAATGAATGATTGTGGGAGGTGAGCTTCTGAAATCTTCTTGCCCCAAGAATACATGTGTATGTAGCGCCCCGAAGTACGAGCCTTTGGAAGACAACGGGGAGACCGTAAGGGCCAGACAGCTGCATCAGGACCCCCAGCCTGCCTCTCAAGCAGTTCTCAGCGCTAAGGTCCCTACACTTGCCAGAGGCGTGATTGCAATGGGTTTGTAATTACGGTAAAGGGCAGAGGATTTTAACTTGCCCTTTTTACATTTCTATTCCTTAAGAGCACAGATTGCATTTCCTGTATTTTTTCCATTTTCCTTTTTCTCATTTTAGCTCATTTTTATTAAACCTTCCACTATTTTGTTATACTTTTTAATAAGCTTTATTTATTTTTTTGAGCAGTTTCAGGTTCACAGTAACGTTGAGCCAAAGGTATAAAAATTTCCCATTTACCCCCAGACCCACATATGCGCAGCCTCCCCCATTATCAACGCCCCCCCACCAGACCAGTACGTTTGTTACAGTGGATGAAGTCACACTGACACGTCACCCTCACCCAAAGTCCATAGTTTACGTTAGAGTTCACTGTGGTTTTGTTATTCTGAGTTCACTGTTGCATTTTTATTTTTAATACATATTACCCCATTTTTTTTTCTCTTTCTGTAGGGAAGCTACTTTTTAAAAAAAAAAAAATTATTTATTTATTTATTAAATTATTTTATAGTGACATCGGTTAACAAAATCCAATGTTTCAGCAGTACATTTTAACAGTAAAGCATATATGTTTACGCTGTGTTCACCTCCCATAGATTTCTTTCTGTCACCACGTATTTGACCCCTTTTACCATGTCTACCTCCCCCCCTTACCCCTCCCCCTTCCCCTCTGGTAACCACTGGTCTATATAGTCCATGTCCAGGAGTCTGTTTGTCCTGTTCATTTGTTTTTAGGTTTATATCTCACATATAAGTGATATCATGTGATATTCAACTTTTTCTGTCTGGCTTATTTCCCTTAGCATGATTATCTCACAGTCCATCCACATTGTTGCAAATGGCAGTATTTCATCTCTTCCTAAGGCCGAGTAATATTCCATTGCATATATGTACCACTGCTTCTTTATCCAGTCGTCTATCGTAGGACACTTCAGTTGCTTCCATGTCCTGGCCACTGTGAATAATGCCACTATGAACATCGGTGTGCAAATATCTTTTTGGATGTGCGTTTTCAAGTCTTTGGGGTAAATACCAAGTAGAGGGCTTGCTGGATCATATGGTAGGTCAGTTCTTAGTTTTGAGGAACCTCCATACTGTTTTCCATTATTGTTGCATTTTAAGAGTTCTTTGTATATTTTACATCACACATTTTTATGTCTTTTGAAAATATTTTCTCCAAGTGTGTGGCTTTTCATTCTATCTTTTTAAAATCGAATTGATGTCTCTTCAATTCTTCCTCTTTCAGCGGCAAAGTTTTCATCCGTAACTTCTCTCAGTCACTAAATTCCAAATTCTGCTCTTGCTAATGCCTCTTCTGTCACTTCTCTCTCATCTCCACGGACCCGGACCTCCCTCACGCCACAGTCATCTCTTGGATCACTGCACTAGCCTCCTGGTAAGATTACTCTAGATTCGTTTCTTCTTAGAATCCATCCTTTGTATCTGTACAGCTTCCTTTCCAAACATGGATATGATCCCACTGTTTTCCCTCGAAACACCTTACGCAGAGTAAAGCCCAGACTCTAACGCTGACGTTCAAGGCTCCTCGTATCAGCCTTGTTTCAACGCAGAGGACCCGCTCGCTGAGATCGAGTCCGTCTGGAAAATCGGGGCGCGGGCTGGAAGGTCTGCGCCGCCCCCCCGCCCCCCGCCGCCGCCGCCGCCGCCGCGTATGTATTTGCGCCGGCGAGTGGACGCACTCGCGTCACCCTCTCGCGTGGCTTTCTGCAGCCCGGATTCTGGGGAGGGAGTCCTGATTTTCAGTCGTCTTCGGAGAGATCTGACCTGGCAGCAGAACCGCGTGGGCTCGGCGGTGATGACAACATGGCCAAAACCCGAACTAGGATTTATTTACTTATTTACATACTTTCTTGACTGACTGACTGACTGGCTGCTATTCAGAGCCTTCGCGTCCTCGTAAGCAATTGCGTTAATACCGGCCCCGAAGGCAAAACGCTTTCAGTGGCGAAAATGCCCAGAAGCAGGCAGCGCAAACCTAGAGGGGCGGCCCCTCAAGTATCGCGAGAGCAGGCCCAGCGCCGGCTTTCCGCGGCTCTCTCGAGAACGAAGGCTCCAACTTCCGGTTCGGGCGCTGCCGCGGCGTCTCCTGGGGCAACAGCAATGGCGGCCGCCGCGGCTGAGCGGCTCTTCTCGCTGGAGCTGCTGGTAGACTGGGTGCGCCTGGATGCCGGGTCGCCGCCGCCCGAGGTCGCGGGCGAGGGGGAGGAGGAGGAGGAGGCCTCGCCGCCGCCGCCATCGCGCGCCCTGTGCCCCGCCGTGGCCCTCCGCCTGCTGGACTTCCCCACGCTGCTGGTGTACCCGCCCGGCGGCCCCGCCGCCCCCGCCCCGGAACCCCGGCCCGGCCTGGTCGGCTTCGGTCGCGGCAAGTCGTGCCTCTTCCGCCTGCGCCCCGCCACGCTGCGCCGCCGGCTGCTCGCGAGCCCGCTTCACGCCTTGCTGCTGCAGCTGCCCCCCGGGCGCCCGACCCCCGCGCCGCAGCTGCTGGGCTCCTGCCGCGTCCCGCTGGCCGCCGCGGCCCGCAGGGTCCTGGGGCCGGCCGCCTCCGGCTGCTCCCAAGGTCACCGGGGAACTTTCGCCCTGCGTAACCAAGTGGGGCAGCGGATTGGGGACATAGCGCTGGGCTACCGCCTGACTGACCTAGGAAGCAGCGTGCTGGGCCACCTCGAGCGGCCGGTCACGTCCACAGGAGGCGGAGCAGACGGCGTGGAGGTGCGGCAGGCGGTTGAGGTCAGTTCCCCACCCCCGCAGGAAATACAGCCGCAGCGGCCGGGCTCGGAGCCCAGCTCAGGTGCCGGTTGGTCCCCGGTGGGTTTGAAAATCGCCGAGGCACGGAAGGGTTTGAAGGGGGCAGTTTTCCACAGCAGCGCCAGCTCTGGGGACACGGGGCCTCTGGAAAATGGCAACACCAGCTCTGTTTGTTCAAATGCCAGCGGCGTGGGAAGTGCCAGCCCCCCAAACCAGGATGTCACAGAGTTGGACATGGAAACTAACACCTTTTGCCCTCCTCCTTTGTATTACACTCATCTGACCCAGGAAAAGAGGCCTCCTGCACAGGGTAAAATTACCATTAATCCTCAAATGAATGTACCTGAGGAACTGGGTGGTATTCTTCCCGAGGAAAGACTTGTAAATCCCCCAACACACACCAATTCTGTAAAACACACTGATTCTGCAACAGGTGAGAGTCCTCCAGGGCTTGTTAACCCCCCACACGTTCAGGAAGTGGGAGCGAGTAATCAAAGTACATGTCAGCCTCAAACTGAACAAAACAGAATCGATATCATAAGGCAGCTGCCTTTGCTAAACGCTTTGTTGATTGAACTCTCCTTGTTAAACAACCAGCCAGTGGCAAGCCCTGCTCACATACACCCTCACTTAGCCTGGTTATACAGAACAGAGGATGAGAAGGCACCAGAATCTAGTGCTAAATCTACATGCAAATCTGAATCTAAGAAAGACAGCCTTCCTATGGGGGAAAATGAAATATCAGTGAGTCTTCAGTATAAAAAGAACCAAGTTGAAAATCTTAAGAAAGGTAAACATTTTGAAAAGAACAGTGATGCTCCCCCAAAAAGAGTTCCCAGGGGGAAGCTGCTTTATGGATTAACAAATACACTTAAACTGCGTTTAAAGCAAACAAATCCTGATATGTTGGTAGTACATGAAAAGAGAGAGCAGTATAGAAAAATGCAAGCACAGATGTTGCGTGCAAAATTCAAAATTCCATCATCCAAAGTGAAAGTGTTAAGCTTTGCAGAACATCAGAAGCCACACCAGCTGTCTAAAGATAAGTATTTAGAATCAGGTGCTGAAAACAATGATACCTTAAAGCAAATCAGTGCAGTTTTTGATGACCTCAGCACAACTAAAGAAACTATACTGAAATGCACAACCGAAAAGACAGTTGACTGCGATGAAAATAGAACCAGTAATGGTTCACTGGAAGAAATTTTGAGTCTTGCAAATTCCACTGTTTCAGAAAGGTTTGCTAATACAAACGATTTGGAAGGAAAAGTGGAAATGAAAGTCCAAAGTCCATTTGTTTTCCAACAGGTTGCAGTTGTTGATAGAGTTGTAGTAAATAAAGCAATGGATGACAGGCGTGTCAAAACCACTGATAATGACATTCTTAGTGCGGATGTGAGTGAAAATAAACCAAGTGAAAAGAGTCGCTCTGACAGCATCTCGGAACTAAAGTACTCCGATGACTTTACCAGCCCTTGCTATTCTGAAGACTTCTGTACTACTGAGGACACCAGCAGAATTTTGCAAGCTCGCGATAGTCCAGGTGCAGAAAATTCAAAACATAGCCAATACACAAGGAAGTCCAGTGAAACAAGATCAGCCATGAGGAAAAATAGCAGTGAAAAGAGTTCTATTCTTAGCCCACCTTACTCAGCTGGGTCACCAGTACACTCGTGTAAAAGATCTCATCTTCCAAAGACTCAGAATAAAAGTTTGGAGGAAGCATCTACTGTCTCTACCAGTGACTTATCTTCATATTGGACCGACGAGAAAGAAAACCAGGTAGACCAAAATAGTATGCATGATTCTAAAGTTAGAAAAAGGGGTCAAGATGTCTCTCTTAAAACAAGAACTGGTTTCAAGTCTTTAGAAAGAAGCCAGTCACCTCAGACATCTCAAATGAGTTCTTATCTGCCATCTAATTTGTCAGAACTGGAGCTTAATGTTCTGGAGAACAGTACGCCAGATTACTTTGGAGAAGACAACGATGAAGTTGGTTCACTGAATATTTCCAAGCAATGCAAAGATATATGTGAATTAGTAATAAATAAACTTCCAGGCTATACGATGTAAAAACGTGCTTTTAAAAAACATTTAATTTTTTTATAACTTATGTGTGTTGTTAGTGAAACAATTTTAATAACTTTACATTATTTTTAGTGCGTGAATTATGATGAGTTCTTTTTATGAAATGTCATTTCTTTGATGTTTAGTGTTCTGCCATTAAATCTGACAATATTGATCATGAAATCACCTTATAACCTAGGTAAGATTTAAGATGTTTAATCTTATTAAAATAAAAGTGTCTGTTGGCCCAAACCATCTCTCTCAAAGTGCCCTATAGTATCGATCACCCTCAGGCTGGCTTCATGCACACCATTGAAAAAAAGCCAGTTAATGAGGATAGCCTCACATTTTAATGGGAATAAGTCACTTAACAAGTATGGAGGGCTTGCTATGTGAGATGCAGAAAGGTACAAAAATAAAGCAGAGCCTGCAGTCATAGTGCTCTTTACATTTTGTTTGTTTCTTTGCTTTAATCACAATTTGTGTGATTATATGATTAATGTTTATCTTCTGTTAGGCCTGAGTTGTATGATGAGAGGGGCCGATGTCTTTCTCACACCAATATGTCCTTGGTACTTCTCACCTAGGTGTGCTCAGGGTGCAATAAAAGCATTTGTTGAACAAATTAATGAAGGCTATACATTTAAAATACCTAACAGGAGGGAATAGAATTAAGCAGTAAAAACCAGCAGAAAGCCTAAAAATAAACCTGCAGAAAATCTTTATTGGAGATATGGTTATTCGCTGTGATATTTTTGTTCGCATGGATATAAACAGCCCTCAGGCGATCTCTGAAGTGTTTGGAGAAAGCTAAAAACAGCGTCTTCCTTTACAATTCAGCTTATTGTCATTTTAAGTTGTTCAGTAGTAATTTTTAATATATGAAAGTTTGTTTTTATGAAGTCTAGTCATAATTTCATTAGTTGTACATTTACATCTTATTCTGTGTTAAATATTTACATGTGTTTTCTATCTGTTATATTTTGATTTTTACACTTTTTACTATATCTAACTTTTTGGATACCTAAAGTGAGGCCCTAATTTTCCTTTCTTATTAGGTAATTAATTATGCAGGCATCATCTTTGGAATGATCATAATAATAGATAGAATTTAGAGGATGGTAAGAGATGAAGATGTTATATTTTGAAGAACAATATGAATAAAAGGATAATGATGGGAATGACCATGACGTATTCATGGGACCGTGACTGGAACGGTAAAAAGGGAATTTGTTGAGTTTGAATAACATCTACTCGGTGTGTAAATTGTTAGCAATTTCTCATTACTATGGACGAGACAAAAATTAGAAGCAATTACATGAGAGTCACCAGAGAAATTCCTTAAAAACCAACTTTTACTTATTTGAGAGTAAGTGATGAGAGGTGAGGAAAGTGAAGAATTCAATGTGTCTAAGATAAAACAAAGAGTAAAGAACTGATGTACTTGAAGTTGTAAAACTGAGTAGCCGAATGAGCTTTTTGTTATCCCATGAATATTTCTAGAATTATGGTGTGGGCTTTTCTAGCTTATAGTGAAAGTACCCGTTGTCATATATACATTTAGTACTTCCTATTTGTATCTTGTCTTCAAATTCCACTTCATGTTTTAATTCTACGCCCTATAAACTTAGTTTTAAAGATCATCATAATAGCTACTACTCCTGGAGCCTTATCTCCTAATTGCTTACAATCATTAAAACGTGGAATAGTATTTCAGGGTCACAAAGAAGAGAGACCTGTCACTTAATTATAAAACTAAGCTACTGCAATCCAGCTTTCTGAACAGCACAGGTGTCAAAACTGCTGTGGGCGAAACAATGGGAGAGGGTCCAAGAAGCAATGGGAGCTGTGTGTGTGTGTGTGCGCGCGCGCGCGCTCGCGCGCATGCGTGTGTTTGGGAAGGGGGGGGGACGTCAGGACCCACCTCTGTGTGGTAGCAGTACCTGCGTTTAGGTTTCCGCCTGCACAAGCCGTGCTTTTATTGTGGAATTAAATGTGGGAACTAAATTTTTATTTGTTGCCAACATAGGTCAAAACCGTAAGGAGCTAAAAACGGTGTCTTCCTTTTAATTACCAGATTGTGTTGTTGGTAAGGCAAAGAAATTCCATAGCAAAGAAAGCAACATATAAATAAGATAAACAATATTTACATTTGTCCAGTCATTAACGGCCCTCGAGCCTCGAGGTGTGGCCATCCTTCTGGCTCTTTGTGTTCTAGTTTGGACTGGAATATTTAGAGAGCCGTACGGAATGACAGTTTGTGAACCAAGACGGGCTGGGTCCGTCTCTCCTCATTTTTAACCTGGAATAATACCAGGAACGCTTACTTGGTCAAGGACCAAGCCATTTTTACTGCGTTTCTCCAAAGATCTAACTGTCATGCCAGGAAATAACACTTCACGAGGAGCCTCATCGGGGTGGCCCCCAGCACTGGCAGTACCCCCGGCTCTGGGCACTGCCCTGGTCTCTGTTACACTAATTCACGTATTCCAAACAACGCAGGAAATTTAGATGAGAATTTTTGCTTAAAATCATGTATTAAGGAAAGTTTATGGTCCTTTCCTTCCAAAACCCCACTGAAATGGCAAGAGATGTGAAAATAAGTGCGAGCCCCTAGTAGCCCTGGGGAACTTGCTGCTGGTGGACAGGACAGTCAGACGGGAAGGACACAAAGCAGATGGCGTGGGCCGATGAGGAGGGGCTCAGAGGTCTAGTCCCCCGGGAGCCCGGGAGCCCGGGAAGGGTGCCGCTGGCAAGGAGATGGACCCTGTGCATTCTCTACCCTGTCAACTGTCCGCAGGCGGACTGCTGAGGGAGCAGCCCCGAGGCGAGGGAGGGGCTGGGCTAAAGGGTATCTGCTGGGAGAGGTGTAGACAAAATCTAGTATTTTTGCTTTTGACCCTGAAACGTCTTACAAGTGTCCTCGGTTCTGCGGGGGACACCTCTGACCCCAGTGGAAGTCGAGGCGCCATAACCCTGGTCTATGGAGGCACGAATGGCGTTTGCATCCTGGTCCTGTTGTACTGTTTTCTGGAGATTGGTTCTTTGTTATGGGACTGATTTCAGGAGTGGACCAAATAGGCTTCGTCTAGCACGCGTGACAGTGAGCACGCGAGTGTGGGGCTGCGCGTCCCACGTCGAGGGGACCCTCCCGCGGCATCTGCGCTGCTGCTCTGGGGAGATGCCTTTTCAGGTAAAGCCTCAGGCAGGCCGTCAGCTCTTCCGTCCAGAAGGTTTCAACCGCCTGCCCGCGGTGTGGCACAGGTGAGGACCATTTGGGTCAGAGAGCAGAAACACAAAACCAGGCCGCAGAGGGCGCTTCTCAGAAACTGGCTGTGTGAAGCATAGCAAGTGGACGAAGGGGCACGAAACTTCCTCGCCACGTCACGAGAGGCAGCTCAGAGCCACGGCGCACAGACGCGTGTTTCTAGAACAAGAAGCGATCGGGAGCACGGGGCCACCCGCACACGCGGGGGGCCTGCTGCAGAGGTCGCTCAGGATCACCTCTCAAGGGTTTTAAAAATGTTCTGTCCGGGTATTTCATGTCTGTCCTTGGTAGGTACATGAGAGTGCTTGTCCCTTTCCTTTAAATGCCTCGGAGGTGGGAGTGAGGTGAGTGGGGCCGGAGCTGTCAACCATGCGTCATCTCGAAAGAGCTAGAAGCTTCTGTGTGAAGTGAGGTGGGACTCAGTGGGAAGTTTTGGGTTTTAGCAAAGAATGTTTGCACTCACTGGTCCAGAAGCAGGCTGAGATAGGAGATGAGATAAGCTCTGAGTGAGAGAGGAGACGAGGGCGAAGGTCATAAGATGGAAAGAAAGGACATGGGCTGGGATGGGTCGCCGAGTCCGTAAATGAGCCAGTTATCACAGAATCGGAAACCCGCACTTCTGAGCCTGACTGTTGAGGAAATTGTATGCTTTATTCGCTCATTTTTTGTCTTTCTTCTTGGTTATAACATGGTTCTTTTTGAAGGATCTTCTCTAGTTGAGATAAAACAGGATTAGGAAGTGCACTTGGTTGTGGCTGAAATCCTGACAGAGGAGCAGCGAACATACGGAAAGACACGGGCCTCAGCCCTCCTTTCCAGAGGTGTCTCCTAAAAACCTTCAGGGCTTTGCTTTCTGTTTTCTTAAGGGAAACCGTCCAATTACAAAGACTCTCACTAAGAACAACTGCCTGGAGTACTGTATTTCACGACTTGTTTCGGTGTCAGCCCTGTGCAGTGGATGGGGACTGATTCTGGACCCGGAATGACATAATAATAACAGATTGCTTTAGCTATGGAGGAGCCTATTGTCAAAAGATTTGGTCTGAAAATTATTGCTTGCAAGTCCAGAATCCTTTTTTTTATTTTTTATTTTTTATTTTTTTAGGTGAGGCAACCCTTGGTTGACCTCACAGATTGTAAAGATCTTGTCAGCTTACAGTCCCTTATTTTTTTATTTTTTATGCCTACAGCACCCGGTATTCCCAGGTGGTCTCCTATCCAAGTACTAACCAGGCCTGACCCTGCTTAGCTTCCAAGATCAGATGGGATTGGGCTTGTTCACGGTGGCATGGCCATAAGATTCAGAATTCCTAAGACCGTTCCCGGTTCTTTGTGACAGCGCTTGGGAGCCCGATGGAGGTCTTCCTTCTGTCCTGAGAAGGTCCGAGTGTGCGTACCGGCCTCTGGCCAGCCAGGTCCTCCCCGTCCTGGCATCATCAGAAATGCTGGAAGCCAAGTGTCTGGGGACAGAACTGCCTTCCGGGGGAACTTACTCCACTCCAGGGCCCCTTATCTGGAATACATGCTCACTTGGTGCTGTCTTCCTACTTCACTGATCACAGCGTGAGCTCACACTGTCAACCTCTAAAAACTGATATTAGAGATGATTTTACTAAAATGATGGCCTGAAGCTCAAACACCAAGGACGTCACAGTGTGCTGTCACTGCTTCACGCTGAGCTGTTTGCACTGAGCAAAGCTCCCTCCCTCACTGCCCCACAAACTGGGAATTCCTGTCGGTGAGGACCCCAGCCACCGCCGGTTGACACTGATGATTTCACACATTGAAAGGGGGGGAGTCCTGGGCTCCATCCAGTTCCCTGAAACTTGCTTAACCCCGTGCAAATTCACTCTCCTTCTCTCAGCTTCCATCGAATTACAAAAGGAGTTTGATTCTTAAGGCCAACGACATGTATTCTACTTACACATACGTAACTAAGAGAGACCTTTGCAGACTGTAGAACTTTGCAAGGGACTTTTCTATGTTCTGTTAGAGAAAGGCAGTTGGAAGCTCTGGCTTAAATAAGACCGACTTTGCCACGCAGGTGCCTTCCACGGATATGTCTGTTGAGAATGTCCCTTCGGTCCTGTGTCCCTCCCTCATCCCCAGCGAGGGGCTGACACTGTGCTTTCGTAAGGTGCAGGCCGAGTGGGTGTTAGAGGAACTGAGTGGAAACTCAGTCAGGCTGGCCTCTCTCCCTGGTTCTGTGCTTGCCTGCCTCACTCTGTAGCCAAGGAGTACTCTGCCATCCGGAAATCCGGGGGCTGGCGCTGGAAATGGCTCTCCATGAAACTGATCCCCTGATTCCCTGAGGAATAAATCCAGACCAAATCCCTCCGGTGGGTGTCTCCAACCAATCTGTTTGGCTGACAATCTTCAGTCCACCTAGGTTAAGCACGGGGGTGAACACAGACCAGGGAGAGACCTTTGCTCGTTCTTGATGTCACCTTTGTCCTCTACGTTTGCTCTCAAGATCAGTTATGCAACTGACTCCCCAGCGTGCACTTTCGTAGCAGATGTTTTTCTGGCTTGTCACCGTTCCGACATATGGCATCTCCTGAGAAGCAGCAGCAGAATGAAGGATTCTGATCGCCATGCCTCAAGTGCATTTCTTGAAATAGCTTGGTTATAAAACTCATAGCAAGTAAAACTTCCTTTAACACTTTCAGAGTGTGAGGAAGAGCTAGACCGTGGCGTGTATTTAGACCACTTTGTACCTGAATCTAAATTTTTAACATTCTTTCATAGACAACCAGTTTCATTGTATATATTTTAAAGAACAGAATGTAAATGACTATGCTCGATCTCAAATCTCTGCCCCCGCTCACTTGTTTTTATTATGTAATATTTTAAACATTCAGAAAAATCTATAATACAACAAAGTCCTGTGTACACATCACCCAGATTTAACCCACCATCGGCATTGTGCTGTGCTTCAGTCTCTCTCTCTCTCTCTCTCTCTCTCTCTCTCTCTCTCTCTCCCTCCCCTGCCCCTCTCTCTTACTCCTCTTCCTCTAAACAAAACATACAGGTACAAGAGAAAGCCCGTTTGTCCCCGCTCCTCCCTTTCATGGGGTAGCCATCATTCTGGGGTTATCGTGTTCCCTTCCCGTTCCCATTAGGGGGCACGTAGGTTTTTTCCAGGTTTTCCTTATTATCGACAATGCTGCCAGTAATATTCTTGTCCCGCGTACACGTGAACTTGAATCTCTGTATAATTTTATATACCTAGTAGGGCAGGAATTGCCAGCTTCCAAGGTACGCACATCTTCAGCGATACCCTGTCACTCTCCAAAGTAGCTGAATCCATTTATTGTGTCACCAGCAGCATAGGACAACTGCTGTTTCTTCATATTCTATCACAAAAATTGGTAAATATTAGACATTAAAATTTGTGTTGCTATTTTTTACTACTATATCTTCACAGAAGTGTTGTCAATGAAAGAATACTCAGCCTAAGAAAAAGTCTTATAAAAGTTTATTTGATCTAAATGACAATGATTACCAGGAAGCAAAATCTCAACGGACTGAGAAAATGCTCTGGAGAATGGCAGTTTTGCAGCTTATTTTATACATTAGCATCAAAGGAGGAGATTTAAGGAGGGTCACGTGACACCCATGGGTGGCAGATGAGGGAGGCGGGAGAAGACAAAGCCGGGAAATCTCTGAGATCGGATGAAATGCAAAACAGAGGGACACGTCTTTTACATCGGTGGGTACAGGATGGTGTATAATGAACATTTAAAGCACATAGGGACGGCATTCAGGGAGTGTGACCACGGTGGGGACTCCTGCTGTCGGCTGGTGATCATGCCCTTGAGGGGCCTGGACAGGAAAATTACGCTGACGTTTCAAAGGCACGTTGTCGTGGATGCACAAAGCTGACAGACGATGCAAAGGCAAGGTCTGACCTTGGCCGGGGAAACCCAGGCCCGGGACGCTCAGCACCCATTGCTAGGTGCCCTCCGTGGCCCTGTGCCCCCGGCCCTGACTCCCCGGCTCGCGTGGTCCTTCTCCCCATGTCCCCGAAACGCGTTGTCCAGGCCAGCGCATGTCTCCCACGGCGAACACCGCGGGCGTGGCGAGGATGTCCCAGCTGTCTTCTGAGTCCCAGTCTCCGAAGAGTGTCCCAAATTTAACAGCTACGAGATGGGATTTTTCATCTCTACCCCCAAACAGTTCCTGTGTTGTTTTCTGCGTCACACCTTCACCCCCCGCGCTGCGGTGGGGGGCGCGTCTGCCAGGCCGCGGGTGTGGCTGCCGTTTCCAGGTTGTCACTGGGAGGCGCTGGCAGGAGATTGGAGGGTGTGGGGAGAGGGGCGTCGGGGCATTGAGTTCCTCGACTCCATTCCTGCCAGCCAGCAGCCGGGTTGGCAGAGGCCGCATTCTGCTAAAGGCAGAAGGTCGCAGTGTCCACGGGACGTTCCTCCAGAGCTGTGGGTGCAAACGCGCTGTCCGTGAGTGCCAGGAGCTGAGCTCGCCCCTTGCCTTTCGGGCGAGGGACCGGAATGGCTCCCCGCACTGCCAGTCCCGGGGTCCTACACTATCCCTGGTGGTCGCCCTTAACCCTGCCACGTCATCACATGATCCCTCCCTCCATTAGGCTCCCTCGGTTGCCCGTCTGCACGTATCCTCTGTCCCCTGCGGAGGTCCTGGCGGACAGGACTCCCCATCCTCTGTGAATCGCCACCACCTCCCCACCGCTCAGGCCACAAAGCTGGCGTCCCCTGCCTCCTGCCCACCTTCCACACCCAGCCCAGCGGCCCGTCCTGTCCAGGTGGCTTCCTGCACGTGTCTGACACCAACTTTCTCTCTCCTCACCGTGACCACGTCGCAGCCTCCCTGCTGATCACCATGTGACTCTCGCTTCTTTTGATCTATTCACTGCATGGCAGGCAGAGACATTTTTTAAAAATATAAGTCAGATCATATCTCCTCCCTGCTTAAAACTCGTTAATATCATTCTCAGAGTTTGAGCAGAATCCACGCTCCTTATCACAGGCGTACAAGGCGGCGTGTGACCGGCCCTCCACCCGCCTCTCCAGTTCATCTCGTACCTCGCTCCGACTTGCCCTCGGTGCTCCAGACACACCCTCCTCCCTGTTCTTCAAACGAAGTGAGTCATCCTCACCTCAGCACCTTTGCCCGGGCTCCTCCCTTTGCACAGAGCTCTCGATCCCCTGCGTAGAACACTCCTTACCCGGCTCCTCACGTGTGCTTTATTACTCTTCAGCTTTCGGTTTAAATGTCACTTCTTCAGAGAGGACTTATGACAGTCCTATCAAGTTAGACTTCCCTACCGCACGCTGCCCCCATGACTTCTTATCCTTGCACCTCGTTTAGAATTTATTCCAAGATGTGATTTTGCCTGTTAACAGTTTTTTCTTTTCTTTTTTTTTTTCTCACCTATTTATTTCTGTCTTTTTTGTTAGGCTGTAACCTTTTTGATGACAGAAAGTTATGAGTATTTTATTCACCGTTATATACCCAGCTTTTAATACAGCTCCTTACTGCATCCTGTCACATGATCATGCTTGATAAATATTTGTTCAGTGCACACTTAAATATTCAAGTGGGAAAAAAGCAAGTAGTGTTCCTTAAAAGGTTAACAATAAATAGCAATGGAAACTGAAGAGATAATTTTCTTAATAAGAGAGACAGAGAGAGAGAGAGAGAGAGAGAGAGAGAGAGAGAGAGAGAGAGAGAGAGAGAGAAGTCTTCACATGTATTTCTTTTTCCCCCCCGAGGGAACAATCACCATTTAGATGTTCTTGGCCTATTGAGGATCCAGAAAAACCACTTAGCTGCAGAGGAAATTTCAATTACACAGAGGAGATTAAAGTTTCAGCACTCGTGGATAATTACAAAGATGTTTTCCATTATATATGCTCAAGGAAAAAAAAAAAAGAAAGACATGAAAACCCAGTGGAAAAGCATTTCAAGTGGTAATCAAATGATGGCAACCGCAGGAAAACGATTTCAAAGCCACATCTCTGGGCCAAGCCCTGAAGACGAGTCACTTAATAATGTGGTTAAAAGCTCAGGAACCCAAAACCTTGGACTGGGAGGGAGTATCGTAAGCCATGGTGCTATACTGGGCCATCGAACAAGGGGGTGATGGCTGGCCGGTCATCCGAGCACGCAGCGGTGGGCCCTCCCCTGGGATGTGTTTGTTATCCAGATAACTAACCTACCGCTTCATATTCTTAGCTATTAGATGCAGTATTTTCCTACGTATCCGTGGCTTATTCCTCACAGCTGTGTGATGAATTTTGTGGCCAGGCATGCGTTTTAACTTCTTTTTATTATCCAGATAATCTTCTGGAGGGCTGTCATGAATGAACATCCATTAGCCTTGCTACTTACTTACCTCAGGATGAGACATGTGCCATGTTCCTCCTCCATTGAGGGCCCCGAACCCTGACTCTTCAGTGGTGCGATTGGATGAACTTAATCCCGTCACTAACCAGGCATAGTGTCAGGAAAATCCAGTGGAAAGAGAAACTTTTCCCACTGGGCAGTATATTGTTATCAGAACCTGGGAAATGATAAGCTAAGTGTATTTAAATGGGAAAAAATTTTCTTCCTTCAGCAATTCGAACTTTAAAAATGTGTATAGGAAGAGATTCAGAGTTAATGAATTGATTTTAGTGAACCTAAGCAAAAATCGATTTGGAAAACCTAACCTTAGATGAGCCTGAAATGAAAACGAATGTGGCAGAGAAAAGGATGCAGCTAACGGAAGATGTTAAGTTGATGCTTTTGCTACTCAGAGAAATAACTCTATCACGATCCACCCTTCGCGTTGACAAAAGCTCTGAATATTTTCCAAAGCATGAATTTGTTTTAAAAAGGCTAAATGGAAGCTTCGGTCTCCTCACGATATATCAGTGGAGAGAAAGCACGGACGGTAGATTGCTTGAAATCACCGCTCTGATGACTTTCTCCCTGCGCCCATGGCCCTTTGCAGTGAGTTTGTAGAGTGGCCGAGTCCCTTGCCTGCCTCGTGACTCCCACCAGGCCTTGTGACTTGCATTGACCAATGAACGGAACGATGTGGATGCGATGTCGCTGGCCCCAGCTCCAGTCCCGAGGGGCTGGGCGCGACCCGGTTTAGTCCCCTGTGCCATGCTGGTCGGCTTGGGCTTTCCTGCCCAATGTGGGGGTCACGTGGGAGGAAGCCAGGGCGCCCCACCGACTGACAGGCAACCCCGGGAGCAAAGACCCCAGCCTCCCTGCGGCTGGCTCGCCGCCTCAGCCACCTCAGGACCCCCGCCTGCCAGCCGGTCTCACGGGCAGTGGGGATGGTTGTCCCGAGGTCTCGAGGTGGCTTTGACACAGCAATAAAAACTGATAGTTCACCCATTTATAAAAAAATTCCACCCCATTAGTTCTCAGAGAAATTCAGACAAAAACAGCCACGAAGGCCCCGTGACACCCTGTGTGTCCCCTCGTCGCCCGCCTCCCTCAGAGCTGACTTTGGATCGGCTGATCACGCGGCCCCACGGGGTGGCCTGGCCCTGTCGCCTCTGCGCTCCCACCATCTTTCCCACTACACAGACCAGGAGCCATTCGAAGGCCGTGTGTCCCCCACGAGCCGCGGCCGGGACTCGCAGAGGCTCCGCGGGTTCCATCCCGGGCTGGGCCGGGCTGGCCCGTCTCAGCTCAGGAGGGAGGAGCCGGGAGGAACCGCAGGGCGGGCGAGGCCAGGGACCGCCTGCAGCGCCTGCCCCGCATGGTCCAGGCGCAGAGGTCCCCGCGGGTTTGGGACACGACGGAAGGCCGGGGGGCTTGAAGCCGTCCTGGCCCGAGCCCTGTCGGGGTGACGGGAAGAGGGGAAGGGCCCTTTCCTCCGACGGGGCCCCGCGAAGACCTCACATGGGGGCCTCCGGAGGGCAGTTCTGACTGTGGCCAACACACGGGACAGACAGTTTGCTGCCTCGGCCAGGAGCGGCTTTAGGGGTCGTCCTTGCCCTCGACCCCAGCACTTAATAGAGGCACTGGGACCTTAAATGTCAAACGAACAAATGCAGCAGGCGGATGCTGACGTGTAAAGAAAACATGTCGTAACAATTTTTTGAACGTTTTACTTAAATGCTTTTGTTTCCTTTTATGGTGAAGCCGGGGGAAAATCGAATGAGGAGGCTTCATCGAAGGCTGGGCATTTTCATTCCCGGATATTTCCAGCGAGAGAAAGGCGGGCTCCCGCGTTAGACTGCAGCCGCTTGTGGTTGGAGTTAGGAACTCGTCCGATGAGTGACTGCCAACGTTCAGTAACGACCAGTGAGATTAAGTGATGACTCAGGGTTAATTTAAAGGCATGGTCTTAAGTTCAGTGAGGAACAGATATGTCTATATTTGCCCAAAGTTGAAGTATTATTGATGGTGGTATCAGTGATCTAACTAGGAATAATAGATTAAAATTAAGAAAGAACATCTTTAGAGGACGATAAGAAAAATTCTGTAGACGGGCAGACCCACTAGACTGTGAAATAGGCTTTCAAGTAAAGTGATGGAAACGCAGTCCCCAGGGACACTCTAAATAGAGACAATGAGCCAGGAAGTCCTTTGCGGGGAAGAGATACATGGGCGTTGATGGCCGGAGCGGGAGGGGGCGGGAAGCGGGCTGCGGACCAGGCAGGACTGCGGAGAGGGCGGGGGCCGCAACCCACCCCGGAGGAGAGGAGCGGAGTCAGTGTCGGCAGCGGGAGGGGAAACTCGAGTGTCAGAACTGGCGTGACACGCAGGCTCGGACGGAGGCCAGCTCGAAGCCGCCCTCGGCAACGGAGAAGCTCGGGTTCACGGCAAAACGGGCAGCGCCGGGAGATTTGCCGTGTGCGCTTGGCACCCCCAGACCCACGACCCCCGAGCTGTGACACTCCATGTGCCCCCGGCCCCACAGACCCACGACCCCCCAGCTGTGACACCCCGTGTGCCCCCGGCCCCGCAGACCCACGACCCCCCAGCTGCAACACCCCGCACCACCGTGGCACACTGTCATGGTCGGTAAAGCTACGTCATCACCCACGTCCACAGCAAGCCCGGGCCCTCGTCGGGTGTGGCACGTCCGTGGTTTGGGCGCGCGTGAACCGGCACACGTGCACCGGTGCGGCGGCGTGCGGAGTTCTCCGCGGCCCTGACAGTCCTCGGTGCTGTGCCTCACCCTCAGCCTCCCGCCCACCCTTCGCCTGGCAGCCACGAGTCTGTTTTTGTCTCCATAGTTTTTCTTTCTCCCGAACTCGAGAGTTAAACTCGCGCAGCATGAAGCCTTCTCAGGTGGTTGAAGTTTCCTCCATGTCTTCTCATGGCTGATGGCTCATTTCCTTTAAATGCTGAATAATATTCCTTTGTCTGACAGACCACGGTTTGTTTATCCGTTTACCTGCCGAAGGATGTTTTGATTACGTCTAAGTTTTGGCAATTATGAATAAAGCTGCCGCAAATGTCAAAGAAACAAAAGTTTGGATGCAGACAGTAGGTCCGGGTCGGAGAGGAGCTTGATGAACGACAGGAGTTTAGTGCTGATGTAAGGGGTGGTGAAGTTCAAGTGCAGACCTGAGCCGGGCTTAGCCCCGCACCATCGACCACCGCGGTCGCTCACAGTCCCTGCAATGGGAGGAGCGGGTGGGTGGCATGGGGTGAGGACAAGCTGTGTCTTACCTGTTTCTGTAAACCTAGTATGAATGAAGGACAGACTGAACAGATGAGTCACATGGTCAGAGCCCAGGCGTAAACGTGGGTGCAGGACAAGCTGGAGGAAGCGGAAGCTGGTGGTGACCATCCGGGAGCCTCTCAGAACAGGACACAGAGCTCCGGCCTTCGGGCATTTTGTCCAAGTAAGAAATGTGTGTCACGTTGTGACTCAGTGTGCACATATGCACACTCGCCTACACGTCTGTCACAAAACAGTATACAAAAGGAATTATGTATGATGTGGTTTGAAATGACTTTTGTATTCTGCTTCATTTTCTTGTTATCTTTTTAATGCTGGCTGGGATGCTCCTGATTGATTTCGTGACTGGCTCATGCTAAGTCACAGCCTGCAGTTTGAAGAGTGCTGGTCAGGAGACAAGTGAACAATTAACTACAGCCGAATAAGACACAATAATCAGGAAACATTCCTGAAGAACATGGCGAAGCACAGCTTCTCTTCCAGCGGGAACCCCGAGCAGTCGGCCCACCTCGGATCTGGGCGACACAGGCAGCCACGTGGCGTAAAGGTACCATTGGCAAAGGTACCAACTGCAAAGCCGTCCTTTAAACCAGGGTCCTGGCTGCTAATTCAGATCCTTTTAGAAACACAGACCCCACAAGAGTGTCAGGAGAGTCAGGGACCCCAGGCGTGCGGCCCAGGTCAATGCCCCATGGGTGGTTTGGGTAACACAGGACAGCACCTGAGCCCTGCAGACATCGCAAAAAAAGTTCTTTTTATTTTTGGCAGAAAACATGCTGTGAGCCTTCTAATCTAGGATGGAGTTGAACTGAATTTGCAGATTAAACTTTAACCACACCAAGCTTTTCCCATCCCAGACCGTTTTCTCAAGGGCCATCTCTTTTTGTGGTTTTTACAATTCCTCGTAGTCCAAATCTTTTGGGTACTTTTTTTGTAAATCATTCTAGTTTTCTGTTGCTCTTCCTCCTGGCACATAATGTGCTGTATTCTCTTCCCAATGGGCATGTCCTCTAACTTCCCTTCCTTTCCGTAAAAGGCTTAGAGTGACCTTCTCTCAAGGGCATTTACTCGGTCCCTCTGGCTGAAGGCAGTGTCTTCCTTTCCTTTCGTGTCCCTAGCTGACGTAGTCGATAGCCCTGGGGGTCCTTTATCCATCTTCCTTCCTGGCAGCTTTTAAGAAAAGCACCTGAGCTCACACATCTCAGGAACTGTCTCCTGCATCTCCCTGCCCATCACTCTGCCCTTGGCTTCCCCTCTGGGTCTTAATTATGTGTTTCTGAAAATTCCTCGGCTCTCTTGCAGACTCATGCCTGGATGGCAGTGCAGTGGGGTTGCAATGAATGGATCCTAGAAAAGAGTCCTTTATGAGCCACTGTGTTTGTGTTTTTAAAAAGACAATGCAAAATAATGGCCATCGTCTTAGGAACTGGTGTGTGTTTGCTTTGTAGGCTCAGTGGAGACAGATTATCCTTTGCCACCTTCTTTAAGAAGCGGGACGTGACAGTGTCGGGGCTTCGTGGAGTGGGGCCGGAAGGCTGTGGGTTGAGAGGCGGACGCACTTGGGTCTGAGCACTCGGTCTGCCACTTATTTGCTTTGTGGCTTTGGGCCAGCGACTTAGTCACTCTGACCCTCGGCTTCTTCACTGATAAAATAAACATCACGCTATTTACATCAGTGCAGGGAAGGAGTAAATGAGGTCATGTCTGTTGAGTACCTCCCGCAGCCGCGCGCACACCTGGCTGTGCGTTGTCATCACCTTAACCAAGAAATTCACCAAGAACACAGAAGCCCGCGCCGCATTGGCGCGCTGAGTTATCTGCATCTTCACCAGGAGACCCACGTGGCTCTACGCACAGCAGAAGCTGAGAGGCACCGGTCCAGCCAGTTGTAGACATTCAGTAGATGTTAGCCCGTGGGCACGTTGTCATACTCAGAATTGTGGTCGAAAAGAACAATTTAAAGCAATTCAAAGGAAATTGATTTTGACTCAACTTTGACTTTCGAAGGCCAGCGATCTGGAGAGGAAAGGAGCTTAGATGGGGATAAATGTCTCCCAACTGTAGCCGCCAGACTGAGTTCCGGCCTGACTGTTCAGCCGAAGGCTGCAGGTTCGTACTGGTAGTTGTCATCTTGTGCATAGTGATAGGAAAGGATACTCTATGATTATGCAGCATTATACATTTAAAAATTAAAAGCCACAATTCATCTCAACTTTAAGTTTATTTTCATTAGCTGCTTTTCGTAGTTTGTACTTTTCTATATTATAGTTCATATTTAATAATATTTTTATAGCATGGCCTCTATTTTCTGTGACTCTTTTAACATATCAAAGCATCTTGTTACCAGTATCGTCGATAGCAGTATTGTTTTGTTTTCTTTCTCTTCTCCATTTTATATCATGCCTCATTCCAAAATGAATCCAGGAGGCTTACAAAAATCTGTGGCCTTCGGGCTTCTACCGAGGCCATAGAAGGCTGGAGGCAGAGATGCTCCTGCTCTAACAGGAAAGTCAGAGAACCCACGAAAGCTTTCCCTGAATCTGTGAGAGAGGGGAAGTGACAGGCGACCAACAAACCTTGGGAGAGAGATGCCTTCGAGGCCGCGAGCCCTGGCCCACCTGTAAGAGAGGACAGCGTCATGGCAGTGGGCGAAAAGGTTTCAGATAGAATTTTTAACAAATCACTGAAGGTCAAGCGTAGGCTTCGTGTAAGAGTAAAGAGCCCCTGGGAGTCACAAATATTTGTTGAATACTGACTCTGTGCCAGGCACTAGGCTAAGTGCTGGGGACACACTGCCAACTAAGTGTGATACCCCACGATTTGAGATTCTCCTTTCAGAAAGGTGTGCATTCTGGCTGAGGTGTAAGTACCCCCGGGGAAGTAGTTATTTTGAGTGTCATAAGTTATTTCCATATTGGGGTGATTGAGTCCATCTAAACCTTTTTTGAGAATAAGTTTTGGGTAGAAAAGATAGGTAAATGGAAACTGAAATTATTAGGGGAGGAGGTGGAGAAGGAAGGTTGAAGATAATGATCATTATGAAGAAGAAACAAGTCAGTTTTTCAAGCCAGAATAAATTTACTGTACTTTAGAACTGTATTGCTAAGTTCCATTAAAATGCTCTCTGAAACATGACATTAACAAGTAAAATGAGCTTAATGATAAGTATTCAAATTTCACTGATTATAACACTTGGGATAGAATGGCACTTGGGTATATGAAAAGATTTGAAATTCCTCTCTATATTCAGTGCCTCGAAAATATTCCTTCCCGCAAACCACTTCCCACCCAGTCTCAAGGGTGAGAACTCTTTGCGTTCTGAGTACAGAGCGTGAAGTCAGTGGACTCAACTTCAAGATTAAAGAAGAACATAAAGAGAGATTTTGGAATAATCAAAGAAACATTAAAATTTTGAGACAGATCGCTTGCTGGAGTATGATATACTCAGTATATACTCCACCCTCTCATTTGTCAATTTCTGCCTTACGTAGACAGAGGCTTCTGTGCAATACCCTCGCTGTCCTCAAGAACAAAGCTCAGGTTTTAATCATTAATTACTCTTCAGTTTCTGTACAACGGTTTCAATCATTTTTATAATTTTAATTGATT
The DNA here is from genome assembly GCA_028627145.1 of Eidolon dupreanum. Lineage (NCBI taxonomy): Eukaryota > Metazoa > Chordata > Mammalia > Chiroptera > Pteropodidae > Eidolon > Eidolon dupreanum. The sequence continues at coordinate 17,353,930 of CM053516.1, read as the reverse complement.
ATTTTTAATAACGGATCTACAGTCATATTAAGCAATAAGGTTTTAATGTGAAAAAAAAAATGCCTTAAATGAACGCAGCATTTAAATGAATAGCAGTTGTGTGAAATCACGTGTGATGCCATCAATGTAAAATATGTGGACATAACGATTACAGACCATCTGTTAGGCCGGCATCTCGCTTGTACAGGAATGAAATTTCAATTAAGTTTTATTATCAGGAAGTGTAAATGACAGATCCCATACGAAAGTCCATAGCCAGTAAACTGTCTAAAGAAAGGGTGGGATGTCACACAGTTAATGAACTGGATCAGGTCCCGTGATTACATACCCTGTAAATAATGTGTTTGTTCACCAGCTCTTGGAAGTGAGTGAGCTCGGTGGCTGTTTTTAAAGCAATGCCCGTATGGAAGGTAAATTGCGATGGCCGTGTGAGAGTCATCTGGGTAATGTGGGTTCACCACGTTAGCTGGAGAGGCTGGCATTAAATCATTCATGAGATAAAAGGATCCTTTGAGAGGGGAGAAACAAAAATCACGTGTACGAAGTCTCTAATAAATTTGATTAGCTAGAGTCATGTATCCGCGGCTTGAGGACCAGTTCACAGCTTCGAGGAAGTGATGTCGCGACACAGCAGGGGATCGGCCGGGTTTCCAGGTGTTGCAGCGCGGACAGGGTCTGACGCTGTCGGCTGTCTCAGGACGGGTTCTGGCTCAGGCGTGGGAAAACCAGCGGGCTCGGAGTGTTCGGCAGTGACACGCGTCCTGTGACTCATTTTCTGATCCGTCACAGTCATTAGTATCTGCCATTGCAGGGGACAGTCGAGAAAAATGAAATTACACCAACATTCTCCTTGCTCAAGTACTAACTTAGACAGTTGTCAAAAAGAAGCCTAATTTTCATTCCCATAAAATAAGCTAAAAATATTCCCAAGCCACTTCTCCCCCAGTGAGCTTTGGAAAACGGCTTAGCGAGTAGAGCCCTAACTCGTCAGAGAAGGCACAAGCCCCAGCTGGGGACCCCTGGAAAGTTATTCAGACTCTCCCAGGACTTTCACTGAGTAATGCGTGTGATTCAGTAGCTTGGGGAAGGTTTGCCAGAGGCATCTGCGGCTGGGTGACCTGTCCCCTGTGAGCCCAGATACCCCCACATTTCAAGGTTACTGAATGGGAATCACATCCCAGAGAGTGAATTCTCTGGTGACTGACTGTTAATTCAGCCCGTCTAGCTTTTAATGTAGAGTGGGCTTCCTTCCTTCCTTCCTGCCTTCCTGCCTTCCTGCCTTCCTGCCTTCCTGCCTTCCTGCCTTCCTTATTCCTTTCTTTCCCTTTTCTTTCCTTTTTTTATTCTTTCTTTCTTTCTTTCTTTCTTTCTTTCTTTCTTTCTTTCTTTCTTTCTTTCTTTCTTTCTTTCTTTCTTTCTTTCTCTCTCTCTCTCTCTCTCTCTCTCTCTCTCTCTCTCTCTCTCTCTCTCCTACCTTCCTTCTTTCCTTCCTTCCTTCCTTCCTTCCTTCCTTCCTTCCTTCCCCCCCCCTCAGAAAATATTTCTCCAATATGTGATAAAGAAAAAATGGGATTGCGTAGCGTTCCGCTGCCCAGAAACCCTTTGGCCTCAGAGACGGGGCGAGTGGCGATGCGTGCGGTGCGTGAGCCCGGGGCCTTGTTGGTGGCGTAAGTCAGTGGGAGGAACGAGTCACCGCAGTGAGCTAGAGCGCGGGAGAGCAGCCGGGAGGAGAGGTGGCCCCAGGAGCCCGCCTTGCCTCTCCTTATGGGCACGAAGACTGTTTCCTTCTGTGAGTGTTGGGGGGCTATTGGAAGTTATAAAAAAGCCTCAGGTGAGGAGAACTGCTTCGTGGACTAGACGAAATGGCAGTGAGCCTGGAAAGTCGTGGATTCATTTTGGCAAACCTTTTCGAAGAGAAATGTTTAAAAATGGCAGAAAGAAAGTGGGTGGGAGAGATCGGGATGGAAAATAATGTAGTATAACAGAGGACTGTGACTTGAGCTATGAAGATTTTATTTTAATTAATATGTAATTGGATACATTTTAGAATGAAATGATTACTAAATGACCAGGTATTTTATTTTATGTCCTGTGTTGAATACACAAGGGGGTGTAGATGTGATTGTTTAGTTCATACCGAAAATTCAAACAGTTGTACCCAAATTGCAATGGAATTTACTGAAAAATCCTAAAGGATTGTAATTCCATAATTATCTGCTTCTGTCCCCCTGGGATGGATTTGAGGCTGTCTGCCAACATGGAGGGAAATGACACGTGATGGCGCTGGGGCGGGTTAGTGGAGGCCGGGACCGCCGGGCCAGCCCCCTGCACCTGGAGGCCGCCGCGCCTGCAGCCGGCTCTGCCCTGATGCCCAGGCACCCACTCCACTGCCTGCTGGAGTCGTCCGGGGAGCGGTTACAGCTGTCGGTGCCTGGGGCCCACTCCACACCAATTAAATAGTATTTGGGGAGGATGGAGAGCCAGGCATTGCTATTTTCTCAAATCTCTTCAGGTAATTGCAATTTACAGAAAGAGCTGAGAACTATTGCCCTTGGGAGAAGCCACACAGCAAATGACATTGCCTGTGGGGCTGACTGTGACAGAACAGAGATGAGACCAGTGAGAAGAGGGGCTGGAAAAAACAAGCCTGAGAGAGAAAACGTGGCAGGTTTCTGATTGAGTCACCAAAGAATGCTCGGATTTTGTCCAAAGTGGGAAGAGACTGGAGAATCACTTTTCCGACAACCGGAAGCCAGCGACACAGTGAAGGGATGGGGTGCTGTTGGAATTCCCAGAACAGGGGGTCCCTAAGGAGCTAACCCACAGTGGATAGTGATTCCTCAGACAAAGGTCTTGAGCCTCGTTAACTCTGGAGAACGCTGACAAACGGGAGGCGAAGGCGAACTAAGCTTGGAGGCCCAGGCTCCGCCACCGGCCGCAGTGACCGCGGCGGGGCAGGCCACGTGCTTCCCGCAGGAGGCCACGGGGAGGGCGGGAGCGACGTGGGCCCGAAGGCTCCCAGCACAGAGCGGATCCGGCGGCTGCCATCTTCAGAGGCGTTTACGTGGCATTCGTTAGGGCGGCCAGATGCATCACGGATATCCAGACCAATCTGAATTTTGCAGAAATGATGACCTTTTTAGAATTGCACTGTGCATACTCGCACTAAAAATTAGTGTGCCGGGTTTACCTGAAATCTGAATTTGGCTGGGCGATCTCTGCTGTTATTTGCTAAATTGGCAACTTTATTCCCAGTGACTTTCTAGTACTATTTTCTAAACTACTGCTCTAGGCAGCGGGAAATCTCTCAGTAATGGAACCAACCCCATCTGGGCGGCCAGGTAAACAGAGCCAGCTAAAAGCGCCGTACAGCAGTGGCCTGATGGGACGGACAGAATGTCCCCTAGGCACAGCCGTTAGTTTTCACTGTAAGCACATGCCTGAAAATGGTTTTTAAAAGAGATGCCAGTGTCCCCTTCTAAGAAGACCTCAAAACAGAAGGTGCTCTGGAGCTGTAGTTTCTGGCTGGCAGTCAGTACAGAGGACGTCCTGCAGGCTGTGGTCTCAGGGGGCCTAACGAGATCCATTCGGGGCCAGAGCCAGCTGTGTGCCGGGGTCCTGGACTGGGACCGAGGAGTAAGGCTAAGACTGAAGCTTGGTAAGTGGAACCGGGGCATGTGACACTAGGTCACCTTAGCTGCAAAGACAGCTACGTAGGTACTCCTGCCTCTACCTATCGTCTATCATCCATCATTTATCCATCATCTATCTATCTATTATCTATCTATCTATCTATCTATCTAATCTAATCTATCATCTATCATTTATCTATCATCTATCTATATCATCTATATATTATCTATCATCTATCTATCTATATCTAATTTATCATCTGTCTATCTCATCTATCATCTATCTACCTGTCTATCTACCTATCTAACATCATTATCTATCTATCATCATTATTATCTATATCTATCTATCTATGTATATCTAATCTATAATCTATCATCAAACTATCATCTATCTATATCATCTAACTATCATCTATCATCTATATATCTATCATCTGCTTATGTATCTATATCTATCATCTAACTGTCTATCATCTATCTATCATCTGTCTATGTGTCATCTATCATCATCTATCATCTGGCATCATCATCATCTCCTTAGAATATCACGTTGGGAGCTAGCCTAATGCTTCCTGCCTCAGACCAAGATCGCGGAGTCTGCTGGTGAGGATGGCCCGGCTCAAGCCCCGGGGGAGGGAGTCGTCGCAGGGACTCGGGATGGAGAGACTCAGTCTGGCGGCGGAGCCCAACCTGGCAGTGTCTCCGCAGGGTTCGTGGGCGTTTCACGAAGCACACCGGATCGAGTGTCACGATTCTTATTCGGCAGTTTCTACAGTAGCACGTCAATGTCTCGTTTCTCCCGGCTGTGCCCTGAAAGCACAGACATGCTCAGGGACAGCGTGTCTGGAATCCCGCCTGCTCGGTCGTCGCGATGGGTGGGTGGGCGATGGGTGGGGCTGGTGTCCGTGCAGGGTGGTGCACGGGCGACCTCGCTTTAAGAAGCCAGAGCGTGAGCTCATAGACGTCGGTGAGGAGCTGTCCTTTCGGGAGTGCCGTTCTGCCGAGCGGCCTAATCCCCATTTAATCGGCAATCGTTTTAGAGTTGCGGTTCCCAGCAG